>JBBMOI010000013.1:10032500-10287500 GCA_038088405.1 Porites divaricata
GAGCGCGATGTCATTAAGCTATATTATTTTCCTTTCGCTGTAGCGATTATTTTGTCCATGTGTTGTTTATGTCACGTACTACCATATTTTATAAAGCGAAATTATACCAAAAGCCCACATCACATACGTAGCTTGAGAAGCCTTCGCTTCATAAAGAAGTAAGCATTCAACGTCGCAGGAAACCTTGTTGTAGATCGTAAAATTCGTAAAATTCACGTAACGCGTGACTGGAGCCATGTAATAAAAACGTTAACTTCCATTGTCATCAAATATTTTTAATATTCCATTTTAGGTTCAATGGACGGAATATATTATCCACACAGGTCAATAAATTGAAGATTCTGTTTAATTTCGTATCAGTTCGATCAACGTACTGAAGGGAGCTGTTCCGGGTAAGTAAAAAATACCATTAGTTGTTGTCCCCAATTCAAGTTTATCACCATAACTTTTTCCTATCCAACGTGATTTTGTTACACTAAGTTGATCTATGCTGTACAAAAAAGCCGCTCATTCTCGTTAAATGCTACACTGTTTTTTTCTTGGATTAACCATATCACACTGAATGAAACCTCTCTTAATCCGTGCTCGGGATTGTAGCTCACTACGTTTCCTTGACATTCAAAGAGGGCCTTTCCCCTTCGTTTGACCGTCTGCTTTTGCTTTAGTGCTTCGTCTAGTGTGTTATCTTAGGCTTTCAGCCGGGTTTCCTTTGATGTTGATTCTCCGTTAACGGGCGGCATTATATTACCGTAGATCAATTGGCGGATAATCCGCGGGAAAATGTTTCAGAACTGACGGACGTTAAGGGAGTAAAACTCGGCCGAGAACACTTCGCTTAGCTGGGTGGCTAAAAATGCAAAATGCCTGAGGTACAGGGTCGGAGTAACTTGTCTGCGGAGGAGAAGCATAGTTGACATACACTGTAGACCCGGTTCAAACGTCGAATTTCGCATGTGCCGAACTTGACACGAGAGTTAAATGCATGTGAAGAGCGACGTTTGAATCAGTTAAATTCGACTGCTTAAATTAAATGCGCCGTTTGCCGTATCCGCGACTGAAACACTCGAAGATTCGACTGACATAGGTTCGACTTTTGATTCAAACGTCACACTTAACTTAACATGTGCCGAACTTAATGCATGAATTTTACGTTAGTAAGTTATTACAATATTACGGGGAATATTGACAGCGAACAGAGTTAAATTCGACAGAGTTCAGAGTGTTAAATTCGAAGTTTGAATCCAAATGCCATATCTAACTGAATTAAGTTCGGCACATGTAAAATTCGACGTTTGAAATGGGCCTGAACGAAACTGGAGCTCTTCAAATATGTTTAAATATTCTAACACTGTCAATAGAGCGTTTTCACTCATGTGGCCAGCAGCTATGCTAATTTATTGGAACAAAAGAAAGCATTAACATGAGAAAAGAGACTCAGTTCAACTCCCAGAGGATTTTGTTGGTACACCAACATGGCCGCCGTTTCATTGTTTTGGAACACCAATATGGCCGCCGTGACGTCATATGAAAACGCTCTATAGGCAATTTTCATGATGACGACATTTGACTACAACTACCAGAATTCATTTTGTTTTTTGCTTTCTTATTTAAATTTGTCAATCCTGCTGAGGATTAAAGAACATAGTTCTAATTTGCACAAGAAAACAACAAACTGAAGGATTCTGGTAGTTGTTGTAAAATGACATCATCGTGCAATTTTCCTATTAAGTAACTCTACATGGTTCTGTGTCAGTGACTTGGCGAAATGTGCTTTTATCTCGATTTTTGCTCTTATTTTGAAACTACTGGTTAAGTTGCTTCAATGTTCTCCTCCGGATGAAGATACTTTTGCTGTCAAAATTTATCGCCGAAAGGCCGCAAAAACAGTTATAAAAAAACGGATTAAGTTTACTTGATGAGGTCATTGCAAATACCAAGCTATACATGGAAGTTCAAAAGAATGCTCAGTTTTGTTTTTGTGGAAGAAGGGAACCTTTTCTTCAAGAAATAATCCTTCGAGGAATTCAACATTATTTTCTTCACGGCGGAGCGCATGGTCTGTTTTCAAATGCAACCAAGGCAGCGAAGTTTTTTGCTGAATTTTCAGGTACATTTTGCACTCTATGATCAAGAAAATTACGTGTTTGAAAGGGAATTTATGTATTTATAAATGTTCCATAGACGTTTCATACATTTTTTCTTCGGCGCTAAAGAAAAATTACAAAATGCGCCCCGGCCGATTTGAGATGGATTTTGTGTTGAATTTTGCATGTGCTCAGCCGATTTTATTTGCAAATTGCTTTGTTGATTTTACTTGCATGAAAGGATCCACGATCCGGATAGTGTTACGCGAATTGCTTTAAAAGGATAAACTTTTTGGATTTCAAGAAACGGCTTCTCCGTCTATTGTTTTGAGTTTGTTTATTCAGAGCGGAGCATCATGGGTAAGTAAATCAACTCATCTCACAAAATTTGGTCATCAAGTGACCGTACACCGACCGGCTCCGACCGTCAGTCCGCACCACAGGCATACGAATGTAAAATAACTCAATCAACAGGTATGGAAAACCCAAATGCAACTCGAAGTTATTTTGGCGGGAAATCGCATAGCCACACCCGCGTCACAACTAAAGAGTAAATAAAGACGAAAACGGAAAGCGGAAATTGTTTCTGTATCCGTGTTGTCTAAAGTATTAAGCTTAGCTTAATTGTCATGCCCACAAATTTGGAATATAGAGCAAGAGAAAGACAGAAAAAGAGAGAAAGTTGGCGGCAGGACAGCGAAGCTTAACGATAAAAAGGGCGACACAGATCTAGTGCGAGAAATAAAAAAAAAAAAAAAGGAGACATTTTTCTGTTAGAAGAACAAAATGAAAATTTTGTAGCGGCGGTGAGAACATGAGAAATGCTAGTGGCCACCAATACAAGCTGAAAATAAGGGAAGTGAAATAAAGTGAACGAGAACAAGTACGACATTTCCTTCACGTTGTAGTCGTGCAAAACAACGGCAAAGAAATGTACATAAAAGTATACACGTGCAAAGTTGCTGTTTTGCTAATTAGACATATAACAATACGGCAGCACTAAAACATGGAATCCGGCGCGGAATCCGGAATTCGTGAAAGAAGGTGCCAAGCGATCGATTTGAAAAAATATATATATAAGCAATGACAATAAAATAAATAAACAGATAAAAAAAATTTTCATAACTGAATAAATTAGCTGAGTAGAGGAGACTGCTGTATCACTAGAGGAGTCTATTCAGGTGAAAAAAGACTCTTGATACCACTATAACTAAAAGACGTACGCCGCCGTCAAGTTTTTCCTGAGTGTCTTTTGTGGGTTGTCCTTAACAGTGTTCAGTTCTATTTATCAAGACAACTTACTCAAGAGAACCATGGCATTGTGGAGTCCAAAGAGAAGAGAGAATTGTGGATACATTTGCTTGATTCTGCAACTGATTACATCAAAATAATGCGCCATGTTTAATAAGCCTCTTCAACAAAAATACGGACGTCAACGTAAATTCAATTACCGGTACACCAGTATATCATCAGTTTTCAGCTTGGCGAAAAAGTTGACCTTATTGCTAAAACACCGGAACTGTGGTCACATCACGGGTCGGTCATGTGTTGAGTATTCAGTTTGGGGACAATCACGTGGTGTGGTCTGAGGCCAACTACTACTATTGTTGACATTTAGCTACAAAGGTAATATTTAACTGTATTATTCAGCCCATAAACTCGTGAATAAAAATTACTCGTAAAATTACTTTCATCGGCTTTGCGGTGCAATAACCCACACTACGGCAAATCTTATCAAGACACAATAACAAGAATATATTTAAGGGAACTGCCAAGAAAACTAGAACAAATTCTCTTTGGATTATACTAAATGATGGTATGCGAAACTCTTTCATTTTCTATCATAGATATTTGATTCTGTATTCCGTTTCCGTTTGCGTTTCCGTTTGTGTTTCCGGATTCCGGATCCCGCATTCCATGTTTTAGTGCTGCCGGTTTTTTTTTTTCAGCGTTCTCGTTTCCTTCGCCGCTTAGCATTACACAATTTTTTATTTTGCTTGAACAAACTTTAAATATTATCGAGAGCTTCGCTTTTAGCCCTGGCTAAAACTATATATTAAAGATCAACATGTAATAAATGCTAACATGAAATGGGAACGAGACCTCCCACCAGAAAAAGCACTTGCAAAGCATTATTTCTCCCGTGTGAAAAATATTTGCAGGGATAACAGACTAAGAGAATTCTACTTTAAACTCTTACACAGAATTAGAATTGTCGTCACCAAAAGAGAACTGTTGACGTATGTTATTGCAGAAAATGCGCTTTGTCCATGTTGCAAACAAAACGATTCAATAATCCACACTTTTTGTAACTGCCACTGGACCAAGTGGTTTTTTTCAGAAATAATCAAATGATTCAACGTCGAAAATGCCACCTCCTTTGCGCCATCCTCAAGTGAATTAATCTTTGGTCTTAATAGTGAAAGAAAGAATCAAAGCTCATCGGAAATTGTCAAAAAGTTCGATTTTACTCTTTTGTTTGCCAAATATTACATGTACATAAATAACTTAGCTCCTAAAGATTTAACTTTGGATGAATTTAAGGCTAAAATCAGTTGAGGTATGATTTCGAAAAACCCCCTCCCTCAATTAGTTAGTGAGAATCCAACTTACCGGAATACTCTGTTAATTAACAGATCTAATGTTGCTACCCTTACCAAATCCAACGCTGTTTTGAATGTATTTTAAATAATAATAATAATAATTTCAAAACTTATAAGGCGCAAATATCTATATAAATATATTCAAATGCGCCATAAGGAAAAAAAATATATATATATATATAATAATAATAATAATAATAATAATAATAATTATAATTATAATTATAATAGTACTACTAATAATAAATAAGATAATAATATAGATATGGAATAGAGAAACTAATGACCAAAAGTTAAAAAGATAAAATCTGCTAGCAAAAACTAAAAATTATAAGCTAAAAATTATTTATAATCTAATAAACTAAGAATACAATCTTATAATCTAAGTGGCACAAAATGCTTTTTTAAAAAGGTGAGTCTTCAATTTTCTCTTAAAAGTGTCAATTGAAGTAGATTCCCTAATAATTCTTGGCACGGCATTCCATAACTTAGGTGCGGCAAACAGAAAGGCCCGTTCACCGAGAGTTGCCTTAAGCTTAACATTCGGATAACTAAGTAGGGTACTGTCGCTAGAACTTCTTAAATTATATTTAGATACAAGCTTAGGAGTAATTAAAAAACTTAAGTACGAAGGTGCTAAGCCCTTAAAAATCTTAAAAACAATCAACAGGATTTTAAATTCAATTCTGAACTTTACAGGCAGCCAATGTAGTAAATCTACTATGTTTTGTGAAATAAGTTTTAATTAGGGTGAAAAGTGTATTTTTAATGTATTTTTCGACTGCTTTTAAAGGTGTTTTAACCTATTTAAAACGCTATTAAAAAAAGAATTTTTAAAGTATTTTAAAATTCCTTTAAGATATATCAAAAATTCCAGTGTGAATGATTACAACTGTTCTCAGTATTCTTTATCGTCTTTATGTAATTTGGTCCAATCTGTAATATTGTTAAATACCTTCTTTTAGTTTTAAAATTTTGTAACTGTAACAATTGTGTTATTATAAATAAACGACTATTAATATATATATATCTTTCTTTTAGCCTTTGTTGTGCTTTATAATTGTAATGTCTGCACACCAGACAAAGTCCTCGATTAAAGCGGATTCTTACTTGCAAAACACAGACACGTTTTCAAGCCGCCATGTCCATTTATTGTATACCCACTATGCCCCAGGGCTGGGTTACACAGACAATCCAGCCACAAATACACTACATGTACATCTTCCCCCTTTTTAAATGAACGCAATAGGTACAATGAAAAAAAGCTAGATAAATCTCATATAACTGTAGACTGTAACAAGTAAAGGATACAAATCCAAATGCAAATAAAAGCACTGTTTTTTTTAAAGTCCTAACCGGTAGTCCCTTGTTCAATGAATAATACTTCTTAGCCAAAAAAAAACACTAAGCGTAGTCCTTGCAGTCCATATCAGAAACTATCTTAAGTGGTAAAATCCTTAATAAGTTCGCTTAACTTAGTCTTTCAAGTAACATAGTCCTTAAGCCATCTTGGCTCAGTTCTCTTCCGTGTTGATCTTCGAGGTTCACCGGTCTGTTCTGGCACCAGAGTAACAGCTGGTTGTGGTGATGATTCCATAGCAGGCTCAGCCACTGGACCTTGTGTTGGGATCTCATCCAGTCCAGGAACAGGTAGGGTAGCTGGTTCCAGTACTGGTTGCTGAACCAATGACTGTTCTACTGGCTGAATTCCTAACTGCTGTAGCTGGGAAGCCTGTGGTCTTTGTCCTATGAACCTTTTCACGTGGCCTACATTTGTCTTTAGTAGGTTTTCGCCTCGATCAATGACCACTAAGTCCCCTTTCTTGGATATAACATTGTATGGGTCTGAATCATACATGGCAGACAGCTTGTCTTGTCTCCGCTTCAACAGTAACACCTTGTCTCCTTCTGCTATGTCTGACTCCGCAGCTCTCTTGTTGGCAGTTTCAGCCACTCGCTTCTTATGCTCTGCATCCTGATCTCGTGCCTGCTGATCTGTGGTACCCGACTTCTCCTCTTCCTCATCCCCTTCAAATTCTGGCATCTTTGTTCGGATCTTCCTTCCATACAATAGCTCAGCCGGGCTAACACCTGTCGTGGTGTGAGGTGTTGACCTGTAGGCCAGAAGATACTTCTGAAGCTTTTGCTGCCATGGTTTCCCTTCAACTTGTGCCGCACGCATTGCCTTAAGGAGCGATTTATTCTGCCGTTCAACCTCTCCGTTCGCTCTCGGCCACAGTGGAATTGTCTTCTTATGTTTGATTCCCAGTTCGTCCAAAGAATCTTCCATCTCACGGCTTACTAGGTTTGATCCATTGTCTGTCCTTAGTGTCTCTGGGATGCCATGTCGACTAAAATGGTTCTCCAAGCACCTGATGATAACACTGCTAGTTGTGCTTCTCAGTACATCTGCTTTTCTAGTCGACCGTCTCAAGAAGTCTCTCCCCTGTTGGGAGTGGACCCATCAGGTCTATTGCAAGGTCCCCCCACGGCTTTGTTGGCATGGTTGTAGTCTTCACAGGAGGTATTGTGACAGCAGGAGTCACAGCTTGACATCCAAAGCATTTCTTGCAGTGACTTTCCACCATACTATTCATATTCGGCCACCACACTTTGCTACGGAGGCGATCTTTCGTTTTCACTATCCCTTGGTGTCTTTCGTGGGCTAACTCTAGGACCCGCTTACGCAAACTCGCAGGGGCAACAATCCGCATGCCTCTCATCACCAACCTTCCAACCACAGTAATTTCATCACGCAACAACCTGTATGGACTAGGCGCTGTAGACCAGTCCCATGTTTTCCAACAACGATACACCTCAGTGAGTTCCTCATCCTCACCGGAGGCTCTCTCTATCTATCGGGTGGTCATCGCGCGTGGTGTAGCGTTGACCGCTACCATTGTGACATACTCTTCAGTTGCACCGTCACGGGTTGAGGCTGGTATCTTTGTCAAACGACTTAGGCAATCAGCTATATTCTGGCCTGAGGGTACATGACGCACTGTATACTTGAAGGGCATAAGACGTAGGACCCATCTCTCAACTCTGGCCGACGGTTTAGATCTACGACCATAGATAGCTTCAAGAGCCTTACAATCGGTGACAAGCTCAAATGACTGTAACCCAGATAAGTAGAGGTGAAATCTCTCACAGGCCCAGACGACCGCTAGGGCCTCCTTTTCCGTCTGGCTGTATCGACGTTCGACATAACTCAAGCTTCGGCTTGCATATGCGACCGCTCTCTTCACTCCCTGCTTTTCTTGCACAAGCATATTCCCAAGTCCGACTGGACTAGCATCGGTAACCACTTCCGTTTGTACATCCTTGTCGTAGAAGGCCATCATTGATGCCTCAGCCAACTGGTTTTTTAGAGCCTCAAATGCTTCATTCTCCTCTTTGCCCCAATGCCACTTGTCCCTCTGACGTGTCAGCCTCCTAAGTGGTTCCACAGTTGTCGCAAAATCAGGCGGGAACCGTGAGCTGAAACTTACAAGTCCCAGAAAGCTTCACAACTCGGCGACATTGGTGGGAGCCTCTGTTTCCCGGATAGCCTTAACCTTCTCTTCTGTCGGGCCTACACCATGCTTATTTAAAAGCAGTCCCATGAACACAATCTGACTCATTCCAATCTTGCACTTATCCTTGTTTAGGGTGAGGTTTCTCTCTTGCAACCGGTTTAGCAATGTAACAAGGTTTCTATCATGGTCCTCGGTTGTCTTTCCATGTACCACAATGTCGTCAGCGATGTTGGTGGCTCCAGGGCACCCAGCAATCGTTTGTCTAACAATGTTCTGGTATTGTTCTGGGGCGCTGTTAATACCAAAGCTCAACCTCTTGTAGCGAAACAATGAATCACCAGCTGAAAAGGTTGTGTATCCCTGGAACCTTCTTCCAGCTCAATTTGATGGAAGCCCATGCTCATGTCAAGTTTTGAGAAAACTGTGCTCCCATTCAGTTCCTCCAGCACCTCATCCACTGTTGGGATTGGAAGCTTTTCCCTTCGTATGGCCTCATTAGCACACCTCATGTCTACACAAATCCGTACATCATCCTTGTTTGGTTTGGGAGCAATTACAGCTGGGCTCACCCATGTTGTTGGACCGGAAACCTTCTCAATGATGTCAAGATCAAGAAGCTCATCTATTTTCTTTGTTACTTTCTCTTTCAAAGGGTAAGAAATTCTTCTAGGTTTCCTTGCTACAGGTTTTACCTCTGGATCGATGTGCAGCTTCAGTTGGTAGCCTGCCAATTTGCCAACTCCCGAGAACACATTTGGAAAACGATCCACAATACTATCAATGCCACTGCCCACAGAATAAACGTTTGCCACACCCCCTAGTTCTGGTCCAACTTTCAACACTTGCAATCGCTTAGCTGCAGGGCTTCCGAGTAAACACCTTCCTTCTCCTCGCGTCACGAGGATAGTTTCCATAATTTTCCTTCCATTACAGTCAATACTCGCCTCAAATTTACCGACGACTGGTAAATAACCATTCCCATACACTCGCAAGTTCCTTTCTTCCGGTTGCAGTTTTGCTTTAAGGCTACTCTTTACAAGGTTGTTTAACTGCCTCTCACCAAGTACAGTAGACTGGGCACCCGAGTCAACAAGCATGCTTGTGGTTGTGTTATCAATCTTGACCATAATCCTCACAGGCCCTCTCTCCATTAAAGTTGATAGGGAATGCATAAGGCTCATCCCCACTGTCATATTCAACTTGATTAACTTGCTTGTTCCTTGATTTAAAATCACGTTTAACATCACTAGAACGCTTCTTTCCACGTTCTCTCCCATTTTCCACTCTACTACCCGTTTTGCTCTCAGTAGCACTCTTACAACAAGCTGCCCAGTGCCCTTTCTGACCACACTTTGCACACGTTTTACCCCGAGCTGGATATACCTTATCACGAGCAAAATGTCCCACTTTGCCACATGCATAACACTTTTGGGTTCCAAATCCACTTAATGGTTTCTTGCTGTCAAGGTTCTTGACCATGTTCACTTTACTCTGTCCTCCTTCTCCTTCGGCAATATTGCGCGCCTGACGCCGTGCCGTTTCCCACGCTCTCGCCTTCTCCATCGCTGCAGCAAGCTGTATATTTGGCTCCTCAAACAGCTTGGTCCGTAGTTCCAAGGAAGAAATTTTCTCCAATAACTGATCTCTCACGGCGAATTCAAGTTCCTCGGGTCCATAGCTACAATGCCTTGCTTGTTTTCGAAGTCTGAGCACGAATGAGTCGACATCTTCTCCCGGTTCCTGCCGTAGCTGGCGAAGAACATGCCTTTCATACGCAGCATTTCCTGCACTCGAAAATAAGCGTTCAATGTTCGAACAGTTTGTAAATAAACATCATCAGCTTGGCCTTCCGGAGCAGTGATGATTGTCAGATTCTCGAAGATATCCTGCACGCCAGAACCAGCTCCATAAAGTAATTCGTTCCTCTTTCTCCCTGCGTTTTGAAGATTTGCTTTACCTTCGGCAAAATATGTAAACCCTCGCAGCCAAACACGCCATCGCTCACTCAATCCGATTTCGAGCCCGAAATATCCATCGGTTGAATATTTGTCGACGCCATACCTCTAGAAAGATTATTCTCGCAATCCTCGTCGCCAATGTAATGTCTGCACACCAGACAAAGTCCTCGATTAAAGCGGATTCTTACTTGCAAAACACAGACACGCTTTCAAGCCGCCATGTCCATTTATTGTGTACCCACAATGCCCCAGGGCTGGGTTACACAGACAACCCAGCCACAAGTACACTACAATAATAGGAGGACTCTAAATTATTTTAAAGGGGCTGTGTCACGAAGTCCAGGTCATTTTGTTTAATTTTGCCGATTACTCGCCCTCAATCACTGTGGAACTTAAAGTAAGCGAAGAAATTACGTGTAAATGACAAAGTCAGAGATTCGAGACACACAAATACGTCTCCTGAGCATTATTTTTGAAGTTGCAAACAGCAGATAAAGTTTGAAAAACTGTTACTTATAGGCTGAACTACCCTGCTAGCAGAGGCTTTTCCCTTGTGATTCTCAGCGTTGTACTGCCATTCTCTTCGCGGTTTATGGCTGCTCGCGTTTTGTTTTGGTTGTTTCTGTGCCGAGGAAAAGACCTCTGCAGACAGCCGTTTGGGATTCCTGTTGAGCATGCGCATTAGATACCTCCAAGATCTAGGAGGTAATCACATGACTAAACCAGTTGTGGAACCGGTTTTATCAACTCGTGCATCTTTTTTGTACTAGTTTGCTGTGCAAAAATGAGCCCGCTATATCAACATGGCGAGTGCGAATCTTTCCCGTGGGAAAATTGACTCATGAATACATGAGCAAACTCCGGCGGCGGCATTGTATTACCGACACGTGACCCAGAAATTCCATGGTAACCGCATTTTCATCTCGCGCATGCTCAACAGGAATCCCAAACGGCTGTCTGCAGAGGTCTTTTCCTCGGCACAGAAACAACCAAAACAAAACGCGAGCAGCCATAAACCGCGAAGAGAATGGCAGTACAACGCTGAGAAACACAAGGGAAAAGCCTCTGCTAGCAGGGTAAGGCTGAACAATTTTCAAAAACCCTAATTTCAATCCGTTTCAATCTTCTTCAATTTTGCCCATCCGTGGCATCTGTTGTATCTGTTGTGTTACTTTAAACTTCCTTAATGTTTTAAGCGGTTATTTTTGTTTCTCTTGAATTTAACAGGCATTTTGTAATACCTAATTTGGCTGAGTTTCGTGACAGCTCCTTTAATTTCAGTATACTGTAGAGTTTTGCAGTCTGTCTTTCAGATTAACTGCCTGGTTACATGAACGCCCTAAGTGTTTTCATTTCAGACTTGTTTTTATTTTTACTGGGGCTCATTGGTTCTGAAGTGGGGCTCATGATTTTACCCCAGGTTTCTTTTTCTTTTGTTCAAAGCATTTTCTCGGATAATTTTCTCTGTTATTTTTAAGAGCATCCAATCATTAACCCTGTTGACAGCAAGAATTAAATCTCAAATCTGAATTCAAATTTTGCACTTACCCTGGGTTATCTTAATCCAGGTTTGAACAGCCCGGCCCATAACTATTTGTAACAAAATCACTGAAAACTTCTTTATTGGGTATACATGTAGGTGCAAATGGTAAATCGTCCTTTAGGTTTATCATGGGCGGATTTAGGGGTGGGGCCGAGGGGACTGCGGCCACCGCTTTTTCCTTGATGTACTGCATCTGGTATTGTTTTAAAAAAATTCTCAGTAAAATAAAAAGTATCGGCAAAAGTCCCATTCAATCCAATAAAAAACAAAATTAATTTTTTGGATTCACCCATATTTATCCAAAGATAAAGTTTAAGCCTTGTGTAGCCTTACTGTTTTTTGTGTGTGTGTTTGTTTTAAAATCATTATTCCTTGTACTCTTTTATCTAATCACCAGTTTTTTTATTGCAGTAACTGTGTAGCATTAAGCTCTATCATGTCAGTGAAACAATCATTCCTAGATTTCCGTGTCACACCAGATGCCTCTGGAAAATGGATGAAACCAGCACAGGACAAAATCAGTGAAATTGTCAAAGCTACCTTCCAAGCCAATAGTTGCTTTAGTACTTCTTCTGTTACACTGTTTACTGGTGTAAATGGCGTGTGAGTGATTATTTCTATACATTTACCCTACCATTAAAATTGCATAGAAGTTTCTTAATGTTATTGTTTTCTTTAATCATAGAGAGTGTACCCTTCGATTATTTCCAGATGGTCTCATAACATTAGATATTGCTCAGTACATTAAAGATGTCAGTGAAGAAAAATTACTCTGTCGACAGGTAAGTCTTTGGTTCATTTCTTGGCGATTTGTTAAACACTCTACGAGCTGGAATCCTTGCATGGTACAGTGCGTTCTTTTAAATATTTATTTGTTTCTGTCCATAGCCACAATAGAAACTAATAGATCACCATTGAAATCATAAAACCCCTACAAGGTCAACGTTTCTTCCTTTCCCCACCCCCTTTACAATACCTTTTTAAAAATTCCAATGCATGAAGCACAAATTAGCAGTGCAATAATAATACCCCCAAAGTCAACTTGAATAAAGATCAAATGTCACGGGCTACGTACTAGAAGTTATAAAGCACACAGTATTCTTACCAATGCCATTAAGAATGCAATTTACATGAATTTTTATTTCCTTGTTTCATTACTCACAGTTGAGTGAATTTATTTTCACAGGATTACACTGACCTTAGGGACAAGGTGGACAAGGCCTTGTCTTGTGTGAAAGCAGATTTTATTCCTACCATTTGTAGAGGACGGGACATTTTATGCTATCATGACACATCAGATGGCCAACTTAAGGAATATGATTTTGACAAGTTAGTATTGCTGGTTTTCACAGTCATGCCATCAAAAATCAAATAAAAACCATTTAATAGGTAAAGCCAAGAGTCTGAGATTTTAATGAAAGAAGATTAAAAATTATGCAAGCAACGTACAGTTATAAAAGCCAAGATTAAGGTGCCTGCAAATTTTAATCAGCAAGATGCTCAGAGAAATCAAATGTTCTACCCAAATTTTTAGTCCTTTGTTTGGAGACGCCATTTTTGAAATTTGTGTCCGTTTAAGGGTCATCGACACACCGTCTGTAAACCAGAAGAAGCATGTCATTTAGTTTTGCTACATGTGTGGAAGCATGAGTTCATCTCTTAAAGTGTAACTCTAATTAAGCCCCTTGAAATCCACATACAAATTCTCCAGACTGATTGATCTCCATTAATTTGTTTGAAAAAAAAAGTTAAGTGAATACAAATGTTATGTCAAAAGATCAAATTATTTCCTCTTTGGTGATCATTGATTAGTTAAAGTTTAAGTTTAAAAATACTTTGTCACTGAAGAATAATTGGGGAAGCTAAATTCCCATACAAAGAATATTCTCCAATATTAAACATACGAAAAATTAAGAAATAAAATTTAAATGCGGCCTAAAACTAACCTAATTAAATTGCATACTAAAACTGACACTAAAATTTAAGATGTAAAATTTAAATACGGCCCGAGCTAACCTAATTAAATTGCATACTTGTCACTCACGAGTTACACATGATTTAAAATTGACGCAAATGATCTAATAGATAAGACTTAAAACTGCTTGATGAAGGTGCATGCATAATGTTTAATGGAATACTATTCCAGTCTGTAATCTTTCTACATGATTATGTTACATTATATTGATATTACAAATGTACATTATGTATATGTAATATTGTTGGCCTCTTTTGGGACTTTAAGGTTAAGTATGTTAAAAAATACTTTTTCTAACACAAAGACTGTTCACATACTAAGAAAAATGTATCAAAAGATGTATACATGACAGCTTTAAGGCCATCATGCATTTAAATGCTGCATCATGCAGAAACTTAGGAATTTAAATGTACCCTCACTCACTGTTCACAAAATGAAGAACCCATTATTTTGAATTGAAAATTTGTAATATCCCATCATGAAATATTACACACTTGATGTCAGATCCCCAGGGAAACAGTTTTGTTTTCCCGAGAGTCCGGATGTTTCCCTCGACTTCGTATCGGGAAATACCCGGACTCTCGGGAAACAAAAGCAACCGGTTTCCCGAGGGACCTGACATTAAGCGTTTTGTCATATTTCTAGACTTTCACTTCAACAGCAACAAAAGAATAACCGGAGTAAACCAAAATGGTTGACTCGGTACTAAATTAAGTTAATTCTCAAAACCACTGAATGAATGATTTATAAAGTACTTTCCTTATATTATCTGCGCTGTTTCTCTTCTGGGATAACTTTAAAAATCGTTGCTTTTAGCTTGAGGCCTTGTTGTGTTCATTCACGAAAAAGAATTTTAGTACTGTTTTTCCCGCCTTCTGTCACGCCACTTTCCTCCATGCTTTGATCACGTACTGTAATGTATCCCGAGCGGGGTACATTGCTTGTATCACGATCGGGATACATTTGATTTAGTCAAGGCCACGTGAACAAGAATCAACCAATAGCAGTCCCTGTTTAGTTGAGTGAAAGTCTAGGAATATAACAAATTTGCTTTCTTTGCTGAGCAACGAATGTTGCATTCAGATGTCGGGGGATAGGGGCTTATGATAACGTTCTTCCCCAGAAAAGGGGAGGGTTTAAATTAGTGGGGAAATCTAAGTGCAATAGAGGATTTATGGTACATGCAGCTAGGTGCTTATAACTTTATTTTTCCCTCCCTTGTCTTGCAATTACAGGGAAGTGTTCAGACACCAATCACAATATCAGGATATCTGGATAGTGCATTCTCATCGTTTTGGAAACATGCTATTTCTGGACCTCATTGAGAGTAAGTGGAATTGAGCTTTGCCTTAAGTATAGACATTCACCTTTTTTTTTTAATTAACAAAATCTTGCACCATGAACAAAGATTTGTGCTCTGACAGAGCAGTTGCTTAAAGGAAGGAAGAATGCTATAATATATCTTGTTGCAATGTATATTGAGCAATGCAATTGTCTGGAATATTTCCTTTTTGTGGTTGCGTTCCTTTAGGATGATCCGGATTAGGATCAGTGATTCAAGATCACTTAATTAGATCATGGTACATGTACATGTACATCAAATGAATCAATGAATCCTTTCCCAGGTTGGATTTATAAGTTCCTTTGATGCACTCTAATCCATCATCTCAATGAATGCAATTTACTTCTATAATCAGCTGTATTATAAGGTACCTACTGTTAATTCAGATCTTACTCTTTGGCTATAAATTGATGGGAAAAACAAGGACAGCATGAACCAAGAGAATTGTAGGCTATTAATAAGCCCTTACTAATTTTATTCTGTAAGCTGCATTGGATGTTTTTGCAAGGTGCAGGGAAAGCTGCAGGATATTGTAAATAGTCTAATAAACCAGCCAGGGGCGTCTATTTAATTTTTTAAGCCCAAGCCGGGGCATTCAATACATAGGAGGTGTTTAAAAAATAGAAGCAGTTGTTCTAATAATTGTAAAAAAAATCTCAAATATAATTTGCTTTGGAAAATATATCACAACAAACAGAATGAACTTCCAACTAACAACACACTACATTGTATATATGCAGTCCATCCATTGATATGTTTAGGCCGTTTGGAGATCCATATCGTTTTCTAAAGCTTGACTTGGATGTGTTGAATCCTTACTTTGAACCTGATATTATCAAGATGTTTCTCCATTCGTTATTTCCTGGTATTTTGGAGCAATTGTCGTAGCAGGGGGGGGGGGGGGGGGCATCTATTAGACAGGGGGCATTAATTAGAGAGGCCGTCTGATACAAATTTACAGTTTAGAGGGGTGTCTGTTGGACAAGAGGTGTATATTTGGGAGAGGGCGTGTATTACATCATTTTCGGTACATTGCACAGTGATCATTATAGTGAAAGAAATGTCTCTTTCTTGCATTGTTTTTCCCATTTGTACCTGTGCCTGTCCTGTGCTTTTTAAAGCACTTGAAACTTATAGTAACTGACCTTACTTGTCTTCTAAGTGATAGCAGAAGGAGATATTGTTTACACAAAATCACTGCTTGGAAATGGTAGAGAAAACTACAAAGATAAAGAAATACTCATTTTAGGAGGAGGAGATGGCGGGGTACTGCATGAGCTACTGAAAGAAACCCCAAAATTTGTCACCATGGTCGAGATATCCTTGAAAAACTGTTGCAAGTTAGAAGTGCATGCAAAAAGGTTGAGACAATATCTGACACGTAAATTATCACCAAGTTTTGATATAAACATCCCGATATCTTACCATCTTTCCATATTAATTATTAGCCTTCTTTTATACATTTAGTCAAAAAGTACATCCAAGCACTAAGGGCCAGTTACTTAAGCGGACTGTTAAACAACACCCGAAAATGTTTAATTCTTGCTGACAATTTCTTTTCCTTTTTTCTTTTCTTTTCTTTTCTTTATTTTTAGAAAATTAATCCAAATTTTCATTCAGTACCCTTAACAAGCATGGTTTACCCTATAGTTCCAGGAAGCCTATACTTTATAAGCCCCCGGATTCTATACAGCCTTCCTTGCCATTACCACTTTAAAAATTTTATTTTGTAAATAATTTAGTTAGAATAGTTAACAATTAATGAATCAGGCTGAGTATCGTATGAAGAATTATGGAGATCGAGGAGGGTGTTATCGGCCGAGGCAGATAACACCCTCCGAGATCTCCATAATTTTTCATATGATAAAAAATTCAATTTCAATAATTGTTTTATTATTCATCAAGAGCCATAATGGCTCTTGTATTCATTCAAAATAATTCGTAGTTTAAAAGCATAGCTAAAACATGCTTACCTCCATCGATGTTAAGTTCATCTTTGACAGTGCACATTTAGGGTTGTTCAGCCCCTCAAATATTCTCCAAATGGCAGATGTCGCCCTTCGAGTTGTCTTCTTTCTGTTCTTGCCACGTTTTTAGCTATTATTTCGCCTAGTTCTTACTCTCAAAACGAGTTAAACGAGTCCGGCATTTTTGTTTTCACAACCAAAACAACTCTACCTCGTCCCCAGGTCTTCTCGGTTAACGGTGCATTAACCTGCGAGAAAGCTGCATTTTTGACGTCATCAGTTCATTAAACGCAAAATTCTTCCAAATTTGGTCATCAGTAACTGGTTATGGTGAATTATGCGAGTGCTTTTAGCCAATCAGAATCGGAGAAATATTTTGAATGAATAATAATGTATATTATCTTTAATATATTATAAATTTCTGTGTTCTGTTGTTGTATTTGTGGTTAACGGCAAAAATAAATGAATGAATGGCAATTAGTGTTTGTTCCTGGTTTCCCTTGACGTGCCATTACATAGATAAAATTGTTGTCGAAGCTGCAGCGAAGCACTTGCGAGGGGTTTGCGGTAACACTTTAGATTCGCATACAGGACCTAACTATGAAGTAAGTATTAACTAAACTTACCGAATTTAAAGTGTCTCTGATCGAGTGTTGTAAACCTACATAAAAACGAACTGACCAGTTAACAGAAAAAAAAACATTAAGAGAAATAACACAGCAAGTACAAAAGGAGCCGCGAAAGAACAAACTTGAAGAAGATTAAAACGGATTGCAGTTGTGGTTTTTTGAAAACTTGTTTGCCTAACAGTTTTTCAAAGTTTATTTTTGGTGTTTACAGCGTTTGATATAATGCTTGGGAGACATTTGTTTGGCGCGAAGCTGTGATTTTAAGCAAACAAGGATGTGTAATTGATGACAGAGACCCTTTTTGAAGCGTCTGTGCCATCAAAGGTGGCTGAACACAGTTTTTAGCAGTTTGTGAGTATATATGTCATTTGCATAATCATAGCAAGAAAAAGGTTGCAGCTCACAAGCTGAAACTTGGCAAGTGAAAAATATACTGATGAAAGATTTGATTGACGGGTAAAATTTGACGTTTTCGTAGTTTCCATATCAGCATGAAAGATTGAATACAACCTTCAAATTTAATATATAATATAATATTATAATTAATCATTACCATTTGAAACTTGTTTGACCAATTTTAAACAGACCGGTTTTTAGGTAATCAATGATATAATTGTACTGTATTTACTAAATGTGTCACAAAACTTTCGTCTGTTCAACTTCCATTTTAAAGTTCTCGTTATTTAAAATACCATAAAAGTACAAATTCTCCCAAATATCACAAAATTTTAACTAGTAGATTTTGAGAAATCGTGTTCTGTGTACTTTTGACTTTTCACCGCCATGGTTGTTTGTCCAATTTAAAACACGCGCCGTCACGCGAGTTGCCGCTGACCGCCCTCAAAACTGTGTTCAGCCATCTTAACTGGTAGTCAAAAGTACCAGTCATAACTGCATATCGTTACACGGGATCAAAGAACACCAAAATATGGGAATAGATGTATCGACCGGATTTATGAACGTTATCTCCAACTAGACCTCTTCCGTGAAACAGTTTTCTCTTCAAAGTTTTTTTTTTTCTCCAAAGTAGTCGCCAATATAAAAACTAATAGCGAAGCCATTGCTTTTTTTTTCTCTTCTCTTCCTTTCTTCTTCCTCGCTCTTTTTTTTTTCCCCTTTCCTCTTCCTTTGCTAGTATGGTTTTCAAATATATCGGTGCACAAAAACCTGCCTTTTGACCCCATTTCACTCAAATGGCTGCAAATTTCGCTGAGTTCGTTTTTAAAAAACTTGGCTTGAGATATGTGCAGATTTTTGTACCCGTACACTGTAAGTATTATAATCTTTCTCCTCACAGTCGCAGTCATAGCTAGTGTGAGCAGTGTACATTTACATGAATATTCGTGGGAACATTGCAGTTTCGTATAAAGGATGTGAGACTATCAAACTAGTAATAACCAAAGGTTAGGAAAAGCGGGCGACAACGATCGGAGGTCCAAACGCTTTTCTCCAACGCTGTGCGTAAGTTTCACGTGACAGATGGTCAAAACATTCGTGATGAGAGTACGAGGGGTAGAAGGTCGATCCGCACGTGATCAAATTGCGTTTTGTATATTCCGTTCACTCTTAGTTAAGTCCAAACGAATGCTGGCTACATACATGCGTAATAACAACCTGGAGATTAGGATTGCGGGCTCCTCTTGTCGCCCGCAATAACTAGTGGTAATCATAGATCAATGTATGCGTTGGCGTTTTCTTAGATTTACCATGAAACATTACTGTCGTGCTGAAATGGTCATCACCCTAAAGTGTAATTACCCTGACAGGATAATCAAAACGTGTACCACAGGATAGCCAAGAATAGGAATTGCGTTCTCCTAACGTCGAACACAACTATGGGAGGTGCCTCGTGTTTGTGTAACGTAGAGCATCCAAGAGCTCTCCCACATCTTTAATCTTTAATCACAGTTCGTAACCATACATAACTGATACAAATGAACTAATATTAATATATACAGTCAAACAAAAATGCAAAAATGGTTAACAGGACGGCAGTAGGGGGAAACCAAATTCCCATGCTAAGACATACCCTCCAAAAAGAAAAAAAAGAAAGAAAAAAGTTAATAATTAATATATAAACATGTAATTAAAAGACTATAAATTAGGCTATAAATTATAAGCCTAGATGACTAATAATAATGCATAAACTTATATTAAAGACACTATGCCTAGTATTTTAAGGTAAAATTATGAGCGAAGGTACTTAATCAGTGAAACTTTAAAAGACTGAAGGCTAGGAGATGACATTACTTCAGAAGGCAAAGAGTTCCAATCATTAATATATCTATGAAAAAAAGAATATTTAAAATAATTTGTACGGGCAACTTTAGGCCTTATTTTATACGCATGCTTACTTCTAGTTCGAGTTAATCCGATAATATCAAAGTAATGATGGCAATTGATATCACAGTAACCAAATATAATCTTATACATTTGAACTAGACTAAGATATTACCTCGTTTGATTTTGAACTCACAACACAACCTTATACTACTTATGATATAGATCAGGATTGATGATTGTATGAAGGCACTTAAGGAGTACGTGGAACTGGGAAAGACATTTGATTATGTGATCAATGATCTGACAGACATACCAATAAATGTCTCTTTACAAGGTGAGTGTAGCAGTTAAGCTAAACAAGAACGATGCTCGCATTTGAACCAAACGCTTTCAAACAGACTACAGTTGGTTTTCGGCGAGTGGAGAAGCGATATGGGATGGGGTATTTTAGCTTGCGAGCAAGCTCTCCGAGGCGCTCTGGCGACGGGGCGGAAAAAGGAAGGAGAGCTTGCAATTATGTCTCTGAATTTGAATTCCATCCTCCAATTCCACTGTTGCTCCCCGTCGACTGAGCTGTCAGACTTCCGCCAATCAACGCGAAGCGGAAACGAGGGCGAATGTAAACAAACATTGAAAAACACGTGCCAAGGGTAATAACGTCATTACTAATGTCATCTCCGCCAATCAGCATTTTGCATCGACTTTTTCGTTGCAGATATTCAAATTCTAGAGACGTAGTGGAAAGCTCTCCTTCCTTCCCCGCCCCACCACCAAAGCGCCCCTGAGAACGCATTTTGAAGCTAGTAGAGCGGTTTTCTAGTCACTCTCTGACTACAAAGAGCTAAAACTTACCACAAAGTTGTTTACAGGTCGTACACTTCCTGGTCTTCTGATCCAGACGCAAAATATTAGCTTGCGGAGTTCGAGCATGCGCAGAAAGCCAAATTTCGAGATTTTCTGGTTTAAAAGTAAATTTTTTGGGGGGTAGGGGACGAATTGTGTTTTGAGCAACGTCAAGTCATGGTGAATTAACTACACAACCGCTTGGTGTAACAGGAATTACGTTTGTGCACCACTAGGTCGTTAGGGACAGGCAATACCTCCGTCTCATATTCGTAAAAGTCATAGCAGTAACACCTTCATTTTCGCCGTGAAAGCGCTTGTCTCCATCGTGAAGCCAGTTGCGTTAAAAAATAATTCATCGTCAGTTCCGTTGTCATTGTTGTTGGTGTCGTTGTTGCCTTTTTTGTATTTGACAAAAAGTTCAGAGCATCATGATGAAACAATAGCTCATGTGCAGGGGCGTAGCTAAGATTTTTTAAAGAGGGTGGGGGGGAGGGGGGAGAGAGGTAACATTGTGACACACCCAGGGTACTCAAGGTATTATCTTGTCGACTTCCATGTAGTGTTTTTAAAAAAGGACATTTTTTCGGATGAGCAGCGAGCGCGGGAGGAGGGAAAAGCCTACTGGATAGCTGCATAGACGACTTTCGAAGCGAGAAGAACCGACTATGTTGTTTATACAAGAATTGCTGACGAAAATATTTTGATACGAAGAAATATTCAACAAAGTAAGCCTTCAAACGATGGCAGTTCTGCGAAAGAGATACCTCTCACAAAAGAAAGAGTAAGGGGGTAAAGGTCTCCCAAACCATGCCCCTGACATGTCAGTTAAAGTCAATTATCGTTCGATGCAAATTTTTCTTCTCTTTCATTGGCCGAGAGCCCACCACGTGACCTGCAAATAACTGCCTACAAATAATGGTCTGCTCATGCGCGATGTTTGACTGCAAATAATATACTGCTCGTGCGTAAATGAAAACACGCTTCTCTTTCTCTTGCGAACGCTCTTGCTTGAAAATGGCAGATCGCTTCGCAAGTCATTAAAAACAAACTCGGTGATCAATTATTTGCCTTAGCCTTCTGCTGAGGCAAATAATTGATCTGCTCGCCAGGGGGAAATCTCTATTCCTCATAAGCTCGGCTTCTCGGAGATTTCTCCGCCACAGTCACCCCATCCAAGTCGTATGCTCATTTTAAATTTAATATTAATTTACCTATTTATTATCCTTTTTTATTCTACTTGTAATTTTATTCTGTTGGCAAAATAATAAAATAAAATAAAATCATTCACGATATTTTGCTCAACCTTGTCCAAAAATTGTTAATTAATACTATGTACTACCAGAAACTCTGAGACTCTCTCTCTCCTCTGCAGAGGCTCCCGCTGGGTATCTCAATAAAAATAACACAAAGAGGCCCCTACGGAAGGGAGAGCCAGAAACTCATAAGGGGTTGAACCCAGGGGGGGGATATCCGCCCTGGGTTTAACCCCTTATGAGTTTCTGGTACCATAGAACAGTTACAGAGAATAATCTCTGTCCGATGTTCTATTAATGGTTTTAATATTCAGATTTTTTGGGTTTATTTTGGTCTTAAAACTGGACGTAAAGTTTAGCCTTGTTTATATCAGTAAAGACACTCATTAAACATTAATTTCTTTTGTCTTTTTATGAATATTAATGAGTTTGTGAAGCTATCGTAGGCGACCAACCTCTATTGTTTTATACTCTTCGTCGCTTACGAGAGCTCATTCTCGAAAGCGACTAGCTCTAATTATGAACACTTTTTAGAGTTTTCGGAGGTGGTCGTCGGCTTACGAGAGCTTCGACTGTAATATATGGATTTAGCCAGGGCTAAAAGGGAAGCTCCCATCAATAAATTTATAATTTAAATCAAACAATAAACTTGTAATCCACAAATCACTTGACTTTAAGGCACGTTAGTTCATATGAGTTTTGAGGATAAGGCTAAGTGATTTTAGAGAAAAATCATTTCTCTCCCCCCCCCCCCCCCCCCTCACTTAGAAAAATAATTTGCAAACAGTCCATTTGTGAAACAAATCTTACATCGAGTTAATAGCTCGATCACGTTAAAGAGCCATTGATCAGGGTAGATTAGGCCTAGTGGAAAACAAATACTTGGAAAAGAAATCAGGCCGAAATTTTTGCGTTCGGTAAGTTTCCTTTACGAAATCTTGTCAAAAATTCTGGTGGCGTGTAAGCCAGCCTTTTATACTATTTATACATCACATTTGAAGTGAAACAGTACTATGAGGCACTGTTTTTATCGTACAGATCTCGGGCAGAATGCAGTATTTCACAATTTTGCAATACAAGACAAATATCCCACTCATTCAATCGATACCTGAGCCCGCGAGACAATCAGGTTATACTTGTCAGCGGATACACTTTTTCGACAGATGCCAACTGATCACAACATTGATGGAACATT
Organism: Porites divaricata; assembly: GCA_038088405.1. Classification (NCBI taxonomy): domain Eukaryota; kingdom Metazoa; phylum Cnidaria; class Anthozoa; order Scleractinia; family Poritidae; genus Porites; species Porites divaricata. Next base: position 10,055,697 of record JBBMOI010000013.1, read on the forward strand.
GATGTGCAATATCAGTTTGCTCCTGGGCTCCCAAACTAGCTAGAAAGTGAGAGATTAAACATTGGTTTCCCTGTGGTGCGGACGGACTGGCGCTCGGTGTACGGTCACGTGATTACCAAATTTTCTGGGATGGGTAGATTTACTTATCCATGGTGCTCCGCTATTGTCAACAGGCATTGAATAGATAAGTAACATAAAGAACGTAAATAAAATAGATAACGATAAAAGTTTAAAATTGACACAGCCGTTCTTGACTTTTTCTGGCGCTTTCTCTCTTCTTCTTTCTTTTGCTGGGCATTGCGGCGCCTTAGTAGGCTTCATTTTGGTGGGAAAGGTTTAGGATTAGATGAAAGGAAATGTAGGTGAGTAGTGAAACAAGATTTTCATGAGAAAAAAACTTACCTTACAATTTCTTTTAGATTCTAACTGGGATTTTGTTCGGGAAATATCAAACCTGACACTTCAAGTCTTAAAACCAGGAGGAAAATTTTTCGCTCAGGTAAGATGGAAAACGAAAATAACAATAGTTTGCTCAATGTCACTCACCCTGTTAATACAGCCTTCTTTCGCTTGCTCGATTTTGCCATACTCGAGAAAGACACTGCATGAATGGAGTAAGATCTTTCTTGAGCATGCGCGGCATGTCGCTAGGATACAGTTTCGAACCTAGTCCTAACAGACTTTCGCTTGGTATGACCATCAGTTATGACCATCAATAAACGGATGCTCTAGCTCGAAAAACCGCTTTCACGAGAGAAAACGACATTGACCTAGTCTAGAAGTTAGGCCTGCAGCCAGTTAAAAAAACTTGACGCGATGGAGGCAGAGCGTCCTTCTGGCTCTCCTCCTCGATCAAAAGAAGACAAAAGGCACCTCTACTCGCAGGGTGAATGCCTCACTGTTGAGTTAGATCGTGCGCAGTGGATATTCCGTTCACTCTTAATAGTGGCCAGAGAAAAAAATTCTCCCAAAAATATTTTGTTGTAAACTACAATATCCACTGGATAGTGATTTATCCTATGCTATCGATAGCGTTATGTACTGTTTAAAAAACGAGCAGGGGAGGGGGGGAGGGGGTATTACGAGCAGGTTTACTATAATTGTTGGGTTAACTTTAACTTTGTAATTGACTGCCATCCCATTTTTAAAAGGTATCATCCAATAATTTGTTCTTTCGAAATTTACAACCTTTAGACGATTAGATAGAACCCATTGAGAACTTGCTTTTTAAGAAAAAATCCAGCCAAAAAATTATTTTTGCAGAATCTTATGAAGCAAAAAAAAAATTTACATGCCAATAAGTTGTTTCAAGAAAAATCTATTCTCCCCTGTTTTCTCGCAACGAAAATTGAGCGTACATTTTAAGCTCCTGACTTGTTATCCCTAACTTCATCTGCTTATAACAAAAGAACAAACGCACTAGACAAAAATCTGAGATATAATTTTTTTAGTCAAAATTTTCAAGAACTCAATTCAATGCGATCACCATCGGTTTCTTCCATTTATGATGGCTGGCGTGGACTTAAAATTACAGATACATATACTTTCGTAAAAAAACACCTTTCTGAAAGCGTTCACATTTTGGATTTTTTTAAAGAAATCAGCCATAATCTTAGCCTCCCACGTAGGCGTTTTTAGGGTAACTCGTTTTTCATCCCTCCCCACAAACGCCTGCTCAACCGAAGACAACATTCCTTTCCCATTGTTTTATTTGCGTGGTAAGTGAACAATCAACAATTGTGCAATAAAGTGTTGACAGGCTAAACACGACTGAAACGCGACCCTAGAGTTACCGTTTTCCTTCTCTTCTTTCCTTTGCTAAGGTTATGCAGTGCATGGAGTATTCTAAAGTTTGACTAAATCTCACTTTTGCCGCTCTGAAGCTAACATTTATTAGAGGTCAGAAAGCTTTCCCAGTGTTTCATGCAGATCGAGTAATTATCAGATTACCTTGCGGTCAAGGTCAACTTTCCAGAATTTGGAAGTACAATGTGATTGGCTAAGCTTGGGAAAGGAATGTTGTTTTCGGTTGAGCAGGCGTTTGGGGGAAGGGATGAAAGACGAGCTCCCTTAAAAACGCCTGCGTGGGAGGCTACCATAATCTGGAACTATTAAGCTTTCAGAAATTGAACGGTTTGTAGGAGTATTTATTTAAACAACAATCTCTAGCGCTGTTCACACGAGGACAGGCCTACTGTAGGTGCTGCATAGCTGAAATCGGTTGAACTCCGGCCTCGTTGCTTCTCATGGGCTCGTTTGCTCCTTTCGTAACTCTCAAGGAAATCTGAGTTAACGGCAGTCTACATTTAACCGTGGATAACGTAGTGCTTTTTTCAGGGTACAAATGGTTCTCTGTGCAAAAAGGAGATAGAAAAATATGAAGACAGCCTCAGGAACCTTTGCTTCCCAGTTGAGTTTAAAAGAGAATTTACTCATGTTCCATCGTTCGAGGAAAGGTATCCTTTGGAAACTTTGTCTCGTAGTAAAACAAACAACTTTCTCTTTTTCTTTACATCGAAGGTTTATTCAATAGAGAGGAGAAGTGTGTCGTCAGCAACGAGAATAGCAAAAAAGCCATAGGTATAAATTAGAAAAACAATAACTTCGCACCTGCATCATCCTGTTTTCCACATTTCTTTACCGTCGTTGCACGACTGCGTCATGAACATTCATATCCTAATTTCACGCGCCCGCTTTATGGAGTAGGTGAACACAACACAAAAATTATTTTTTCTTTTTCTAAACTTAGATACGGTCCTTTTAGATTCAACCCCAGAAATTTCGCCAACATTATTCGACAAATAAAAATGAAAATAAGTAAGATCAATGAAGTTTGAAACCGGGCGAATTTACTTTTTAAGTGACGTTTTCGGTTTGTTTTCATCCAAAAGTTTTGCTACGATGGCAACGTGACGTAACGACTTCTCCTCTCTATTAAGGCGTATTTCTTGGAAGCATTTGATAAAAATATGTTTTTCGTTCGACTGTCACAACCTTGCGAAACTGGAGTAGTCACGCTGTCCAATCAGAATGGGTCTAGCCAAGCCAATTAGCCAATTGTGTAGCGGCCAAAAAATGCGGGAAAAGCCATGTGTCCAAACTCACACTGGTTCACAAAGCTTTCCTTTCTTTTCTTTTCACTTTGCTTTTTTTGCTATAATTTGTTTTCTTCCTTGACGCGGATCTTTATCAGCTGGACTTTTTATGAAGTTTGGAGAAAGTAAAAAAGGAGCAGTAAAGAATGCATGACTACAGTTAACAAACCAAAACACAATGTGGATGCAAATCTGTTAGATAATTATTTGATAATTGAATAAAATGTTGTTGTTGTTGTTGTTGTATAGCTTAGTTAAGGTCAATATAACTGAATAGTTAAGCCTGGTTCACTAGTGTACGATAAGTATTTATCTTTCTCTGGTTCTTGCTTGACCATTATGCTAAGAGTTGTCCTTGTGCATATGTCAAGCCGGTTCCCACTGGATTTTTTTATGCTTAATCTCGTACCCAGACCTTGTTATGCTAGGACTTGGCTCCTATCATATTAATCCCGTTATGTCAAACCTCTTCTCTATCGATTTTTCTGCCATGTATACATGTTGTTGTGCCCAATTATCTTTCTTGGGCGTATCAAGGAAGAGAACCGGCCTTAGTGTGGCTGGCAGGATTCATCGTGCGTGAGTGTTTTATCTTTTCCCTACATACAAATGTTAGTGTGGACAAGAGAGAATCTCTGTTGGTGTGGCAGATTATTGTTAATTGGTAGTTAATAACTGTTACTTCAGATGTATTTTTATTTTCGGGATTCAGTGCGTGCACTTTTTCCGACAACCGTTCTCGAAATAGCTGTAGACAAATCTCGACAAATCAACGGTTATTCAGAAATTTTCAGCCTTCCTTGACCTTTAGAGTTTTCTAGGCAACATATGCCCCTCGAACAGTTATTTTGCAGATGCAAGTCTTTGAGTGCCCATGATTATAGCTATTATGTTATAACCTTATACCTTGGCATTCATTTCTGTGTGCAATGAGTGATTTTACTAGAGGCGCGTAATCATAATTTCAGTATGTAATAACTGTTACACCAATAAAATAACCAGATTGTTACGAGTTTTTGCTTGCACAGGTCAATACATTTTGTCGGTAGACATGTTAGCCTCCCCCGCAGACATTCTTAGTGGTTCGTCACGCAATCATTCCTCTCCCCACGTGGGAGAGAGGAATGATTGCGTGACGAACCACTAAGAATGTCTGCGGGGGAGGCTACAGACATGTCGGCGTAATATTAATGACACTGACCGCTATTGTCGGCACGGTTTTTTTTTGTACGCGACGTGATGAGGTCATAAACACCGCAGAGACCTTTCTCCTTTAAAGTTGTAGTAACCATTATTGCCCCAGGGAATGACCAATTACTAGGCTATATGTTATAGCCCAGTAGTAGCGAAAAGCGCCGGCTTTTTGGCGGCAAAAGGTATTAAAGTCTAGCTTTAAGTAGTCGGCCTCATGGGCTATTGACTCAGAGCCCATTCGGGCTCGAGGAATAATTGTTAAGTAGTTCATTTGAATGCCCTTTTTGTAACTAGCTTTAGTGTAGACAAGATGGAATCTGTTTTAGTGTGGATGTGAATGGTAAAGTTATTTCCGCTGCGGTATTTTTTAATACTGGCTTAAAGATCACCTTCTCACTAATCAATTTTCCATGTTGTGGAATTTTCAGTTTGTTCAATGGTTACTTGAAAGTACGTGATTGTAGTTTCGATGTCGCAACTGATAAGACATTCATCATGTTAAACATAGCTCTAGACAGTTTTTTTTTTTTTTTTCCTCCCTGGTTTGGTTGTTGGCTGAAAGCTTAAGACGAGTGAGTTCAGCCCACATGGCTAACTTTCACTTTGGGGTGAATATATTTACCTCGCGCGGCAAATTTTTTGTTGAAATTTCCGTTCCATTTGCGCCAGAAATCACTCTAAGCAGCGGAGACATTGTTAAAACCGACAGGCGAAGGATCGACGAGTGGACACAACTTTGGCCAAATTTTCACACATATATGCACACAAGGACACAGTTGGCTTGATAGGTTAGTCAGGTAATAGCACTGCACAGGTATCGCAGAAGTCATCTAGTATTGAAATCACTTTCAAGTCTATTTTTTTTTCTTTTCGTTTCTTTTTCTTTTTTTCATCTTTTGGCAGTTACTTGAGTTGCGTGCATAACTGTGATAATCGTTCACTTGTCGAATGAAATTATCAATTAAAATTTATTGCAGATTTGCTTTATCTCATCAATTTTCCCTCAATTTTCAGTTTTTATGTAAATCTCCGAGTCTATATTGTTTTTCAAATGTGCTATATCCAGCGTGGCATAAATTTAGTTTTAGGCAACTTTTCTAAATATAGCACTAAGCAATTTAAAAAAGGCCCTACCAAATAAAATATCATCACAGAAAAGCCACCGTCAAATTCTATACATTTTCATTCAATACTGGAATTTTTATGTAAGATAACAATCTAAACACTCACTACTGAAACCCTGTGTAATAATTGCTGGTTTGCGATATCTGCTCATTCCATAGTCTTCATTTCCGCTTTATCAAACCCAATTTTGCCTCCACCAATGATTGAAGAGATCGATAACGGATTTAAACTTAGACAGGAAAACTTTGTTGTATTGCATGAGAACGTTTTTATTGGTTCCATTATATGTCACTTATATTTACACCCAGTAAGTTTTTTCCATCCTCTCAACTCGCCGCACGTTGTTTTTTAACCCGCCACCTCTTGTGACTGAACACGTGCCCCGCGTTGGTTAATCAGTATCGTACCCGTTTCAACCACGTTGAAACGCCGGTTGTTCAAAAGGTGGATAACACTATCCACCGGATAAATCCGGCTATATCCACCAAATACTTATCCACTGGATAGTGATTTATCCGGTGGGTAGCGCTATCCAGCGTTTGCACAACTGCGGCCAGATTTGCTCCTAGTCCCTCCAGTTGTTGCGAGGCCCCTTGCAAACGAACGCAACATTATTGGCCATTGCATGTTGTGGGGAGTTGTAGCGCAAAGTTTGAAACCGGTCATACTTTTGAGCCAACAACTCCCAACATTTCTTTTGTTCAGTGATCGCCGAAGCGTAGCGCAATAATGTTAGATCCGTTTGCTCAGTTCTTCCAACATCGTTGGGGCCCACATGGTCTCCAAAGTATTATGGGGTGCATCCTTCCTACGATATCGATACACTACATGTCCCAACATTGTTGGGAGTTGTTGCTCTTCCTTCTTTTTCTTCCCGTTGATATTATCACGGTTTAGTCCCACTTTTCACTTCCTCAGTAACTTAAAGCATTGCATGCAGCGTTTAACAAAAAAAAAATATGTAATATGAAACTATCTCGTAATTTTGCTTTAAAATAAACATACTCTTCTTAGGCCCTGCCTCAGTTGACAATTATTTTTCTTGGAAGGTTTTTCGGAATTTTGTTAAGGTGCATAGCGATATGGCCCCTGTAATTTTTCTTCTAACCCGTTACAAACTATTCCATTTTTTGCGTCAATTCTTGCTAGAAGCGGAAATCAATTCTTTTCGAGAAACACTGAGCGTTTCTTGAATCAACATGCAACACAGAACGTGAAAATTCACTGTAGGACCCCCTTGAGGGGAAAAAATTTTGTCCCAGTTTTCGGCGCAACCACGAAGGAACCAATCACAGGAGACAGCGTCCCCAAAAAGTCCGATACTGGCTTTATTAGGCAACAGAACCGACAACACGTGCAACTTCAAAAAGGGCTAATATCCAAAATTTCGATACAGATTTCAGGAAAAATCACTGGTCTTTACTTCCCCGAACACTGGCCCTCTTTGCAAATACCAACGGTTTAAGCCCTTACGGAAGATGCACTTGATTGGGCGCGACAATGTTTGAATCAATGCTTTGTTTATACCAAAAGATCATTTCGTGCCCATCGCCAAAAATAATTCTTTGCTATCAGATTTTACCTTTTGCCAAAGGAAGGATCAGTACACTACTTGACATATTTCACCCTGGCCTGTTATGTTACGTGATCATTGTGAGGCAGTGAAGTAATATTATTGTGCCTATGCATGTTCAAGTCACGTTTGCTATAGAGGAAACCCTTATACTTAAAATGAGGACGAGTTCAAGCCTTAGCGAGGGTGGGGGAGACTGGAGCTGACACGTCTCCTCCACAATTTTACTGCCCCGTATTCTCGCCCAGACGTTGTTCATCGCAGGTGAAGTTAAGATAAAAGCACCATTGGTCTGATTACATAAAGTAACTGCATGAGGAGTAAGTTGGAATTTTCTGTTACCACTACCATTATTTCGCATGCATTTTCTAGGTACTTACAAGGTATCACAGATATCGATCTCAATCAAAAGCGGATTACACAAACAGAGCACAAGAATTTACATTGAAAGAAGAGCTTTTAGAAATGTGTTCTAATCCGCCCATTTTCTCATTCTTGGATAGAATTTGTTTACAAAACTGTTCATGAGGATCGGAATGACGACCAGATCCAGGCAATCCCGCGATTGTTTTTGCTTTTCGCTACTTGCTTAGTGGAACCTCCAACGAAGTCCTCGGTACAACGAACGATTTTCTTTACTATACCCCAGTAAGAGTAAAATATATGGGAAAGGATCTCGATGTAACGAAACTTCGCTGAAGCGAACAAATATTGCCAGTCCCTTACCCTTCGTTATACCGAGGTTCTAGTGTAACTCAATTGGTTGAGCCACAGGTACCCTACTTTGGGTAAGACTCCCGGCCGGACCAATATCCACAAGACAATAAACGCAGGGGTGCTTTCCATTTACATAGACCACCCTGGTGGAAATTTTGTGAATATAAAACAGTTCAAACTATTAAATTTGATGTGGTGGGAGAAAGACCCGCTACAAAGTATATCCAGAGCAGCTAAATAGAATAACAAGAGTGGGAAAATTACATAACATTTAAATCAAGGCCCACTTTTTGTCATGACGAGCTTCCCAAACGGAATGGCGCTAAGTAAATATGATTTGGTTTTTCGGTTTTCCCGCCATGTAAATGGCATGTACCCACCGTCTCAAAATAATGGAAAAGTATTTGCCTTTGCATCTGGAAAGGGCTACTATGGTTACAAAGCACTTAAGTGTCCTCAAAGAGACGAAAGATCGTCTCAAAGATCTTTGACAGCCGACTTTGGATTTTGTGGATGTATAACAAGGCTCATTACTGTTCAGAAAGAGTAGGGGGCCGGGCATGGAGCCCGGTGGTGCAGTTAACCTTTGGTGGGCTAGGTGGTTTTTTAAGGGATCGATACCATCTTCAATTCTCAACCTCGTCCTCAGGACCTTTCCTTCAGAAATAATAATAATAATAATAACGTATTACTTGTAAGGCGCAAAATAGCATTTAAATATGATCTAATGCGCTCTAGAAACTAGAAAGGGGTCAATTTTATCATCCTTTTCACAATATTGACTCATTGTGACGTATTCAATACTTAAAATATCTTTTGAAGATATTAATCTTTGTTCAAGAAACATTTCTGACATTTGGGAGGTAGATTTTGTGATGTAGCATGTCATTATTTGTTTAATGATTAAAGCATAATACAAATTTAAATTAATTTTGAATTTAAATTGAATTAAGTTAACCCGCCTTTTGATTTCTTGTCCGGTTTTTCTTTTTCAAAAATTCTAACCGGTACTGTGAATGGCCTTTGTATTCAAAGAAATCTGACTGTAATGCTAGGCACTCACCCTTAAACTGCAAAGTCTCTGTAAAACTGGTTTTTTTTTTTCTTTTCCTTTCTTTTCTTTTTGTTGCATGCACATAGTCTTCTTTTATGATTCTATCTACCTATCCTTGGTAAATTGATGAGAAGCAAAACTTCAGTAAAGTTTGTGAGCATTATTTGCTACCTATCACAAAATCTACCAGAGAAGTTTCAAATCACTAGATCTGCTACCCACCTCTCCTTATTCACCATTTTCACATAGACCATAGTGCACCTTGTTTTACCCCACCCCCCCCCCCCTCACCCCCCTCAACTTTTGCATAACAACTATTTTCAATTCTCCTGTTATTACGGGCGTCCCAAGAGAAATCGAAGACAATTGGTATGCAAAATTTGGGGGGATAAACAAGGTGCCTTATGATCTATGTGAAAATGGTGAATCGAATGAGAAAAAAAGGGTGAGGGAGAACATCTGTGAACTCCTTGTATCGAGGAAACGTGTTATCGAACGTCACTCCACTTACAAGGAATAAACAAATTTTGAAATAGGAGGAACTGTGCTGCGTCATTACCTGAGTTCAATACTAACTGGTTCACTCTTTAGTGTGCAATATGATGTAAAATTTAGTTTAAGTTTTTAAGAGGACTACTGCATCACCAGATGGCTTTTGAGTCAAAAATGAACGAGTCTGGTTTCCAGATTCTCCTGAGTGCTTATAGTTTCTCTCGATTTCCTTGTGACTACATCATGCAGTAGAGACCTACAACCGACTTCCGCTGTCGCGTTTTTGGTCAGCTCTTAGAATTTTCGTCTTTGTTTGCTCTTGCCACTATTTTCCTGAAATCGACAAATATGGGTTTTTAAAAATTGACTTTCGAAAGAGCAAGGTCAAAATCAAGGCTGCCGGACATGAACAGAATTCCGTCAATGGCTTTTTCCGGCGGTGGGCAGTTTCATATCTTAAAATAGATTTTCCAGAACCGTTATACTGTCATGTCATTTATGCTACCAAGTATCGATCTTTCAGGATATATTACCAGTTCACTTCCTTACAATTAATAAAAAAGTAAAAACTGACATTACAGTTGTAACTAGTATTAATCAAACTGTTGTCGTTTTATGAAAAGTTAAATCTAAATATCAGCTTATTCAAGAATAGCGTTTTCTTCGAGCTTCAGCCCCCAACATTTTCAGATTTCCCGCTGAGTAAATCTCCGAGATTACTTAAACTTAAGTGGAATAATAAAAAGCTGCGTCATAGCAACTGCTGTATAATAGTGTATACTTGTGTGTAAAGTACCATTTTCTGTCTGTTTTTTGATGAATTCCTTCATTGTCCAACATACCTACTGTAACAAGAAATAAACCGTAACGCTGTGGAAAACTACTGAAGCCTTCACCGGATAAATCATCTATGTTGAATTTTAGGAACGTGAGTGTTTGGCGTAAGGAGAAACTCTCGACTCTTACGGATTTTACTGTCACGCTAGCTGTTCTACATATTACATTCGTTTATTTTCAATTAACGTCATTCTTACTTTCATTGTCCTTAATGTACAGTTCTGCGGTTATAAACCGGGGAGGCAGAAATATGCCATGAAATGAAAGCCTTAGATTGTCTGACCAACTTCCCCGTTTACTGACTTAACTAAGTGCAGAAAAGTTGTTACAACTATTGCATGATAAAAATCGTATCTCACACTGATGCGATTCCCGGACAGTGAATGATACTGATACATTACCTTATGACTGATGGCTGCCGATTTTGTTTCTTGTGGGGTTCATTTTTTTGGAGTGCTGATTTTGTTGAATCACTTAACTGAAAAAAGGCTTATTTTAATACTGAGCAAACATACATGAAAGAAAGAGCAGTGCATGATCGGTTTCTAGCCGGTTAATGAAGGTACAAACCGAGATGCCAGTGATGCTCGCTCTCAACAACTAATTGCCTAGGAGTCATTTGCAATGGCTTAGTCGGCAACTTGAATCGCGCCTCCATTATTTGTCAGAACTATAAAACCGTCTATAAAAGTTTTCTTTCCCTACATTGGGCTAAGGCCTTAAAAATTCATGAGATGAATCAATTAAAAATCATAGCCCCAAATACGAACAAATCAGTACTTCTTAAGTAGACTAAGTATCCATAAAACCATGCACTATATTCTCATTTTGATCCTGGATCTTACATTACATAGCAAAAAACTGTTTCAATGTAAGTACTAAAACAAGACTAAATTCGAAAATTGAGGCAAATATGGATTAGCCACAACGAATTTTACTTTTGTGAGATTACTGCACGCCTTTTGTTTGAGATCGTTTCAAAGGGACTTGTTTTAGAGGAATATATATATTTTCGGCGAATTCAAGACCTCTCAAGCATCCATTATTTGGTGTTTACGGAAACTGAGAGTGGAATTACAGAGCTGCGTCATCGCAAATTTTAATTGTCTGTGTAAGACAATATTAATGTTTCTCTTTAACCTGACAACACCAACTGTTCGTCGATCTTGACATGTCCTTCACTCCTAAAACTCGATCAGTAAACAGACCAAACATGTAAAAGTTATATAGATCCTGGAGCGGAAAGCTGGACGTGTACAGCCGTGACTGTGTCAGATCTTCACGCATGCATTGTTGAATTTTTGAACATTTATATTCACGGAGGTTTAAGATAATTATTTGTTTGACTCTTTCAGTGCTCAGCATGGTATGTCCGTTGATTGATTAACGTCATTGTTTAGTGGAGTAAGATCAGAAAAATAGAAACTAATAATATTGCCCGCTCGAAAGAAGTCACATTGAAGGAAATCAAAGGAAAGGAAACCGAGGTATTACGCAGGGATTTTAGTGGGGGAGGGGGGGAGTGGGAATGCATTCCGCGGGATTATCTCAGTGACGCTCTTTGTTAAAATTTTTCATGAGTAGCATAATGAGTTGTGTAATTCATTGATGTCTTAAATCAGAAATTTTCTTGAATGCTAAAATAATAATGAGGGTGTTTTTTTTTTTGTTTCAAGAAATTCTACTCTATTGATGCGAGTGATTCTGAGTGATTGCATGCGCCAGCTCGTAATTGGTAACTTTAATACATATATAAGTACTTTGTTCTGGAATCTTTGCTGATCAAGGCTCCAAGTTAAATTCCGGCCGTACCTTTAAGATTGGATGCTATTTCTTCTCTAAAACCGCTCGTTACTAACGTATGTGAACCGTCGTTGAATCCTGTGGAAACGAGGCCAGTCAGCCGGTTAACGGAGTTAGTACACTGCCACTGAATAGAATCAAATCGCTCTGTGGCACTGAATGTTGAAGTGCTATTTTAGTGGCTCTTTCAGACTTTCAGTCGCCCACTGAAAGCTTTCAATGTGTCTTCGTGACTCCCCTCTTTAAAAAAAATAGGTATTTAATAGTGCAGTGCTCTGTTCAACTGATAAGAAAAGAGCAAGATTAAATCAAATATAGACAGCTAAATTTGCGCCACGAAACCAAACGAAGTGCAAAAAATAAATCGTTATTTTTAAGACTTACAGAACATCCGAGTTTCTCGAATCAAATGTCAGTGAAGTAGACCGAAATAGACCCTTTATGTCGTTTTCGTTTCTTTAATTTGATATGACTCATATCAATGAAATTGTTTCAAAGTTTATTAAAGGATCATGTCTAATATTGAAACATCTCAATTCCCAAAAAAAGGTAGACACTCTATTTTTTGTCCTATTTCCAAAGGTGAAAACTAAGCAAAAAGTACATCTAAATTTAAATTAAAACAAAGCATTGAGCAAACAGAAAAATGAGCTTAAGAAAATTACATTTGCGTGATTTTTCTAGTGGTTCATGGATAAATCGTTTTCCGGTAACGCTTTAGCTGATAAAATTTTCCTAACTGTTTTCAAAAGATTAACTCGACAAAGTCTTTCAAAACACTTAACAGAGAAAACACAAAACTGCCTAATCACATCGATAGGGAAATTATTGTTAATTTTAGCTCAACCGCATTTCAACTCGTATTACCACGCTAAACAACGAAAACAACACAATTAGCGCCCACGTGCTCAATGACAGATGATCGTTTTCCGGCGCTTACAGCCGTCAGTCAAGATCGACGCTTAGATGGCGTAGGAGCATAAAAAGCGGAGGGTATAGCAATAAATGTAGCAGTGATTGAAAGTGATTGGACAGTTCATTGTCGTATGTGTTTGTTTGGTTCCGCTAAATTGCTGTCTCCTACGTGCATTGTTGCATTTCCTTTGGAGTTAAGTCGAGTGATGAAAGTATTTTGGGCTGCGGTGACAGAAGCTATAAGCCATAACCCGCTGGAGATCCCAATTTAGGCACCCAAGCAAGGAGAATCAACACGTTTCCCTGTTGACAGCATATAACAACGAAGCAGAGAGCAGCTTACGAATTTTATTGAGCGCGGAGTTGAAGTGAACATGTACAACAGAAGAAGTATGAATCTTAGTGACAGTGAAACAGAGAACTCAGAGGGTTATGTCAACAAAGATTGCGACAGAGGCGCTGCGGAAAGATCTACAGGGAGCGAACGAAGAGACGGTTTGCCTCGAACCATCAGAAGAAAAAACTCCAAGGTCTTAACTCCCGAAGTTCTCGATCTTTGCGCAAAGGAAATTCAACAGGAAAGTTTGTTCAAAAAGAGATATGAACAGGCAGCGCTGTATGTGTATGGAACAAACCCAGGTCAGCACTGTGGCTTGGAGAGTGCAGTTTTTTCAAGTCAACCGGATGGAAACGTCTTTAAAATGCCTTATCTTACGGATCCTTGCTTCAGTAGCTTTGGATATTTCAGATAGGACTAAAGACGAAGACCTCAAGCTGTTGAGTAAATCATCTAATAACGGGGCAAGATAGATTTCCACGCGGTGATAAATGGTCTCTTAACGAAGCAACTTGTACTGGACGAACAGCTTGAATACCACCAGCAAAATGTTTGAATACAGTGTATTAACAAATCCAAAGACGTTTGGCTTTTGAGAGGCAGAAGAATGAATCAACTACATCGAGTAAAATATGAAAGGAGACGGCAGATTTGTTGAACAGCACACATCGCTATGAGCGGAACACTGATTATGATATTATTATTTTTTGTAAGAAAAATAATAACCTTTCAATGAAGAACAAATTTCTTTTTACTTGTAAAGAGATCTCAAGACTCAAGAAACTGTTATAATAACATCAGTAGAACTACTCGTACTAAAAATATCAAAATATGAAGTTTGTCAGCTCGGAGTCAACTATCAAATAGATGTCTTTTTGAGGAATGACTTTTTATCAAAATATGTAACATAATGTAGATATAATTCTAAAAACTTAAGTTATTTAAATGCATGTACATATTGTAAATTTTAGAAGAATAAAATAGGGGACTACGTGACTGTTGAGGAGACTTGTGATTACAATAATAATAGACCGGCTAACAGCACGCCAGTAATGCTATAAAAAACTAAGGAATTCAATACAGCGGCGTGACCTTGAACAACATCAATTGTCCGCATTCATCTCCTTTTGTTTTTTCTGCATAATGTTGACTTGCTTCAATGAATATCACCTTCAAATGTCAATTTTTGGTAGACGAGATGTCTTTGATAACTCTTCTATACCAAATGATGTTTTGTTAAAAAATTCCACCGAGATAAAAGCAAACTATTTTTGAGTTTCTTGGAAAAAAAAACAAGTTATATTATCACAAGGTTTCCGGAAGAGAGGTTGGGGCATGTATCGGACTTTGTGGTCGATGTGTTGATCATGATATCTATATTTATCCGCTGTATGATTGAGCGAGTATCGCTTAAAACAAGCCGTTACATGACTGTTGCCTAAGTCGGGAAAAACATCGGAAAATTCCTTTCTTAGTTTGTTTGGTTAAAAAAGTCTATAGGAAGGTGTGTCAATAACTGATCAGTGTTTCTATGAACAACAACAGGAAGTTATTCAAACGAGAACGCGTGTTCAACTACAAGAAACATAATAATTATAATTGAATGATTAAAACAAAATGAAACAACTTGACACAATAAAACTGCAATAACCTAAAACGCTTGAAACGTTTGACATTGAAGCGTTGTCGTTGCTTTTTTAAAAACGAATTGAGTACGATGTTGTTTTTTTCTCAAGTTATAACAGTAAGCCTCAGGGGAGGATTATAAATTTGTAGGTTTTGTTTGGGTTATTGATCGACGATCAAATTTTCCAGAAGGATTCTTCATTACTGTATTTTAGAACCGAGATAAATTTTTTGCACCCTTGTCAATGCACATATGGTTTAGAAGTGTATACAACTTAATCTTCAATGTCGAAATTTATAAAGCTCTAATCAACATATCCAGAAATAGGCAATTGTTTATACTTCAAAGTATATTGTCTTATATTGTGACTCTATTGGTTCATTGCTTAACAAAACGTTGCTGACCAGGTTGGTAAGATTCGGCACCTTTGTTGGTTGCGAGTTGACCGTTGTACACGTTACAACGGAGTAACTCTGTTCAAGCACCCCGTTCACCTTCAAGTTATTCAGTCACAACAATACCATTTGCCATTTCTTTGAAGTTTAAAGATCGGTAACTAAAAAGAGCTGCGATCAGCATTTTAATTTTCGTATCCAGTTCTGGCAACCGGGGCAGTTATTTATCAGGCAAAACAAAATATATTGCTTCATCACTGCTTTTAATTATTGTTTCTTTGTTACTGATAATACGAGTGTTTTCTGACTATTAATGGCTTCGTCTTTTACAAATGTGTCTGTTTTTTGTTCGAAAACTGATTTCCTTCATTGGCCCTTCATCACAAATGTTTGTTTAAAGGGTTTACCACAAACGCTTCTTTACAAAAACCGCACTCTAATTCGAACTAGCAGTGATGTCCGCGGATTATATATACTGGAAGGAAAGCGGAACTCTTGGGAAAAAGACGCCAAACAAATCTCAGTTCCGTCCAGCCTCTCCCCCACAATAGCTTATTTTGCTGCCACAAACTTGAGCTAAATTCTTGACTTAAATTTGTTATTTTCAAGCTTGTTCAATAATACATGCAACAGACACTTAAGAACACCAAACATAATCAGGAGGGAGATCGAATTCTAATAATCGAAGGATTAAGAAAGAATCACTGCACATAAGATGTGGAGAGTATTTTGAGCAAGCGGGGAAAAAAAAAATCCGTATTTCAAACAAATTTAGAAGTTAGCCGAGGGGATACCCCTTTTTCTATGATATTTTCTATTATTTTGTAAAGATCTCAGTAAAGTGAATTAAGTATGCATATAGCTGGCAAGTGTCTCGGCTAACCCTTAGTTTTTGAGTTTCTGGACACCCCTTGAAGCGCATAACGTTGACTTAAATGAGTTTCGACCATTCGTTTTCGATCGAAATGCATAGGATCAGTGTAGCCGTCAAGTATAGCCCTCCTTTCCTAAAGTTTGATGTGATATTTAACAACTACACTTCAGTAATTGTTTTAAAAAATTTCCTGCTATTTAGTTGTTACAGTTAAAAGTCTATTTCAAGCGGTCTTTATATTATAAAGACTTCCTAATACAATTAAATTTATTACGTAATATATTTAACTTGTTGATATATGGTATCTCACTATTTTTATCATTTCAATAAAGCAATGAGATATATTTTAACATCAGGGCGTCTGAAAGCGTGAAACGCCTCTGAAACGTTAAAACCCGGGCATGTTATAAAATGGTTATTGAGACTTTTATAGTTCAATTAGCCTTTGATCAAACACAAGACATAATGTCAAACAGTACCATACCAGATAACAATTCTTTATTATTATTATTATTATTATTATTGATTCTTCTCCATTTTATGTAGCTTTGCTCTTATCGACTTTGTAACATTAGATATGTGTTTTTATCTATTTATTATTATTATGATCATTACTATTATTATTATTACTTTTTTTCGCTTGAGTTTTTATTATATCAATTATAACTGATCTCATTTCGAGGGGTGAAATAATAATGTAAGGTCAGGGGAGATTCAGACCAAAGCCGTTACTATCGATAACCGTCAGCTAGTGACCAATCACGATAAAATAGAACAAACAATGCGAGGAAAGGAAAAGAAAGTAAGGCTCTCATTGGTTAGAATTTGCACTACCTTTCGAGTGTAGTCAATCAGAGATGTTTAAAAGACTGATTGACAACAACTTTTGAGGTTTTGTAAAGAGCCTATTTTTAGTTTCATTGAACTAAAAAATGACTTTTATCAACAATCAATAAAGGACATAACATGATGAAACGTGTACCAGAGATTGTACCAGAGTGGTCGATTGCCGCGTGAACTTCCGCTGAAATTCCCGGTAAGCCAAAAAAAACTGTCTCGAAGCATCTGTAAATGCCGTGAGAAACAGCTTTTATAGTTCCATTTCATGTAAACAGAGTGAATGAAAATCGAAACTAACCCTATCAATCGAAAAAGAGTTTTATTTTCCTAAAACTGATATAACATGCGACAGGAAGAACTGCAGAAAAATCTGTCACTAATGTAAAATGTGAAGAGGACCGAAATTCGAACGAATGTAACCAGAACAAAAGCGTCGTCTACCCCTCCTTCCGTATAGAGTGTTTTCACTCACGTGGCCAGCATCTATGCAAATTTATTGGAACAAAAGAGAGCGTTTACATAAGAAAAGAGTTCAACTCCCACAGGACTAGTTTGGGACACCAATATGGCCACCGTGACGTCATGTGAAAACACTCTAAGAAGGCTAAAGTTCATTTGTTCCTTGTATGTCTTTCTGTCTGTAAGATTATTTTTAAACAATCCAATTGAGGACTTTTGTAAGCAGATTATACATCAATTCGGATGGGATAAAGTTTATGCATAACGCCGGGCAAGAGGTCAGTTTCCGGCGGCAAAAGACAACTAAAACTGGAGAATTATCCCTGAAAACTATGAAGATTTTAATTCAGCACGTAGCTGTAACTCAAAGATTACTAAAAATGCTCGTTTCAGATTGTTTAGGATGGAAACATTTCCGTAAGGTGCAGGCTTCCGTCAGCTGTTACTTTTTTCTTAATAGATCTGATGCATGAAATATGACATAATCAACCCACGATTCAACCAATCAACACCCTGAATGAATTTAAAGTATTTGAAGAATCGAGGAAGTTTATCATAACTGGCCGCGGAATACAGCCTCAATTCTCGACCTTGACAATGCAGAGTCAGCGTTTTGATGGGCGATTGTAATAGCGGAATGTATTATTATTACGAAACAAATCAATGAGAGAGTCCGAAGACGATCAGGCGGTTTAAGATTCCCATGCATGAGCTGTACAATCTTCCCTCTACTTGACCACATAAGTGAACGGGAAAACTAGTCAGTTAACACCTTTTACATAATGGTAACATAGCAGTTGCAGCTCCTTATAGTCACAGGCTTCCTTTAGGAATTATTTTTAAAACTGTCTCTTTGGACCCAAATGACGTTAATCGGTATTAAATCAGTTCCGGTAAGTTCAAATTAGCCAAAAAAAAGTGGTCGGAAAATTTCACCTACAAGACCTAGCTTGTCTGATAAACTTCAAGGATAGTCGCTGTCAATAGTATAATCAAACATGTTCAGCTAAGAAGGCACTAGTTAAAAAACAATCAGAAAAAAAAGAGCTCTATAGAGAACAAAATGAGTCACAAGTGACCTCACAAAGCCATTCAGCAAAATGTGAATAGCTGCATGCTATGACGCATGTTCCTTAATTAACTCTGAGACTCAGGGAGGTATTTGTTAAGTGCAAAAATAACTTTAGTACTTTTTGAGCAGTTTTCCAAAACGAGAATTAACACGGACAAGGATGATCACGCAAAATCGTGCAAAATATCATGTAAATTTAAATGTCTCTTGCTATATGCATATATGTTTGCCTGCAGAACAAGCGCTAATTCGGCTAGGTAAACCTAGACTTGTAAGAATACTTCATAAAATATGTCCTACCTCCGTGAAGGCGTACGTCTTTACTTGTGGTAGAGGAGGCAAAGGGCATTGCGTGCGTCTACGGGATAGGGACTATTTTTATAAATATAAGACTTAATAATTATGAGACGATGATTTTTAACAGACAATCAAGAAAATCTTTGAATTCAAAGAATTGAGCAACAACATGTTTCATTCGGCTGTTACATCGTAGGAAGGTAGATAAAACGAGGACCTTCGTGGAATGAAAACAAAATGAGTTAAAAATCTGATAACAGGGCAAATGGCGTGGCCGCTACTGGCAGCCGTATTTTGGATCCGAGGTACAACTAAAAGTGTCTAGCTGTACTAAGAAAACTGGCAGGCCATTTACGACAATCCTTAAATTTGACAGTTATCCGAAGTCTTTTGGTTATTTTAATACAATACGAGGACGTATTCAAGGGATTAAAATCATTTTACATATCATGTAACTGATCAATGAAAACGTAGCTTTAGCGACAGCGTCAATAAAGTCCTCGATGAGCTTCATATTAGTTGTAGATTGTTGCAGAATTCTTATAATCCCGTTCGCTGGTTCAAACAAATCAAAAGGACTGTATCTTTCGATGTATAACAACACGACTTTAATCCAATCCAACAATCTACTGCGATGTACAATTCTCACACATTCAATGCGAGGATCAAGACAAAAACTAGAACTAGAGCTACATCATGGACAAAAGTGCTTGGGACAGTAAGAGCATAACTTCAATTCTATGCGTTTCACAAGTAATGTCGTAAAAAGCAGCGCTGTCATTTTACAAATCCATGTCCCCTCCCCCCTTCCCATCCAATACAATCAAAGGAATTGTGCCTTCACGGTTTCAACACTGTCATTGGGGTGGGAGGAGGGGGTAGGGACGTGCAATGTTAGTAGCGCGCGGATACAATTTCGCGTGTGTTAAGAAGCGTTCGAGCTGAGCAACTGTATCAACACTTTTGTCCATGATTGTAGAACTAGGACTAACACATTCTAAGGGACTTGTCAGAAATTAGCATGGGGGGAGGGGGGTGGAAACGGAGGGAGGGTCACAACTTTTCGACACTCAGAAAAGGGAGGGGTCATGAGTGATCAGCTGTCACAATCAGAGTCAGACTCTTAATGCTGTCATCTAAAATGTATGTATATAGCATTACAAAGAACAGGTTAGAAATATATCTTGAGCTTTCATAATAAGGATTCACCCTATTGTATTGCAAGAAGTAGATTTTGCCATTTATACAAGAGTGGGAGGGTCATGATATTTTAGGCCAAGGTCAATTGGAGGGTTACTCCCATTGCAGGGATGGGTCACCTCATTTCCGAACCCAAATTTAAAATTCCCACCCCCCCCCCCCCCCCTCCCCCCTTCCGCCCCTGCTAATTTCTGACAAGTCCCTAAGTATACAGAGGTTTTTCTACTGTTCTTGCGTAAGGCGGTATTTTTATTTTAATCACATGTACAGTATAGCCTGAATTTCATCCGATTACTTCGAGTCGTTATTACTCCCTCAGTAACGTCTGAATCGACCGGCCGTTAATGCCGTCCAGTGACGTCACTTCTCCTTGACCTTTACTTTAATTCATGCAAAAAGTAAAACACGGTTTTCAAGTGGCAAACCGAGAAATATCGTTTGGAAATGTCAGCATGATACAGAATTGCTTTATTTTTTTCGACCGTAATTCATGTTTGACATTCAAACTCACAACTGCATGCAGTTGACAACTCTGGACCGGTTGTACTGAATTCTTTAATCAAACTCAGTCGCAGTCACGCAATGAAATAAACACACACACGGAACACTTATTCAAAAACACAATGATTTGCTTTAATTGGAAAGAAGCTATTTCGTCCTTAACGAAGAAAAAAACAAGGAAGCAAGAAAGAAAAGCTAACAGAATCATTACACTTGACGATAAAAATAGCAATAGGTCGAATTATAATATTGAAAAAACTTCGCGTAAACAAAATCACCTGCCGCCGAAACCACAAAGCGGCTCCAACTTTCATTGAATGAAAAACCTACCGACTCTCCGCAATGATTCTTCATTCGCAGTTCAATTTAGCATTTCAGTTTCGAAGACAAGGGCAATTTTGTTGTTTAAGATAAAGATTAAGCTAATCGAAATGTTTGAACTACACAAAAGAATGCCAGGGATGCGATCCGCTGAATAGGGACCTTAAGCACCAGGACGGGAGAGGAGGACGGCGACGTCTGGCGGATGGGGAAGACTGGGTCTACGTCCCCGTCGTCAGCATGAGTTGTTTGTTGTTAAGCAACTGGATCCTTGGACGGGAACGCGCGGGAGGCTCAAATAAACATGGCTTCTTTTCGCGAAGCACGAATTGCCCTTTTGGACGCCTACATGGACGGTCTATTAGATGACGACGAAGAACCCCGAGTTCCCTTAGCTTATGAAGAACATGGCCGATTTTTTCCTTCGACGAACTTGACGAAGCAGAATGCAAAGCCGAATTTCGATTCGAGAAGAGAGACCTACCAGTCCTTGTCAACGTTGTGGGTATCCCCAACCAGTTTACTTGTTCGCAGCGTACTGTTAATGATGGGATGGAAGGATTGTGCATGGTGTTGCGAAGAATGGCGTACCCTTGCCGCTACAGCGACCTTATTCCCCGGTTTGGTAGGCCAGTTCCCGTCTTAAGCATGATCTGTAACCGCGTAATTGATTATATTTACGATTCGCACGTACATCGCCTCACTTCATGGAATCCCCAGCCGTTGGACCCTGCCTCTCTTCAGGTGTATTGTGATGCAATTTCTAGGAATGGTTCTCCTCTCGACATCTTGAGCTTGTGAGCGGGATGTACTGACAAAAGAAAGTAAAAAAATTGATTTATTTTTATCCCAGTTACCGTTAACTTGATTCTGACAACCATGGATACCAACTTTTAACATTACATTAAGTACTTGGATCCAACAGTTACATTTCAGAACAAAAAAAGCCAAAATTTACTTACGTTCTGTGCACGACGTCAAAACTCTTCACTTCACGTCGAAGACGAGGGCAGGACGGGATGATGCAACCTATTCGCATGCGCACTGCTATCGAAATGCGACTTTTCACTTCCGGTAAGGCGTCGTCCTCCTCTCCCGTCCTGGTGCTTAAGGTCCCTAATATCAAGCGACAATCCCGCTAAAATTTTTCATAATTATACATAATTATGCGAATGTTTAGACAATCAGCCAATCAAAATCACTACCCGGTTTTCGGGTAGTGAGTGACGTCACTGGACGGCATTAACGGCTGGTCGATTCAGACGTTGTTGAGAGGAGAAAACGACTCGAAGCAATCGGATGAATTTCAGGCTAATGTACAGTAAAGGTTGCCATTAAAATGTATCTAAATTAAGTGACTGTTACAAAATCGCACTTTCTTTCACCTTGTTTAGCCCAAGAAAATACATGATAAATATACTCGACGGACTTTGTGAAGTCTTATATCACGAAATCTAACTTCTTTGCGCTCTTGAAACGTCAATTTCTAATTAATGTTTAACGACAAAATAATAAAGTTCACCAATGACCTATTTCTTTCCCGAAATAGATATCTGAGTGTCAATCTTAGAACCAATCACACGAGCAACAACTGGTAAAAGTAAGGCAATCATTTTGCTGTCTTACCAAACTCAATATAATAGCTCTTTTGGGCTGTGGAATATGTAAGTTCTCTTATTTGACCGGTTGAATTTTCGAACTAGGTGTTCGGTTCACAAAGAGTCACCTTCACCGTACATAAATTTAGACTCCAAGCCCTTCAATAATTTAAAAACTTGTTTATGGTCGGGAGATTTCGGTTTATCCACATACAGCGATTTTCGTATGACCTTCAAAAATGGTTTTGGTAAGTGTTCGTTATTTGTTTTATGAGCCAGTGAATGAAAAGATCAAAACATGACCTCTTCGTTTTCCCGCCAAAGAAAACCCTAATATGGAGAAGGCATTGTTCGATTGGCCAATCGTGTTGTAGTATGACGTCAAAGCGAAGTATCGGTTGATTTCTGAATTTCAGTATAGAACAGCAACATTTTGAATTAATGTTTTCAAAAAAGAAAGTACATGCGACAGTACATTTACGACATACGTCGTAAGGTACATGCGATTTCAAATTAAAAAGGAGTGGTGTGAACATAAGCAAACTGACCAAGCACTCCCAATTTCAAACCGCAAGATTCCATATATATCTTTTTAGTACATTCTTGTCCAAAACAAGAAAGTCGCCGCATGGTGAATACCATTTCACTGAATATAACAACGGCGAGTCGCACAAAGTGAAGTACAAATCACGAACAGGTCAGGGTCAACTGTATCCGTAATACTGATTCTTCCTTTGTAACTGATCAAGACTGATAACAGAGAAAAAGGGAAATTGTAGAGTTCGAAATTGTGAGAAGTAATTTTACTCAGCCAGGTGCATCTCCTACGAAAAACAAAACTGGCTTAATGATGCTAGAAGGAAAGGAGCAAAGAAAGAAATTCGTTGTACTTAGCTTGTTCAAGAGTCTCAGTAACTGAAAATAAGGTCGAAGAAGAAAGCAAATGAGAACTGATCAAAATTTATCAGTGTCCCAGCATATGATTTACATCTCACATATTTAGAAAGTTCCAGTTTTTTTAAATCCAAGCAACTGTGAACGAAAAATGTGGTTGTCCTATTACCGTTCGCAATTAACAGCCATCCTTCATGAGAAAAACAGGCAGCAGATCCGGTACAACGAAAAGAATTATTTTGCAAATCAATATTGTAACTCGCCAGATATTTTCATACTATTTCTATATCAGTGCCACGTTTCAGTGCTATTTATATCCTAGGTTAATCAAAAATTGGTTCATACTCGGTGTGCGTGTATCGATCGAGTTCTGTATGCACTCGGGAAGTTTAATTTGAAGAGCACGAGAGAAGTGTTTCTTGAATGCTCTTCAAAATTCACAAGTGCATCCATGACTCCATATGCCCGACGCACTTCTAACGATAAATTCGGACCACAAAGTTTGATTTGTGATAGACTGCAAACTGACTAGCGTTTCTTCTGAAACTGACAATGAATGTTTGGTTATTTTGAAGAAATTTTTCACGCCTTTCTACCCCCACCGCTACAAACTCAAGAGTCCGCCTCCGCAGTGTATTTGAAACCAACCCGCGTAACGGAAGCTTTCGACTGCGAACAGTACACTTTCCCGTTAACTCGCCACGGGAAATTTGTATCAGTAGTAAGATTAAAAATCGAAAACTCGGAACTGTTACCCTATTTTTAACTGGCCTGAACGGAAGTAAAACATTGTTTGACTATGTTAAGACCCTCCATTAACGTAAAGCGTACTTAAAACGGCGTAGACTGAGTGGCTCGCAGTGCAGGCTATCAACTATATTTTAGTGAAATATCTAAGACACTCACGGGAAGTGAATTGTGGCTGATGCAGGCAAGGAGGCATTTAAGC
This sequence comes from Porites divaricata, assembly GCA_038088405.1. Taxonomy (NCBI): domain Eukaryota; kingdom Metazoa; phylum Cnidaria; class Anthozoa; order Scleractinia; family Poritidae; genus Porites; species Porites divaricata. The sequence continues at coordinate 10,079,866 of JBBMOI010000013.1, forward strand.
TACTTTGGAAAAGTGGTGGGGTAACCAAAAGGTCGAAACCTTGAGGGATACGGCAACAGACTCATCAGTTTTTTCTCTCTTTTTTTTTTTTTTTCGTTGTTCCCTCAGACAGAGTATATAGCACGAATTATAAAATGATAGTGTTAATGGGGTGGAGGAAAGTGGAGTCATTTACGGTCAAAGGTAAATAAATGTAGTTGGCAATGTTCGATAGTCAACTGCTATTAAGTTTACTACCAAAAGTCAGTCGCTTCTCAAAAGTTCAACTGCATTATTCTTTATAACTGCAAACCATATTTTTAAGGTCTGTATGTCCGCTCTCCGGACCTTTCCAGATAAAAAGAAATTAAAGGCCAAAGTAGGCTCTCCAATGGCAATGAGACCGAGAAAAAGAACCGGTCGTAACAAGTAGTACCGATTCTTCTTTAATACAAAACTATGGCCTGGGATTTTCCGTTTTGACAGCGTTTACGGCTAACTTGAAAAAATTTTCAGTTTATGCCGCATATTGACTAAACGTCTTGGCCCTATAAAAGCCAAAATGGGCATGGAGAATTCGCGAGTTAAAGTATATGAAAGTATTTAAAAGTTCCTTCATTAAAATATTTCGAAAAGACGCACAGTGGCTATCTCATTTTGATCAGGAGAGGTATTTTCATCCTCCCTTGTTTTAATTTATTAAACGTTACACGAAAATGACAAGAAGACATTTTTTCCTTATTATAAACACGTAGGTATGTTAAATGGGTCCCATACTTTAATGGAAGGTATACGAAAGGGGGCAAGGGGTTGGACCACGGTGCTAGGCCCCCCTGTATCAATTTGTGTTGACTAGCTCACTCGGGCATTCTATTGACGCCGTCTCCAACATCTGAACATCTACCACAGGCTCTGGTTTACGAGTTGAGAGCTTGCGAGAATAAACTTACTTGGTGTAGATATGAATGAACTATAATAGAACTAATTATGGAAATATTTTACGTCAATACAACACAGGTTTTCCTGTCTAAGTTTAAATTTTCTATCGATACTCGCGGAGATTTGGCCAAAAAAACTGTATGTGTTTTATTTGCGTAAACGGCAAAACTAGCAAACAAACTGGAAAAAAGCTGCATTTAGCTTTAACCAAATGTTCAATGCTAATGACAGTTTGATGAACGGGACAAAGAGAGTCAGGATGAATTCTTTCTTTAACAATAATACAAGGATAATTTCAGCCTAAAAATGGCAGAATAACAATAATATTCAGCCTGGGCTGGAAAAACAACTTTCTTATACAGCTATTTCGAGAAAGGTTGTCGGAAAAAAATGTGCACGCGACAATCCCGAAAGGTAATATGGGATATGACCGATACACTGTTCCTGACGACTGTAGCAATCGAACCTACTTTTGCTGCTTTCCGTTAGCACTCGCAAACACATTTTCATGGCCTTTCGTGCCAATTCTTTCAAATTTCTCTGAAGAACAGTGAACTCAAAACCACCCACAATGCCTTTCGGGATTGTCGCGTGCACTTTTTCCGACAACCTTTCTCGAAATAGCTGTGTATAAAAAACAGTGTATCACACGCGGATCTTTAGTAGTGGCCTTTGAGCGTTTTATCAATGGTTTCTTAAAGACAGTACATATGTTTGATGCTAAGATCGTTATCATGCACAAAATCGCTGGCCAGTATTGGTAAAGGTCTAAAATTGAACCGCCAGCTTTTCCGTGATTATATTTTACGGGTTCCAAAAATTTTAACAATTTGAACTATATTTAGTAAAGTTGTCTTTGATTTCATTAAAATATATTATAAATGCCGCGCTTAAAATAGCATATACCTGGAAAACAATGTAAAGAATTAAATTAAAGTAAGAGTGTACACATTCAGAGAGAAGAATTTTAAAACATATAAAAAGAATGGATTTTGCAATTTTGCCTTGGTGGAGCTTTCGTCAAGCCATGACATCATTGCAAATAATTAACGGTTCAACGTCGAATTTTTGTTTTCGCTCAACAAATGTAGCACCATATTGCAACTTGTTGAACCACTACACGAAATATCATCTTTGCCACTCGCCTTAAGCTTCGGTAAAACGGGAAACAAAAATAAGCAACATGCATTGCAACATTGCTGGAAAACGAAGCTAAATGATTTGAAAAGCGATGTTGCATCTTTTTCAACCCACGTTCAAACCTGTTGACAACCTGATTTGTTGCAAGGCAGGCTTGATGTGGGTGATAAAACGCGCCACTTCGCTATTCTACTCCTTTTCTAGCAATGTTGCTGATGTTGCAACACAAGTTGTGTGTTTTTTTACTGCCCGACGTTTTTCCGTACCTTAGTTGCATAGGGTCTCAGGTGGTAAAGTCTCAGCTACGGCTTTTGCCACAGCTGATACGACTGTGTTTCGCGTCTGGGTTCAGTGAGGCCGCGAAGTTTTATTTTAATATGGCTCAGAGCTGTGCAAAGTTTCCTTCAATCCCGCACTCCAAAAGTACTTGGCTTTGATGAAATGTGCAAAACACCAAACTCTCGCTAGAGCCTTTTATTACCGATACAATGCTTCGCTATCTTTTGCAGTTAGACTTTAGTTAGGCCTTTATAATTACCTCAAAACAAAGTTGATCTGAGACAACTTGCATCGTACAGTGAACGAGTATAAGAACATATTGATATGCACTGGCTTACGCGAATCATGCAACAATTTGTAATGCGTTGACCGGAACATCTGTGTTGAATAGAACACGTTCTAAATATTAAAATTCTAACATAACTCCGAGGCTTTAGGGACAAAATTGCAAATTTTTCGCGGCTCCATTGTCTCGCAATTCCCAGAATAGACTTGAGCACAAAGGAAACCAAGTCAAATGAAGAAAAATGTCTAGAAAGCGTTGGGGGGGGGGGGGGGGGGGGAGGGCGTGGGGGTCATATCAGAATTTTAATATTCACCATTTTCACGTAGACCATAATGCACCTTGTTTACCTCCTCAAATTTTGCATAACCATTGTTTTCAATTTCTCTTGGGTATTAAACTCGTCCTAAGAGAAAAAGAAGACGACGATTATGCAAAATTTTAGGGGGTCTATGTGAAAATGGTGACTATCAAACTTGTGCTGCTGGTCACGTTCTAAACGAAAGGGGAACTGCTACGACTAATGACCTCGAAGGCCCTAAACGATCACCTGAAAGGACAGCACAAACATAGCGAAGTGAAGCATTTCTGAAACTATTGTTGCTGTTTGGAACAAAGTACTTTGTAGTGCGCCATGTTTGTTGACCTTCATGCTGGCAAATGCTGTCCCTCCTAACGATCCCAAGCCTGAGCTTTGCGGTCGCATATTGTGCCCAGTTTTTCACTCCTTTATGGCGAATAGCGAGTCAATGTGCACTTATTAGTAAAATCCAACCAGTGGTCTATTATCAATGCTGCATTCTGATTGGTTGAGCTACTAGTAGGCTATATGTTACAGTCCACTAGTAGCGAAAAGCGCGGGCTTTTTGGCGGCAAAAAAGGATTAAAGTCTAGCTTTAACAAGCTAAAATTCTTTCATTCTCGATATTTTTGACCAACTAGTTGGATTTTACTAAAACAATTATTCCTCTCGCCCTCATGGCCTCTGAGTTCAATAGCCCATTCGGCCTTCGGCCTCATGACTATTGACTCAGAGCCCATTCGGGCTCGAGGAATAATTGTTAAATATAACTTATCCGGCTATGTTTTAGCTATACCCTGTCACCAAAACTTAAGGGGGTTGCTGTAACTAACCCCCTTGTATCACGTTTTTTGATGAAGCCCGCGGGATTTGATTATACCGCAGCTCTGTATGGAGTACGTTGGGTTTTATTTTTTAACCAAAAAATATTTCAGCTACGGTAAAGCGCAACCCTTTTTACCGTTATGTTTGCTTGCAGTAGACTGCACAACAGTCCGTATTTTTGCTTATTCGAGTAAGCGCGAACAGTCAAACGAAAGGTCTGGAACGAGGCTGAAAACGGAGAGTGAGACTGGGGAGAAACGCAAAAAATACGCTTTTTTTTTCCTCTCGCCTCACACGCCCGTAGGGCGTGTGAGGCTCGCGCGCTTCGCGCGTGTAATACTCTTACGCCACGCTTTACCGATTTCCTTACTGATTTTGAGAAAAAAATCGACTGTTTTGCAGTCTGTGCTTGCAGAGGCGTACCTAGGGGAGTCCTGGGGTGCCCGTGACCTACCCCTTCCCATTTTAAAATAATTTTTTTCTCCCTATTATTCAGGTAACGAAAACGCACGAATCCGAAGAATTAACATACAATAAATATTTTTCAGTGCAAGATACTTACCTATTCCATTTGCAGGACCAAACATCTGCAATGGACCATGTTCTTTTTTATTATAATTAAATTATAAGAGTCAGTGCAGTTAGACATCCATTGTTTTATATAGACAACATATTCGATCCTTCTCGCTGCGTAAATACCGCCATTTTGTAGGGGTAACGAATGGTCTTTGCGAGCATTCGCGAGCATGCCGAGCACTGCGATTTTTTTGCGAGAACGAGCAGAAATAAAAAAATTGCTTTGCGAGCTTACGAGCAACGCAAAAATTTGGGGAGCACGAGCAAGCGAGCACTCGTTTAAATTTTGCGAGCAAATCGAGCAAAGGTAAAATTTTGCGAGCAGTTAAAAATTTTAAAGGACCATTCATCACCCCTTTTTGTAGGCTTGTCTCTCCCCCCACGCTCACTGCTCATCCGAAAAAATGTCACTTTTAGTTGTCAAACACGGCGTGAATATCGACATGCCAGTCTGGTAAGATATAACACTATGAGTCTCACCCCAGGTTTTTTGAAATACAGTAGAACTCCGATAACTCGAACTCGGATAACTCGAATTCCCCGCTAAATAGAGCTAAATCTCCCCTCCCTTGATCAAAAAGTCATTGAATATTACTCCGACAACTCGAATTCTGGTTCTTGTTACTCTACTCGGATGGCATTCCATTAGCTCTTCTTGTTATATTATCGGTAAAAATACTAACTAGAGACTTGTTAACACTTACAGCAATTTGATTTTAATTAGTGCAACGAACAGATCATGTTTTATCATAAAAAATGCCATTGACCCACCAATGCCATGTTACCGTTTCTGATAACATGACGGGCTTTGCTCACCGAAAAAAATTATGCAAATTAGGCTAAGGGTTGGTTGAATCAACCCATGGCTTATGATTAACTGAAACAGGAGATCATAACTGGCGCCTTCATATGACTGAGGTGTTGCTTCGGAATTCTCGGTAATTACTTTTTTCGCACTTGCCGGCATCCAAAAACACTCAGCGTGGGAATCACGAGACCTTTAAACAAGACATTTCTTGACATAATAAAAATGTTTTCCAGATACGGACGCGCATTTGTTGGCTTTACTCGCGAGGAGACACGCGTCAACAGTTACTTCTCACGGGAAATAGTATTCAACGCATGGCTCTACTGTAAAAAACCCGCTCTTTATTGATCGCGCAACCATCATTATAAAAGGCGATAGCAAGAGAAATAACTATCACTCGAATGGGATAATCGAAGATTGAGAACCAAATCTTATCGAGAGCGAGGTTTATATCTATCACTAAAGAGAAATTGAAAATGAAACAGAAACCCTTTGCCGACTCAGAAAATATTGCGAGAAGCTAAAGTTTAACACCCGAGAAACTAAATTGCCGAAACATTTTAATGACGGCCTAAAATCTATTCTTACGGGAGGAATGAAATTATTTACAATTATGTCGATCGAACAGTATACTTCATTACTGCGTTGTCGGCAGGAACATTATACAAAACGGCGTCAGCAACGAGGTTCGATGTGATAAATTATATACATTTACTTACCTGTGATAAATTAATGCGGTTTACTCAATGAGAATGATTTAATCCCTGAGAGACTACGATTTCCGAAACAGGAACTTTTGGAATTCTTGGACATGAGTAACTACTACCGACTTGTCACAGCTTCATTTTAGTAGCGACTTGATTCTGAAATAATAATAGGGCACGGCGAAGGGAGGGCAACTAGAGGGTTTGAAGTAATCTGGTGGCCTAATCTTTTCTCCGGCACCAGCCACGGGAAGTTAAGCGTAAATTGCTAAAGTAGTGCTTTGATTTATTTAACGTACGATAATTGACTCGGTTGTGTTTTACAAAAACATTTCTTTGCAACCCAAGCTTCTCAATTAAGCCACAGAAGGGAAATTTTTGTCGTCGATTTTCATTGACAAAATCATTTGTAAGAACTAATAGACATGTGAGTGTTATAACTTTTCATCTGAATTTTTACAGTACGGATTTCTAGGTAACAAGCGGTAAAATAATATTATTTCATTCTTACATACATATATTAGCATCGTTTGAAACTAACGAATAATACTAATAATAAAAACGTTTTGATGGTGTGGTCATGATTTTGGTTAAAACAATTTTGTCACACTGTGTCGCTGAAAGTTTATCGCAGTACCCAAGCAATAATTGTTAATAACAAAAGTAAATTCTATGTGAATTTCTGAAAAAAAACTAAAGCAAATCAGTGTACACTCCATCACCTGCTGCATATAGCCCTGTGTCAAAGAAAAATAATTATAAATTACTCAATAATGATGATAATAGTAATAACAACAATAATACTACTAATAATAATAACCCGTCATCACAGTCCACAAATGAGCTGACTACCCAAGAGAAACAGAACCAGTTAGTACTACAAAATAATAATAATAAAAATTAGGTTCTGTCATCAGATAACAACAGCACGTAAATGAGCTGACTACCCAAGAGAAACAGAACCAGTTAGTACTACAAAATAATAATAATAAAAATTAGGTTCTGTCATCAGATAACCACAGCTCACAAATGAGCTGACTACCCAAGAGAAACAGAACCAGTTAGTACTACAAAATAATAATAATAAAAATTAGGTTCTGTCATCAGATAACCACAGTCCATAAATGAACTGACTAACCAAGAGAAACAATACTAGTTATTGCAAAATAATAATGGTAAAAGTTAGGTTTTGCCATCAGATAACAACAGCCCATTAATGAACTGACTACCCAAGAGAAACAGAATAATAAAGCTAAATGTTTTCTTTACATTAAAGTGGCCAGAAATACCTCACTGTATTGGGGATGACATGACTAAAAACAAACTTACCTCAGGTCTAATATCACTAATATGTAAGTTAAGTCCATTTTAGTCTGACCTCTACCTTAAAGAAAAACAGAATCTACAAGGCCACTCGGTGGAATGCTTTCCTGGCGAAGAAGACCACAGTAGCTGGCATCCTGTTGAATTCCACTTCGGCATAGGCCGATTTGGCGGGTTCAAGTTCCCGCGTTACCACGTCTTTCGTCAGGAAATCTCCTAAATATTTTATTTTTCGACAAACCCGTCGGACGGACTCCACATATTTCTTTTTCGAGGGCATACCAATGCTTTTGGGTTGTAACCCTCGACAGACTCGAAATGGCAAACGAAGACTCATACCGCGACGGTCGCCTTCACTTCAAATGGTTTGGAAATCAAAACCTGTGACGGTACTTTGAACTTTGAAAGTCCCACCAAGGTAGAATATTAATTAATTAGTAAGAATTTAACTCGGTTACATCGCATGATCGCTGCCTGATCCTCAAAAACAAATGTCCAGTCACTTGAGCGGCACTGGAAACAACTTTTTGCGGTGTCACACACGTCACGTCATGTCACATGAGGGATTTTCTGACTCCAGCACTCGAGTATTTATAAATATTTCCACATGAAATATGGGTCGCTCCTTCAAAAATTTTATCAAAGTGACAAAGGAAATATAAAATGCTTTAACGTGTTGTCTTTTAAGCCTGGCGTTTCCTGTCCAAATCAGTGGCAGTCCGATCTGGATTTGTTTATGTTTTACAAAAAGTAAGTGTAAATTCATGTAAATTACTTTCTACGGGTAGATGAAGCGAGCTTTTATTTAAAAGAAACATTTCGAATGATCAAAATCTTTTTCATTTTAACCAAAAAGGTCACCTCGCAAAAAAGCGATTGCGTGGGAGGCTGGCTCCTCGCCTTGCCTCGCGCTCAAATGACGCGTCTCTCGCGGATAGTTGGAGTCTGGTTTACTTATTATGTCCCGGTCTTAATTAATTTTATGACACCAAGCAAACACCTTTCTATCGCTTACCAGGACATCAATTTACGGCGCCTGCTGAGATTTTTTTTCTTGAGCAAAGCTCCTCATGTAAGTTAAACTTGCACTGCAGTAGCACTATACACTGCCGTACGTGCTGAAAAGTCACAATTGAATTTTGCAATCGACCCCGATAATTCCAACCCTTGATAACTTGAACTGTTTTTCGTTTCCTTTCAGAGTTCGAGTTACCGGGGTTCAACTGTATATGAGAAGGTTAGTCAACAACAACAACAACAATAAGCTTTATTTGCATGACCATAACAAAGTATTACAGCATTGCAAAAGCTACTTGAAATTAATCATTGATTCCTTGTAAATTAAATATTCAAAATAATTTGAAAACGTATTAATTATTGTTCATTTCTAACCATCACTAGGATTAATTATTCCGGGGATGAGTTTGTCTCTCAATTCAAAGCAAGTTGATATAAATGAAATTAATTGGATGTTAATAAAACAGTCAGTAGAATTCATCAGATGTGATAATAAGGACTCATGTGATTGTAGTCGTACAAATGGTATTTTAGGTTCTAGTTTAGAGAAGAACATATCTCTTATCGAAGAAAAACTTGGACAATCTAATAAAAAGTGAGTTTCATCTTCAATTCTGTTACAATTGCAGAGATTGCATAACCTTTCGTCACGTGGTATATTGTCGTATCTACGTACCTGTCTCAATCCTAAGTTTGTGACTGCTTATTCTCAATTTCACTAATGTTTTCCTAGAAGGCAATTGAGCATGGATGATATTCTGATCATTATCAATGGGAGCAAGTCAAAAGACGGAGCGCAAGAAAGAAGAAGAACAAGAAAATGTTCATTTCCCAATCGACTCTTCTTGATGAAGCACCATGCGTCTTAGATTATTGTTTTTTTTTTTGTTTTTTTTTTATAGTATTGTAAGTTATAATCATACATTTCATTCAGGCAGCGCTACCCTTAGCTTTAATTACATGATATAATTCATCCTGGTAAGCCTATGAATGTCCCAGGTTTTGTAATGAAAAAGGCTGAAATAATTCAATTTGATAATTAGCAAAACTGTTTCGTGTGCCTTTTTTACGTTCCGCTATCTATATTTCAAAAATAGGATAATCCATAGCATATTTGCAAAAATATTGAGAGAGCCTGTCTTTCAAGGAACCTTCAAAATCAAGACAGAATCAAACTTGGTAAACATTATAATAACAAAATCGAAGTTTACTTGAAATGCACTGGACCAAGCATTTCAGTTGACAGCCAAGAATTAAGGGTTTCTTTTTCAGGGGCAGAAATATACGAAGAGAGGATGCTTAATCCTACTTGACAAGTTTGGCTCAAGTATATATTCTTTGGTTCAAGGGACTGTTTGTACATTCCAATCACAAACGATTGGAAAAACCTAGCAGCAACTGACCAATACAAGAGGTCAAGCTCAAAGGGAGAGAGGCTGTAAACACTTTGATACCCTCTCAACACGTGACCAGCAGCCCTGATTGCCTCTTGATGGGTATCACCTTGTTGCACTCGGAGCATTATCATGTACATCATGCAGATCGCAACTTCAAACACTCTGTAGGAATCTGAGGTATCCCCGTAATCAAGAAAGCCTATTGTATGACGTTCTCCACGCCTATTTGGAAGAACAAGTATGTTCTCATCATTGAGGTCACCATGGATAACCTGCCTATCTAGGTCACCAAGCTTTGGGATGACTCCACTGACAAACTTCTTGTAGACATGTTGAAGAAGTTCAGATATAGAAGAATCATGGCTTGCAACAGATATGTATCTTTCAAGGATATTTAACTGAGCCAAGTCCCATTCTTGTTTCACTAGATCACGGAGGCTTGCATGTTGAAATTCTGGATAAAGACAACAACCGCATTACTCGCATAATATTTCATCACCAGTTTTAGTGGCCTATAAATTACCTACCTCTAGCTGTATTACTACCCAACCTTATGATCCTGGTACTAATTGGAAAAATAACTAACAAAGTGACCCTAACAGGTTCGAACCCTAAGCCTCCAGCCTCCGAGCAAGCTCACATGTACAGGGGCGCTCTGGCGGCGGGGCAGCCCCTGTACCCTCAGGAAAAGCTTACTCCCCAACCTACCCAACCTGCAAATCTAAAATGAGGAGGGAAAAGGTTGGAGCTACTTACAGAGATGGAGGTTGGTAGATCGATTGTAGGAGGCAGACGCAAAGGAAATAAATTTTCAGTTATTACATAGTCTCATCCAGATTTCCCTTGTTTTTATCTGTGATAGACAAAGAAGGCTCTCCCCACCTTGAGTGGGTTGTTTTTTTGTGACATTACCTATTGCCAGTTATTAAAAATATATAGATTTGTTAAGGGTACAATAATTTGATAATTCAACCAGACTCGTATATACGCAGTCCATTTATTTTCGCAAAGGAATTTGAAAAGGAAAATTGACGCGCGCAAAGGCGTTTTTCTTCCTTCCTTCTTCCTCCCTTGATGCACCGCGAACTCACTAAATCCTTCCATTGATCACAACGCAAATGCATAGAAAACAGTTGTGACTAGAATAGATACCCCAAAATCAGATTATCATCTTTACTAAAATTCATGATAGAAGTCTCGGGATTTTAACTTAAAGTAGTAAATAAGAGAAGAAAGAAAATGAAAGAAAACAATAGGTAGAAGTATGTAGGAATTGGACCCGCATCATTTGATGTTCTCTCCACATCCGTATCCACTACACTATCAAGGGCTAACAGCCGATAAAGGCTAATTTTAAAGCACTTAACATGGAATTGATCATTACATTATTGAAAGCTAACCGGCTAAGCTTAAAAGGGTGTTCAACCATAATCACTCTACTTTGGTGCTAAACCTTGTATTCAACTGACACGACTGTCTCTTACTCTGATTTCCCCACTTGTCTCAAAAATCTGCCCAATATAAATTCGCATAAATGGTTCTCTATAAGGACTATAGCGTTGTGTAATAAACATAAGCTGTCCAGCCTGATTTTAAGTTATCCATTCTAGTCACAATCCATAGACAACGGCACCAGTAAACCTGTACTTAATAATGATTTTCGCCTTGGTACCAGTGCCCAGTGTGCACTGCTTTGTATACCCATAGGTCACATTTTAAAGTGGCCTCTAACAAGCAACGTGGGACAAAAATGCCCTCAGTTATATATTGGGTACTCGAGGTTTGAACACAACACCAATTTGTGCTGGTACCTGGGCATTAGTACTTGGGCAAATGTGAACAATGCCCTAATGCCCTAATGGTCACTAGAGGTGTACTGAATACAACACCACTTTGTACTGGTACCTAGGCACTAGTACTCGGGTACTAAGTACTGAACATTGGCTTAATGCTCTGTGTGCCCGAGGGATGTTGATGTTTTAATTTGATCGGTGATAACTATAAAACCAATCGCATTGCGTATAAGAAATGCATCTTACCCTCAAAACCATATTTATCTTTGCTGTGTAACGACCAAGATTGAAAAGAACATCTTTCGTGCAACGAACATCTTTGAAAAGCTTTCCAGGCACATAGCTCAGAAGTCGAACAGCATTAATTCTTGGAGGCAGTCCCTGTTCTTTCGTGTTTTCTTCACAGCCACCTAAATCATAAGGGGACAACTGGCATTCCATTGTGAGTTCACCACTTGACGACTTCATTGGAACCGGGCAAACGAAGCCATGTTCTTTCAAATAAAGCAAAAGCGCGTTTTGTGCATTAACATATGAAATGTTTTGTGAATCGACGTGGTTTAATATCTTCAACACGAATTCATCTTCACTGGAATTCCCTTTTTTGTTCTCTCGGCTTGGCAGAACACCTTTCAAATAGAAATTCCGGTCGTCATAACTTATAAATTCCTTGACTTTTGAAAGGTCTGAAATACGAAGACCGAATAATGAATGCGCAAGTCTAACTGCGCCTTGTTTATCAACGTAGGGTCGTGTTAGTGTTAAATGCCCTCCACCGCTTTGCATCTTGTTTGAATTCGTGTCCATTTTGTTGTCGTCCACAACATCTTCTGAATACATGGCCACCCGATTACACACAATTCTAGAACGCTTTGAACACTGGCGGCTAACAAAATACGCAGAGTTGTTGTTATTCGCTAATATGCTAATAAGTGGCCAAGTATTCTGAAGTTTAGTTGCCAGAGAATACCTCCAGACTGTTTGACCACTCCACCAGCCAGGCATTTTGCTTGCAGAGAACGCGGCGATCATTTCAAGTAAGTTGAACACCTCAAACTCACCAGAGGTTTGGAGTATTTTACTATTTGACGATGATGAATAATGATCTTCAATGCATTCATTTTAAAGCCACTGAAGAGGAACTTTTACACATGACTGATTTAAGTTGATTTTGCATTTAAAGTGTCTTAGATCGGGAGACCCAGTTTACGCGGGTCCGGGCAAATTATCCTGTCCATACTGTTCACAAAAGAGCGCTCAAGACAGATGATAGCCAAGGACAGAATAGACTTACATTATAATAACCTTGATGCCCGGCTTCGAAGATAGGTCTTCAAGCGCCGGAGGCTGTTGAACGAACGCTCCTACAATGTTGCAGGGAACACGGCCAGAATAGTCAGGATAGATCCGACCTTGGAGAACTCTGCGGCGATCAAGACAAGACAAGACAAGACATTTATTATCATAATATTGCAAGTACAATTTCTTGGCACGTAATATTAGCAAAAAAAAAAACGCTAGTGGAGGCGTGCCAAATTAATTCTATTACAAATCAGATATAACAGATAATAAGTAAAAAGCAAAGAAAAAGGAAAGAAGAAATATGAGTAATAAATTCAAAAGCAAGAAAGAGAAATCTGTTTAAAAGGCTATTTTTGGGCAATACTTCAATTACTTCTGCAGCTGTTTTTGTTATTTCCTCTACCTGTGTTGTCTCGAATCGAATTGACTGAACAGGCGTTGGTCTGCTTGGAGTAGGTCTTTGTCAAGATCATAGTACCTGGCAATGAGATCAAAGCTATCACTGGCAGGTGAATCACCAAGGGTGATCTAATCCAACCCACAAAGAACATCTTAGCCATTTCCACTGAACCGATTGCTGAAATATGAAATATGAATAGAATGTCTGCTACTCACATAAAAAAAAACCTAATATAAGAGCAAAGAAATTTCCTGGCAGTTCTGGCAGTATTTACCCTCATTATTTGGTCATTCAAGAACAATAAAGGTTAAACGAACAATTAAAGTTTTATCAGTTAAGCGACGACAACTCGTATCTTCTCAGGGGACTGTACAAATCATCATCCAACTCAGGATGGACGGCTGTAATCGACAAGTTGTTTACACTTGAGATCACCATATGATGAGTTACTTGCGAGTGCACGGATGACTAGTCTTTACAATAGGTGCCTGCAAGATATCGCAATCCTCATGTACAAAGTGAACTTTAAGTTTATAGCTGTGAATACTATCGATCTTTTCAGCGTATTATTGTCCAGTCATAACTTGTGAAATTCAGACTTCTTTATTCCTAGGTTCAATACCGTGAAATATGGCAGGCACGCCATTAGATACCTTTGACCATTTTTATGGTCCAAATTGTCAAAAAAGGACAGGGACCTTGCCACATTATCGGTTATAAGTATTCGGAAGAAACACCTTTCAAGTCTCATAGCTGAGAACAGATGTTCAAATTGTAACTTGTGTAGTACTTGAGACCGTACTTATTAATTCACTTCTAGATTAATTAGATTGTAGACTATTTTATTGTTATTATTATTTATTTATTTATTTTTATATATAATATTTTAACGTTATTAATGTAATTTTATAGTGAGTATTTATTGTCAAATGTAATCTTAAGCTTATTAAATAAATTTTATTAACTATGTGTCCCCGATTAGTAGGCTACTTGTGGCCCCTTAATAAAGTTAACGTTGTTCATTCATTCATTCACACCAGTCCACACACCTTATGATTTGCCAAGTGCCCATTTAGCTGACGTTTGGGAATGACGGTCGTTTCTTCGTTTTTTCTTCTTCTTCTTTTTATAGAAATCACAACTGCTGTTGCCCGAATCATGAGACTTTTGCCCGACAAATTTTAAAATTGTCGAAGCTTGGGGCAAACTGCCTAGGTAGGGGCCGGGTGTTTTGCACTCCGTTGGCAGTTATGTTTTGATTACAGTTGACTCTCTCGCAAGACGGACAGCTCTGTGAACGGCACTATATAATTTTCCGTCCAAGAAGAGGTGTCCATTACGAGAGAGTTGACTGTATTTTCTTGTTTTCATTATGGTGATAAAATCGGACACGCAAGTTTTCAAGTACTTAGGCAGTCAGATTAAAGCTTACCCGTGACTTACCCGTGCTTAGCATGGACAATCAGTTATACAAAAAGAACTCTGTCATTGAAAACAGTGCGATTTAGACCTTGCAGAAAGTAGGAAAATAACTCGTCCTAAACTGGATTAAGCCCAACAGAATTGTAAGTATATTGAGTGATGCAGAAAGCTGTGGGGGTGTGTTCGAGCAACTCGTTCGCCAAACGATGAGGTACAAGGACTGAATCGCCCCGGATTTATATCTTCAAGTTTTATTCTTCTTTGACTTCTGCTAACAATCTTAAACTTAATCTTCTTACTCTTCTTCTCTACTTAATCCTAACCAGCTAGTTTTATAGCCAAAGCTGGACATGTTGGACATGTTTGGGTTAACTGACCGTTGGAATAAATTCAAGGTGAACTCGGTGTGGGTTAAGTGTTTTGGGATTACTGAACCTACATGGTTGCGATAGGAAAGAAGCCACAAACTAATGAAAAACGAAAACGCTGGTTACCAAACACAAACAGGAACTTCAACGAGAATAATATAATGAACCAAGGTCAGCTCTATCATCACAAACACAAGGACCTTTGGAAAACTAACATCTGACAATGACCACCGAAGAATATTCCTAAAATGGCATTATTATAAGTAACCTCAAAAATTCAAGCACAAGTTAAAACAAAAGATCAAAACAGGAAAACACTTATGTGGTCAAATAAAGACTAACTTTGACCCACTGGAAGAAACAAAAAGGAGACATAAAAGATGAGACAGTCAAAACACTTCACAACAAAGCTTGTCGATTTCATTTCGATTAATTCTGGCTTATAGTTACTATATTTAGTCGACCCAAATGTATACCTTTATTTTCAGTTGTTGACTAATGATTACAGTAGTTATTAACAGTTCTTAGTGCGAGTTAGAAGTTGTACCAAATACTGATCATGAACTAGTGCAAAAAGTATCGGATATGATATTTCCTGTAGGCGGTTTTTTTCCTTTTATACCTTTAAATCCAGTAGTAACCAAACTGGTTGTGCGAAACAAACAAAACTATATATATGTATGCGCATGCATACATGTGATAAGCAAAATGATTTGAAAGCTGCCTCCATGCCACGTAGTTGCCTACTACTATGCATTTAAGTTGACAACCAATAATTAAGCGTTTCGTCTGTTGAAAAAGCATTGTAAGAAGAAAGAATTTCTAATCCTAATTGACAAGTTTGGCTCAAGTATAAATTCTCAGGTTCGAGAGACTGTTTGTATCTCCCTATTACACAAGTCTGAAGAAACCTAGCAGCAACTGACCAATACAAGAGCTCAAGGTCCGAGTGGGAGAGGCTGTAAACGCTTTGATAACCTCTCAAAACGTGACCTGCAGCTCTGATGGCTTCCTGATGTGTATCACCTTGTCGTACTCGGCGCATAATGATGTACGTCATACAGATCGCAACTTCAAACACTCTGTAGGAATATGAGGTTTCCCCAAAATCAAGTATGCCTGCTATTTCATGACTATCACCACGCTGAGTAGGGACGACCAGTACGTTCTCATCATTAAGGTCACCGTGGATAACATGTTTATCTAGATCACCAAGCTTTGGGATGACTCCATTGACAAACTTCTTGTGGACATGTTGAAGGAGATTACATTCTGAAATATCCTGGCTTGCAATGGATATGTATCTTTCAAGGATATTTAACTGAGCCAAGTCCCATTCTTGTTTCACTAGATCACAGAGGTCTGTATGTTGAAAATTCTGCGTAAAGACAGCAACCTTACTTTACTAAAATATTTAGTCCCTAGACAGCGTCTGTAGCGTAAAAAACACATGTGTTCCTAGAAGTATTGGTACGTGTTGTACTTCTCTACCCCAACGAAATTATCCTGTTTACAACTGATTCAGAATCAAAGTGAAGTTTCGGCCACGTTCGAGCCCCAACCTCCGATCCTAATCTGAACTAAGCAGGAGAAGGTCATGGAGCTACTTACTGCTGCTTAGAGAGGTGGAAGTGGATAGGTGGATGATAGGAAGCGGGTGTAAAGGGAAATTTTTCAATTTTTCATTTCCATTTCCCTCGTAAATGGGAATAAAAACAAGTAGATCGTTTCCTTCAGAATCATCACGCGACAATAAGTACTAAACCTGCCCTTGGTCCTTTTTTTAATTTTTTTTACCACCCACCCCGATATTACGAGCGGGAGAGAAATCACGGAGCAGTTAAGAGAATTCACTACAGACTGCTAACAGATTTTTAGATTCTAGAAGAAGTCAAACGCCCTCAACGGCTTCCTTTTGTCATTTAGCTTTCAAAAATATTCAACCTGTAAGCTGAATTCCCCCTAAAAAATTACAAACTTTTACGAGTGATGGACAGAATGGGTCATTCTATGAGTGGGGGGATCTTTTCATATAACCTACTGGCAATTGTTTTGACTGTTACGACAACAATTTTTGTTTCCTCTATAGAGGACTGAAGTTTGACCACTCCCCTGCATACATGCACAACTGCATCAGCACATCTGCTCCGTTCGTAAAAATTACTTTCCTTGAAAAAAAAAAAAACAAAGCCAAAAAAATTTTTGTACCTTCAAAGCTTTATTCATCTTCGCTATGTAATGACCGAGATTGAAGAGAAGATCATTCGTGCAACCAACATCTTTTAGAAGCTTCCCAGGCACGTAGCTCAGAAGTCGAACGGCGTTAATTCTTCGAGGCAGCTTTTGTATTTTGGCGTTTTCCTCACTGACACTTAAACCATAAGAGGACAATTCGCATTCCATTGTGAGTTCACCACTTAAAGACCTCATTGGAACCGGGCAAATGAAGCCATGTTCTTTCAAATAAAGTAAAAGTGCGTTTTGTGCATTAACATATGAAATGTTTTGTGAATCGACGTGGTTTAATATCTTCAACACGAATTCATCCTCCGTGGAATTTCCTTGTTTGCTCTTTGTGTTTGGCAGAACACCTTTAAAGTAGAAATTTCGGTCTTCATAACTTACAAATTCCTTCACTTTCGATAGGTCTGAAATACGAAGACCAAACAATAATTCTGCAAGCTTCACCGCACCTTGATTATCAACGTAGGGTCTTGTTAGAGTTAAATGCCCTTCACATCTTTCCTCGTCCATCACATTCACTCTTTTATATACTCGCACCTGCAGCAAACACGATAAGCACAGGCGTTATTCTCTAACGTGCTAGTACCTGTCCCAGCTAGTTTCCTGAAGTTTAGTTGCCCTTGAATACAGCTGGGCTATTTGTCAAGTCCCCCAAACAGCACTGACTTTGAGATCAGAGAGCGCAGCACTCTTTTTTGGCGGTGTTTTTGAAGGTTCTGTGATATTTTTGGCCTTAAAAGACAATTTTAGATGATAAGATCCTTATCGTGACGAAAATGTCAGTATTGGCTGTTGTAAAGGCTTAAAATTAGACGACGCACTTCCGTGATTATATTTTGCAGGTTAGAAAAATTTTTGCAGTTTTGATACTATATATAGCAAAGTTGTCCGTGGTTTTATTTGAGTTTCAATAAATGTCTCGTTTAAAATATCATACCTGAAACACAATATAAAAATTCAAGCAAGTAAGAGTGTTTTTTCGGGGAAAAGAATTGTGAAAGATAAAAACTGACTGAATAACCGGATGCTTGTGTCGAGCACTGACATCATCGCGAGTATTTCCTGTCGAGCACTGAAATCATCGCGAGTATTTCCCCGTTCAACGTAGTTCAATAGAGACCTTTAGCATCAGGTAAACCGCAAACCGCAAACCGCAGTTACGCGTTTGCAGTTTCGCGTTGCGGAGATTTCAAACTTTAACAAGGCGTTCAGTTCAGTTCATTTTTATTTAGCCAAAATACAATACAATACAAGAATACACATAGGAATTGTAAGGTTGCAAGGGAGCCCAGAAGAAACCAGAAGGCTTTATGAAGCCTGGGCTCCCCAGTCTAAAAGAAGGGGTGGCGAATGGTACCACGAAACACGTGGGTCTCGGAAAATTTTGGCAGGATCTCGAAATCTCGGAAGCGTTTTTGATAAGTCTCGAAGTCTCGTTTTTGCATGGTTTGTTTTTACTTTTTTTGAGTCTCGAAACTTTTTACCAAAGAGTCTCGGGCTCGGATTTCTAACTAGGATCTCGGAGTCTCGGATTTTACCATTCGCCACCCCTAAAAGAAATAAGCAAAATAAAATGATATTTGCGAAGCGATACGTTAAAAATAGGAACCAAACAGAGACTGAGTTAAGTTATGAATTCAGTAACAAGATAGAAAAAAAATTAGCTCCGGATTGGAACAGAATACTTTCCTTTGTTAGTACGGCAGAAGGGAATATAAAATTGATTTGAACTACGCGTTCATTGTTTAGGGCCGCCATGTTGTTTTCATCAAGTCGAAGTACATCACTTTAATCGCCCAAAAATCAGCAATAATTCATTGATTCGAGATCAAAAATCCAACAAACACATTGCAAACGGATATAAAAAGCTAGTTCATACCTTTAAACGCGAGGCTGTACAACTTTTTGTGGCAAAAAACCTTGCCGTAAATCACTTACCGCTGGAAGCCCTTCCTGCATTCTCGTCCCCAGAGCCACTCGTTTCTTGGTCACGTGGTAGGGAAACGAGGGGCTCTAGACGCAGCCGTTACCGGATGTCCCAATCTCGACCCAGAGCTCTTCTGCGCATGTAGAGGAGGAGGGCGCATTACCAAACCCGTAAGCACTGGGGTCGAGAATGCGGATGTCCGAAAATTTCGGACATCCGGTCGCGCATGTGTAGAAGATAAATATAATACTGCTCATGCTCAGAAATGATTTTGTCCTCAAGGCTCCCCTGGGGACAGGAACCAGGGGTCTCTACAGAGGAAGAGGTTGTTCCGTAAAATGGCTGCCTGCAATGACTTTGATAACGCATTTAAATACGCTCTAAATGTGCTCAAGTCCAGTGATTTAGTTTTAAAAAGAGAGCAGAAAGAAGCGTTACGTGCAGTTTGTGTGGAAAAGCGAGATTGTTTGTGTGTCCTTCCAACGGGATTTGGAAAATCTCTAATTTTTCAGCTCGTTCCCTTTACTCTCGACTACCTCACCAAAGTCAACAACAGCTGTGTTTTGGTTGTCTCCCCTTTAAACGCGATAATATCGGATCAAATTGAAAAGCTGGAGTCGCGGGGAATCGGTGTAAAAGTTTTTAAACAGGGATATCAGGGCGTTGTTACCACAATTGATGATGACGTTAAATTCATTTATGGACACGCCGAAGCATTTGCAGAGAACGATTCTGTGAAGGGACTGCTGAGGTCGCCGTTTAAAGACCGAATTAAGACTGTCGTGATCGATGAGGCACATTTTATAATACAGTGGTAAGAGGTTTTTTATTTCTTTTCTTTCTTTTTTTTTTTCAAAGAGTTTCTTGTGATTTTGTGTACATGAAAGAGCGCACACGTAGCTGTTTACCTATTCTTTATGTACCCTGTACTGTACATGTAGAATAAAAACTTGTCTACCAAAACAGGTGCGCGTTGTTTTCCTTTTTTCAAACTGTAAATATCTACATGGTTTGGAAAACATAAATGTTTAATCGCGCTTTACAATTCAAGTGCTAAATCGGTGATCTAAAAATATAACTTTTATAGGTTACATACATTTTCAATATAGTCTAAAATACCCAACTACCTCTATAAGGATTAATGCACAAAGGATATTTAGTACTAACTCACTGCTGTTGAGTGTGTTTTTGTAGCCAATGTCAATGTCAATGTCTCCCTTCACTTTTAGGAAACATTTTCGACTGGCATATAGCAAACTAAATCTTTTGGGCACTTTTATGCCCCACACACCAATTCTGGCCATGACAGCCACTACCACAGCACATTACCGGAATGAAATAAAAAGAAGTCTAGGGATGCAGAATGTTTTAAATGTGGAAGCAAACCCAAACAGGGAAAATATATTTTATGAAGTCCATCCACGAGGTAACCGGGGCAATGAGAAATTGATTACAATCATAGAGCCCTTGGCCTATGAGTTAAAGGAAAAATTACTTGCAACGCCTCTCACCATTGTGTATAGCAATCTTGAAACTTGTGGTGAATGCTATAGCTACTTTGAACAGGAGCTTGGTCCACATCAGTTTTATCCAGCTGGGTCTCCTTCAATTTTTAGTAATCGACTTTTTGCACAATACCATGCCCAGTACCCTGAAGAGTACCGTGATAGTTTAGTTAAGAATTTAGTGTCAGGAACTGCCACTGCACGAGTGCTATGTGTGACTGTTGCATTTGGTGTTGGAATTGATGTACCAACTGTTGAAAGAGTTATACATATTGGTGTCTCATACACCATGGAAGAATTTTTCCAGGAAACTGGACGTGCAGGGAGAAATGGAAGTCAAGCAATTTCAACAGTTTATTTTAATTCCTATGACATAAGCAAAGGAAAAAGAGCACTTGAGCCTATTAAGCGACAGTATGTTACTGCAAATTCTTGTAGACGAGAGAGGTTATTCTTCGTCATTTTGGTGCTTCAGTAGCAAGTGAATGTTGTGGTCACAAATGCAGTGATAACTGTAAACATATGTGCAAATGTTCTAATTGTTGCACATAAATTTTAGTGAAGACATTTGATTTGTGTTCTGATAAAGTATCTAAATACAATATACATAATACTCTGTTTTTTGAAGTATTCTGTTATTTATGGAATTTTTGGTTTGTTGTTGTCACATATAACTCAAAACTTACCATTAACAGCCGGGGTATATAACATTTAAGTATACAAGTCACATAGTCACCAAATATCAGAATGGTGTCTTTCAGTAAACTACTGTTCCTTGAAATTCGAAAGAGAGGAATAACAAAGAGTGCCAAGGTGTTGAGTAATGATCAGTTTTGAGAATTGTATGTACTGGTAGTTATGAAGAGCAGTTACAAATAGGTTTTTGTGTAACACTAGACAAATTTCATTGTAATTAGTTGTCAACTAAGGAATAAGAAGTGTAGTTGAAATAAATCATAATCAGATTGTTTACTAAAAAATATGAAATTTGTGATGTAAATTTTTTGTGTTTATCTTTTTGGGTGATTTATTTTCAATTGATAACAATTCTATAAAATAATTTTTAATGATTGCCATTTTCCATCCTCATCTCTTCACCAACCCCACTATTTCTTGAATAACTGCTAGACAAGTTAAGTTCATTCAGTGTAGATTATAGGCCAAGCCATAACTTATTATCTATGTCTAGTGTTCATACTTCAAGGAAAAAGCTCTGGATGAAATTGTTATGTTCAACCATGATGCCCTAAAAACCACACCCAATTGCTGGTAATTTCATTTCACTTTTAGTATAGGGCTGTTTCACTCGTGACAAGAAGCTATGCAAATTTCTAAAAAAGATAGAGAAAAGTGGTAGCTACCATAGGACTGGTTAGAGACACCAGCATTGCTAGACATGATCGACTTCCTGTGAAAATACTCTCTAGTTATGATGGGATGGCAAAGGAGTGTTTTTAATTGATTCATGCACAGTGCACTAAATTATTGCAGTATAGAAACTTAGTATATATTTGCTAAAATGATGAAGAAACGCAGGCAAAGGATGAAGGCAAGCAACAGGAAAGGTCCAAGGTCAGTTCAAAGTACAGGTTCATTGAATTAAAGCTATTATACTGTTCATTATTGCTTTCAACTATTTTGTGTTTCCTTAAAAATGCTGTTAGTGAAAAAGCTCTTTAAATAATTTCTTTTTTTTGTTTTGTTTTGCTTTCTTTTGTTTTGTCAGATTAATCATCATCTGTTTCTGTATCTTCTGAGCCAGATTCCTCATTATCCCAGGGTGTATCGGGGTCCTTGCTCAACTTTTGCTTACTGGTTGTCAACCACTGTTCCAGGATTCTAATATCAACCAGGTCAAAAGGACTTCTTGGCATATGTGGAAACGATGAACGGCATCTACCAGGTACTTCTTGAAAGGGCTTCAGGCCACAAACTGTTGCAATCATCTCTTTTTGGTCTTTCTCTGCATTCTGGTAGGTGTGAGCAGTTGATGGCGGATGCACCCCTGTCTTTTCATCAAAATTTTCAATGATTTTCCCTAGACCAGTACTAGCAGAAGTTGACCGTTCTACAGCCTTTAAAGTTTTCTGTGCAACCATTCGCTTCAGTAGTTTTTTGTTGAATTGCACAAAATGTTCTCCTTCCAGGTCATTTGCGACGTTGTTGCCTTCACCACCTTTGAACAAACGATTGAAGTAAATCAGATTTTCAATTATCAGTTTTATAAGGGTTATCAGCATTGAACATTGCATAGATGGAGCTGCCAAATAATTGAAATTTAAGTCACTGCTGATGAACATGTATTTTTACATATTAATATTATCGCGGTTATTATGGTGCATTCCTCGTAGCAGAACTGCAGATACCATCCTTTTTTCTGAATTAAATACCCCCCCGATCCCCTCCTTCTCCAGGGTGGCTTAATAGAGGATTTATGGTATTGTTATTATTATGAGTGTTCAGTCCATGAGACTGTGTTTCTAATAGTATTATTACCGTCGATTGCATCTACCCGTGAACGCACGCGCTCAAAACATGTTTTCATGTGATGTCAAACTTCTGAGTTTCAGGCGTCAAACTTTGAAGTTTTCCCGCCCAAGAGAACAGAGTGAACCATGAGAACACTGACTCTACCGACTTTACCGTGGGAACTTCACATTTGGGCAGGAAAACTTCAAAGTTTGACGCCTGAAACTCAGAAGTTTGACGTCACGTGAAAACATGTTTTGAGCGCGTGCGTTCACGGGTAGATGCAATCGACGGTATTATTGTTATTATTATTATTATCATTATCATCATAACTGGGTTGCAGCCCTCATAGCTAATTGTGAAAGTTATTATTCAGTATGAGCTAGTTTCTGAAGTCGAGAGTGGACCTTATGGTTTCTATAATATATGAAGCATGGTACAGAATGTTGCCATGGCAATTTTGTAATTTCATATGTGAAATTATAAATCAACGCTGAAATTTCGCGCCAAAAATTAAGGAGTAATAAATTTGTCACCTATGGTATTAACACCAAAATTCCATACTGATCAGATGATGTTTCAATACCCAGATCTGAGTGGTGGTTCTGATTTGCTGAAGCAAATTTCCCTTTCAGTATGACCATTTAGTTAAAGCATCATTGATATTTATTAGAATTCATTTCACAGGAAAGCTGGTGGTGGCTTTGCAAATTGTTAGCTGTCCTCTCAGAGATCATAATAATACTATGTCTCTCTTCACTCCTAAGATCAAGTACCTTTCTAGTTGACAAAACGTCCATGGATGGTTCTTTCAGCCATTTTCTTGGTGAACTGGCACCTTACTTTGCTTATCAGCCGTAGCATCTCAAACGCATATTTCTTACTTCTGGCAGTTGACCTAAACATCAATAAGAGCACTTTGCTGTTGATGATACCTCTCTCCCCATCCCCTTCCTTCTCTGTATCATTCATTTGCAATAGCATCATTCCCATTTGAATAATCCAAAGAGCATAGTTCTTCAGGTGGTCATCCTTTGGAGGGTTAATTAACAACATTGTTCAGTTCTGCATAAAAAGAAATGATTTTATTAAATGCTAACAATAAAGACTGTTCCTTGCCATTACAAATTTATTCCCTTTTTGTTAAGGACTTAAATTTGGTTATGGAGATTATGGTTACCTGCCTCCCTAATGCAGGGCTTGGAAAAAGTCCTGTTTTGGCAAGGATCCAGACAATTAAAGTCATCCTCTAACAACATCATTAAGGTAACCAAGATAAGCAAAAAGTGTCCCAAGCAAGCAGAACGTAAGAGCTCCTCGCCCAAAGGACAAGTGGGAATTCAAGTTAATTTTTTAGAGTCCTGTTAATGAACATCAAAATGAATATAGAGCTCTGCTCATCTAGGCTAAAGTCTGAACTTATTACCGGTGATCATGTTTGCAATTTTGAAAGAACGGTAAATGGTGGTAGAGTCACTAATACATTAAAATAAGGCAAAACCAGCACATAAAAATAATTAAATTATAAAATTAAGTTTTCTAGTACATTTTTACAAAATATTAACTTTCTTTAGTAAATTACTAACTGAATGTGTAAACGCAAAGGCACCTTTTGAATTGTTAGCATTCTGAGGTGTTTCTTCAGATGTCTTGTACAAGGCAACTAAATTTTGTGGCCAAGCTATGGTGTGGCCTTCCATCAGGGGCTGAAGTCTGTCTGCCATCGTTGCACTGTTGTTAAGCAGTTTTACAATTTGAACATTGATGTATCCTGTGGTAGCCGTGGAACTTATGCATGTGCCCAGTGCCTCAAACAAATAGCCACTTTCTCTGCTTCCCTTAAGTAGAAACACAATGGATCCTGTAATCATAAAAATAAACCAGCTGTTAGCAGTGATAAACCAGTTACAGTGTCGTTTAGATACCATTGTTGGTGAATTATGTGAAACAAAGTTTTAAGACATTGCCAAAATTAATGCTTGGAGGTCACATTATACTAAATGATAGTTACGGTCAGCTGCATTTATAATTAGTAATACTTATTTTAGTTTAGAAATGACTGTACCAACAGAAAATATTGTGGAGTTACACTTTGTAGTGTTATAAGTTAAACTGCTGCATGTACTGGTTATGCTATTTTGACTCGATCACGAAAAATAGTTTTTGAAAATACAATGAAAATAATCAAAGTTCATGTCAGCTACAGTGAAAATAATTATGTATAAACCTGATGCAATGCTGGCTGCAGACCATATAGAAACAGAATTGTCATGATCAATGCGGGGTTCTTGTTGCTGCTCCCTTTGCCTGTCAATCGCTTCCTTTGCATCTGGCAGGTTCAAGCAGAAGCTGTCAACAAAGGAACCAATGACATCATTGAGGTACATCAGCTTCTCCTGTTTGCGACAGTTTCCATTTGAAAGAAGTGTGCTCACGTTTGTTGGGCTGGAGTGGGTTTCTGCCATCCCAGACCAGTGCATAAATGCTGCAACAAGGTATGCATTAAATACCTGAAGGAACAAATCCTGGGCTGGTGCAAAGCCATCTTTAACTCTGCTCTTCACATTATTACGGCCAAAGAGATTTCTAAAATAAAATAGGGTGCCAATATCTCTACCAGAATCTGTTTTGTATAGGTGTTCCCATGCAACCTATTCAAAAATATAAAATTATTATTAATCTGTAATACAACCAAGTACACCCAATAGACTGAAAGAATATAACCAACCTACATTTGATAGTCTTTCCCTTCAGTTTAACAATAATTATGAATTTAGCTGCTTACACAGAATTGTTACAAACAACTGCAGCATTATTTCTGCATAGCATCCCCATAATGAGTACATTTGAAATAGATGTATATCAAACAATAATGGTTAGATTAATACTTGATAAAGGATGATGATAATTATAAGCAGTAAAAACTAAAATAACTTGAAATTATTATTATTTTGAGGTATTAACCAGAAAACAAATATACTGTTGTGTGCATTCAAAATGCACCTGCAAAATGAAGAATGTAATGGTTTAAACTCTGATAATGATAATAATAATATGATAGTGATAATTATCATGATAATAATTTGCTGTACTTGATTTTTGTTTCTTTTTGTGCCTACATTACAAAACTTGTGTGTACTAATAGAACCTCAAAGTACATTTAAGTGTTTATTGAAATGCAGGCATGAATGTTGAATACTTTGAGTACAATTAAGTTGCTTTTCATACTGTTACTAAACAGAACTTGATTAAGTCCTCCCTTTATTTTGGAATATTGACTCTGTTTAAATAGTAGAACTTCAGTGCGCAGGCTAGTAAGTTTAAGTATTATAGTACATGCGTGTAGCTAGAATTATAATACATCATTTATGACACAAAAAAATCTTACACCAAGAAATGCTTGCTTGGCGTGCCAGTACTCAGCCACTTCACACATGTTATTGAATCTCTCAGATGACTTGTCGCACCCTTTCCTGAGCTTCTTTGCTCCAGTGACCCTCTCTCGGCCCAAGAGATCTCCTCCAATAGGTAACTGAATGAGATGTTCCCCAGTGTTGTCTTGTTCATCAGTGCCATCTTGGTTGGGATTGTTGGCTGCTGCAATCTCTTGTAAGAAGTTCTGTAGCCATTCCAGGTATTTTATAACATCAGCATGTTTGTTTTGGTTAAAGGGAACCACTGGAAGGCCAATCACAACTGATTTTCTGGCCATCTCTGTTGAGTGCTTATGCTTGATATGGCCTAAACATTCCTGGAGGGGCTCCAACCAGGGGATGAGTTTCACCAGGACTCTGGTTGCAAGGATTGTGTAATCAGATCTTAATTTGGCCCTCTCATTGTCATTCATGAGGTAACCGAAGATATCGAATTCACTGAGATCACCAATAGGCTTACTGTTGTCTAAACTACTACTGTCTATGCGGTCAAATGTGATGAACTGGGATATCCAATGGTTATCAGTGTTTTGGTGGTCTTTTGTGAGTTGCCCAGGTGTAATACGGAAATCAAAATTGTCATAAACAACTCTGGATTGCCGGCCCTTACTCATCAGGTCTCCAATTATTCTTCCAAGGTTTCCACCAACATCCTCCATAATTCGCAGCCAGCTATCACTGGACTGGCAAATGCTCAGTTTATTTAGTCTCTGGAAAGTCTAGAAAAAGAAAGTGTTAGCAAAGATTTAATATCTTACAAAATCCAAAAAGTTGTCAATGTTCCTAATGGTGACAAATCGAAATGCGTAAATGACCCTAATGCATGGCTAATACATAGATTTTGTACTTAATTAATATTCATCCATAGTTTAAATTTTACTTTCCTTGTTTTTGGGTATGTAAATGGGTAATGCGTGATTAGGTTTTTGGGTATGTAAATGAGTAACTATAACTAGTGTATGTCATATATAATAGACTTACAATGATGTGAAGTATATGAAATAATTCATATTATATAATGTATCTCAAACTAGTGCATATCATGAAATGCTTCCATTTTGACGGAAAAAAAGTTTATCCTTATGATAATATTCGCAAACTAAAATCCCTCATCTCTTTCTATTCCCTCTCCCCTTCTCCCATCCTTCTTCTAAGGCCCGTTTCAAACGTCGTGCTACTGCCGTGCCGAACTAAATTGATCGAATTAAATTCGACTTTAGCACGGCAGTAGCGCGACGTTTGAAACCAAGTCGTGCTACTGCCGTGTAGCACGGCAAGCTTTGCCGTGCTACACGGCAGTAGCTCGACTTGGTTTCAAACGTCGCGCTACTGCCGTGCCGAACTCAATTCATAAATTATAAATACATTAGAATCATTTAAAAGTTTGCTAAACCGTTTCTTTAATTTTTGTGTTTTGTTTTCGGCAACAGCCGTTCTATTCGACTGAATTAAATTCGACGTCTGAAACCAAGTCGTGCTAGTGTCGTGCTACAGTCGAGCTACAGTCGAGCCAGCTTAGCACGGCAGTAGCACGACGTTTGAAACAGGCCTAAACTGTATATCTATATCAATTATTTCGAGGGTACATATAAACAATCTCGGTTACAATGTTTGCACAGAGAATAAAGATTCCTGTTTGCACAGACTTAACATAGCATTGTTGAACGTATTTTAGCATTTAAATGGTAGATATAGGCATATTTTTATCCCCTAAAAACTTTTCATCTGTTCGGATTTCCTAGCTGAAAGTCTAGTGATCCGAAAATTATAGGGATCAAAACTTACCTTTGCGTAAATTTCAGCCAGAAAAAGGCTCCCGAAAATTCTAGGTGGCCTTTTTTGGGGTAAAAAATCCGTTAAAAATGGTTGATTATACCATTTTTTAGATAGTCGAAAATCCTAGGAGCGGCAGGCAAGTAAAAAGTTTTACAACAAATGTTTCGAAAATTCTAGATCTCAAATCGTCTTCCGAACAGATCATTTTCCGAAAATTGTCGTTGCATGGGTGCCCCTGACCACTATTTCGGTGTCAATTTCTGGTTAGGCTCGCTGTTTTTCTTGGTGATTACGAGCTGATTTTCCTTTTGCTGTTTGAAACAATGATTTCTCAAGCCTGTAAGTAAGTTTTGAGACCTCCAAAACCTTTCAGCGTTTCAAATTTTCCTTTTTTTCTGCAACTCGGCCGCATTTTTCTCATGTTTGTTTCGATTTGTTTGTCTTCTTGGTGAGAAGTGACCCGCGTTAGCCTCGCTTTCGCGCAAAAACAAGCAATCGTCCTAGGCCGCCCGGGAATACGAAACTCGCCTATTCCAGGTGAACCATGCATAAAAGCCACCACAGATAGGACAATAGGGTTTAGGAAGGGTTTGGGCACCTTGTCCCCATTCTCCCAACTTTGCCCTAACATAGGCCAGAGTACTGCGAGGTCCAAAACTCACACTTTCAAGACGAGGCTAAGTGCAAACAGAGTTTTATTTGCGTGAGAACGAAAAATCATTTTCTTGCCCCCTCAAAATTTTGCATAAGCATTGTTTCAATTTCTCTTGGGGCGGCTGTAATACCCAGCAGAAATGAAAAACAAAGGTTATGCAAACCTTTCAGGGGCAAATAACGTGCATTATGGAAGATCTGCAAGTGGCCTATAGCCTTTGAAAGAAGGAACATCTTGTGAAAGGTTGAACTCAGTGTCACCCAGAGTCATTTCATAAGTTGGTTGAGTATGATCGTCCGGGTCAACGTAGCCCTGAATAGGACTGTTGCTGACACTGACTGACGTTTCCACAACCTGTACGGTAGTTATCTTCAGAGTCTAAGTGAGTCGTTTAACCTCAGTTGGTTTTAAACTCTAGTTAATGACCTGATAAGTCGCGATGTTATTGGTCGTCTGTCAGTTAAGCCGTGATGCTATTGGCTGAAAAAGCTTAGCCAAGAAAAGTAAGGAGTACTTTTTTTTCTTCATTTTGTGCCCCAAGCTTCGCACTATCACCATGCAGAGAACTATCACCTGATGCACCGGCTAAAAAATCGCACAAAGAATTGAGATTGGTCGAGAAAGCAACGCTAGTTTTTTTTCAGCCAATCCTGTAGCATACAGTATGCGAGAAGGTACAACAACAACTTTGCAATCACGAGAGACCAAAATACTTTTCAATTGCATTTTTATATATATACAGATGATATTCCGATAAAAAGACGATAACTTCCTTACAACTGACATTTCTCGTCAAGTTGAATTTTTGCTTCAAGGATGAAGACCAAATAACCTGCAATAATTCTGTCGTCTCCTCTCCGTGTGACGATAACAGGGGCACCCAACAACCGAATGTTTCCAAATACGTCAGACGCTCTCAAATAAATTTCTCTCTGCTTTAGAAGCCCGTTTGGTTAATTTGGAGTTGACCTAAAAACTGTTTATCTGTTCGGAAATCGTGTATTATCGCCTCCCACACAGGCGTTTTTAGGGGAGTTCGTCTTTCATCCCTCCCCACAGGATGAAAAACGCCTGCGTGGGAGGGTAGATTTCTTGGGGGAAATTTGGGTTCTCGCAAACGTATTAAGTGGTTTTTTGGTCTTCTCCGAAACTGTTAGTTACCCTGATGGGTCCGAATCGATGGTTCGAGAACATGGAGTTGCCGTGCTTTCATTGGAAGACTCTAGGAGACATTTTTATTTTACCATATCGCAGTATCTTGGTAATAAAATGCAAAAAAAACAACCTCCGAAAATCTACGTAAGTTAGTAGAAACACTCCGAATATCTTAGACGAATGGAACGGTTATCCAGAATTTTTTGCAGCCTTTCTCGAGCTTTAGAAATTTCTGGATAATCTTTGCTTCCTCGAACACTGAACAATTATTTTCAAGAAAAACGTCGTTGGGTGCCCCTCACGTTAGATCCATGTAAGAATTAAGTGGAAATGTTGCTGGGCCCAATAGTGCTCAAAATCAATTTTCTCCTAACGACATCAATAAACTATCATAAGCAAAGTTTATGAGAATTAACAAAATGATCACAAAGAGAAAAATATTTGATCTTTTACCAAATTCTCTCAACTAATTATTCAAGGGAATGTATGGAGATCATCCTCGGAGACCCAGGGGCAGATAGTGGGGACGAGGAAAAGTCTAAACGGGCGGAAAAATATATGGCACGAAGAAAAGTAAAGAACGGCGAGAAGAGCCCCTGGGGACAATGTCTTACCAGACCAGTTCCAAACGGTCGCCGCCGTTCGGAACTGGTCTGGTAAGACATTGTCCCCAGGGGCTCTTCTCGCCGTTCTTTACTTTTCTTCGTGCCATATATTTTTCCGCCCGTTTAGACTTTTCCTCGTCCCCACTATCTGCCCCTGGGTCTCCGAGGATGTATGGAGATAAGTTTGGAGAATTTGTATGTGGATATTGGGGCTTAAAGGGTTAACGAAAATGTATAAAACACTTCTTTAGTAGCAAAGGACATATTTTCTCAGTATGCTATTTCTTTTTTCTTTCATTCTTGCCTAGTTTTGGAAACTTAGCAAGTTATTCTACTTTTCTATGAATTTGTTATTCTTGTGTTTACTTGAACACCTTTGTGAGACCGGAGATTGGGTCGGAGTAAGGAGAGGAAAGCTTAATAGAAGGTGACTACCTTGACTGTAGATTCTGTAAAGAAGTTTGTGAAAACTACTTGTACTAAGTCTAGATACTACCTTACTTATACTCTATTTCGTATTGATTTAAAGACCCTAAGGTGACAATTCGATGTATTTTGAAACAATTCCAGATTATTTTTTTAAAAAAATTCCTAAACTATATGAATGAACGCCTATTTGAATGTATCAAACTAAATCTCATTCACTTCGCTTAGCACAGCCTATCGGCTAATCATCACTGAGTGTCATCTAAATTCAACCGAGATTGGCGTCTCTTCATTATGTTCAGTTCCACCTTCATCGCAGCAAGCTCTGATGCGTTCTGCTTCTTCTCTTCGTCAAAGTCATTAGTGAGCACCTCGATCTCTCGCATAAATTTCTCTTCTTGTTTCTTTAAACTTTCATTAAACTTCTTTTCCATTTTCTCCAGCTTCTCTCTCAGGCCAGACACCTCTTTTCGTAACTTTTCCACCTCGGCTGGGCTCGTTGTCGTAAAAGGCTCTACTTTTTGCACTGGTGGCCTCTGCTCAGGTGTCTCCTCCTTGTGAACTGACTTTCGCTTTTCTAACGCGTCAGTTTTGGAGGCCAATATCGGCGGTGGAGCCTTAATAAGGGAAAGGAAAAACAACCGGAATCAATAATTCGCCATTTTAGGGACTTGTCAGAAATTAGCGGGGGGAGGGGGGGAAGGGGGGTGGGAATTTTAAAATTGGGTTTGGAAATGAAGTGACCCATCTCTGCAATGGGAGTAAAATTTGCTAACCCTCCCCTTGACCTTGGCCTAAAATATCATGACCCTCCCCCTCTTGTATAAATCATGACAAAATCTACTTCTTGCAATACAATAGGGTGAGTCGGTATTATGAAAGCTCAAAATATATTTCTAATCTGTTCTTTGTAATGCTATATGCATACATTTTAGATGACAGCATTAAGAGTCTGACTCTGATTCTGATAGCTGATCACTCGACTCTCCTATTTCTCCCAAGTTTTTTTTTCTCTCACAAAATAAAGAATATCCTTTTTCATCTGTGGGTGAACCTCTATATGATCACGGACATATATTTGCATGACCCTCCCCTTTTAATGGCCCATTTTTCATGACCCCTTCCTTTTCTGAGTCTCAAAAAGTTGTGAACAAGACCGAGGGTGGGCCAAGTTAACGTACGCATTGAATTCTGGGACTGTTACTATGGCCAGGGAAAACACTGATTGGCCAAAAACTGAACGGCGCGTGGCCTGAAGCGATCCCAGATACAATTGCGCGACGTATTTCGGCTCCAGTTACCTTCTCGTTTTCTTAAGTGGCGAATAGCGGTGGTTAACCATTTACAAAAAGTTTCCGCAAATTCCGGTTGGAAAGAGAATCGAACATGACCTTTTGGGTCGCTCCAATTGGAACGTTTCCGGGAGCAATGAGACGTCTGAAGAGGTAGTCCTGTTTTCCCGGTCGAAATGTTCCAAAAACGGAATTAGTGTTCCATTTCTTTAAACGCACCTTTGATGCCACTTTCAAAGGGAAACGCGATTACCGAACAAAATTTACCAGACCTGAGTTTTGCTTACCATTTGCCCAAACCGTGAACCGACCGTTTTGCCCAAGTACATGCACACATGGCAAACAACCAGCGAATACCAATGTAGTTAAAAGTACCACAAATAGTTCTAACATCTCTTGAAATGCTTGGGTCGGTGATTATTTCACCCTCGAGGGATGCGTCCCGGAGGCTACCCAACACTAAAAAAGTCTTTCGAACACTTCCCAATTTCAAGCTAAGCCACCCAAAGATAACCTAAAAGCACACAGTCTTCAATTTCACGATCCCAGATCATTCTGCGCTGGTTTAATTTACTCGTTCGTGGCCGTCAACTTCTCAAACTCATTAATAATTCATAAAGAAAAAACAAAGAAAAGTAATCTTTAATGAGTGTTTGGAAATCAGATGAAAAACTGCTCATTTTTGCATCCTTAATTTCACCTTCTAAAATCATTTTCTTTAAGAAGTAATATCAAGCATTCGAAACATGTTTCATCAACCGATGAAACGTCTCACCTCCGCTGCGCGTCGTATTTACAACACTCTTCTCGGTGTTTCATCTGGTGATGAAACACTACGTCTCATGCTTGATATATTACAGTAAAACTTTTTGGGCTTCGTTTGATGAACCATCTTAATTAAATTTTTGCAAGTGTTCTTTGCTGAACACACTTGGCAAACGAATGGTATCTGCCTCCTCCACACACTCTCCCAAGGCTAAGAGGGGATTGGGGAGCAAGTGGGCACGCGAGACAGGCCACGCGAGACAAGCGAGAAGCGCGAGAGAGGAAGGATGGGAACGAGTGTAGAGCTCCTCTTCCTATTACTCCCTTCGTTCCCGCTTTCCTTAAACCCGCGGAACCGTTTAATCGGTTTGCACAGGTAGAAAATTCGTCCGTTCAAAAATTTGTCCGGACCCGTGTAAACGGGGTCGAAGAGACGCGCGCGGTCTCTCGCGCGGCCTTTACGAGAGTCTCTTTTTTCCGGTTCCCTGCCCACCTTTTCTTCTAGTGACTGTTTCTTTTCTCGAGCTTCTCTTGCATCACGTTTCCATGCAGGCTCTTTTGGTGGTTCTTTGGGACGTGAAGGAGGATGCTTGATTGTTTCCTAAAAGAAATACAGCAGATTACAATTACCTCCAGAATCTAAATGGTGAAGGTGCACACGAGTCATGAGGTCCCAGGGCTGGGGTTTAACCTGTTCTTCTTCTTCTTCTCTTTTTTTTTTTTTTTCACGGGCAGCCAAAGACTTTTTTCTGTAAAATAACTCTTCAAAGGAGCAAATATTGCCTCGAGATTTAGGCTAAGCATTTCTGGATTACCGTTCCATTCGTCTAAGATATTCAATGTTTCGTACAGTAACTTACCTACGATTAATGGAGGTTGTGTTTTTTACATTCTATTACCAAGATATCGCCATTATAGCTAAAAAAAGAGTCTCCTGAAAATCTCGGTATAAAGACAGAACGTCCCCTTGAATTGTCTAATGAAAGTTGCTGCTCCTTTTCCTGGAACTTTCGATCGCATCCTTCTGGGTAGGTAACAGTTTCGGATGAAAAAGCAACCTAAAAAAACTTTCGATTCGACCAAAAGTTTCCCCAAGAAACTCGAACAGATAATTAGTTTTTAAGGCAGCTCCAAATTACCCAAACAGGCTGCTCAAGCATAGGGAACACATCTGAGTCAAATCTGAAGTGTTCGGAAAGATTCGGTCGTTGGCTGCCCCGCTTTACTAACTATCAACAGCATATCAACATTGCAACTTACGGTTAGATGGTCATCTAAATTTCCACTGAGACGAGCGGAATCTAACCGCCCTTCCTGTAACAAAAGGGAATAAGTTACATATCAACTTGGTACTTGCGGTAATCGCTTGGCACTAATGTGGACACACCCTTTTTTCAAGTAGCCACGCGAGAATTCGGGGACGTCTGATAGGACGAAATGAAGTAACTATGTACACAGTCAAACATCGGGTACTCAAGTATACCCACTTACTAGCCTGCGTAGCTGGCGGAATTGTTTTTGCTTTGCGCGTGTGAAAGTTTGGGCCGCCAGTCTCACAAGAACCGAGCGCCAATGGTGCAAGAAAATCCCAGTTTCAAAATTTCAAAGCGTCTTCTCCCCATTCTCCGCACGACTTCGCAGCTTCTCTTCCAAGACTTTCCTCACACAAACGATCCCACCGGCTGCACAGGCTACCCACCGACCCCTTCCTTAGACCAACGCTAACACTTACTAAAAATGCGATGTGTGTCAATGGAAAAAAAAAATCACTGGGCCGCACGCCTGAAGGTATAGAGATCTTTTCCCAGCAATTTTTCCAGGTATTCCAACACTCTAGCGTCAGTCACCTCCAAATTGCTTCCCCGGCTATAAACTTTTGTGCTGATCTTTCCATTTCTCGTTTTGTTTAAGTTGTACAATGTATGTTATAGAGCGTTTTCACTCGACGTCGCGGCGACCATATTGGGATTCCAAAAGAATGAAACAGCGGCCATGTCCTGCGTCCCTCACTCATGAAAATCCCCAAAGACGCAAAATATTTCACGGCATGCGTCCCGCGGTACGCAAAGATCGATCGATCGATCTGAACATGCTTATTTGTAGAAATATCCCGTTCCTGTAATTTTTGTGGCAGTTATTATGGCTTTTGTTTAACGATGCATATATTCTTTTAGCCTTTGTTGTGCTTTAAAACAGAAGGACTTTTTTTTCATTTCAGTATACTGTGATACAGAGTGTTGGAGTCTATCTATTTGGTCACATAAAGGTCCAAGCATTTTCAATTTCGGAGTCGTTTTTCATTCAACTGGGACTCAATGATTCCGGACTGGGACTCATGATTTTTCACAAGACGAGTCCCAGGACTCACCATATCTATTTTTAACAAAATCACTGCATGTTAATATTGTTCCCAACAAAATTTATCTTGTGAGGGTAGAACTCTTTCCTCAAGGAAACGCTTTCTTTTGTTCCAATATATTTGCACAGATTCTGGCCACGTGACTGAAAACGCCCTACAATTTTTGCATCGGGAAGGCCACGTAACTGTGAGCTGCAAAGGGCCTATTATTAGGAGTCGCTTTTTGAACTTACAGATCTGTTTCTAAGACGGTTACACGATTCCTTGAAACTTTTCACATCACAAGTTACGCGAACTGAAAAAGGCTTAAGCACCAGATAAATAGGGCCCTAGGGGTTTATTTGTAATAAACCCATTCACACCAACTAAAAATGTTTCATTAAATTAGGTTTGAAATAATAATAATAATAATAATAATAATAAAACAGTAAAGAAACATTTAAACACAGGCTCTTACACAGAATTCAAATAAGAAAAAACATGTACACAATTTCCTTAAATTTGCCATCAATAAAAGTACAGTGAGCAGCTTCAATAAAAAAAAAAAACAGCTTTTAAACATGTTTAAGCTTTTGTGTGAATGGGACATAATATGCAAAACCTTAGATGGCGGCCTCTTCTGCGGCACCTTGGCTCTGTTAGCAGTCAAGTGATTTAACGTTTCTGTTTGTGGCGGATCATCAAACGATATAGGGGCTGTAACAGAGAACAAGAAACAGTCAACCAACAACTGAACAACAGGACACAGTCTTTTTCTATGGGGAAAGCACTGTTTGGAAGTATTATCAGTTTTGAAAGTAATCATATTTAGTAAAATCCAACTAGTGGTCTATTATCAATGCTGCTTTCTGATTGGTTGAGCTACTACTAGGCTATACATGTATGTTATAGCCCACTAGTAGCGAAGAGCCCGGGATTTTTAGCGGCAAAAAGGGATTTACGTCTAGCTTTAACCAGCTAAAAGTTGTTTTGTCTCGACATTTTTTACCAACTAGTTGGATTTTACTAAAACAATTATTCCTCTCGCCCTCATGGCCTCCGAGTCAATAGCCCATGACGCCTTCGGCCTCACGGGCTATTGACTCAGAGCCCATTCGGGCTCGAGGAATAATTGTTAAATACACATCTGTCTTAAGGCCGATTTAGACGGTACGATACTTGCTTACGACTATCGTGCGCGACTGGCATGCGTCACGACTTCACGACAGATCGTGTCGGGTAAATTGGATCCACGACATCCGTACGGCACATTGTGGATGTCGTAAGTGTAAACTGTGCGCGTGTGGATGGTCGAAAGTCATGATGTATGCTACACGCGCACAATAGTCGTAAGTAAAAAATTGTACCCTCTAAATCGGCCTTTAAGAGACACCTTAGTACTACGTACGGGGGGGGGGGGGGGGGGGAAAGAACCCCATTTTATAGTGGCTCACGGGGATAGTCTGAAAATTAGAATGAAAATTCTTAAAAGAAAACCAATCTGGGTGTGGCTGAGGCGCCTTATTTGATCTCTAAAGGAGACCACACTCCAACACAGTATGATTGACATTTGCACTTTTTATACGGAT
The DNA here is from genome assembly GCA_038088405.1 of Porites divaricata. Taxonomy (NCBI): domain Eukaryota; kingdom Metazoa; phylum Cnidaria; class Anthozoa; order Scleractinia; family Poritidae; genus Porites; species Porites divaricata. The sequence continues at coordinate 10,116,902 of JBBMOI010000013.1, forward strand.
ACTTTCTCTATACATGTACCTTTATGCTTTACAATCAAAATTAAAGAAACTTCCAGTCATCTCTAGCTACATAATAAATTATTCTGGTAGAGTTCTTTTTAGCTACATCATCCGTTCCTTTCATTTTTGCCCTTTTATCAACGGCTATTGCACACTTTGCAAATTTGCCAACAGATTTATGCAATCTTCCTCTGGTATTTGCTTGGAGTAAGCAAAAACAGTGAAATTATATGACGCATTTTTTCTTGTAATATTGTGAGGCAGTGAACATACCTTCTCCAGGATCACTTGTCTTAATCTCAGGTGTAGGTTTTTTGTCAACCGGTTTTGACCTTTCTTGTACAGGTGACATCTCTTTAACGTGTGAACTCTCTACGGCATCTTCAGCAGTTTTCCTAAGAGGTGCCGATTTCTCTGTATCTGCTTTTTTCTCTGGTTTTCGTCCTATAATATCTGGTTTCTTAGCCTTTATTGGTAATGGTTTCTTGGGTGGGAGATTAGGCTTCTGTGGTGCCACTGGCTTTTTTGCAGGTGCTGGGTGGGCAATTTCTGGGGTTTGATCCACGTTGGGTTCTTCTTTAGGAGGGTGAGATGAAACAGGCTTCTTGGGTGGTTCTTTTGGTGTGACTTTGTGTGCTGTTTTTTCTGAATCGGAGTCATCTTTTGCAGAGACTGATGGAGCAGGTTTTTTACGTGTTTCTAACATGGTAATGAAACAATGGTAATTCAGTCAAACTCCTGCTAACAGAGAGTTCTTATAAGTGGGCAATATTAACACTTTGTATTTTTAATTGCTGATAACAGACAACTCTTGAAAGCAGAAGCTAAGGGCGCTTTCTATTTGTTAGAACTGGCCAGTGAGACCAGTCCAGCTGTAAAGAGAATTCCACTATAAATCACCGCTATCCAGCCAGATCAGTCTATACTTAAATGGTATGCTTGGCAGCGTTGGGTTTAGAGAAAATATCAAGAAAAGACCAACATTAATTTTACTTTCAAAATGACTGATCCGCCCAGCCAGTTCCAGCTTTTAAAAAGCGCCGTAAAATTAGTCGCAAATGTCAAAAAGAAAAATATCACGTTATTCTATTTTGAATGGAAAATTTTAGTAACCAGATGTTGCAGTTAACTAAGTACTAAAAATGTCATTTTTCCTTTGCATAATTTGACAGTTGGTACATGTACAAAGCACAACCTTATATTCCTAGACTTTTACTCAACAAAACAGGGAAAGCCATTGGCTGATTCTTGGTCACATGGCCTTGGCCTTAATTAAAATCAAATGTATCCCGATCGCAATACACTAAGCAATGTACCCCACTAAGGATACATTACAGCACACGATCAAGGCAGGGTGGAAAGTGGCATGACAGAGGGCGGGAAAACACTGCCAGTTTTCTTTTTCGTGAACGAACACAACAACACAAACATGAAGCCTTAAGCTACAAAGCATTGATTTTCAAAGTGTTATCCCAGAAGAGAAACAGCAGCTAGTGGAGGAAAAAGATGCAGTACTTTGTAAATCATTCATTCAGTCGTTTTGAGAATTAGATTTGTGTTCTTACAAGTACTGAGTCGACTGTTTTGATTCGCTCTGCTAAAGCATATTCTTTTGTTGCTGTCGAAGTACGTTGAATTGAAAGTCTAGAAATGTAACAGAACACTTAATGTCAGGTCCCTCGGGAAACCAGTTAGTTGTGTTTTCCCGAGAGTCCTGACATTTCCTGAGACTTTGTCTTGGACCCATCTTAGGACTCATTTTAGGCCGAGCTGCTAGGCGAGGGTTAAAATGAGTTCTGAGAATGGCCCAAAATACTTTGCAGCAGAGAAAATAAAGTCTCTTACAGTATTATTATTACTTTAGAGGGCATTGGGAAAATAAAGACGTCAAAAACTGACAAGACAGCAGTCTGAATCAAATCACGCCAGCAATTATAGGTTGAATGGCACTTACAGAAATTACAATACCATGCCATTTGAGTTTCTAGAAATTATAATAGAAAGGAAAGCTTATTTGTAAGTGTTAAAATCAAGTGTACATGTGAACAAACGTTTTAAACTAACGGTTTTGGCATAACTGGTTGAACTGAGTGCATTTGGCTTGAAGCCGCAAAACTTACATGCACTTTGTCGACTATGGACATATTAAAGGCGTTATTTACATCATAAGCTTCTCTATCTTTGTAGATCTTCTTCCTCTAGCTGAAGTGATTACGAATTTACAAATTATTGGTTGTGTTTTCAGCCATGACTTGAGCTTTGAAAATGGCAGCATGATTTCTTTGACAAACGATGCACGAAAACGGTGGCATGAACATTGCAATGGATTCTCCATTGTGATTGGCTGCTTGTAATTATCGTATGACTGTTTGATCCAGTCTTTTTATTGTTTTATTTCAGTGGGCTAAATTATATTTTAGCGCAAAATGTGCCACAATGCAGAATAATTTTAAAAGGATAAACCAGTGAGCAGCACCTCTGCGAACTTCTTAAGTTGTAAAAAACTTTTATTTTCTCCTACGCGTTTCGTGTGACTAGCGCACACTTCATCAGGGAGTTTTACAATGCAACTAAGCGTACCTGTATATATAGTACCTAAAAACACAACACACCTACGGATTTGCGTATAGGAACTGCAAACCTCATGGTTATACGTCTAGGAAACAGGCGGAAAAATATTTGCAAGGTGTGACATGTTTGTAATGCTTTGGGGCCCACAGTTTTAGCTAAAACTGTGGGCCCCAAAATAATATAATTAGAGCTTTGACGTCAGTTTCATTGCCTCTGAGTGTAGGAATACTCACTTGGTGATTTTATAAGTTCATCTAAGTTGACTGGGAGCACAGGTACACCTTTCTTGGCTGCCGCAGGTGCAACAGGAGCCTTGTAAAACAAAACAATAAAATCAATAATAATGATCGAATAATAACAATACAAGTAGCAAGAAAAATGTTTGAATTACGATTACAGTTGAATCTCCTTGAGAAACAGATTGCTGTGGAAGCTACAAATATTCCGGCCACAAATCATGCCGAAGTTCACCACCCCACCACATACTTTATCTACAGCTATCTTTTATGATCCATGTTAACTATTTACGGATGTTACATTCAATTTCAATTCTTGCCCATTACTGCTTTGACCTACTTTCATGAAATTTATCAAAATGATCCCCCAGGTAATGATCTGTTATCTGAATATGACCCCTCAGAACCTTGCAGGTAATAAATGACAAGCCCTTGAGCATCCTCCTATAAAGCAGCAAGTTACTAGAACTGGTTCTCACTATAATTAAACAATTATTATTTATCTCTTACTCAAGGGTAGAAGCTTCATGGAGGTTTGACCATATCCCCTTTTAGTTACCAAAACCAATTAATGAAAAGTGAATTGTAGCAGGGTTCTCCAGAAAATTTACAGCAGGAGGAAAAATAATGACATTCACATGGCACAGCGGATCAAGCTGATCATTATAGCGCTAGATCCTTTTCACTAGGGGATTCCCTGGGCAAATTTGAAATTTGGGAGCTCTGATGTGAAAATTGCATTTCAAGGCATTTTAAGTGAAAAAGGAAAGGGTTTAGCGATGAAAAGGATAAGGGAGCCCAGTGCTCTGAACTTGTGAACAAAAAAATGTTGAGAAGCAAATATGAAGGATTTTATCACTTGCTGGGGAAACTGAAAATTGATTGTGTTTACAGAAAGAAAGCAAAATAGCATGTATCCTACCATAACTGAGGTAAAATATCATTTTTTTGTCAGTCATGCTTGCTCAGCAAATTTATACACGTGTTCAAAAAGGTATGAATAGTACCAGTATTATTACTTTGTCTTTCACTGATGCCATATCTTCTTCCTCAGCAGGGAGCAGTTCAACAAAGTTGTTAGGAAACATGCCAACTTTACCATTGATCTCTCCTTCCCACCAACCGTCACTATCAGGAACATCTTTGTTGAGTATAGTGATAATGTCACCTTCAACTAAATTAAGTTCATCTGGATTTTCAGGTTCATAAGGAAACACAACTTTCGCTCTTTCACCGGGCTTCTTGCCTAAAAATGATAATAACATCACAAGTTTTGAAATTTATACAATGTACAATGTACAATGGACACGTATTTAAACATGGGAATTAACAGAGGGGAGAAACAGTGTATTACACAGGCCATCTGATATTATGTGATGGTGCGATTTTGCACAATTGACCTCAAATCGCATCTGATCGCACAATTTGAGGAAAATCGCATAATTTGTAAAAAAAATGCTAAATTCAAGTAAAGTAAACAATGAATTCTAACTTTATTTAGACATTTTCCCAATCTTAATGACGTTATTTAAGGTGATTTACCACAGTGACTAAAGAAAGCCTTACAAGACATTTGAAACCTTTGATTTCAGAGATAAGCAGTGTGGTCAGCGGTGTAAGGGTGTCATGTAATATTAAGCAAGTGTCCTATTTCTTTTGCTGTTCAAAATAATCGCACAAATTTAACTATTTTGTTTTTAAGATAGATGTTTTATTATTCCTTTACATTCAAATTGCACGTTAAACAACATTAAAGTGTTTTTTCTCCTTTGAAACCTGGTAAAACAATGTAAATTAGCCCTGAAAATATCGCATAATTTATCGCATAATAGACCTGTCTTATCGCACAATCTACCCGTAAAATATCGCAAAATTTCTGATTTTTTATCGCACCCTATCAGATGGCCTGATTACAGTGTACTGAGAAACATACAAAATAAATTTTCAGTGTAACAGATGATGCGCCAACAAAAAATTTCCAGAGGTTCAAACCCCAATCACCTGGTCCCTATATTAAAAGCGACCTGTAGAGGGTGTGGGAATTCAAAATAAAAAAAAAGACGTATTATACATTGTATTCACTATCTACATCTTTGTATTATGGCTAAGAGCCTGCAGTTAATTTTGGAAATCCACCCAACCTACACATTTGTCAGTCATTTGCTAGCAGATTACTGACTAATCTGTCCTGTTACTGGAATTTTTAATGAAAACCTGTATTAGTCAACACATTCCACTAGTCAAGAGTTTCTAATAACATTCCATCAGAGGTAAGGGAACATAAGGGTAGGATATCATCTCCAGTAACTGAAAATCTTATTTTGCTGGTGCTTAGAACTAATGAAATAAATGGATTAATGAGCATGTGCTGTATTAAAGTGTTCTTTTAAAAATATACAGTGTACCTTAATTAGTCCCAGGAGTGACCAACATCAATTTTCTCCTAACAGTATCCATGCATGATCAAGAGAATGGGTTATGAGAATTAATAAAATGATCACTTAGAGAAAATGTTTTGATCTTAAAACAAATTCTCTCAACTAGTTTTTCAAGGATATGTATGTGGAGATCAGTGTAGAGAATTTGTATGTTGATATTGGGGCTTGAAGGGTTAAAGTGCTTACTTGGTGGACATTGAGGAACAGGAGGTGCTGGCCTTGACTTAGCGCTCTAAAGAAAGGAAAAAGCATTGGAAGTCAGTGACTTTAAACCCTGAGATATTAACATGAGAATATGGATTATTCTATGATAGGCCAAAAACAAGTGAAGAAGGAAATGAAGAAGCTTTGGAACAATGTTTCCTTACTGCCACAGGTGCTTTGGTTTTCATTGTGGATGGTGACTTGCTCGGTTCAGCGGGTAAGACAGAACTCTTCTCTTTCTTTTCTTTCTTGTCATCATGATGGACTTTCTTGAGTCTCTTCTCAGCTAAAATATCAGCACTGATGAGGTTGCCAAATCCCATACCACCTCCAGGTAACTTCTTGGAAGATGCTCCCACACTGGAGGATCTTTTTATTTCAGGTTCCTCCTCATCCAATAAACCATCCACATGCTCCGCACTACGTGCTGTAGCTTCCACTGAAGAAAAAATATACAATGTATTGTTAAGAAATCTGTTATTAATAATACCTTTATTTCAAATCCCAATAATGGCCAAAGAAAGGAAGATAGCTCTCTTGAGAGCACATGTTCACAGTTTTTGTTATGTCTGTTATGTACTTGCGATTTTATTGGCTTTCTATGTCATATAAGCATCAAATGTAACCTTTTTTGTCAAAGAACATAAAGTGTGATTTCTTGAATGGAAGAAACATTTTGACGGTCAAGGTGATCAGCAGCATACTGGGTCAATATTGACCCAGTATGCTGCTGTGATCCTTATTTACTGTATCTTGTGCATTAAGCTATGCTTCACCTTCATCTCTAACATGCTGATGACTAGCATCAAAGAAAAAATGAAGCCTGACTTCTTGCATCAGGAAAAATATTTTTTTCAATGCAACAGGTCACAGTTATTTTTCTCATGCAACAGGTCGCACTTCACCTTCATGTTATGTAGCAACGAGTTAAGCATAGTAGACTCCCCTTGTTTGCAAACCGAATCATACAGTAGTTTGTACAGTTTCCATGGAAACTGTAAACACAAAAAGTCAAAAACATTAAATTCCTCTTTGTAAAATCCTAAGAAACGAATAGCACTTTGCAAATGTTCTGCCAAAGGGGTCTTAATTGGATGGTAATACCATGAGGATTTCATCCACAGATTTAAAAGTAAATGTGACAAATATTTTGCCATAAGTCTACAAGACAAAGGGTTAATTCATCTCTAAATAATTATAAAAGGGAGAGCCCCGTTCACTCCCTGGAATTCCCAATGTCTCTCCATTGGATGGGTACAGATATTTTCTCGAAAAACACATGGTTTATTTTAGACATACAATGGAATTACCAACAAACAGTTGCATGCACGTACATGTATGGCGTACAAGGGTGAGCAAATGAAGAATCTACATATGAGTACGACAAGCCTAGCCTGAGAAAACAGCTGACATTGTCATGACACCACCACTGGTTTCCCTATAAAATGACATCTGAGAAATGAGTGCTGAAATTCCATACTGATGACATGTCCCTACCCATGGACCATGATAATAATAATTTTTAAACTTATTGTGTGCAGCTTAACATGAAAATGATCAGCTGCGCATTACAACTACATTACTTTAAAAGAAAAAAATAAAAGATAATGCATTAAAAAATAAAAAATATTAAAGAATATATATGCATGCAAGTAAGAACTGAATATAAAATTGCTCATCAATATAAAGTTTTAAAAAGATACCGTAAGTCTTAATATGCACCTTAAAACTGGGAATTAGTGCTCTATAAATATTGTATATTATTATTATTATTATTATTACCCAGATCTGGGTTGTGCTTCTGATTGGTCATGCCACGTAGGAAAATAACTGCAATCAATCAGAAGCACCTGATCTGGATAGTGACACGTCATCAGTATGGAATTTCTGGGCTTGTTTCTCAGACTTCATTTTGCAGGAAAACCAAAGGTGGAGTTGCAAAATGTTGACTGTTTTCTCAGGTTACAATGAACCTGAATGTTTGTGTTGTGTCTCCATTTGTGCAGCATCCTTTTCATCAATGAGCTCTACAAAATTTGAAGGGAAGACTCCAGTTTTGTTGGCCAATTGTCCTTTCCACCAGCCTGCTTCCTCTTCGCCCAGAACAATGACAATTTCCCCCACTTTTAAAGTCAATTCATCCTTGTCCTGGGCATCATAATCAAATGTTACTCTTGCCTTCTTTCCTGCAACTAAAATTATTAATTAATTAAAATAGTGTCCAATGACCAACAAAATAATGCTCTAAAGGCTGGCTTTCATTAGCAATGAAGTCAGAGTTGGAGTTTTAAAGAGCCCTTCTGACTTTAATTAGTGAAAATCAAAAATCAAAGTTGTTAGTGGAGTCATAAGCGTGACAGTTGGCTTTTCACAAATGAGGCAGACAATTTGAATTCACCTCAGCTGAGAAACAAATCCAGCTGGTGGTGACAGAAACCTGGGATGCTGGATTGCAAATCCGATGCACTGACCACTCAGCGGGATTGTACGATGCTTTGCGATCTTTTTACAATAGTTGGCAGGATAACCACAAAAACAGGTGGCAAAGACCTAAATTTCTGTGCTTTTGTTTTAATATTACTCAACCCAAGTGTTGAGTAGATGGCATATGTTCCACTGAAAGCAGCACAATTGCTGACTGCTGCCTCATTTTGACTGGGCTGTAACATATAGTTTAACAAGATAGCTTTAGCTCAGTACTATAGAATTTATAATCTTTACCAGAAACCAGAAGTTCATAAGTTTGACACTCCTGTAAAGAGAATTTGGAAGAAATTTTTTTTTTTCTGAGTTGCTTAAATAAACATCATAATCATTCTCAACTATAACGTTTCAATTTACAACTGGCATCCAAGAAATCACCAGAAGAAATCTGAATCTCGGTGAAAAAGAAACATTTGCAATGCACCAGACCTGCGACTTCTTTACTTTAGACTTAAGTCAGCTTAAAGCTTACGGATCCAGCTTATAGGAAAGTGAAACTACAGAATGACCTTATACGTTTGCAAATATTTAAGGCTTCCACGATCTGAGATCGTGAGTACACGAGCTGTCAATATTAACAAACGTGTGTATTAAAAGCAACAGGAAATACTTGAGAAGAATCTATGACGCTCTTTATAGTGACTTCTCACGATTTCTGTACAATTATTATTTGGGTAAGCTAAAAATAACAACTACGTGAAAATCAATGGCTTGCAAATTGTAGCTTGAGTAGGAAGCGGATACGTGAGCTATGTACATAAAGTTATAATAAACGCATGAGTGTAAAGTGAACTTACCATGTTATTTCTACCAAATAAAACCTTAGTCGACCTGGGGATTAAGGAAAAATGCCAACGTGCAAAAGCCGTGAAAACTTCTCACCTGAATCGGTGTTATTATCGGAGGATTCCACAACTATTTCCTCAACAAAATTATTGGGAAACATCCCTCTTTTTCCGTGCAGTTCTCCCTCGCACCATCCTACATCGGTATCAACTATATTTTTAATCACGTCTCCAACTTCCAGAGAAAGTTCGTCGTCTCGTTCAGCCTTGTAGCTGAAGGTTACGCGAGCTGTGCGACCTAGGAAAAAGGAACCATCTCCGATTAAATTACTCTTCATTGACCGGTTAGAGAACCGCCTCGGTTCATTACGACAACGACATCCTCAAAATAGATTACAAGGCCTAGGGCAAAGCGATACTTACTCATATCAATAAAATAACAAAACAAAGACAACAGCAGCTGAATTAGAGCCGTAAAAGACGCCTACATTTGGAGAGAAACGAACAAAACAATTTCTGTTAACTGCAGAAAAATGGAATATTTTTCCAGTGTCACTTGGAGGTGTACTCGGAAGTAATACCGAAAGACATTATGGGAAATATTTTGTAGCTTAGCATCCGCGCCATTAGGCTTCAGTTACCTGGGCAACAGGAGGTGGGGGCGGTGGGGGAGGCGGGGTCTGTTGTTCCCTACAAAACAGGCGCTATTTTCTACACCGGTTGCAGTGAGCCTTTTCTCTTATCTCAGCCAGCGCGGTTGCAAACCACGACGTTATGTTACAACTAATAATAGTTGACACCAAAGCGCCCCGCTCGGTATATTGTCGGTCAATAGTATTCTTGCTCGTTGTGGAGCTTTTTGAAATATATCGATTCATAAACACACATTCCATACAATAGGTGAGAGAAATACAGGAAACGCAAGGTTCCATGGAGATTTTCAGTTCGATTTACACAGCTTTGATCAAAACATTCTCAATTTCGAGAATAGTTTATTCTAAACCATAAGAAAGGATTTAATTAGAAGTTGAATTTTTCGCTATTTCTCTTTCACTTTTTACATTCAGTTCATTTCATTTATTGGAAAGTAAGCGTTAGAAATTAAATGGACGTTTGATCAATTCACGCTCGCGCATTCGAATTCTAGTCTTATTTTAAACTTTATAGCAGAAGGACATCTGTGTGCAGGGAATAAGTCAGCACAGAATGTGATTGTCGGCGAATTTCTGTAATCGTCCATCGTTCTGCTAGTGATAAGCCAGCCGTTGTTCACTCGTCTTGCTTGTTTAGGGCTGAGTCTTATTCCAGTCGAAGAGAGAGATGAGTGTCTGGCAAGGTTTTCAATGAATGTGAACTCGTGCCGCTGAAAAACTCTCTAAGTGTTTATATATACACAGTTAAAAGCACCTTATAACTTCATTTGCGCTTAACGAGTGTCTTTTGGTACATAACTTTCAAAACAACTGCTCCACAGAATGTCACTGATAACACGTAACGCAAAAGAGTGTCGAAGTATGACTGAACAATAAATGTCACAAAATCTACCTAGGCGGTTCCTTCAGGATTTTCTGTCTTACATCATCCTAATTATTTCGTACTTGCGGGCGCAAACAATAAAAACGTCATCATTACCTCCCGATTCCTTGCGCCCCCTGTTCAAGCAAATCGAGAGTTTTTCTGGCATACTGACTGTATATTTCAACTGTGAGTACTTTCCTTAATATACGCGCGAGTTACTAGAGTGCCTCCTCGGGATTTCGCCTTCTGGGCGAAATCCCTGCGGGGGCAATAAAGGATTAGGACCAGACGAGAAAAGACTTTTTCTTCCCGGGCCAGTTACGCCCTCGTTTATCGCAGCTCGAGGCTTCGCCGCTCTCCGCTTGTGTGGTTAGGTTTCTTGTGCATTAATTTTGAAAGAAATAATAAGACTGCTCGTAGTCTATATTTTTTCGCGTTTTTCATGCGATTCTTTTATTACGTTTTACGTTCTGTGACGGGTGGTCGGTCCCGGATTTTACTGTAGCGCTGGGCACGTCAAAATGCTTTCAGCAGAAGGGGTTTGTTTACCTTCAAAAAGGAAATTGATTTCATGTCTATTACAGCACACAGTTAATAATGAAGTGTTCACATTAGCGACGTTGTCTTTCTATGAGAATCTGTTAATTAGGCAAGGAACAATTGTCCGTTGTTCGCATAGCCTGCGTAGCTGTTGGTTTTTTGGTGAGTTTTTTTCTGTGTACCCAGTGTGTGTTCGAGGGAGACACCCGCGCGTGAGGTCAAACTAGAAAACGCGCGATATCAATGGAGAACGTTTTCTTTTTCGTCCTCGGTTCAGCTTTCGCGCGGTTGTATCTTTTACTTTACGAACCGGTTTTAATACGAACCCTGCACGAACCACAAATGAGAAACGCATCAAAAAATCCTCCAGCAACGCAGGCTGTCATGTCAAAAATGTCTCTCGAGCGTATGAAGCGTTATTTCAAACGTTACAAACACGAAAAATGAACTTTGAAAAACTGTGAGGCTTTCAAAAAAGCACAATTGCAATCGGTTTCAAATTATCCTGATCCACCCGTGCTTCCTTTTGTGTTTGGTGTTTTATTCATACCTTCTTTTAATGTTTTGAGCGGCTATTTTTATGTTTCACTCAGTTTGGTGACGGTTCCAATTGCCCGGGGATTACTCCCTTATATATGATATATAGGTATGTGCCGCCCCATCGGCTAGGGTTTTTGCGCAGTTTTGGTCTGAATGCGGGAATACACTTTGCCCATTTTAATCTGGAATCCGGGTATGGTTTTTGAAGGAACCACGGGATTGTATGAACGTCTTTATCGTTTCAATTCCAAATGAGTGAGAAAGGAAGAAAAATATGCTAAATCGAAATGGATTTGAAGAATCTTTTTGTCTTCGCTCTAATCTAAGTAATGATAACATAATTTCTGCCTAAAAGTCAGGTCTGAAAACCGGTGTGGAAAATGACATGAAAATGGTTGTGTGACAGACTAGGTGTCAACAGAATTCAGTAGAGAATTGCTATAATCGTCTTCTTTTTCTCTTCCACGGAACAATATACCAGGGTACTTAATTACTTTTAAATTATCATTTATTATTTTTTATCATAAATATTATCGTTACAGTCCTGAACAAAGGGGTGCCCGCCAACGCACACACCGTTTCAACAAGTTAGTGTTTATAATGAGTAGCCGGGGGGGGGGGGGGGGGTACTGCCATATATGGCCTATATAGGTATGTGCCGCTGTGAAAGGCATGGTTCACTAGCAGTTTACTCTAGGATAGGGTATATAAATCAGAGCGTTTGGGTCTAGAATAGGGTACATTTTTCAGGAAACTGATCAGTTGGTTGAAGATTTTATCTAGACTAGGGATTGGGGGATAAGGTTTTGTTTTGGCTAGACTATTGTGCTAGTGGCCTCAGTAGTTTCTGGAAAACAGCTTCTCTAGGATAGGGGGGGGGGGGGGAATTTGGGGAGTTTACTCTAGTATAGGGTAGAAAATACAGCTGAACTAGCTCTGGTGTAGGTTAAGGGTTCCAGGGTCCCAGCGGCACATCCCCACCCAGAAATTCCTAAAGTACCCCTCCGGGTGAGTAGCCAGCGAAAACAGCCGTCCACCCTCATCGCTCGTTGCCGCTAGGGACGTTTTGTCTCGAAACGTCCCTACCAGCGATAGGAGGTAAGAGAGGCGGCCGTTTTCTCCAGCTACGTACATAATGTGAGTTTGCATTTCTATAATCTTTCCATCCTGTTAAGATAGGCAGAATCCCAAGATTTTCTCGTTTTTATCAATTTAAGATCGACACCTTCCGGAGTATCAGAAGGACGGTAGGTGGAAAAGACACTTCCTTTACGCTTTTGCATCGCATTTGTTTTCTCTCTTCCCTTGATGAGCGAGATTTCCATTTCTAGAAATTTAGTAACCTTTTGCGGTAGATCCATTTGTAAGGTCTCAGCAAATTCTTCGTTTACTTCGATCAGTTCGGCGCCACTTTTCACTGATTGACGAGGGGAAAAGATTTTCCTCTGTGAGGCTGCCAAGAACCCGCTCTGCGCCGAGCCGGAGTACTGTTCTATTCCCCTGGTCCAATTAGCCATGAGAGACTTCGCATCATTTGCAGGATTACATTTCCAGTTTTGTCCACCAGAATAATTTTTACTTTCCCGAAGTGGCAAGTGATTTCGGTGTCTTCTGTTGGCGTTCAGCTCACCTCTTTCTTCGCTTCTTATATCACTAAACGTCCCTGGCTTTGCTCCAACTGTGAAATCGTCCGCATTGATGGAGTAAAACTTGCGACTGCGTCCCTTTTTCCCCGCCATAACACGAATGATTTGCATTGATTTATTGGTGGGTTTTATATCTGGTAATTTGAAATCATATGTATTTCGACTATCGTTTTTTTCCACGACATTATCGGCGTCAAGATGGAATTCTTTCATTTTACCTCTTCTCTGTTTATGAAGGTCGTTCCGCACGCAAAGGGAGCCTCGGCGGTCTTTATTGTCCTTTAGTACGTAGCACGAATCCTTTTCTTGTTGGTCTTCGGTTCTGGAATCAGCGCTGGTTCTCAAATCGTGATCTGAGAAACTAATACATAACTCATCAAGAGACAAATAGGATTCCATTTTCCAGAAAAGTGATCGTAAGTGATCTCTACACAAATTTTTCCTTGCTATTTTTTTCCGAAGAGAAGGAAAGTTGTTGTCGTTCAGTTCTTCACCCCAAGGGTTAGAGGCTGTCAACCTTATCGGGCTTTTTCGCCGTCTTCAATGAACATCTCGGGCGCCATAATTCATAACAAACGTTGCAGTTGCTGAGCAGACTGGATAATGCTCAAGCTTAAATACACGATTTTCACAAGGCGAAAATATTAATTTGCATATAGTGCGCCCGAAGCCTTTCAATCACACACCTGTCGTGCAAACCAATGTGCTCAAGGTTTACTAAGTAAAGAAAAACAAAGAAGTGAAAGATGGTATATTTTAACCCGGCCTTCGGGCATACCAATAAAACTGTCTCTTTAATATCCTGAAAGTTCCTCTCGCGTTATTAATAAGCAATGTGAAACTTTTTTAGATTTAAGGCTCTAAGAATGAAACCTCTCCCTGGCCTTTAATATTTCGCTATTTTGGAGATAATTTAATGATCGATCAGGCCTTTTAGAGAAAAACAAACCCGAAAGTTAACCTCTTTTGCAGCGGCCAGAGACCTCATTGCCATGGAGATCAAGGTAATTAACTAACCTCAGCCGTCCCGCTGATAATGATCCCGCGAAGTAGGGCTTGCATTTGTATAAAAGTATGAATACAAAGGAAGACAGCGGGCAGCTACTTCGAATTAAATAAAATCTGCCTATTTAAACAGCAGATCACCTGGGGATGTTTTGGCCAAGCCCAAAAGAAAAATGGCAGATGTCAGTCTTGCACCTGAGGTTTGAAATGAAAATTGCATGCTGATTGGCTTTCAAGAAGACGAAGACGAAGACGGCGCGTAAATCAGTCAGAAATTAATAATAATTTTATGACGACTTTAAGAGTAAAGGTAATAATTAGCACTCGTCTCTCTGCACGCAGCTGCAAAATTTGAGATTTTTCGTATGTTCTTCCGAAAAATCTAAACCGGCCGTAATCAATTTTTCGCGTTCACTGTAAAATTTGCGACTTTTGCAAGGTTGAGGAACTTCCGTGTACATTCCCATCTTTCCGCTTCTTTCTTCCTCTAAGTCACAAACTTCGGGAGAATTACAAAAAATTGCAAGGTCGACGATTTTATGAGATATTTCCAATATTTCGCAGTTCTTTGTCATGTTGTTGAATGAGTCAAAAGCCATTCAATTGCGGATTTTACAAAATTTGGGAGAATTGCAGAATAAAGACTTTTCGCGTTACCTGCCATTTTTCGGAGTTCTTTGTCATGTTGACGATCAAGTCGAAAACGCGAGTTGCAGATTTAAGACCATTTAAAAAGACTTTGCGAAAAATCGCAACGTCGTTTGGGTAGGGCCTGGTGGGGCCCTCTCAACCTTCTGTTTCACTGCTTTACACTGACACAACAAATTTTCCACTTTTTGCAAATTTTCCAATTTTCGCTTTTTTTCGGGTGTGTTCAATGATGTTTGCTGAGTGATCAGTCACAACTGAAACTAGTATTGCTGTTCTCACTGTCACGCCATCAAAATAGATCAAAATAAAAATCAAAACCGTTCAATAGATAAAGACCAGAATCTGGGAAATGAAAGGAGGTACATATATAAAGACCCTCGCCAAGACTCAGGTCAGAGGAATATTTCGTATACGAGATATCCGAAGAAATGTTTCACCCAAACTTATAGAGATTTGTATGGAGACGCCATGCTCGTGCTAACCTGGATGAGCTCCAACACGGCGGACGGAAACCAACAGAAACATCCGTTACCGAGTTTTGCTACAAAAGCGTGAATTTATTCTTCGAGAAACTCAAAAACATTAAAGTAATACTTTTTCTAATACATGAACTGTTTAGATAGCAAAATTTCCTGCAAATTAAGTCATTTTTTTAACCTACATGACACAGCTCTCTTGGCCCTGAGCGTACTCTATCACAAAACCAAGAACCCTTTTGAAGCGAAAATTTGTGTGAAAATTAGTTTTCAGCTGCTCTAATGCAACGTGAAAGTAAAATCTCGGTAGGATCGATAGTTTTTTAGTTTGAATTTTAGTGACGTCATGTGAAAACCAACAATACGTGTCTCACCTTTAAAATGACTTTATAGATAACCTAAATCATGCATGGAGAACCTCATGGCCTAAACCGTCGTGACGAATTATTGTAATCCATATCCTTAGTATTTTTCCTTTCCAGTTTTTATGTTGTACGTCATTTCCGCCTCTCCCTTTTATTGCAACATTCTCCATTTATATAATATTGTGATTGCTACATAAGTTCAGTAACATCTGTAAACCTGAAGAAGGCTGGTATGGCCAGCCGAAATATTGTTATAAAAAACAATATACGTTGTTTTAAATCAGCTTTGCAGTAGTCTTTGGACTTCTTGTGTTTTTGTTCTTTATATTTTGGCTGATTTGATCTCTTTTCTAGAGATCCAACGTTTACAACTAGCAGGATCTTCGTCCACGGTTTTTGCAGTTAATTTAATCCTTTATTATGGAGAACTTAGCAGGTTTGTAACTTCGTTTTGCAAATTTGACATATGTAAACCTAGTAGGGCAAGAAAATAAAAAAAAAAAACGAAATAAACATGCTAGCAACAAATCATTTTATGGAAAACTTAACGCTTTGTATAACTGCTGTTTAAACATACATTGTCAAATATAGTCCAGGCACCTGCTTATTGACACACCATTATTACGGACAGTTTTCACGGGAAAAGCCTATCAGACCGTGCGGGCAATCTAGGATCAAGTCAGCTTTTGGTTCGCCGAAAGGAGCATACCCTTAGAATCACGTTCACGGTAAAAGGCAAACTCTAGATTCAACTGAGTTGAATTTTTCTTAAAAAAAGAGATGAGCAGGTGAAAACTGTCCAAAATATTTTTTTGTAGATGAACCTGAAATGAAACTACTTAATAATATTCTTTTGTAGATAAAATAAATAGTGGATGACAAGTTATAAGTAAATAAGCTTCTCTCCCTTCCTAGGTAGTGTCAGATGATGGGATACGTGCCGACGACACCAAGTTCAATTCCTTTTATCACTTCCTCCTTACGACGTGCGTGAAGCGGTGGATGCCCTTAACAGTCACTTCGTGTAAGTTTCAAGGTGTTGTGCGAACTCGCTTCCAATAAATCCTGATAAAACCAAGCTATTGGTCGTGGGCGTACCTAACCTGGCAAGAGCTCACTCACTACCCCCGGTCTACTTGTTAGGGAAACTAATTCCTAATTCACTCCTCCAGTATCCCTCATCGGTTGTCCAGGGCCTTGGGGTGTGGATAAACTCTAACTTCACTTATGATGACGATGAGCATATTCCTAAGTTGTCTTCAAGCTGCCTCTACAAATTAATCCGCATTTCGACGTATTTATCAGCTTGCTCGATAGAAAGACACTGATCCTAGCCATTAATGCTTTTGTGTTCACCAGGGTTTTCATTGTTCAACACTACAAAGTGGAGTAACACCTTTTAGAATAACACTTCGTAAACTGCAGCTTAGTCAAAACTTTGCCTGTAGGATTGTTTTAGGGCTTAGGAAGTTTGATCACATTTCAGAGAGGCGCAAGTCACTTGGATGGCTCAAATTCAACGACAAACTTTCTTAACGATGTGGCCATGGTTCATAATTGTATAAATAATTTAGCAGCACCTTATCTATTCACTTTATTCAAACGTCTAGGCGTTTCTTGGGCTTTTCCGCTTCGTTCTGAGATTCTTTCAAGTTCGATTGATATATATCCAGATATTGCCTTTTTGGTTTCGTTTTAACTGGAATGGTAGACTGCGAGCAGTCCCTCTTCAGTCAGTCGAGTCTAAGCTCGGCAGGACTTTTGGCCATCGTGGAATGTTACCTCGCGCGGCATTGCGCGGTAAACTGGTCCATTCCAGTGGCGGATCCAGACCTTCAGATAAGGGGTGCCCGGTCATCCAGACCCTGAGATATGGGGGGGGGGGGGGGGGGGCGGTTAAAAAAAACATTTTCTTTTTGGCCCTTCGGGTCTCAGTTTGGTCCAAAATTAGGGGGGGGGGGGGGGCTAATTTTACGAGAGCAGCTGTGGAGTTTCGACCCTTGTCACTATTCATTACCGTTAATTCACATTTTTAATAAATTAATAACCAACAATAAAACGCGAGACGATAATAACAACCGCGTGAAACCAAAAGTGAAATGCGAGACAAACCACATAAAATAAAGCATTATGAAATTTACGGACAAAGCGCCGACACAAACGTCGTCAGCGGATTCAAGAACAGAACAGGTAAGATTTTAAATCACATTTAATTTCCATGTGCAGTTTACATATAAGAGTGTGGGTTCCCTATGTGATAAGGAGGGAAAAACTGCAATATATTACAAAAATATAACAAAATATATCCGTTTTTTCTCTACAAACTGTATGTTACACAAGAAAAGCGTAATAATATATATATTAGCTATCAAATATATTAAGTATCAATGAAGAAAAATGTAATATGTATATATTTTCGCACAGTTAATCGACAGCATTGCCTAACGGAGACGAGAAGAAAGCGGTTTGAAGCGGCGGAAACACTAGAGAAGTTAAGGATCGCGTTTGCGGCATACGGCGAAAAGCAGAAATGGCCATAGAATAACTTATGCATCGAGCAACAATTAAAAAATAAACAACTTGCATACACTGCCGCGAGCGAGTGAACACTCGTGCAAGCGAAGCTTTTTCTTTTCCTGACTATCGTGAGAAAACAAGAAAGTAGGGACCTTTAGATTCCAGGACGAGAACGAGATTTGACTTCAAGTTTTTTTCGAGTATTCTCAAATTACAGATACCCCGGAAAGCTTCATTGCACTTCTTTTTCATCAAAAAAATTAGCACTGTTATCTTTACCAAAGGAGCTTTGGCCATCTCCCGACGGCAAAATGATAAAACCTCTAACACTTTAAAACTTGTTTCACGACATTCTCGCTAAAACTCCTAGTGGAATGACGACGGCTATCACGTTTTACCGCCAAAATAACGCTGGTTCACGCGCAAGCACTAGTTAGTATTGAGTCGTACTCGTCTCAGAATCTCTACTAACCCGCCTATCTCACACAAATCACAACGAATAACATCTTTCACTCATTTATGTCATTTTCGTATCAGAAACCCCGTTAATACGTCCAGATTACCGTAGCCCTGGGTGGCCCAAAACATTTGGTTGAAACCAGTATCCAAGAACGAATAAAATACACCTCCGGTTGACGTCAGTCGTTCAAACACGTCTTTGCTTAAACTTCCTAATACCAATTTGGATAGCGCTATCCACCTTTGATTCAGATAACTAGGGCTCAGATAACGAGTAGTCTTTCTTTTTCCTCAAGTATTGGATACTGGGCGAAAGAAATATGTGAGCGCGGGTGAAAATCACCACCCGCTTGGAAAGGCTTCCCTTTGCGTGTCACCTCTCCTCATGATTTTCACGCGCGCTAGCTCTGCTATCCCTGAGATAAACAAAGGACCACTCATATTCGTCTATTTGAGTAATTGCGTCCGGGCTGGGAGTGAGAGAGGGTGACACACCCTTTGCTGCGTCTCTTGAATGACGTCCTGGCTATCACACTCTTTCCAGTGCAGCAGCGATGGAACTTTCTAGAACTGAAAGCCACTGAAATTTCTGATCCCAAGAGTGTGCCTGGCACAACCACAGTCTCTTTGGTGACACGATGGTAAAAGCATTTTTTACATCTAGAGTGTGAATGAAGGATCAGTAGGCAGAAGCGTAGTGAGGCAGCTCCGTCCCCACGTATCCGGATATTGTTGAAAACCGAGATCTTATTCTCCGTTTTCGAAAAAATACGCGTCCACACGTAGCGTATTCGAATCGTTTTCGCCCTTCTACACGGAAACGCTAAAACGATGGAATTACGATAGCATTCACATTCATCAGACAGCGCATTCAGGGAATGCGCTGAATGCGCTGTATAATGTAAGATATCATCGTATTCGAAAACCTCCGTTTTCGTAGCCGGCATTTTCAGAAAACTCCACTCTGGGAACCCTTTTCGAAAAGCTGCGTTTTTGGTCCCGACAACGCCGTTTACGTGTAAATGGAAGGCTAAAAAATAATCTCCATTTTCAAAAATCCGGATATGCGTGGACAGGGCCTTAATGTAACTTGCTGTGGAGGCTTTTCAATTGGTAGTATATTCATAAAACTGGGATCACAACCAAGTACAAGTAACTAATCACAACAAACTTACATTTGGAATCTGCCAGGTTTTCCACTCTCAATTTCTTCAAAGTCATACACGCTTGAAATCTAAAAAAAATCACGAATCCAGTTTGACTTCCATATGACATAATAGGGAGGTTCAGGTGGTTCGATGGGGGTTTTCACGGTCAATACCCCCCAAGTTTGAGCAGAATTAACAATTTGATTATATCAGGGCCGCGACTCGTATTCGGGTGGGGGGGGGGGGGGGGGGGGGCGCTTATTAACTTTTTCTCCCAAATGCGGAGCTTATTTAAAGGCGCGCTTAATAGGGGATGTTGCTTATTCGAGTCAATACGGTATTGGAAGATTGACTTTCAAGGCTTTCGTTAAACTTGCAGTTTGTGTTCCACGAGGTGCTCCTGCTTGTTTAATAAAATCCAGGCTAAAATAAACAATTGCAACAAGACTGAGTCCTTTCGATGTTTTATTTCATGAAGACCCTCACCACGGAAAAATACATACTTGTAATTCCTTTGAACCAGCCTTGAAAAAGGCACAAACTTGAAGGTGAGAGTGGCGACAAGCAAAGCGTCATTAAACAGAAATAAACCAACATCTCCAACTTCTTGATAAACTCTGGTATTCAAAAAACGAAAGAACAGAGTTGGAAAGACGAGTGTCTTTGTATTTGACTTAAAAAGCACTTTTTCTGCCCTTTAAGGAACAAATACGAGCCCATAACAGTCGCACTAGTTTACCCAGCTCTCCAGTTCAGTTCATTTTCGCTCAATATTTTGACTAATGCTGACCACCAGAGCACTAAATTATGTTAAAAATAAATACTGGCAAGGAACCTCCTTCTTTAGAAGGTTCTTCACTTGCTCGATTTTAGCGTCAAGTCATACAGGCTGTGACGTAAGAGGAGACGCAGGAGTCACAGGACTGTGTTGATAACTTACTTCTAACAGAGAAGTAGCGGAAACGAAATATTTAAACAATGCGCTCTGCTAAATTAAGGCGTGCCGCACCAAGCGAAAACAGCCTTAAATCTCTGTCCTGTGGAAGCATTATATAAAACCAAAGAGATCGACGCTGTCAAAAAGAACAATTCTTAATACGGTATTTCCATCGGTGAGATACTGGCAGGAAAAAACTGTAATGCTGAAATTTACCTAAACTCTGGTTTCACTTGTCTGCCAATAGTTGGAGTTGACAGCAGGATGACATCATCTTCGCGAACGAAATGACGACTTTTCTCTGCAAGAACCTGTGAACAGTGTAAACAGAGAATATTGGCACAGCAGCATCGTCATTATCATCATCACCAAATTTTACCCCTCAAGACGAGACACTTTGAACGATGATTACTATACGACATCACCTTCGCAAGCTCCTCCCTGTCGATTCCAAAATCTCTTGCGATCATATCTGAAAACTTGAATAATTAGGGCCGCTAGGTCTCCATAAAAAGCCCCCATTTTCTAGTTGGCAATAATAGGTGAATTGGAGACGGTGTTTTATCTGCTGTCAGGTTGGGAGACTGGTGGTGGTTCAGACGTAAAACTGCGTCGGGTGGTCTGATGGGTAGATGTTTTTGGACATGTATGAGTGAGTTAGGAACGTACGTAACCTACTTTTACTTCTCATTCGGTAGAAGGGAGAGAGGGGTGGGGTGCTACTTGTAACTCCAACGCTTTCATTAATTAAGAGCTCATATTAAAGAAACTTTAGGGAGTAAATCTCCGTAACGAAAGCACGCTTTATACTTCCTATTAATTGCAATGTGAGAACTTTGTTATGCGGCCCGTGGTGAGGAAAGGACGGACGCTCAACGTATCTAAAGTAATGGTATGAAGGGGGGGGGGGGGGGGGGGGCATTTCCGAGTTCCCTCGGGCCTCTGTTTCAAAACGAGGGTAGGTGCTCAGCCTTTGATATAGAAATCATTTTTCATTCTCATGCAAATAAAACTCATTTTCACAAGAAAGATTGTGCACCTAGCCTCATTTTGAAAGTGAAGGTTTTTGGAACTCGGAAGTGGCCTATTAAAGCGAGTGCTATTTACACAAGTCCCCCTTTACCGGTAATGCGAACTCTTAATGCTATGATATGAGACGGTAAAATGTCTTGAGTTAGCCACCTGTTGCATCAGAGTACTTCGGTAAGAACAGAACACGTGACTTACTGGACAATTTACTATTCTCTTCTGTAAACCTTGAAGAAACGTTTCCCTTTCCAGACGTTCTTTATACTGCAAAAGACCAAATAAAACCAACGTTAAAAAAGGATTAGCAGACAATGCAGAGATTTAACATCATGTTAATTCCACCAAAGATCTTTAAAAGTTCTCTTGCAGCAGTTTTTTGTTACACGATAAGACCGTATAGGTAGGCGAGGTTAGATTTTGATCCTTCAATTTGCTTTCTATAGTTGCTGGAATCACCGCCTGGAGCGCTTATTTCATTTCAGTCGGGTGAAAGGGCGCAGATTCAAGCACTTATAGTAACCAGGTGATCTGTGACGTCATTGCGGGGGCCTGGGAAAAGAAATTTTAATGCCGTATCCCATAAGCCAACGCGCGCACCAATTCAATTCAATTCAATCTGTTCCCGTCAGCTTTGGTTTATGGGATACGGCATTAAAATTTCTTTCCCCAGGCCCCCGCAGTTACGTCACAGATCACCTGGAAATATAACATAAGGAACCGATTGAGGGGAAGGAGCTCATGAGCCGAGTTTTCAAGACTTACACTGTATATCCATATTCTTCTTCTTATTATTATTATTATTAGTAGTAGTAGTAGTAGTACACTGTATATCTTGCTTGTTTAAGAGTACTTAATGGAGTTGTAAATTTAAGCGGACAAATGAGGCCCCTTTTTGAGCTATTTTGAAAAAATAGCTCATATGTCAGTGGTGTAAGCGTATGTATCTTTGTGGCTTTGTATGTTGGGATGTTTGTTGCAAGAGCCAATAAGGTTGAAGGTACTATGAGTTGATGCTTAGGAACCAATGAGATCTTGGCGTCTATTTAAACATGGCATTGGTAAAGGTCGAACAAGGGCACTTTGAGACCGCCATCTTGATGCTTCACAATTTTTTCGTCTTTTATTACGGGTACAGGTGTTTGGACGCATTACATAAAATATCTTCATGATTCAAACGCTGTGAACAGTGATGCAGCTGTTTAAGGATTCATATTTAAGTGCAGTTGCCGCTTCGGGGCATTTCTGACCTAACTCCGCTATCGGTACAACGCACGTCAGTATGAGTTCTGTTTCACCTGCTACAACCGGGTAGAGTATAAAAGATCATATATTTTCAAATCTGTTCCAATGAAGCAATAATTGATATTTAGATATAGACTTTATTCGAAAGTATGCGCCCTATAAAATGTGGTTTTAGAAGTTTAAAAGGCAGCTTTTTTTTGAAAGCTGTATCGAGTATTGTTAATTACGTAAACAAGCTTTAAAAATATTATTCTCTCGCTTGCAAAGTTCAACCAACCTTGACGTTGCATGAAACATAATTTAATTGCAGATGTTGTGATAAAGCCGAGGTGATTTCTTACAATCGTTTGAGACAATTTTGTGGTAAAACAATTTGCCTGTTTTTTACTCACGAATTGTGAAAGGGCCAAAGACCAACATCTTCACATGCAAATTGTGTGCATGAGTTATTTTTATAATTCTGTTTACTAGATTACTGTGTGATAACTCGAATTCCCTCACGTACGAACGACGAAAGGGGGCAAAGTCCAACACTTTCACGTGCCAGCTGTGTGATTGTACATCTCATGCAGATTGGCTTTTCATAATGATAAATAGTAACTTGGACGTATGAAGACCTGTTTCCTTTTGTAACCAAATCCTCAAAAAAGGCTCTTGTCTTCTGAAAAGCAATAGCTTTTAAAACGTGAAGAAATAAGTTGTCGGAGTTGAAGACTGTTTCACTGAGTAGAATCGCACGTGAAAACCTCGTGAATTATGATGATGCAACCGTCTACCACATTGATAAAAATCCTGGTATTTCGTAACTATTCAGTATTCGATGAGTCACATTTTGGCTTAAGAAACTCCGAGGAAACCTTAGAGTTTCCTTCTAATCAACGTTTCGTGAGTAGAAATTTATTTCACTTTAACGATTTGTTTAACTTGCACCAGATGTAACAGGGAAAGACAAAAGAAAGTGCATATATAGCTTGAGGATCGATTCAGCTGAGCGTTTCGAGTTTTCATTTATGTACCGCAATACGCAATTTCGCACAAAAACCCAATCTACCTTTAGGATGAAAGAGGTAGATTCATCACTCTTGGTAAGGTTACACCGAAGTATTAAAGTTACACTAAAGCATTCAAAATAGCTCATGCACGTTTAACGTGCCTATGTTTCACTTTGTAAGCGATTATCATATTATTTTTTTCTGTTTACCTGTCTAAATAAGGTGTCCAGGTCCTTGAACTTAGCAATTGCTTGGGTTAGATTTTTTCTGTCCACGTGATCAGGTGAAGTATACCTCAAGGACGCTTCCAAAAGTTCAACATAACTGAAACAAACCAAGTAATTAACTGTTGAAAAGTTGCCACTTGCTATTCGCCCCTGGTATTCAGCAAGTATTTAATTGTGTAAATGAAAGACACGTGGGCCACAATCACAATGTCCCAGATTCACTGCGATTCATATCTCTTCGTATGGAATCTGTTGCCTCAGATTGACATAAAATAAAATTTTTCTTTCCATAATGCATCAGTCAATTGACCACTCCAGAAATGCCATAACATACCATAATGCTCTTTGTTTGTCACCCCAAAATTTTACATAAACATTGTTTTCAGTTTCTCTTGGGGCCATTTTAACTCCCAAGAGCAACTGAAGACAATGCTTATGCAACATGTTTGGGTTACAAACGACGAGTATTATGGTATGTTATGGTATTTTCTGGAGTGGTCAATTCCACCTGCGCTCTGCGCCCAGCCCCCCCCCCCCCCGGGTAACCGCGGGGCATTTGCCAGCCTTGTCAGTCCCGGGGGAGGGGCTTTAGCCAATTTAACGCGACCCGGGGGCCGGGCATTGGCCAACCCCGGGCTTTTGACACGCACGTGGTTAACTTTAAAACGTGGTCGACATGGAGAATTTCCGAGATAAAGACAAGATGTTTTTCATGTTTTTATTACACAAAGGTCAAAGATCTGAAAGGCCTTTTTAAGTTGGTATATTACTTCTTACTACCGTTGTTTTTGAAACGAATATGATATAAAGAAAGAGACCGTCGGTTGCATGGAATTATCCAGGAGGAATAGTCGGTTGTTTTCTTTGGTATTGAAACTTATTAGTTCTTCCTCGTTTAGAAGTAAAAAGTTATTCTTTCAAATGTTTCTTATCATTACTGTAAAAAATACAAATTTGGAAGACCTTTTCATGGATAGTTTATCGGTTTTTACTACCGTTAGTTTTTGAACGATGAATATCAAGAAAGTCATGGCCGTTTGCATGGAGTTATGGAGGAGGAGAGGTCCTTTGGCTTTCGTTTTTGAACCAAAAATTTTAAAGTTAGGAGCGAACTATTGCAGCGTACGAAAATGAAAACTGGCATTAAAACAATCCCGGGGGCGGGGCATTCGCCCTCTACTTTCGTCCCCACCGCCGGGCATATGACAGCAAGTACTCCCGCCCCCGGGAATTTGCCATCCATGAGAAAAAAAGGCTAATTCCCGGGGGTTAGCCCGGGGGGGGGGGGGCTGGGCGCAGGTGGAATTGACTGATGCATAACTCCTTGACTACATTGTATCTAAAAATGGAAAAAAGCTGAATATATGGTCTGCTGATCCACCGAGAATGGGTCGTTTTGCAAAATACCACGGTGCAGAGTAACGTGTAGGCTCAGCCTCGACAGGGCGTTATTATTCCTATCTCGTTTGCTAGAATGATGCACTGAAATTTAGAGAAGGTGTAGTAAGGAATAAGCCAATTAGAAATAGGAAGTAGGCTTCTGAAGCCAACGCACTCAAGAAGAAAACTACATTTTACCTGATTTTAGTGCTACAGGAAAGTGCTGCAAATTACTGTGCAAATTAATTGTTCAGTGCATTGAGAAAATACACACCAATGGTCCAAGCTTATTGTGAGAGTAGTACTAAATTAACTACTGCTTCACGTTCTGCCAAACTTATTATTATGCAGTATTCATCTCCCCAAAATCCGCCATCATTTGACGAAATGAACAAGATGGAATAAGCGCTATAAAGTTTGAAGCAGCGCGTTAAGTGACGTTTTCCTAGCAGTCGCCATCGATGTTGATAAGCTCTCTAATGTTACTGCGTGACGGGGTCGTTATGTCAGCCCGCAAATGACCGGCTCATCACAACTTTAACCAGCAAAAGTTAAAACCTTAGCTTTCAGGTATTTTGCTTAAAAACGTTTCACAGACTAAGAATGTGTGAAGGAGAACTTGAAAATAAGTTAACTGACCTTTTAACTTGTCTTCCCGGGAGAAACAACAATTCTGCTAAACTAGAAGGAAAGAAAAATGAAGACAAAAAGAAAGAAATGAAGAAAGCAAGAAAAACACACAGTAAGAACAACAACATCTACAACACACACCATAACAATGAAAATAAAGTCAGAGTTTATAAAATACCATTCGAGCATTGGGGGGGACAGCAATCAGCAAAATCAATAGCTAAGGGATAATTTCATACCTCATCATTTTCGTATTTGGCTGTTCTTCGTGGCGTGCAAGAAATGAGCGAAATTGAGGATTTTGTTCTTTACACTGTCCAAAAAAAATAACACACGATTATGGCTTGATAATACTGCCTCATATCTTGACTAGTAAAGTGAAATTGTTCATCGTTTACCTAGTCGGTCAACACTATGAATTGGACTTGCACCTCGTTGTGCAGGTGTAACCTGTCCCAGACATTAAAGGGACACAGTCAGCAAATGCACATGCGCGTTAGATACCACTTTCTAGCTGATTTGCCTAACACAAGATACGCGATTCGCACAACAGTTGATTCACGCTGTTTCAACCAAATATGATGAAATAATCAGAATACTTCTATCAAATACTATCTGATCGCACTCAGTATGTCAGAATCCAAGATGTCTCTTCTGATGTGTATGCCTTACCTTATGGTGTACCTCAGGGTTCCGTGTTGGGCCCCTTACTGTATTCTTTGTACACTTCCCCCTTAGGTGATATTGCAAGATCTCATGGTCTATCTTATCACTTTTATGTTGATGATACACAGCTATATTTATCTTTTGAAACGTCATCGCCTGAAGATTTGTCAACATGTACATCTGCTCTTGAAGATTGTGTTAATGATATTAACCTTTGGATGTTAAATAACAAGCTGAAGCTGAACAGTGGGAAGACTGAAATTATAGTTTCTTCATCTTCCTATCGCACACGTCCTGCGTTAAAAAACCTGGTGATTGCCTCTGACACTGTTGACTGTTCAACTACTGCTAAAAATATTGGGGTTATTTTTAATACTCTCTATCGATGTTGCCGCACGTTACTGCTGTTTGCAAGTCTTCGTTTTTTCATTTACGCAATATTTTTAAGATTCGCAAGTTTCTCTCTCACGATACATGTAAAACTCTAATTCATGCCTTTGTTACTGCAAGGATCGACTATTGTAACTCATTGCTCTACGGTCAGCCTAAATGTATCTTGAAACGTTTACAGAGTGTCCTAAATAGTGCTGCTAGGCTTATTCACCTTACTAGTAGATATGAGCATGTTACGCCGTTGCTTATTCAACTTCATTGGCTACCAATTGAACAAAGGATAACTTTCAAAATTGCAGTAATTACATTTAAGGCGCTTCATGGTGCTGCACCTAGCTATATCACTGATCTCATCAAGCCTTATACACCTGGTAGACTTCT
Organism: Porites divaricata; assembly: GCA_038088405.1. Lineage (NCBI taxonomy): Eukaryota > Metazoa > Cnidaria > Anthozoa > Scleractinia > Poritidae > Porites > Porites divaricata. The sequence goes on from JBBMOI010000013.1 coordinate 10,144,362, forward strand.
TAGATCCTCCAATCAACTTTTACTTTCTACGTCTAAATTTAATCTTAAAACTTATGGTAGCCGGTCTTTTATTATTGCTGCACCTTCTGTTTGGAATGCACTTCCATTCGAACTTAGATCTTGTAATTCCCTTTCTTCTTTTAAATCTAAGCTCAAGACTTGGCTTTTTAAAATTGGTTATGATGTTGTAGTATAGAATGATGATGTTTTTATAGGATGACAATCATGTAGTTTTGTAGTTTTGTAGGTTTAGGATTTTGTTGTTATTATTATTATGTAAAGCGCCTTTGACCACTGGGAATTTTTATAGGATGACAATGTACTTTTGTAGTTTTGTAGGTTTAGGTTTTTGTTGTTATCTTTATTATGTAAAGCGCTTTTAGACCATTGGGAATTAGCGCTCTATAAATATTGTATATTATTATTATATTAATACTTAGGAACACTGAGGTTTTCAGTAAAAGATCGACAATGGAATGAAACACTGGGCAAGATTATAAGCGGATTTCTAGCTGTATCTAAAGCGTACCTCTGATTTCGGGTTGAGGTAAAAGCTTTACAAAGTTGCAAACTAGTGTCCGGGTTAGCGTTGTCCCAAAGCTGACTGCGTCCCTTCAAGACAGCGGGGATGGCGCAAAGAAAAGTGAGCGGGAAAAAACACTATCTGAACGCCTGGAACATGTTTGGTGGTGAGGCTTGCGTGCCTCCATAACATAAGAGCTGTGCCGGCGAGGACCCTGCCTCTAATGGGATTACCCATGTCGGATTGGTCAAGGAAAACACTAAACCGGGACGCTTGAGAACGGGATGCGCATTCTCACGCCCGAATTCCTCCTGTTACCTTTAAGCAACCATATTTTACGTCGATAACTGGTAACAGTACTTCAACGGATAAACTTGAGGCCGACGGTGCGCTCATTCTACGCCCCTCTGTCTATCAATGTTCTAAAGGTATTTTAAGCTAGTTAAAGCTACACAAAAAGGAGAGAAGTAGAAACAGGAATGTGATGTCACCAGGAATCTAACTCGGGACTTAACGCACCGAAGACCGCGCACAAACCAACTCTGCCATCTTTGCTCCTTTCGAAGGCCCCCAACCTCCAGCCTCAAACACCCCCCAGCTAGTCCCGAAGCAGTTTACGAGAACTGATATTAATAAGCTACAAGGGGATTAATAGCGTAATGGAGAAAACTCGGTATTCTTAGGAGTAGGGAAAGGTTAAACTTTTCACGAGACAAACCAAACTTAGTGAGTTACGTTCATGAAAAGTTCGACGTCTGGCTCAGTTACTTAAAGTTCGTGTGAATGAGTCTGGATCGTCCAACATGTTCTATCCGCCTACTTCAGACGGATAGAACGTGTGAAGATCGTCTCCGGGGCAAACGGCGATCTAAAGATGCAACGAACTAAACGAATAAATTAAACATTTGCAGGATAATGTATATTTAGCCTCGTTCGGGAGAAAATTTTGTAAAACTGCTTTTTGATCTGGCTCAGTTGATTGGTTCGACGCGTCCTGAGTTCGACGTCTGACCCAACGTGAGATTTTAACTCAATTTAGGTCGACCAAAACTAGACTTTGGTTCGTCTCATAAAAAGTTCGAAGTTTGGCCTAGGCCTTAATCTACGATAAATTGTTAATAAAGAAAAGCTTACTCGTTCTAATGTTTGCAGTGTTACAGGATAATTGTTTAAAAAATTGGTGTAAGCACGCAGCTGTGTAGTAAAGTTGAGAAAAATGTCTCCCAGCATCTGAAAAGGGAACAGAAAAGGCTATGAATGACGAATTCTCTCAGATAACAGCCTTCGAGATTTCCTCCCCTTGAAAATCTAGCTCATACTACCCGCCGTGAACATTCCTCGAAATACCTGAACAATAACTGGCCTTAAAAACGTTGTCTCTGTTGAGATGTTGAAAAATCATCGACTCATTTTAGATACAATAAATGAATATGGTTAACTTATTTATAAGTCTTACTGTGCCCAGCCGCATTTATACTAGAGACGAATTATCCAAGACGATAAATTATCCGTCGAGGTAGATAATTCGTCTGGGCATAAATCCGGTGTTTAGGCAGAGTGGGGCCAAAACTCGTCTTCGCTTGATTCGACCGTTAGCACGTCTATAAATTCGTCTGAAGGATAGCTCATCTGTATCTAGACGGAAAACAAAAAAAGATTTCTGCTCGGTATTGACTGGTACTTCATTCGCAAGGTTTCTTGGGATATAAGTTTAAAGGTGGTGTAAAAAGAGACAAAAAGCAGTCACTCCCGGTTTGAATAAAAGCTGGCTGTGTGAGATTGAACTTTTGGTATGGTTACTGAACTATTGTGTTTTCACTGAACTACATTAGAAAACGATTCTTTGGCTGTTTATTTTGATTGGACGAGATCATAAAACTTTACCCTGGGAGGTTTCGGAGATGCAAAACCGCCGCTTTCAAAGAAAGGGCAAGTGCAAACCTTTCTAAAGAAAAAGGGTTTTTTTATTTTAATTTGCATAAGAATGAAAAAAGACGTCATGTGTTGTCATCGCGATTCTTCGGGTCAAATTCGGACATTATCGAGGTTCAGTCCAACTCGTAAATGTCCTATTGTTGTGAGCCTTGTATTATGTGTTGTCGCCGCGATTTTTCGGGTCAACTTCGGGCGTCATCGAGCCTCAGCTCCAATTGGAAATATCTTATTGTTGGGTGCCTTGTATAATGCGTTGTCGTCGCGATTCTTAGGGTGAACTTCGGACATCAACGAGGCTCATTTCCACTCGGAAATATCCTGTTGCTGGGTGCCTTGTATTATGTGTTGTCGTCGCGATTTTTCGGTTCAACTTTGGAGATCACCGAGGCTTAGCACTACCCGGAAATGTCCCATTTTTTCGTACGGAAATATTTGGGCTAGGGTCATTTATACGAATATCTGAAATGATGGAAACTGTTCTTGAGATCGGTTAGTTCAATTGGCTTGGTTTTCTGCTATAACGAAAGTCAGAGCGCGCCCTTGATCAGAATGCAAGAAATGAAGAATTGTAAATGGGACTTACTTGATGAGAATTCCATTCATCTAACCTGTTTGACAGATTATTCACCAAAAGACTGAAACGCAATAAAGATCGTCGTATCAGTGTATAAAGAAAATATTTCAACATTAAGATTATCACCTTCTCTGCTGAAACTTTAATAATTGACCAGTTATGTAATTTATTTTGTGAACCACGAGACTGCATTGTGACTTGATATCACCCCCAGGTGATCTGTGACGTCATTGCGGGGGCCTGGGGAAAGAAATTTTAATGCCGTATCCCATAAACCAACGCGCGCACCAATTCAATTCAATTCAATCTGTTCCCGTCAGCTTTGGTTTATGGGATACGGCATTAAAATTTCTTTCCCCAGGCCCCCGCAGTGACGTCACAGATCACCTGGCCGGAAAACACTGTAACGCCTGCAAAAAGTGTAAGCAGGACTCGCTCAGTCGGTAGAGCGCTTGACTGCTGAGCGAGAGGTCGCGGGTTGGATTCCCGGTGCCAGACAAATACTCAGGGTCTTAAAATAACTGAGAAATGAAGGTACTACTACCTTACGTGGCTCGGATGACAACGTAAAATGGCGGTTCTGTGTCCAGTAGGAGAAGTAAAAAATTGGTGTCATCAGTTAGGACACTAAAATAAAGTGCAGTCTATTTATTTATTTTATAGTCATAAAATATTAAACAATGCGATGTCTAACGTACCTGCTTAGGGCCAGCAATGTTTCGCTGTCTGCAAATAAACTTTGTATGTTTGCCAAGCTGATAATAGCCCTAAGAAAGGCCGAAAGGAAAAGAAAGTTAGGAAAAGCAAAGTTTTCCGAAGCAGCCACATATAACTCAACCTAGTGACAGTGTTCATTTTAGTTAGTTTAGTGCCATAGCTAAGCTTAACCAGTTATTCTGAAATGTAAGTACCAGTGCGTTCTTTTATTCCTCTGCTACCGACCATTGTGTTGTACAAAGTGGTCCAGCTAGACCTTCGCGTGACGCAATTCAACAGCATCGATAATAATTTAAGTAGCCAGCAGGTTTGATTAATCCCGTACCTCTAGGGGGACTTTGGGGGGGGGGGGGGCATGCTCCCCTAGAAAATCTTAAAATTTAAAAGCCCTAAATGCGATTTCCGGCTTTCTGGGAACTAAATTGAGTACAAAAGAGTGTGTTTTTTACTCAAGAAAATGCAGCTTTCATTCAAGTTCCGATTTATCAGCCACACAATCAACTCTTAATAGCAATGAACTAATGACGATAATTACGATTACGCACATTTGCACGAGAACAAATATTGCTTAAACCTACATAGAAACGTGTGAAAAATTGACTGAAATACAGCTTTTGCATAACTAAAGAATAAGGCAAAACAAGTGGGCTTTGTATTGAAGTTTTCATTCAGATCTTACGATATATTTTCTGTTTACGACTTTGTAAGTACGTACTAGCTTCTTCTTCTTCTTTTGGGGAGAAAAGTAGCCGACTTCTCTAAGCAAAATAACCGACGCGTTTCGTCGATTGTCGGTGCTTATTGAATATACGAGCTTTTACCTGGAAATGTCAGTCATCCTAGACAAAAGGTTGATATTGGGAATTGCTCCCTGGCTCCCTGACAAATGTCTGGAAAATTCGTAAAATCCGGAGGCTTTTCGTTGAGCGTTTAAAAGTTGGGGATAATTAAATTCAGTGCAAGCCAATTTTTGTTCCTCTGACCCCGAGGGTATTTAATTGGGTTAAAACAAATAATCGTTAAAAAGGCAATGATTAATTGCAAACACCGTGGACGAAGATCCTGCTGGTTGTCAACGTTGGATCGGTCTACAAAAGAGATCTAATCAGCTAAAATGTCCAAAAACTACTGAAAAGCTGATTATAACAACGTGCATTGCTTTTTAGAACAATACTTCGGCTGGCCATACCAGCCTTCTTCAGGTTTACAGATGTTACTGAATTTATGATAGGAATGACAATATTATATAGATGGAGAATGTCGCAATAAATGAATTGTTTACAAGGGAGAGGCGGAAATGACGTACAACATAAGAAAGAAAAGAAAAACTATAAGGATGAAAAAGCAAACCTGTTTGAGGCAAGAGCGGCTTGAAGAGGCTTTTTAAAAACATCTTGTATTATGGATAAATTCCTCATGTATGTTAACTCTGTTGACAATATTTCATGTGCCACCAGAGTCCTCTTTTCACCTGCGGAGGTGCCTGTCTTAGGAGAAAATCCCTAAAGATAAAAAAAATGAAATAATCCTTCTCATTTTCAGCGGCATTTGTAAAGTAGCCGGCGACACAGACGGAACTAAACTCTGGTTAAGTCCGTCTGCGAATTAGCGCCGAAATCCTTGTTCTGGGCCTCCACATGTGTACACCAGGATTTGAGTTCGCGCCATGATTGGCCTGTTTAAAAAGCCATTGTCGATTTGCCAATCAAAATGAAAGGGAATTCGAAACGCACTTCCGGTAATCCATTGAGTCCGTTGGGAGCCCAGAATAAGGATATCAGCACTGTTTCGCAGACGTTACTAACCGAGGTTAAAATTACACACGCAACGCAGGCTATTCTAAAGAGGCTCGGTTTCGGACGGTATTTCCGATTATTTTTTTAAAGTCGAATCCTGTTAATAGGGCCCCTGAAGGGACCACAGAGAGAGTCAAAAAAACAAATTTGGAACAAAATCTTGAAGCCAAAAAACATAAGCGTCACTAAACTAACCATCTTTAACTTACAAATAAGCATTATAAATAATTATAAATAAAACGTTTAAGTTGCTCATATTTGTTTTATTTAAACTATATGGTAGTGGAAGTGTGGTGACCGAGGGGTTCAAAGGTCTCAAGTCCAGGTTCAAGCCTGTCCATTGCGTTGTTTCCTTCCCTGAAGAACGCACGTGCGTACTGCGCAGACGCGAAATACTCCGTGTATTTAACAATTATTCCTCGAGCCCGAATGGGCTCAGAGTCAATAGCCCATGAGGCCGAAGGCCGAATGGGCTATTGACTCAGAGGCCATGAGGGCGAGAGGAATAATTGTTTTAGTAAAATCAACCAGTTGGTCAAAAATATCGAGAATAACAAATTTTAGCTACAACGAGTTGCAAAAATGTTGAGACACTCCCACGAAAAAACGACCTTTCTTGCTTCAAATCGCTCCTGGTCACAAGTCTCTGAGATATAATACTGACCTCCCTCCCCCCTCCCATTCAAAGTTGTTCCTCCAAGTTTTGAGTATGGTCTTGTATTGCTAGCAACTTTGATAAGGTGTGTGTGTGTGTTTGTGGGGGAGGGGGGGGTTTACAAGCAAAAGATCATGGACAGGCCACTATGCCAAATTACGGTACAGTGTCTCAAGTACTTTGCGACTGGTTGTAGTTAAAGCTATACTTAAATCCTTTTTGCCGCCAAAAAGCCCGCGCTTTTCCCTACTAGTAGGCTGCAACATGTAGCGTAGTAGTAGCTCAACCAATCCGCAGAACGCAGCATTGATAACAGACCACTATCCACCACAAATAGCGTTTGGAATTTAATAGTAACGAGAAAATGGAATTGCAAATATTCATCAGTTGACCAATAAAAATGAATGAGCGAAAGAAGGAGGGAAGGAGGTCCTGATCTTCAGTAAACTCTGGTTATTGACCTGATTGATCAATTATGGTAAGTCGCGATATCGTTACTGGTCGTCTGCCAGTTAAGCCGTGGCGTTATTGGCTATGAAGACTCTAAATGTGATTGGTACGTTTAAATCCGTCTTTGTTACAGTTATATATATAGTTTATAGCGTAAACGTAAAAGTTGAGTGAGGTTGAACTTTTACGTTTACATGCGAGCTTTCGTACATTGGTTCTATTTCATTTACGCACGTGCTCGTAAAATTCACACGATAGTGGAAATCCACCTTTACGGACAGTATTTAACACCCAGCTTAGGCCCGTCGTTATAATCATTCTCAGCCAGTAAAAAGACAAACTTAGAAAACTCTCTTGCCTCAAATTCGTTTTCAGAGCCACCATCAATTGCGCCTTTGTCTGAAATACCTTCGCCTTGCACTTCCTGAGGGAAACAAATATGATATTAAAATTTATACCTGACTTAATTTACAGCTTTAATCTAAAACGTCTTAGAAATGACCTAGCGTTCAACAGCACTAGTTTACTCACAATATCATGGGCAACGAGCATAAAATTGAGACAAATTTGGTAGAATTGCGTAACCTGGATTTTAAAAAGTTAAAGTTACAAAGCAAACCAGGATCATAAAAAAACAATAATAAAATATATCATCATTATAAAAAATAGACTTGCAAAAATCTGTTTTCATGTTAAAATATCATAAAGTACAATTTGTTACTCGCAACGACTCATCTGGAAAAATTAATTTACAAATAAGTATTAAATAAAACAAAACAAATTTAAGGTAATACGTAATAGAAGTAGAAGGCGGATAAAATTGACTTATTCGATGTCTATTTTGGTCTGTTTTTTTTTTTTCATAATGCTGGATTTTCCAATACAAAAAGGTTCCCAATGAGAGTGGGTTACAAATAACTTTCTGTCAAGCCGAACAAATCAAGGGATAGAAAAAACCATCAGTGAATGCAGTGAATGCTATGGCTTAATTTTTTAAACATTCACTGAGTGTTGAATTGGATGTCGAAAATATATTGTTATCGAACTGACAGGTGTTGAGGGGAGAAACAGACAGGTAACGATTAAATCCTATGTTTCGAAAATTTTATTGATTGTTAAAAGAATATGAGCGTTTGCTTGTTCTGCGAGTTCATGAAAACCCGTAGTCTCCAAAAGCAGACATTCTTCTTATTTTAATTATTTCTTTTTCTGAACTTGGATATTGTCCCTAGGAATTCAACCCCAAGAGGGTTGACCTAGATTTGACAAAGTAAGTGAGTTTGAATAATAACGATTAAGACTGAAATAACACAACGTTAAGACTGAAATAACGCGACGTCTTCGTAGCCACCGCGTCCTTGGATCATGAAGTTCCTAATTTTATTTTGAAAACTCGCCCAAGTAACAGCCGCAGAATTTGGAAATGTTATTTTAAAATAAAGTTCGGGAACCTAATCGATAAACAGTTTTACTCGTTGTCACAAAATCTGCTTTAACGGTCGCCACGGAAATATTCCTTAATTTGGAATTGTGCTGGTTTGTCGTCAAGAGGAATTGTACTGCTTGCAACTCCGGAGAAAGCTCATTAAGAAAAGGGAGGCAAGTTCCTCCTTTTAATTAATTTGGATAAAGTTCTTCTCGCGGAAATACCAGGAAAAAAATCGGTGGGCTTGATTGGCAGGTAGCAGTCAACTTGGCAACTTCTCACCAATCAGATCGAGCCCCTAGCTGTCGTCCAGTGCACGATTGTTCGCCAAACGAACAATGACTAAATGGATATTAAATTTTTGCTGAATTTTTATCTTTAATAATCTTGTCACTAAGTGTTAAATCCGTTTTTCCGAGCAGCTGCGACAAGGATATTTGAAAGCGCGATTGTTATTTGTTCCCACAGATAGAATTTTCATACCAGGTGGAAGGAATATATGACTATAATTTTGCTTATCGAGTGAAATTGCACCATGTAACCCTTCAAATTTAGACCCGGTAAGTAAGTTTTAACAAACAACAAATCTTATAAACGTTTTAACTTTTTGCCTGATTTCTATACTGTTGATACAAATCAATTTGTGAGTCTATGAAGTTTGGATAAATTAAAATCCTCTAAGGTGTACTTGTTGTCCTGTAGGCAGGAATTTAACAAAGTTTCTCCCGCAAGTTGACCCTTAGGCAACCTTTAAGAGTGCTACGTCTAAATAAACAACGTAATTTAACTAGTTGAATCTGCAATAGACATTAGTTTCGGTGCAAGAAAAATTCAACGGTTTAGCTCGCGTCGACCATGTAACCAAGTTAAGAAAGAAAAGAACCGAAAAATAACAGGACAATTTTAGCTAGAATGTCGTAGAATCTTACTCGGTAACACAAACAAAAGCAAAGGACTACAACTAGGGTTGAAAGGTTTCGTATACAAACAAAAGAAAGCGAACAATTTGCGACCATTCTTAGTCAGCTAGCCCCAATGAAAACTTAACGGTAAACGTCGGACTTCTGAACACTTCGATCGTACGTACGGACGGTATTAAATCCCCAGCGAAACTCCAATTAAGGAAAGAGCCTATCACCCGTAGTCAATCTTGACCAGTAGAAAGAAAAATTAAAAAATTCTTGCCTCAAATTCATTCCCAGAATCACCAGCAATAGAGTCCTTTTCTGAACCATCTTTGTCTTGTACTTTCTGAGAGAAACAAAGGTGATATCAGACTTTATACCTGACTTTGGCCCTATTCACACCAAAGCTTAAACATGTTTAAAAGGTGTTAAATTATACATAGTTTAATTTTTTCCTTTATCAAAGCAGTTTACTGTTCTTTTATCGATTGCAAATCTAGCGCAATTACGTACGTTCATTTGAATTCTGAGTTTCTAGTTTTCCGTTACTAATTTTCATCTTTAAAAACCTAGTTTAATTAAACATGTTTAGTTGGTTTGAATAGGGCATTAATTTCCTGCATTTAATGTCTAATTTAAGATGTCTTAAAATGACGCACATTTTCAACAATACTTCCTCAGCACAAATTCGTGAGCAACGAGGACTACTAAACTAATGGGGATTACGTAACCTGGATTTTGAGAAAGTTGCTTCTATAAAATAGACCGGGGTCGATTAATTTATGTTCAAAAATGAAAACAAAATATATCAACAGAAAAAAATGGACTTACAGAACTGAGGGGAGAAATAGACAGGTATAGATAAAATCCACCGCATTTGGAACAGGTTTTAGTTTAGGTTCCTCAAAAATTCAACGTTTGAGCTCGGGTTCACTCTGCAACTAAGTTTAAAGAATGTCGTAGAGCGTTACTCGGCAACACAAACAAAAGCAAAGGTCTACAAGGGGACCACGCGCATCTTTTGGATGGTTTGGCATAAAGACAAAAGAAAGTAACAGGCTTACGACCATTCTTATGTCAGAAATCTCAGGCTGTGAAGCCGATATTATCCAAATCACACGCATCAACCAATTTCGAATTCTCCGAAAGTGCCTATAGGAAAGTTGAATGCTTAGTCTACGAGTTGGTCTTTATAAAAGAACCAATCCACGCTTTAAAACCAACGCCGATCCATCCATAAAAAACTCTTAATTAAAAGACATTCTTATTTTAACACTTTTATTCGACTGTAATTAAGAATTGCTAAAATGATTTTAAGCACTATTTTATCGCAGTGCTTTATAGCCAAGCGTTTGAAGAAATCACTTTTTTATTCGTATTATTTATCGATCTTTACCTTTACCCTTTAAATCTGTAACTTGTCTTTCAAAGGTAAATGTCAGTTTCCAGTTGGCCTGTTCACAGACCCTCTATTTTCTCTTCAAAGTCCGTCGGGCGCGCGTGATAAGAAAAATACAGCGAGGGATTTATTGACCGTAAGCACAAGGGAGTAAAGGGATATTTATTATATAGACACAAGTGTTTTACTGGAAAATATACCACTCGTAAAATTCATAAAAACTACATCCGGGACCCGAGTGGTTTATTTGCCATAATCTCACACGTGAGTTTATCGATGACGCAATTTCGGTCATTTCCCTCTATTACTTTATCGATGTCTTTTTGTCTATACAATAAAAAGAACATTACACGGCGGCTTGAAGATATGAATTTTCTTTTCTCGTGGCAAAAACAATATTTTACTCACTCGCTGCGCTCGTTCGTAAAATATTGTTTTGCCTGCCACTCGAAAATAAAATTCATATCTTCGCGCCACCGTGTAACATCCTCTATTTATTTTTCTTTCTCGCGCTCCACGCTCTCCAATGTTCTCGAAAAGAATGAAAAGAAAAATATAACAACGTCTATGTACAGGCTAGTTTCCAGCCGATAATAGCTCGTCCTGTCCAGGTGTTCAAGAACCGATTAACAACTGAAAGCGATTGATTCCTGTTTTCACAGATCCTTTTCCCCTGCAGTTGCCTGGCTGTCTCTCAAAGTAGTGGTTTTTTTTACATGCAGTGGTCACATTCAATGTCATAAGGTGTTTTCCGTTTACCACAAACGTTCGGAAGTTTTATTAGAAAGGTCCATACGAGTGAAGATCGTGTTCCATAAGACACAAAGTTCCATTCGTTCCCCTCACTTGCCTCACAAGATGGCGACACAGAAATCGCTGTGAATCGCCTGCATGGAAATGGTGAATTCTAGTGAAAACTCGTAAATGGACCATGGACTTCCAACGGAGAAGTTTCCAATGAGAAAGCAGGACAGCCTTTTCAAAGTTCCACTTACTCCCGGGAAATTTCTCGAGGTACGTCCGATAAAAGTGTGTTCCATTTCTTATCCCAGTCGGAATTTCCGAAATCTCTTGGTAAATGAAAAGCAGTTATATACCACCCCAATAGCCTTATGACATCATTGGTCTCCCTTAAGGTCGACCATAACGAACCCAAGGTTTAAAAAAGTATAAGACTATAGAGAACTAAGACTTTTAGAGAACATCAAAGATCAAGACACAAGAATGGGATGTGAGATGATGTGAGCGGTTTTTTACTTTATGGATTCTTCGTTTGCAGATTTTCAGGATTTGAGTTGACGTTTACAAGGGAGTACCGACTGTGTACCACTTCGGATTTAGTTTAAAAGATTTGCCGCTGGAAAGGTTTCCTATACTTGAGTATTTTTCACGCCGAAAATTTGGTTGTTGCTAACTTTCAAATTTCGAATTATATGACGATAACTTGGCCTTTAATTCTCTCCATCAATCGACTGGAACATTTAATCAAAAAAGAGACAGACAAGTCAGTTGGTCATATGCACCCTTTTCACCACGTTCAGACTCCAAGCAGTTGACCGAGACCCCGCCTCACTTTTAATTTCCTCTAAAAAAATTTCAGTGTTTATATCTAGGGCGGGCCAGCACGGTTAGCCGAGATTCTCTTGTGAACGTTCAGTCCGTTCAACCGCACCGATTCTTTCCGTCTCCAATGAACAAGAGAAAGCGAGTTCAACATCATTAGGGCCTGATTTATGAGAGTTTATCGTCAAAAAGAGTGCTGAATGTTAAGGTGGCTGAACACAGTTTCTTTAGAAATGCGTCATCCCTTTACTTTGCATGTCGATATTTTTACCATGAGGAGAGATGCAGCCCATCATCGTTTACAGAAAAAGGGGCTAGGGCACGTTGAGAAAAATGCCTGCAAGTTAACAGTAGAATTTTTTTGTTTTCGACCATTTTGACATGTCGCATGACCTCTGCACGCGCCCGAGTGTCGTACGTACGTTAATGGGGAGCAATGTGAGAGCACTTGCTTTGTTGACTTTCACAGGCAATGAAAACAAACGACAAGAACGTAAAATCTACTTTTTAAAATTTGAGGAAATGAAGCAGAAATCCTTTTCATATCGCAACTTCGTCAATGAGAGGCTCAAAATACATTTTGAACAAAGGAGTAATGAGACACTATCAAGTTTCTCATAAATGCTATTTTTTTAAAAAAGTGTTTGTTACAATTTGGTTATTAAGTTGTTTTTGAAATATGGGGGTTACCAATGGGAAACTTTGAGCCAAATCATAAGGAAATTTGATTACTGGATTTTGCCTAAACCTAATAAATTCAAGATTTTAGGCTCGTTTTCAATCATCTATGTCGCCATAGCAACGATTGAAATCTTACATTTAACCTAATAAATGTAATGTCTTATGAATATGTTTTTTCCGAGCTAAATTTGAGCTTTATATCTGCAACGAGTCTTAAATTACACCTCAATGAATGGTAACGACTCACAACCTAACAAACCACCCCAATACCCTTGGTATCATTGGTCTTCCTTAAGGTGGACCATAACGAACCCAAGGTTTAGAAAAGTATAAGACCATAGAGAACTAAGACTTTTAGAGAGGACATCAAAGATCAAGACTTTAGCATGGAATGAGTGGGCAGTTTTTTACTTTATGGATTCTTCGTTTGCAGATTTTCAAAAACAAAACGTAGATCGATGCCGTCCCTGGACCTTCCTCCACGCAGCGTTGAGCGAGCTGTTGTGGAGTCGACTTTGTGGACAGTTATGGGACTGGCTGGTTTCCTTGGAAACCTTTTAGTGCTCATTGCCTGTTTTCGAAATCCAGTTTTGCGAAAGCTTACACCTGTATATGTTACTGCTCTGGCGATCACTGACATTCTCAACTTTCTCACCAATGCTATATTTGTGGACGTCACCCTGATCACCGGTGGCTGGCAGTTTGGATCCACCGGGTGCGTTATTTCCGCATTTTCTTCCATTTTCCTCATTTACGCATCTATTAGCACTATGTCCCTAGCGGCCATCAACAGATGCATTCGGGCAACCAAACCTGGCCTTTTCAAATCTATTTTCGTGCCAAAACCGTCAATTGTGATACTGGCCAGTATGTGGTGCATGGAGGCAATGATTGTTCTAGTCCCATTTGTTATGGGCGGCACAAAGTTCATTTTTCACGCTGGTTACGCCATTTGCGTCCCTTCTTACAACGATATCTTTAAAATCTTCACTACCGTCACTCATGTGTCTGTAATTACAGCTTCTCTGCTGATCGTCCCTGTTTGCTACTTCAAGGTACATCGTGCCTTAAAACAAGTTCATGTGGTGCAAGAATCACAGCCCCTGCAAGAGCCACAGCCACGTGTCATGTATGCAGCAAACGAGGCCCAGTCTGCCCTGCAACAAGACGAACAAACCAACCATCAACTAGAGGCCGCAATTCGACCGGAAAAGGAGCCAAACAATCCAAGTCAACCAGTCGAATCATCGCATATGCCACAGCAACAAGAACCTGCCAAAATGACCCAACCATTAAAACAAGTTTCCCCACAAAAAGCAAAGGAAAGAATACCACAAGGAACGCAACGTTCAGAAGATATTGTCGGCGATCGTAAGGTTAAGGCTTTAAAAACATCTCAACCAGCGGAACCACAGGATAACCGTCAGTCAGGAGAATTACAGGTTTCTCGACCACAAGAACAATTTCTTCCAAAATTTGCCAGCTATAAGAGACGTGGGGCCTGTGTTTATCCCGTCGAATCACGGACCACGTATCAACAACAAAGAAAAGAGCAGACACAAGAACCGCGGATATGGATACCAGGAACGTCGGCGGTTCATTCCCCACAGTCTGGTACATGCAAAAGGAATGAGACCTTGAACAACGTTCAACCACAAAAACAAGACGCTTATCAAACAAATGCCATAAATCAACAAGAACAACAGACACCCCAGCAAGTAAAAGAACCAGGGGTCGGGCAAAATAGCGAAGGTGTCCTGAAGGCGAAAGAAGTGAAGATTACAAAAATGATGTTCGCAGTTGTAGTGGCATTCGCGTTGATCTGGATTCCTCTATTTTTTGTTATAATAATGGTGCGAATCACCCTTGGAACTCTCCCGCGCGACTTTATGATGCTGGCTACGTATGGTAGTAACTTAAGTAGTCTGATTAACCCAGTGTTGTATGCAATCATGAACAGGTCTTACAGAAAGGAATATAAATTCATATTGTTGAGCATACTACGTTACGTTAGCGATTGCTTTAAGCGTTGTGAGTGTTGCATGTAATATAATCAAACACGAAGAGAAGGTTTTCAAAAATATCTAAACACTGAGAGGTGCGATGAAATCAGAACCACGTAACTCAGGAAGGAAATTAAAGAAACACTACTTCTAGGGTTGTTTGGCGTGCATGATACGGCTTTACTACATAACAAATTATTAACTGAATTAAAATCCACAAGTGTAGGACAAAGCCTGACAAATTGCTCAATCATAATCATTCTCAGAATCAACATCAACAGTCTCTTTCTTTGAAAGACCAGTTAGGCGTCCGCCAAAATCATTCATACCCGAGCCATGAATTTTAGCGTTTACAGTGATGTACATTGGTTTGTGTATATGTTGTAGTTCAATTTTATCCTTGGTTTAAATTTTTATTTTCCTTTGTTTTGGGGTATGGTAATATATGATAATGACTTTCAAACAAAGGAAAATAAAATATTTAAACCAAGGATAAAATTGAATCACAACATATACATTCAACAAAAATAATTTGCTGAGTCTTTTAAATAAATAAAAATGTGGTGGAAGTTTGTATTTGATTGAGTAACTACTCATGATTGTTACAGACCTCAGTGCGTACTTTTCGTGCATGAACTTTCTTAGGTTCTAGAAACTGTCAACATAATTAAGCTAAGGTTAATTTTTAATTTTCTAGTTTATATTATTTGGGAGGGGGGGTGGACTGCTGATATTCTTATACTTCAACAGTTTATCGAAATCAGCTGAATCAGGACTTTTTGGTTTGGACATATTCTCCCCAACTAGACATTGGTTTTCTTTTAATTAATTTCTACCTTTATGAAGTAGTTGCTTTTAGTTTGTTGTCGACGATCGGTGTTTTTAAAGGTTTTTCTGATGTATAGGGTATCCCAGTGATTATTTTGTAGTACGTGCAAGAATCTTTATAAACAGTTCATAGTCCAAGGTAATTCAATGTATAGCTCACACGGATAGTTCCTGAGTTCTTAAGTAGTATCATCCATTTGAAGGATTTGATTAACGTAAATGTAGTTCATTGGAGTAGGCGAAAGTGTCTGTTTAGAACGCTTAGTCCTACGTAGCAGTTTTACTAATAGCATTTAATTGGTCCTTTGATACTTGTTAATCACGACAGTGTAGACTGTTCTATCCTCCACAAGTTAAGCCAAAGGATATGCAATGGAAAGTTCTCACGACCAGCTAACCCAAACACGTCCATAATTTGGTCATTTAATTCGCTGGTGATGGGCCTGCTAATAGATGAGTTGTACAGTTGTAGTTGAAGATGATATAAGTCAGAAGAATAAACTGCTATAGAAGAACAGTCTTGGTACCACTCGTTAATTGGCTGGGCGAGTATTCCAGTTCTTTAAAACCCTCAACAGTTAAAAGCGTGATAATGAAGAAAACCTAAATAATCAGATAACAGGAAGGGATTGGGTATAATGATAGTGAGAATCTGTAATTAAACATAGAGCGAAATAACAAGAAACTGAGAAAGACAAAGAGTGATCTGAGATCTAAGTTAGAATGTGAATTTGAAGGAGTAGAGAGAAAATCCATGGCAAAAAACGAGTAAGAAACTCAGTAAAGGAAAGTGTAAGTCTGGTACTTAAAAAATAAACCGTCTTGCCCTTCTCTGAGAGCTCTCATTAATTCACACCGTCGGAGCACGCATGTCTCACTTCCTTAACACTGGTGCACGACTCGCGATGCTACAATGCTGGGCAGTTTTCCCGCAGAGCAGTAAGAAACGATCCTCCTTCTTTTAACACGATTTTCAGAAAGTTTATAAATTAGGCAAACATTTAATTACTTTTCGTCTAATGCTATAGTTACAAAGAAGGAATCTCCATTTTCATTGAGTGCGAGTGACTGAAACACTGATATGCACCACGCAATTGCAGTCAAACTAGGGTTACTTTGTCTCCCATCTTTATCTCCAGTATAAAACAGTCGAAAATAAATCTACTTATACACGGGTTATTTCTAATTTACGGAAAAATGCGGAGAAAAACCTTTTACTGAGTATTGCTTAATCTGACAATTAATACACGGCCGCGTTTCTAGGTCCAGTTTTCACGGGAAAAATAACCAAAAACTCAGCGGATATACTCTCTTTTTTATAAGAATATATTTTACAAGAATATGGACGCCGAAATTTGCGAAATTTTAAGAATATAATAAGAATAAACCATATTTCATCAACTATAAAACACTCCCGCTTCCTTAAAAACGTGTCTGGTTTCTAAAATAACAAAACATTACCGATATATTAACATTTGAAGGATGCTACCGTGGTACAAGGCATAATCCGTCTAACGTTAAGTAATTAAAAGTTTAAGAGCTCATGACTGTAAATATCGAGAATCGCTGGCCAGGCTAAAAAAATCGA
Organism: Porites divaricata; assembly: GCA_038088405.1. Taxonomy (NCBI): domain Eukaryota; kingdom Metazoa; phylum Cnidaria; class Anthozoa; order Scleractinia; family Poritidae; genus Porites; species Porites divaricata. Next base: position 10,161,405 of record JBBMOI010000013.1, read on the forward strand.
AAATTCTGATAATTTCCCTGGAAAACCCTTTTAGGGAGATACATTCAAAAAAAATATTTCAAAGTTTGAAAAATCAAATATTTCCGAGAAAATGGGGAAAAACGAAAATTCGGGTTTTTACCTAATTAATTATGCAAAAAATACAGTAAAATTGACCAACTTTAGTGTGCTAGTACTGAAGAAGGATGTTTCGTAAGAAATCGGGGGTTCTTTTACTTCAAAATATAATTCGTTTGATTTTTATTTGTGGCATTTTAAGGAGCTTTGGTTTAATTTTAAAATTCACATGATTTTTCAACAAAGTGCTGTCAAACGCTTGTTGCAAAAAGCGAAAAATCGAGCAACTTCAGGTCTTCAAAACGCGTCTTGGTATGTGTGATATCATGTCAAACTACATGCTGGCACAAAGTTTGGTCCTTATACTCAAATAATATGAAATAAAAAATCTGGGTAATCCAGAAAAGTGCCGGCAAAATGAAAGAGGTTTCAACGCACCGTGGCCAAGGTCAGGAATTTGCATGATGCAAATCAGTTGCAGAAATCGTACTTGACAGTTACGAAGTAAACAAGATAGTTAAAGATGGTTAAAAAATTCTTAGATATGGAAATGATATGAAATTATACGATATAAAATCCGTAGAAATGCTGAAGAGGGCTGTAAATTGACGTGTAGATACGATAATTTGAATTGCAGGAGACTGTTAACGTTGACTCACTATTTCAACAGCACTACACCTAAACTATAGAGAAGGGCCGTTATATAGTTCATCATTTTTGTTGACTAGGTGTTTATTATCGACACCACTCTTAGTTGAATAGCAACGTTTTCTGCAACTGCGATAATATTTCTTGTGATATATCTTGGATATCTTGAAAAAAGTTATGTTAGTAAACAAAGTCACGCAACACCGCAAGCTTCTGCCGTGTAATTTTTCACCTCAAGGTCCTAAAGTTAGCAGCCCACCTTTTTTTTCTGCTATTTACTCTTATCTTTTTCTGAAAAATGGCCACATTTCTGTCATAAAACTTGATAACAAGGACATAAGTCACGTTAGTAATCATGCCGTGTTGCAGTCTGGGCGATCTATGACGCAATCACGGTCTTTTTCTTAAACGTAAACACGTACGACGTGCGAGGTTTTTCACAGAGCATAAAAAGAAAACGATGTCATTCTGTAGCTTTGCTTCTCTTCTTGGGGGGGCTTGTGGTGCAAGTTCTGAAAATCCAAACGTGGCTGACTTTGTCGAATTGAAAGACTGTGCTAGGGATGTTACAGCTCACCTGAAGAGTTGTAACATTTTGACGGATGTTGAAAGCGTCAACAACGAAAGGAAATTATTACTCACACGGGCAGGTTAGTAAAGATCATTTTGATTTACAATTTTCGATGACAACATGAATACATACGCACTATTCACTTCTACAGCATTAATTTAGTGGGGGGGGGGGGGGGACAGGGTGGTCACAATCTCCCGCCTCCCGTACGTTTTTGTCCCTTTGTTTCCCGACTACCGCCCTTTATTGTGTTTCTCCCGTTATCATGTAAATCACGCTGTTTGACTCCTTATTCAGATTCTAATAGGGAGTGCTTTGGCCTTGTCCAAAATAAAGAATTGTGTGGTAAATCGAACCACTCCGCACTTTCCAGCGCGATCATTGAAGCGGCATTCCTTCGACACAAGCAGGGCGGATAAATGTTGGGCGGTGAAACGAGCGCTCCGCTCTTCATTTAATGCGTGATGCGGAGTAGGACTGGCACGAGCGCTCTTTCCGCGCTTCCGGTGCGCTTGAAGGCCGGCGAAATTTTCCTGTTTGCAAACCGGAAATCCTATTTTCTTTCTGAAATTTCAGGCTACAATGTTAAATTTTTACATATGTTAAAGGGGTATAAATTTTGTATAACATAACAAAAAATTAGATTGATATATTTTGATATAGTGGCGTTGTACTGTTTCAAACTTTGCTTCTCGGGTGCAACTCGCCATGGCGATTCGCGCAATGCGTCGCAAATTCGGCAACCGCATGTAGACAAAATTTATTGAGGTTAGTTTTAAGATTTTTTTCTTCGCTTTTCTCTCTAAAACAAAACAAGGTAAATAGTAAAAACTGAGGGGAAACTAATTTTGAAGTTTCGAGGAAACAGAAAGACGTATGAGATGATTATTTTTCAAAATAAAAAAGAAGGATGATGGTGATTGAAATTAGCATAATTTCACCTTGCACGAGCTTTTACTTTTGCCATGGATGACATGGATGAGGTTTTCCTTCGTGTTTTAGACCGTACTTAGTTTATTTTTGTTTTGGAATAACATCGACATTGGCGAGTAGTAGAAGTAAAATATAATTCAGTGGTAGACTGATAGAAGTATTAAATAAGGGCTCATTCTCGGTGTAAGAACCTGTTCAACTCACGGCTGACGTAAAACAAAGAAAACAAAGAAGTCAGTACAATAGAACCTAGAGAAACAAAAGGTGCGAAACAAAGAAAAAGTTCACAGGTTCTTACACCGAGGTAAACCCGTAATAAGAGAAACCCTTTGAAGGAGATGGTTGTCTACTCCTGACTAAACCTCCCGCAAAAAATAGCAACATTTGCCTCTCGAAGACAGCGTACCAGCACAAAAGAACGAGGAAGAAGAGCAAGAAAACAAATCAAGCCGCCATAATTCAGTGACAGCGGCAGTGTCTAATGGACAAACCACATCGCAAGCCCTGACCGAAGTCGAAAACAAGCGACATTACTAAACAGAGTCCCAGTCCACTGCATCACACCTTTTTGCTCGGACGCGCTCGTTTCACCGCCCAACCTTTATCCGCCCTGACACAAGTTTACACCACTCGGCAAAATCTTCATAACAGTGTTTTTGTGAACTACAGTCGTAAGGAGCGAGCTCCCAGGAAGGTCTTCCATGGACGGATTTTTCCCCACCGAACCGAAAAATACTAAGACCGATCTAAATGGTCTCTGACGACATTTGACCTGACTCGCTTTGTCGTTCTTACGGAGAATTTCGACAGCTAGCAAGACAGACGAGACACTGACACGACTGACACAGTCGACACACGTTTACATGTCATGCTATCTCATTCATGTCCTATGATGTATAAAGCGACTTGGAAAGGTTTCCAATTTCACAGGAAGTAATACCATTTTTTTACCCCGAGCACGAATTTTCGTTTTTTGACTTTTCTCGTGTATAAAATTTTGCTTTAAGCCTCGGAAAACGTTAAATGGAACTCAAGAAACGTTCTTGGGTTCGTTTCTTTGACCGGAAGTAAGCAGTAACAAATAGAAAAAGCTTGCCTTTTTGAATTTCTCTCCCGCTTCCCCCCATCGTAGAGATCCCGCCTCCCGCCCTTTCTTCTCCCGTCTCCAGTATCCCTCCAGCCCCCTTTTCTCCCGGGCTCCCGCCCCGCTTTCCCCTTCCACAATTTACTAATTAAGTTTTGTTTACCAGGGATTTTCATCGCACAAGAATGTCAGTTGCATATGACGGTATGCCCTAAACACAGAGACGCGTACGGTACTCGCTGGCGAACAGGAAAGATCAGATGTTGCGTTCCAACAGAAGTAGCGGGTCACAAGTCGACAACCTGTCGATGTGATCGTGGAATTGACAGGAAACAATCTTGTTTTGTTTTTAAAGAAACTGGAATGCTCGTCCCAGTTGGGTCGCGTAAGTGTAGTCAAACCTTACATTACTTTAGTAGGAGAAGTATGTAAATCTAATACACTCATTGCTTTGACCCTCTTTCACGTACAAATAAAACGGATGCAATGTACCCAAGAGGATGAGGAACACCTACAAACGGCAGATATTGCAGACAATTAACTCAGTGGTCTCTCTCCTTGCCTAAAGTATCGTTGGAAATTCTCCTGCGGAGCAAAATAGCTGACCTAGCCATACAGGGGTTGAACAGGAGGTCACCTGCCGCGTTCCGTACGAGTATCTTGCATTCCTGGCTCCCGCCCCTTTTTTCTTGGCTTCCTTCCTTTATCCATTCTTCGATTGCGAAATATTTAAAAGCATTGTTGCGTGATTTCCTCTCCCGCCCCCTATTCTCCCGGGTCCCACCCCGAAATATCCCCTTGTAGGTTACCTTAAAGAACGAGTGAGCGTTAATTAGTAAGAAGGACTTAGAATACCACCGCTTCTATTACCATGCTAATTTATCCGTGCCGAACTCTTCTGTGTTTCTTTGATCTGTAGCTATTTGCAGGCAATGCAGGGATCATCTGGGTAAAATGATGGTGTCTACTTCTGCGGACTCTACAGAAAGTGCCTTATCTTCACCAAAAGTTGTTGTTGAACCCGTGTCCGTACAGAAAAGACAGGAAACGTTTTCAATGGTAATTGTCGTTTAAACAGATAGGCAGTCTACAGGTTTAATCAGTATCCTGCGTTAATTTGTGATCATATGATTATTTTTCATATTTTCCCCTCCTATAGGAAGCCGAGGCAAGTAGTGTAGAAGATATATGTGACAATGTAAAACACCTTTCATTTGACGACAGCTACATTTTTGGGTCATCCGAAACCATAAGTACATCTAGCTCCAGTGAAGTGGTTCTTCGTGCCAACAAACCTTTAAGGCTGCTTAATGAATTCCTTTCTGAGTGTGACGTAAAAAGGGTTGATAATCCACAATTCGAGTGGTTAAAGAGTGCTGATAGAACAAAACGAAGGTACATACAACACACTAGAGATATCCTCGTCGCAGTGTTGAAGGTGGTGTCCCCCGAAAACGCAGGTTATCTTTGGTCGGCACTCCAAGCAACAAGGGCTGTCAATGATGAGCTTGGTGCAGAGGGTATAATGCTCCCATCCCAACGTCTTTATCTCGAGGCCATAGCAGAAACGTACAAAAATGCCGGCAGCTGGGACACGCGGAGACAAATTCTCTCAATTATGACTGCCACTGCCAGTTTTTCTACCATACGAGAATTTATTCCCGGTCTGTCCCAATATAGATACACTGTGGCAAACTTACATCGCCTTCAGCACGGAGTAGCGACACCCGTTCCTGTGCAGCCTTCAGCGAGGATACGGATAGACGAGGCACAACTTGACCATTTTTTGCAGTTTATTACAAGCCCACATATTGTTCAAGATATGCCTTTTGGTCAAAAGAGTTTACGCCTGTCCAACGGTAACGTATTGGAAGTACCAAATGTGATTCGGTGTCTAATACCAGAGCGAATTGCTGTTCAGTATGAGCAGTATTGCAAAGAAGTCGGATTCACCCCTTTTGGTAAAAGAACAATACTGCGTGTATTAGCTGCTTGTAGCGCGACGGTCAGAAAGAGCCTCCAGGGACTGGACTATTTTGCAGCCGATGGAGCCTCTGCATTTGACAAACTGATTTCACTCTTAAATCAACTTAAAGGCCTGGTTGAAGATACCACGGTAGGAAGATGGCAGGAAATGCTCAAGAACTCAAAACTTTACCTGAAGGCAGACTTCAAGGTAAGAGATTGCTGGCGCTGGCTGAGATAAGAACTAGACGAATTTTAAGAGAAAATAAGGACTGCAAGCAGTATTTTATAACTTAGAAGCGTCAAGTCTTTTTTTACAAATTACAACTATAGCAATAATAGCAACAATAAGCCATTTTACACGTTTGAAATGAGGGGTGTAGGGGTGGCGGGCTAATGACTTAAGTTTTCGTTTTTCTGCCTTTACATACTAAGAAAATAATGGTATATTAATAGGTGCATGTTGACGATGAGGCTACCATAGCAGATCATTGTATGTCATATGCTTTGAGTGATCCGAGTGACAGCTGTTTTCAGCAGAAATGCCAACACACCCATGGGGACCATTGTTTTCAATGTGAAGAGCTTGGTACTGTTCTAGATGAGATTCAAGTGGCTGTTGAAGAAGCTTCTTTTCACACGAAAGATGATCATGACGAAGCCACATACTTGGTAAAGCACAGCAGGGACCTAATTCACGCCTGGAAGGCTCATCAGCTCCGTACAGTGAGGCAAGACCAGTCTAGATTGAAGATTCTCAGTGAGCTAGATAGTGGTTCAGTCTTTATTACCCAGGACTGGGCCATGAAATTTCTACCGCGCAAGTACCGTGAATCTCAGTCAGACTGGTTTGGTAAGCGCGGTATCTCTTGGCATATATCCGTTGTCGTGCGCCGCCGAGATGACCAGTTTGAGTCACAAGGATTTGTACATATTATCCAGAACTGCACCCAAGGAAGTTCCGCTGTGGTCTCCATTATGGCACATATCCTTAGAACTTTGAAATCAGAGCACCCAGAAATCAATCAAGCATTTTTTCGTCAAGACAACGCAGGGTGCTACCATAGCACTTATACTATATTGTCAGTGCCAACGATAGAAAAAGAAGCAGGAATTCGCGTTGCTGAGATAGGCTTCTCAGATCCCCAGGGCGGAAAAGGCCCTGCTGACCGCATGGCTGCAACAATTAAAGGACACATAACACGATTCATAAACGAGGGGAACAATGTTACCAATGCGAAGGAAATGGAAAACGCGATTCTATCCCATGGGGGTCTACCTGGGATTCGTGTAGTGATGTTAGACAGTCTTGGGGAACCCGAAACTGTGCCCGCAACGCAACAGAAGATTACTGGCATAAGTAAACTGAACAACTTCAGATTTTATCCCGGTGGAATGAGGGTGTGGCAGGCATTTGATATAGGCCCCGGCAAATGCATTTCTTTGGAAGGAACAAATGGTAAACTTACCTTATATTCTCTATGCAGTTTCTAGTTATAATGTAGCATGATCTCTCTTTAGTTTTAAGACTGAAAAATTCGGCGAGGGAAAGCTTGTAATCAAGATCACTTGAAAACATCAAGCCTGACGCCAGTTTTTGTCGTAAAATTTATTTCAAGATTTGTTTTAGTTAGAACACTATACTGGAATAAGAAACTTTTACTTGATTTAGGTAGCAGTTCACAAGCTGCACCTAACGCTATTTTCGCAATGTGAGACGCACGAAATCTCGCTCTGGATAATGTTTAGGTATATGTTTGGTTTTGTCGTTAATCTTTTCAGAGTCATGTTATTATTTTCCACAGAACGCCGTTACCAGAATATTTCGGTTACTTTTTCCCTCGGAGAATTTAAGGAGATCGCCCCAAGGAGAAAACTTAAAGAACCTACTAAAACTTCCACAGCGGATCCCGCGGAAGAAGAAGACTATGGCCGTGAAGCAAAAGGCGATGATCAGGTGTTTCCATGTCCAAAAGAGGGCTGCACGCGCAGTTTCCAACGGCACTGTTCTCTAGAAAAGCATCTCGCGTTCGGAACATGCACAAAGACGGTTGAAAGGGAGACACTTCTTGATAAAGCGAAGGTTAAATATGCTGCAAGGCTCGAGGAAGGTTCAAGTTCCGTGCCAACTATTCCTCTACCTCCTGAAACCTGTCCTCGTAACACTGGATATGTAACACCGCCTGAAGGCTTCGCTTTAAAACAAGTAAAGAAAGCTTACCGGTTTAACGAAAAGCAACGAGAGTATCTGACTGCTAGATTTACCATCGGACAAGAAAGCGGCAAGAAGGTCGACGCGGAAATTGTTGCAACAGAAATGAGAAGAGCAAAGGGACTGATAGTGGAGCGCTTGTTCAGTGTCTCTGAGTTTTTGACAACTCAACAAGTAGCTTCATTTTTTTCAAGAATGGCAGCAAAAGTGAAACAGCAGACGGCCCCCTGCGCACAAGCTGTAACTGAGCAAGATGTGGTTGCTATGGAGGAAGAATTTAATTTGTCAAATGCTAAGGAGTCTATTTTTGAGCAGTTAAATGTAACTCATCCTATTCATCACCAACAGTACAACATCTGTTCCATGGTCAAGAATAGCACCCTCAAAAATCTCAAACTTGCAATCTTAAAACTCCTTTGCGAGAGTTTCAATCTTGCATTACCATCTGGGGTTGATCAGAGAAAAAAGACATCTTACATCGCTCTGCTCGAAGACCTTGTTAGATGCTGCTCTTGCAGTGCAGTTTAAAGGGCAAATGGCAAAAGGCTGCTTCAAAAAATTGAGTTTTATATGAACGTTGATATAAAACAGGGGCCGTAGAGCACATTTTGGATCGGAGGAGAGACTGTAGTTCCTGCGTAGTGTGAGCGCATTGGCGCCAACTTATCTATGAGGGTCCTAGGGCCTCCCCTCCGAGGAGAGACTCCTTTAGTCTGTTTCTTTATAGTACGCCTTTCTTAATACAAAAAGACTGCTGACAGGGTGTCTTGGGGTATGCTCCCTGGGCAAATTTTGAAATCTAGAGCTTCTGAAATCACCCGAAACGCGTTCCAATCCCAACAAAAATTTGTCAAATTTTTTAATACAAAGATTAAAATAAATAATAATGATAAAAATGAGAATAATAAATTGTTGTTCGTGGGGCTACAGCACACTCGACCCATAGCGGTTCCTTTGTTAAAGGCGCAAACCGGAAATGAACAAGATCCCTTCGAAGGATCAGGTCAGCTGGATGTTGCTCGATATAGACTCATAAAAGAATTTATACAAGCAATGTAAAACGAGACATTTAGGACTGGATGCTTTAAAATGGAGTTTTGACGAAAAAGGGATTGTGTCCGCTTTGCTCGGCAATTTCACCTTTGATCCGACGTGACAATTGTCACGCAATTGAAACATTTTGCTTTTCCTCAAGACAGTTACGAGAAAGAAACAAAAAACTCATTGCCTTAAAGAAGAATTAAACTCTATTAAATACTGGTCATTATTCTTGTAAATTTTATGTTGTAGCCGTCAAAAGAGCCCTTCCTACACCAGAACCGTTAGGCGGCACGATCTCTACAACTGATTTGCATCATGCAAATTTGTGACCTCTGGCCACAGTGCGTCGCAAACCTTTTTATTTTACCGGCACGTTTCTGGATTACCCAGATTTTTTATTTCATATTATTTGAGTATAAGGACCAAACTTTGTGCCAGCATGTAGTTTGACATGATATCACACATACCAAGACGCGTTTTGAAGGCTTGAAGTTGCTCGATTTTTCGCTTTTTGCAACAAGCGTTTGACAGCACTTTGTTGAAAAATCATGTGAATTTTAAAATTAAACCAAAGCTCCTTAAAATGCCACAAATAAAAATCAAATGAATTATATTTTGAAGTAAAAGAACCTCCGATTTCTTACGAAACATCCTTCTTCAGTACTAGCACACTAAAGTTGGTCAATTTTACTGTATTTTTTGCATAATTAATTAGGTAAAAACCCGAATTTTCGTTTTTCCCCATTTTCTCGGAAACATTTGATTTTTCAAACGCTGAAATATTTTTTTTGAATGCATCTCCCTAAAAGGGTTTTTCAGGCAAATTATCAGAATTTTCGTTTTTTTTAGCCTGGCCAGCGATTCTCGATATTTACAGTCACGGGCTCTTAACTGAGTTTTAGTTCCAAAATATTAATGTCACCGAATAACAGGGAGAGAAAAGAAAAGGATACAAGGGTAATCATTAAATAAACTCACCATTTTAATTTGTTTCTTACGAATAAAATATTCCGTGTAGCTTTTGGTTGAAAGCTTTCCAGCTTAGCAGAAAAAAAAACATCGGTCACAAGACCTTCTATCTGCACAAATCGCCTCTTTTTTTGGCTACGAAGTGGCATTTACTACTTCGACAATCTCTTTGTTAAAGTTTTTTCTTCTAAATTCCACAAGATTTTGTTTTTGTTGTGAGGTTGGTTACACAAAGGTTTACTCTACGATAATCTCAAAAACTATCATGGCTAAATAATGGAAAATAAGTTCATTTCGTGCTGCTGGCTCATATGGTACGCCTAACTGGGTTTTAAGTGAATTGCTGAAACTCTTAATGCGCAAATACCGAAACGATCCTTAACACACCGTTACCCTACTGCAAATTTCCTCTTCGATATTTGAAAGTTTGCTAAAGGTTGTGCACCATCAAAAGTGCCTGCCATCTGTGACTTCAAGAATTTTCTTGACTACGTTTGCACAAGGCGAATTCTCATCGAAAAGGTAACGAAACTATCTTCATAAGGTAATTAAAAATAAACAGTCCAGAGAATTTCTATATGGATACTTGGGCTTAAAGGGGTAATGGCCTGTAACCAGAGTCCCGGTGTACAAAAATGTCACTGTAAACAAAACCTCTTAGGGCAGCAACCAACCTCTACCTAGCGCGGGCCACTTGTGCGCTTACCCAAGGGTGGAAGCTTAATAGAGATTCGACTGCGTAATTAATTAAGTAATTGGATTTAGTTTTCTGAACATTCAAGGAGGCAGCACTCTTTGCCTCCCGGACCGGGAAATAATTGGGCAGTCACCACACAGAATTTTGCAGACATTAGCACCGCGTCTGGAAGCGAAGCGAAGCCGAAAAACTGTACACTTCTCTGAAGCTATCTATTACTAGACTTTCTTAGCTGTGGATCTGGAAACTTTAGTCAAGAATGGTAAGTATCTTTTTCAGTGACGATCTATTGATACTAAAATGTTTTACAATGCTTATAAATTCATTGACGCAGTTGATGCAAGACATTCGGTGGTAAACTGAGTGCTCTACTTGTTTTCGGATTCCAAAGTATATTAGCCATTGATTTATTCTGTGTTTAAAACTTTAGTAGCCTACATTTTTTGAGACAAAAAAGAGAGCCTATTTAGAAATTTTCAAATAATCTTCTTTTCCCTTGTTTATCGCGAGGTTACAAGTGTTGCGATAGCTGCTCCGTAATCAACGTGTTTATTTCACGGCTACCGTGATATTCGTTAACCATGGTTACGCTTAGCGATAACATTACAGGAATTCAGTTGACGTTTACAAGGGAGTACCGACTGTGTACCACTTCGGGTTTAAGGAGGCGGGGGAGTTTATAATTCGCTTTGGAGGTCGGGGAGTCCATTGGCTTTCACTTGCATGAAAAGTGACTGCCCCGGTCATTCCGCAGCAGGGGAGGGGGATTTGATTTTTCTATACCTGTTAATGTTAATTTAATGTACTCGTTAATGTCTGTATTGCTCCACCACTCGTAAACATTGCTGTCACTTTAATGTAATGTTGCTGTACTTGATAACGAACATATGTTTCTGACCGACTTAGTACTTCAAGTAACTTATTCTTAAAACTTTTTCCTCTTCTACTATTGTAGCCAACCCTACCAGCAATTCGAGATTCTCTTGTGAACGTTCAGTTCGTTTAACAGGGCCTATACTTTCCGTCTCCAATGAACAAGAGAAAGCGAGTTCAACATCATTTAAGTGCCTTATTCATGAGTTTATCGTCAAAACTGATTGCTGAATACAGTTTCCTTAGAAATGCGTTATCCTTTTACTTGCATGTTAACATCTTCATCTTGAGAAGATATGCACCAATAAGATCTTTTAAAAAAGGGGCTGGGACAATTTGAGAAAAATGCACTGAAGTTGACAGTAGAAATTTATTGTTTTCGACCACTTTGACATATATATCGCATGATCTCTGCGCGCGCCCGAGTGCTGATCATTGGTACTTAGGAGCAATGTATGTAAGCAATGAAAAGAAACGACAATATCTTAAAATCTACTTGTTAAAATTTGAGGAAATTTGGCAGAAATCCTGTTCATATCGCACTTCAGTCAATGAGAGTCTCAAAATACATTTTGAACAAAGGAGTTTTGTGACACAATCAAGTTTCTCATAAACGACATTTTTAAAGAAAACTTCGAAAACTGTTTGTTACAATTTGGTTATTTGTCTTTAAAATATGAGGGTTACCAAATAAAAACTTAAAAAAAAAGGAAATCTGACGACTGCATTTTGCGTAAACCTAAGAAATTCAAGATTTTAGGCTCGTTTACAATCAACCACGCTGCCGTGGCAACGATCGAAATCTTACGTCTAACCTAATAAATGTAATGTCTTATGAATATATTTTTTTCATTTCGAAATTTGAGGTCAACGAGTCTTAAATAACACCTCAATGAATAGTAACGGCTCACAAACTAACAAACTGTGAAACTGTGTTCAGCCACTTTTAGTACAAAGGCAATGAAATCAAGAGTTTTACTCTTTCGTGCACATTATTACGAAAACAGTTTCATCCCGGTTAACCGTGATGAAATTACTCACATGAAAAGAGTGCTGGGTGGGTGATAAATGGGTTAATTTCTTTTGTGTTCAAGTGTGTCAGTCAAACAAAACAAAACAACGGATATTTGGGGGATGCGTAGCAGCGATAGAAGTCTTTACCTTTTAAATGTTAACTAATTGAACGCTCATTTGAGTTTTAGTTAGAAAGGAGAAAACTCACTAATTGATGGGTGGCGAAAGGAAAAACAAAACATGGATAATGGGTATCAATAAACTCATAATTTTGTCGATTATGTATAACGTGATATTACATGCAGCTTTTGGCTGACAGCTTTGGAGCTCACCTGGTAAAAAACTAATATCGGTGACAAAAAAAATTTATCTACACAACTCGCCTTCATCTGTTTGCTATTATGTTCATTTTCCTGTTATTTTTTACTCATTTATTTATTTTTATAATAAGATATTTACTTTGATAAAACTGTCTTCTAAGTACTATAATCCGTACGTTTTACCGGTTCTTTTTCATTCAAAATAAGGTAAATCAAGATATTTCGAGAGCCCAGTAACGGTCCTCACGTACATATAAAAACAGTTAACACGAAAACTTCAAGTGCAGTTTACAGAAGGATATGCATGCATTGGCAAATCTTTGAAATATTTTGAAATAAACACTGTATTTTCATGTAATTCGTGTGGAATGATTTGTTCGCCCTTTCACTGCCTGGGTCAATTATGGTGGCATGTAACAAGATTCTAACTTTTGAGTCTATGGACAAAATCTCGGTGTGACCACTCCAATGAAACCTCTTCAACATTTAACCTACAAACATTGAGTTTTTCAAATTTTCGACAAAAGTAAATGACCAAATGTTTGCTGAAAGTTTTCATCCTGGCACTCCCTGGAATGAAAGTTCAATAGCTGAGCAATTACGACAAAGAGATTTTTAAGCGCAATTCTATTGGTTGCGAAAGGTGTTCTGGTCTATATAAGGACTGGCTTTTAGGCTTGTTTATTCGAGTGGAAGGTCATTAATACAATGTTACAGCCAACATTTTGCTGATCAATTTTGACGCTCGTAGTAATACCGGCAAGGTAAGTACATTAAGACTCGTTTACGTAAGTGGGGCGTCACATTTTGTATTGATATACATGTTCAAGTCTATTGATCGTAGATAAACTCCAAGTGAATCAAAGGAAATACAGTGGAGCTAAATATATATCGCGGTTAGTAAAATCCAACTAGTGGTTTGTTATCAATGCTGCGTTCTGATTGCTTGAGCTACTACTAGGCTATATGTTATAGCCTACTAGTAGCGAAAAGCGCCGGCTTTGAAAACCAAAACAACGGCGGGTGAATCGCGTTTTGCTAGCTTAAGTTGTTTTGCCTCGATATTTTTTACCAACTAGTTTAATTATTCCTCTCGCCCTCATGAGCTACTGACTCAGAGCCCATTCGGGCTTGAGGAATAATTGTTAAGTATACTCTAGTTCTTGCTTCCAGGCACGTGCGCGGAATTTCCGTCCTGTCATGTCCTTTTAGTGGGTCTAAACTGGGCTTGCTATTTCCTCTTGTATCATTTCTAGCGGCTCTTCAGTGACAGCGTTTACTATTCTTGTTATTATTTTACTATTTAATAAGTCTTCCTTTCTAAGCTCAGATTTGAGTTTGCAATGCAATGAAAGTAAACCCGAAAAAAATATATGGAAGCCGCGATTTCATATGAGGGTTAGGGTGCAGTTTTTCGCTGTTCACACGACAATGTAACATTTACGTATATATTGCCTGCTAATGATATACATTTGGAACGTTTGTTGAAGTTACAAAATAATTAGTCTCAGCCTGATATTACGAAGAAATTAACTTAAAGGAGCTGTGTCACGAAATTCAGCCAAATTAGGAAATTACAAAATGCCCGTTAAATTAAGAGAAACATAAAAATAACCGCTTAAAACTTTACAGGAAGGTTAAAATAACATAACAGAAAAAACAGATGCCACGGATGGGCAAAACTGAAGAAGATTGAAACGGATTGAAATTAGGGTTTTTGAAAACTGTTCAGCCTAACAGTTTTTCAAAGTTGATCCCTGCTGCTTGCAACTTCAAAAATAATGCTTAGGAGACATATTTGTATGTCTCGGATCTCTGATTTTGTCATTTACACGTAATTTCGTTGCTTACTTTAAGTTCCATAGCTATTGATGGCGAGTAATTGGCAAAATTATACAAACTGAACTGGACTGCCGTGACACAGCCCCTTTAACTATATCGTTAACCTTTGCAATCATGATCGGTAATGGTAAATAATTAATTATCCTTGTAATGCAAGAACAATGATTTCGACGTGTTAAACAGCAACTTAAAAATACAACATCTAATCGTCAAGAATCATTACTCCTTGGTCATTACCGTCCAGAATCTGGTGATAATTAAGCAAACCTGTTTGTGGTTGAGTTTTTTTAAAAACATTAAAATGATCAACGTTAAGTGTGCATTTAGCAAGTTAACCACTACGAATAAAAATAGTAAATCCCCAAAACACTCTCCTTATACTGAAGTTATAAGACAACGTAAAATATACGGATGAAAACAAAACTAAGTTTAACAAACCTACAAGAGGAAGGCTCACAGCTGTGCCTTCCATTTTGATCATTCCACATTTGGCTCTTTGAGTTCTAATAACAACAATTATTGCCTTTAACGTGCCGAACCAAATAATTACTTTCCTGTGTTTAACTGACACGTGCACGGTTGAAGTTTTTATTTCTTAAGCTTCGGCTGCGGCCAGAAACCGACCCGTCTTTTAAATTGTACAATATGGGAAGTGGAAAACACAAACTGGTTTGAATTTGTCATCATGATGAATACTTTTTTCCATTGATGTGAGTAAAATTTTAGCTTCCGTTCAAGTTTTTTCTTATTGTTTTATTTCTTGTTTTCTTATTGTTTATTTCTTGTCATCGAATTTCAACTTTGAGGTAAAAATAATAGCTAAAAAACTGTAAAAATAGCCAATCAAAAGTGCTGTTCAATCAAAAGACAAAAAATATAATTCATGGACTAAGTTATAATCAATTTTTATTTCAAACCTTTCACCTTCGCATTTTCCCTGTGTGATATACGTTAAATGTGGTCTGCGTCCTTTCGAAGTTCGACTTCCTCAGTTGACACGATAGTAAGGTTTTACTGCTTAATGAAATTTAGAACTGAAGACCCCAGACAACTAGGATGGCGACGGGCAATGAAATAAACGTCATTCTACGTGAGAAATTCATGGTTCTGCAATTTTGGCTTAGAGCAGTGGTATTTCAGCTTAATTTGAAATACCCACATGTGAACATTACAAACCTTTTGCGGGTAGTAGTATACATGGTATAAACAAATAATAGCATGATTTGTACTTGATATTTGGTGTAAATACCACTCGTCATATTTCAAAATTGTCTCAAATTTCACTCGCCTAACGGCTCGTGAAATTGCCTATAACAATTTTGAAATATCACTCGTGGTATTTATGCCAAATACCACTACTAATCATTCTATTTCCTAGACTAACGAGATTGACAGATAATTATGTTTAAAGCTGTAACAGTCGACTTCGTTGGTGTTCAGGCGTTTACACTTTCACGCATTAGTTGAAGCCACAAAAACTTAACGCGAAAGATGAAAGGCTCACAGTAGTCTTGGGGATAAGGTGCACCGTAAGTTATTTATTTAACAATTAGTCGCCGAAGGCGACGTGAATATCGGCGAATAGTCACCGAGACGAAGTCGAGGTGACTATTCGCCAATATTCACGTCGCCTGAGGCGACTAATTGTTTTAGTATAATTACATTGATGATTATTCGAGAAAATAAAATTATTGACCAATTTCCGACCCCGAAACATCAAAAAATCTCGCTGCCATTTTGAAAACTGCCAGCCTTCAATGCTATATTCACCGCGCGGTGATTATAGCGGGATAGTGCGAAGCTCTTAGCCAATCACAGCGCTCTATTTTCGATAGTCATCGATGTACTTATACTAAAAGTTTTTATTGAGCCACGTTTTTCAAAATTTAATTTGCTTGCCAATCTTCAGAATGTTTCTCTGTTTACCAAACCTAGGAAACGCGCCTCAGATGACTTAGGGGGTGTTTAATTGAGAAAACTCGCACCGGCGCGAGTTTCATACCGACATGACTTTTTGATTTCGTATCGCGTTTACATGATGACTGGGTCATTTCACATCTCGTTATTCTAAGGTACACTTCATTTTGGTAAAATGCACGTGTGATTCAAAATCGTGAACATTACGCATGCGCTACCCGTGCCAGTCTACCGGCAGACCGATTTCACACCAAAACGGGTGGTCATTTCGTGTTTACATGATACCGTTGCGAGATTTCGTATCGGAGTGAAATTCTCGTCCCGGTACAAGAAGCGGGGTGAACTCACGCCGGGGTGACTCGCGCCAGCATGAAATTTGTGGTGGTGTCATGTAAACAAATATAGAGCCATGAGAGGCAACCGGAGTGAACTCGCTCCGGGGCGAAAGTCGCCCCGTTGTCATGTAAACACCCCCTTACGCGGTAATCGGCACCCTTACCTACTCTATGAACATTCATTTGCAGATTTGGCAAAACAAAGAGCTATGAATTCGTTGGAACTTCCGCCACGCAGTGTTGAACGGGTTGTTCTGGAGTCGTCTTTCTGGACTATAATGGCTACAGCTGGTTTCCTAGGAAATATCTTAGTGTGCATTGCGTTTTATCGAAATCCAGTCTTGCGAAAGACAACGCCCATATACATCGTTGCTCTGGCGATCACCGACATTCTCAACTTTCTCACTAATGGTATATTTGTAGAAGTGACCCTGATCACCGGCGGCTGGCAGTTTGGAGACGCGGGCTGCTTTGTTGGCTCGTTTTCCTCAATTTTCCTTATCTACGCCTCCGTTAGCACCATGTCTCTAATAGCCATCAACAGATATATCCGAGTAACCAGGCCTGGTCTTTTTCAATCTCTATTTGCAACGACACCATCTATATTGATAGTGGTGTGCCTGTGGTTCGTAGAGAGCATGATTGTTCTGCTGCCGTTTGTTATAGGACGTACAAAGTTCTTTTTTAATCCTGGTTACGCTGTTTGCGTCCCTTCCTTTCAAGAGAAATTTACAATTTACACCATGATCACTCACGTGTCTTTCATCACAGCTTCTCTGCTAATCGTACCCGCTTGCTACTACAAAGTGCATAGGGCGTTAAAACAAGTTAGTGCACAAGTATCGCAGATCAGACAGCAGTTACAGGAGATGCTTGCAGCGAAAGAGGCACAGGCAGCTCAACAAGAAAAAGACCAGGCCAACCAACAACCAGAAGAAGACCCAGAGGCCATCATTCCGCTGAAAGAGGAGTCAAATGTTGCATGCCAACACGGATCTGTCAGTTTAATCAAGAAGTGTCCACCTCCCAAAAATGCGGTGCCCCATCTAAAAGAACCACAGGAAGGGCCAAGTCCGCAAAAAGATGTTCGTTACGGTAAGAGGAAAGCTACGAACAAAGTTCAAACAGAGCCACAGACCGCCCATCCGTTACAAGACACCAAACATCAATCACTCGTGCCATGGGCTACAACTCATCCACAAGAACGACACCCGCCAAACGCTGCTGGCAACAAGAGACGCAAGACCTTCGGTAAAATTCGCCCACAAGAACAAACGGCCACGAATCATCAAAATGACCTACGGGAGCCACATCAACCACAGATACCTCAGGACACTCACCGCGACCAAGCACCAGAACTAGACCCACAGGCCGGGCAACTCCCAAAGTCTCCTAACTACAAGAGGAACGGGCCCTTAAGTAACCAACTGGAATTACCCGGACAAGACATTTATCGAGCACAGGTACCACAGGGCACTAGGAAACGCAACGAAAACAATGAAACCCAACCAGAAGAGCAACCGGCTTTCCAGCAGGCAAACGAACCACAAGTCGGACATGATGGCGAAAGTGTCCTCAAGGCGAAAGAAGTTAAGATCACGAAAATGATGTTCGCCATTGTCTTAGCATTCACGTTGATATGGATCCCAATATTTTGTATCGTCCTGCTGACGCGAATTACCCTCGGGACTCTCCCGCGGGACGTTATGATGCTGGTGTCGTATGGTGTTAATTTCAGTAGCCTGATTAACCCTGTGTTATACGCCGTGGTAAACAGGTCCTACAGAAAGGAATTTAAGTTCATCTTGTGGAATATTATATTTTACTTTAGCGACTGTCTTGAGCGTTGCGAGTGTTGCATGTAATGTGTCAAACACGACAAGACATGTTTCAAAAATATCTTAACGCGGAGAAGTGGGTTAAAATCAAAGTAACGCAAATTTGGAACTGAAAGAGACTCAAGTGACATATCCTGCGTACAGACCCCCTGGACAATTCCTACCTTCGTTCTTCTAGATTTCACTACTACTTTTTCTGAGCGACCATGACTCTGTAGATAATTGACAAGTCCTTGAATTGGATCGCTCTGGAAATAAAGGGTGAAAAAGGTGAACTGTTGTAAGTAAAAATGTAAATTGATTTGGTTACTGACAAATGTACATTGAAAATAAAATGACGCTGACTGTAAGCCTTGATTGAAGTAGCAACTCCACAATAATTTTGCAATATTATTATTGGTGACGGCCGAAGCGTTTAACACCACAGACTTCGGATCTCTAGGTCAGCCTCAGAAAACGGAGGACATTTCGCGATGCCACTACTGGTTCTCGTGAAATGACGTCTTAGGAACAAACGCAGAAATTCCATACTGATGTTGTGTCACTAGCTAGATCTCGGTAGTGCTTCTGATTGGTCAAAGAATGTTTTCCTCGCGAGGCGACCAATCAGAAGTACTACCCAGATCCGGGTGATAACGCGTCATCGGTATGGGATTTCTTGGCTCGTTCCTCAAACGTCGTTTTGCAGGTATACCAGTGGTGGCGACGCGAAATGTCGGCTTTAATCAGGTGGGGAGCAGCAATACTCCGAGGTGCTTTATGCTATAGAAAAACGGCTTAAACACCGGCCGCGTGGATCCTCTTGGCTCATGCACCCTTCACCTCTTCTATACTAAAATGAACACGTACAGCTTACACCGAAGAACAAACACAATAGACCTCTTTAGAATGTGTTTTGTTTTCCCATTGTAAGTCAAGTGATAATACTCTTGATAACAGTTTCATTCGAAGTTCGTCTTATCCCCGTGTATGTGTACGCATAATTTATGAAAAGCAAAGGGCCAAATTCCCCTGAGAACTTCATAGGAAAAACAAAGCATACAAGGTAAAGAGGTCTATTGCTCAATTCTAAACGGTTATCATGCGAGCAAAACGGGAAATAAACATGACAAGAAGAAATTGACCGACTTCTACTTCAAAAAGGAAAAAAAAAGGGAAATGCTGTCCGTACCCAGTTGCTAGATGCTTTGTTTCTTCCTAAGGAGATAACAGCTTCTACTAGGACAGAGGCAATCTCAGAGATCTTGTACACTTCGCACATTCCTAACGCTTCGAACGTGATATGCCCTGAAACAATGACAAAAGTATAAAGAGGATCGGATATTCGTTACGTTATGAATGTCACAGAAAGAAAAAAATCAGAGTTCGCGAAGGAATACGACAAATAACCTTCCACAGTACCGACACTGATCTCAGTCACGGTGAGAGATGTTGTAATTCACTAGCGGAAAAAAAGCGTGCGTGAAAAAGTCCTGCTGTTACCATACCTACGAGTCGCTTGGCCAGATTTCTTTGTTCCTCATTGAAGAAAGCGTGAAGGTTCTTTTTCACAACATCCAAGCATTCCTAAGGGAAGGAAGCCAATACTGGATACCATCAGACAGAGTCCTAAGAGGATGCGTCCTACAAATAGTTCAGGGTCTCCTAGTTTTTTACCTCGTTATCACCTAATTGCTCTTTCTAGTTAGGGATAACGCTTTTTCTGCTGCTCTCAATTTTAACCCCTTCTTCTCCACAAATTCAAACCAGTCTTTACGTCTCGCTGCCATTAATAAGTTCGTCCAGTCAGTCCAATTATTTGTCACCCTTGACTTGATTGTACAATCATACAACCTTATTATAAAGCTACGCTTTATGTATAAAGGAAGTGTTTTCAATGAATTTTTTTCCCGCGTCCCCCTATTTTGGACTCTCGCCATTAACAACGCTACCTAGTGGTCCCGAGGGCGTATCTTCCGCGAAAACACTTCCATTTTAGCGGCCCCTAGGTCTCAAAGAATGAAAGGCCCTGGAGTCGAGGTTAGCCTTAGCTTCGTAAAACTGTTGGGTAAATAAATTCCAGGACGCATGCGTAAGGGGAGGCACATCCTCAATAACGGACAACATTTTGGGCCGGTTAGTTGAACAAAGTCTAACTTACGCCGCGGTTTAGCAAATCTTAGGACCCCCAGATCTCTTCCTTAGTGGATTATTTTAAGAAGAGAACGCTTTTCTAGTCTACTCTCTATTTATGCTTTCATAAAACCGTTGACAATAAATGATGTTTAGATTAAACCGTTGGTCAAATTGAAAAAGGCTTAGAAAGCGGTTTTGTTAAACATTGGCTAAACTACGTTTAAATAACTGGCCCTTTGTTTTTCTTTAGCGTGTCCAAAGACGTTTCCTTGTCCGAAATATCGCGAACATTCAAGTCGCTCATATCTTTGCTGTTTTGCTATTATAGTCAAACGTTTTAACCCGCTGCCCTGTTAAACCTTAGTATCCGACTTGCCTTACCTCAATGTAATCCACGGTGTTTGACCAAGCACCAAGTTTTGTCATATTGAAATACAATGCAGGGGGAGTAATACTGTTCGGAACAAACAGCCATTCACTTTCAACTGGAATACAAGTAAAAAGCAAGAACAAAAGTATGTCTCCAAACCTCAATTGTTTGCCGCGTTGGAAAATATGAAGCGGAGGTATTGGAAACGCACGCGCAACACGCGAGACCTGAGAGGCAAGACGCGAAGGCCTCAGCCTGTCCGGTCTCGTGCCTCCAGTTGCATGCATGCATGGCCAATTTTCTCGCGCGCGTTCCGCTTGAGGCGCAAGATAAAGAAGGGTGCTCGATGTCTGGAACATATTTGCATAGTCGTATGATCGCGTCAGGCTGTACGTGATAGTTCCAGACCTAGTTACTAAGTCCTAAATTTTTGGCCAGTGTTATTTTCTCATTTTCCGTTGTAGCTTTATTTAGACGAGTACTACTCGTTTAAAAGAGAATGTGCTCTGAGTGGAGGCACTGTTTGACCGTTCAAAATCGTGGACCAGGACGAAACAAACGATTTTGTGAACTCACATACATATGCTCTCTTGAAAACATGCGATTAAATGACGTAACAGTAGAATAATAGTACTAAATTCATTCTCAGGCTAGACTGCGAGCAATTCCCCAGAGTGGTCTTGTGAGCAAGCAAAACGAGCGAAGTGAACGAAAAAAAGTGGCCAGCCGAGGGGAACTGGGAAGCTTCCGCTTCATTTCAGTTCCCCTCTCGAGCCTGTCGTTCCTTCTTATTCTGCCAATCCTCCACTAGACTGGCTGAAAAGGCACTGCTCTCAGACTTTCTGGCAGCTTTCCTAAGGTAGCTCTTTTATAACATTGTTATTCTTGAGCAGCAGCGCCCATTGTTTATGGGGCATTGTTTTAGGCTGCTTGTTCTTCAATCCTCGCCCTCGCCCAAAATCCTTGAAACACCTATGCACTTCTCTTTCCCTCTGCAATATTGGCATGTGATTCCAAAGTTCCGTGGCTACAACAACAGTGCAAAAAGGAAGGGGGGGGGGGGGGGGGGGCGAAAGGGAGTAAACTTTTCCAAACTGTTTCAAGGTTTTTGTCTAAGATTGTATTATTCCCCCCAATGTCACAAGCCACTCATGTGACATGTTCTATCCATCCCACTTTTAATTCCACATATATTCAGGTCCAACAACACAGGCTAAGTAAGACTTCAGTTGACTCACAAACCTCTAGCAAACGATCCTGTCAATCCTGTAGGACAAGAAAACTGCATGTCCGTTAACAAACCAAGTTGAACCAAAAGATCCATGCCTTTCTCTGTACAAAGCAAGAATAATAAATAACCTCAGATTATCAGTGATGCCAGATTTTTAACGCACCTGCTCTATTCCAGGTGATCTGTGACGTCACTGCGGGGGCCTGGGGAAAGAAATTTTAATGCCGTATCCCATAAACCAAAGCTGACGGGAACAGATTGAATTGAATTGAATTGGTGCGCGCGTTGGTTTATGGGATACGGCATTAAAATTTCCTTCCCCAGGCCCCTGCAATAACGTCACAGATCACCTGGATTATTGCTTGTTTAAGCTTTTTACAAACGTTTTGTCATACTTGTAGTTAATATTCCCAGTTTTCTAGCTAGTTGCTAAAAACAATTCACAAGTAGATACCAAGCAAGCAAAGCCCCGCGCAATTCGCACATTCAGGCAATGAAGGCATGTCTTCTTGACTTTTAAAAATGCACATGGTTCGGTCGGCGGAACCCTCTCCCTCCCCCTCCTCCGGGGACATGACCCTTCGTTTGATTTGTGACTAAAAGCTCGTCGGGACTGTTGAAAATCTGATCACCATGGTTACCAATGTGCACAACAGGCCAAAAAAACATGAAGGTTCCGAAACCCTATTACTGTTGGAGGCAATCATTATGACGACCAGTGGGCGCAAGAACGCGAGAAGATCTGTCTGGCAGTATAGGCGACAAGTAGGGAATTTGCCTAGACGTCAACAAAATGGATGGTTGTTGCAAAAGCCTAATTCATTACTAGCATCCCCTGCCAATCTCTTGTTGCGTGACACCCATTACCTGTCTCTACTAAAGGCACGAAGATGTCCACATGCCCTCCTGACTCTCGCGTTGTCACACTTGTCGACACCGTTTCCCAGAAGTAACGCATATCTGGCTCGTTAATAGTCTTTTCTGAAAGCGTTTGTCCTGCAAAAAAACTTTATTTCTTGGGCCACGTAATACAAAGAGACTGAATACGCCAGTTTAAGAGACCGTATTAGTCTTAGTGTTTTCTTCGTTCCCAGAAGCCGCGTTACCTTTGTCTAGCGGAACGAACGGGTGCTCTGAGCATGCTATCGCATTTTACTGAATCTGATTAATGGAGACAGACTAATTGCTTTTTATTGTTACCTTACACATTCGCGAGCAAGAAAATTTCAAACCTACACAATTTAATTTTGCCCATAAATGCAGTAAATGAATACGAAGTCGATGCATAATCCAGCAAAGCGAAATCAATTGTTTCGTGTAATAAGTTCTTATTAAAGTGGCTATGACGTCACGCTATTTGTTATCTTTTTAAAGAGCTAAAATGTGTGTTCGCAGCAGTTGAATTCCAAAAACCAGTGCTTTAGATTTGTTATTTTTAAAGTCTATATTTCTGATATTTAGCACTGAAACTTTTCCCGTCGTCTTTTGCTAGAGGTGGCAAGGATTGAAATGGGTTGAAACATGAGAATTGGGCCAACTTTTTCAAGGCCTGCAAAAATCACCAAACCGAATTATTATGGTTAGTGATCGCGGATGAAATTTGTTTGATATCTTTTCTATATCTCTAACAGAGCATTTTACGTATGAATAAAGGCACTAAGAAAAGACTTCACTACAGAATAAACAGCAATTATTCTCGTGACATAACCCCTTAAGATGATGTTGCACGGGACGATTTTTAGCGCAACACAGCGTTGCTTATGTTGGAAAAATGTTGTAACTATTCGAAAAAATGTCGCAACAATGTTGCAACGCTCTGTCGCGCTAAAAATCGTCGTTACGAATCGTCTCGTGTAACATCACCCTTAAGCCAAGAACAATTAACGGGTGTTACGTACGGGAACAAGGGTAGGCCTACCCATCCTGGCTTTTCTTACCTCTAGCAAGGCGCAAAGTGCCAGATTCTCCCCATAGATAGAAGCCAATGCACCTGAGATAACCAAACAGACGAATCAAATAAACGATGGAGACAACAAGGTTGTTCATTGGAGGTATTGCGTGCTAGCTCAGTCATAAAAAGCGCTAACCCTTTCAGTCTCATGGACCTCACAATAATTTGACAGTATTTCATTTCTAAACCTATGGCAATTATGAATAAACATTTCATTTTAAAACTATGGTAAAGTGTGGAAACTTTAGATTGCGTTTGATCAGCAAGAAACAAATACGACTCACTGCCGGCCGGTATTAACAAAGCTTACGGTGTCGTTTAGTTTAGCTATTTAATGAGCAACAATCTAAAATTCCAGAATGTTCCAGCACAAGACCTACCTACACACAACAATTTCATTAATTTCCAAGAAGTTTAAAGGCCAGGAAAGTAAGGGTTTGTTTACACCAACAACACAGAGGCATGCGCGAGAGATATTCACCCATCCAACGCAAACGCAAGCACAGTGAGATGCGCAAGCACATTAGATCATTCTGCATCCCAACATGACGGACGAACATTTGCGTTCGCGTCCTCCCGTTTCACACGTGTGAAATTTAAACGCAAGTTAAACGCCAGCTTGCAGGTGGGGAAGTTTACTCACACGTTGTCTTGTGCTTGCGTCGGCGTCGCTCGTGTAAATTAAACCTCCCCTAAATTTCAAGTGTAAACCCCGCGAGGCCATGAACATACGTATACGTGGAAGCAGTTCAAGCTCGCTCGTAAATCTTGCGAGCCGTTCAGTTCACACTTACTTGGCTTGCCTTCCCTTCAGAGCAAGTCTCAACTTTTCCAACATAGCGTCCAGTGTTGTACCGTCGTACTCATATGGTATTGCAATGACGCCAAACATAACAGCTGCCAACAGCAACTAGCAACATTAAAAAAACAAAATTTTCATGACACGTCAAGTGAAAGAGAAAACAAAGAACAATAAAAGGACAAGGAATTACGCGCAGAAGGTTACCCATAATGCAATCTGTTTTCCCTCAAAGTTTTGTACACGTCTGTTTTCAATTTCTCAAGGACGGTTTTTAATCCCAAAAGGAATTGAAAACAACTCTTATGCCACATTTTGTGGGGAAAACATGTTGCATTATGAGGAACGTGAAAGTCGCAAATCTTTATAGCCTCTTAACTGGCCTGGTTTGAAGGGCGGAGGGCAAAAAGGTTCTTTCAGCCCGCCTTGTTTTTGAGGTTTATTTTACTGGTATGAAAATATGACTTACAAAGCTCGAGAATAATAGCGTTACTGTGAAATTGTAAATAAAAGGCTTTGCAGCAGAACACTTGTGATTCAAATAAATAAATAACAAGCTGCGCTCCCCTCCCGCGGCCCCCTGCGCCTAATAAAACGGAAAAAAGTAATGAAAGTCTTGAAGGGTTTTTCATGTGGTGACTGTACAACTCTTGCTTTCAAAGCAGAGAACTCTTACCTCACAAGCTGGTATTTCGGATGAAATGAATATCACTGTAGGAGTGATACAAACTCCAAGTTCCTAAAATTCACAAAGAGCAAACGTATTTAAGAATTATATTCTTCTCTGCACAGGCTCACTGAAACACTGAAGAACACTGACACTGAAGAAATGAGGTTAACAATTACAGTCTTTTGGGGTAGAAAAATTCAACAAAAATGCAACAGAGAAAACCTCTCGTAGCGAGAGCGTGAACAAACTCAGCCCACGTGTTGCATTGATGTTGGGACTTGAGTCTGGACCGCTGTACGCCACACCAGCTCCTCCACTCATACAAAACGATTGATTGAAAAACTATAGGAATGAACCCCGAGGGGTGAGTTCTCCCAGATATGGGATAGATAAGTATGTGCCGCCCGATAGGGTATGGTTTTTAATGGTCTCCATCCTTAAACAGGGTATTTTTGCGTTTGTTGGCATTGCGTTCCAGGTGTGATCCTGAGACCTAAGATAAGGTACCTCAGTTGCGTAAACGTCCAGCTAGATGAGAAACAAAGTAGCTGTTAAAACTGAACTTCTCGTTGCAGTATTAGGAAAGCGATTTAATGATTTTTTTTGTTTTTCCCTTGAATAAGGTGTCATTTTTCGGGTTTGGCTCTTAAAAGGGGTGTCAGTGATTAAGATCGTGGGCGGCACACACCTTACCCATCCCCCGAGGGAGGGCGGGAATGAGCGGGCACCGCCAATGAATGCGTTGCGTCTAGATAAGACGCTACAACCCCGAATGCCGCAAAGAATGTACATTTTAAAGATAAATAAGACTCACTTGGTTGTCTTTTGTAGACTTTAACATTGAATCGTGAGCACTTGGATGGATACCAAAAGTGAGATCATGCCTGTAAGAATAAAATCATAAACGGAATTTATGGAAAAAAATTGTCTAAAGACAGGCAGCGGAAACTAACTGTTGTACGCTGTTGCGCTATGTCGTAGGACAAAACCAAAAGAAAACCTGTCATTAATCGCACAACGCACAGACGGTGCACTGAAATTCGTCGAGATTCGACCTACCTTCGGACAGGAGACGTCGGGACTGATTTGGACCACGACTGCTCCACAAGAGGCTCATCAACTGCATAAACAAATGAATCGCTTTTTAGTCTCTTTTGTAATGGCTTCATGCAACTGAACCAGAACGTCCAGCAGAGTAATACAAACAAATTATGTTCATTGAAACGATAAAGCAAAAAAGTGTAATTTTACTTAAAAGTGAATAAGTTTGGACCAAAAGTTCAATGAAGTTTGAAATGTGTTGTCTTTCTCTATGAAATTTCTCTCTGCTTTGAAAAAGCGTGGAGCGTAAGTGTGCGGCTTCCAACGAATTTTCGAACACTGAGACAGCCATAGGAGGAACAACCTCCCGCAAACTCACGTTCTTAACTCTATAAAGAAGCTGTCACAAATTTCATTAAAAAGCAAACAAGTGGGAACTGCAACAGCCACCAAATTAAGTGAAACAAATGAAAATAAGAGCTCAAAACGTTAAAAGGAGGTATAAATAACACAGCGAATACAAAAGAAGGCACGGATAGACAAGCTCAAAGAAGATTTAAACGGACTACACTTACAGTTGTTTTAAAACCTAACAGTTTTTCAAAGTTCTAATATAACGCTTTAGGAAGGACATTTGCTTGATACAAAGCTGTGATTTTGACATTTACAGATATAATCCACGCTAATGCCAATGTTCCTTAGCGAATAAAGACGCGTCGTTGGCAATAAGGGACTTAAAGGTGGCTCGACTGGATTTTTTTGGGGGGATACCTCCCAAGTTTGAGCATTGACTACGTCGCCATGAGTAAAGATAGGGAAAAAAGGTTACCACAACTGTATTATATAAAGATGAAAATTTCTTATGATCTGTGTTTTATTGCAATCGGAGTCGCCATGGCAACGTAACGACGCCATTACGTTTTTTGTTTATCTTTGTGTTTCTCTGTACCAGGAGTTTTTTTGATAAATCGCTTAAGGGAGTATGTACCTGCCATAATTGCCTCAATCATTGCAAAGTTTGAACAAATTCTATTAGAGCGTTTTCGAAATATTTTGAAACGAAGTTTTAAGCATCATATAAACAGCGAAATAGCATGCTATCCACACAATTAGCTAATTTTTTAAGAAAATGATAAGCTTTGGAAACGCGGCTTCATCTCATGGTGGTTTGATTCCATTGAAAACCTCCTACAAAAAAAGAGGGAAATTGCTCTGGGCGATCGCGAGTAAGAAGAATTTTATTAGCTTGCATTCAGCTGCTTTTGTTACAGCTTTTGCAAGTAATTTGGTCCACGCCTACAAATTTCGCATTTTTCAAAAAACCGCTCAATAAATTTTTTTATAAATTGATAATCCCAAGATCAATTGTCAATAAATATACCCTGCAAGTTTCAAGAACATTGAAAACAGGGAAGGCTTTCAAATAGGACCTTAAATATGACCAATTTTTCCTCCAGATTTTGTGTTTACAAGCGAGCGTCCTCATTATTCACTGGCATAAAACACAGATCATAAGAAATTTTCATCTTTGTATAATACAGTTGTGGTAATCTTTTTTCCATATCTTTACTCATGGCGACGTTATTAATGCTCAAACTTGGGAGGTATCCCCCCTAAAAAATCCAGTCGAGCCACCTTAAAAGACTCAACAACGCGACGGCAACGAGAACGTCTGAAAAAACAGTAGGTTTAATAAGCAAAACAACACCTTTGCAAGTGCTCACGCTTTTTTGTACATTTCTTTGCCCTTTTTGCACGACTACGACGTGACAATACCTAATTCGGGGTTCAATGGAGAACGTAAACAAGCAACGACGAAATTTTATTTCGCTTTCTGAACTTGAGTATGGTCCCTTGGAATTCAAATTCAGGAGGGTTCGCGTACATTTGACAAAGTAAGTAGGTAGGAAAAATCGCGATAAAGACTGAGAGAACGCAAATTCACTTTTTAAGCGACGTTATCGTTGCTGTCGCATCGTTGGGTCTTAAAGTCTCTAAACCGACGAACTACACTGCCGTGACACAGTTCCTTTTAAACTCATTTGAAGTTCACGGCACAGACTTTCGAGCGGCAAAATTGGTAGATAAAGGAGTTCGACATACCACCTGATTCAGCAGCCAAAGCTTCGGTCAACGTCAGTTTTGACGGATGTACTGGTTCTTTTCCTTCTTCGACTATGTTTTCGTTGATATCGCGAACTTCGCTAATCTGCAAATTGTCGTACAAAAAGAAAAAGAAAACAAACCACAGGATAGTTAGGAAATAAAGCAGCGTGTTTCTTTTTCTCCTTTTAATATCTTCTTCCTTCAAAGGGGCCGTGGCTGGCAACTTCTAATGAAAGACAAAAAGTCAGTAAATAACGTTACCAACCCGATGGCCAAAAATGCGACCTCGGTGATTTCGACTTTCACTTTTGTCAACTCGTTCGCTACACTAGTTAATGTTAGTGTAATTTTAAAAAGGAAAAGTAGCTTTTCTACTTTTTTACCCAGTGAAAAAAAAAACTGGAATGCTTTGGCGGCGAAAGTTATAAAAACGAAGAAAAGAAAACTTCTGGTAAAACGTTTTAGGTCTCGTGAAACGTCTCATTTCTCTACCAATTCCCTCTTTCCTCTCTCTTGCCTCAACCCATTACAGATAGGGGTGTTCACTGCCAAAGAGATTTGAGATGCCCGGATCCAATGGTTCTTGTTCCACAAGAGTCAATCAGATCAGAGACCTTCTGGGAGACCCCTTTGTTTTTGTTGTTGTTTTTATTGTTTTGGTTAGGGCGAAGCGAGAAATCCCGAAGACTTGCGCGCATTGCCCTCGCGCGGCCTGCGAAAAAAAATAACCGGGTAACAGGCTATGTAGAAACGGGCCTCCTCTGAACATTGTTGTTGTTGTCACCGAGATGAAAGCTTGATGAGTTCTTCGAGTTAATTCTGTATCGTCTTGCTTTGCCTGCTGTATTTTCCACATCATAAGCATCCCAATTAACTGCAGTGATGCAACTATAAGAATTGCCAAAACTATGATAGACGCAAAAGTTATAACTTTGTGTTTCGTTATATTTGCTTTATTTCGCACCAGAAGTCGCGGTCCCCAGTCAGTGTCCTCGGCCTTTGTTCATCTCGGAAACCGGGCTAAAATTTCTCATATGAACCCAAGGCGAAATTGATCCCGGTCAACCGCAGGCTCATATGAAGAGGCCTTAAAGAGACCCACCCGCAGATTCGTATCAGGGAGCTCAGTTAAGCAACGATGACGGCGACGGCAACGAGAACGTCAAAAAGCAATAGGTTTGATTAGCAAAACAACAACTTTGCACGTGCATCACGCTTTTTTGTACATTTCTTTGCCGTCGTTGCACGACTACAACGTGAAAATGCTTGAATTCACGTTTTGTCGAGGACGGGAACACAAGACAACAACTTTCTTTTCTTCTCCTGAACTTTGATACAGTCCTTTAGAATTCAACTCCAAAAACATTTGCCAACATTTGACGAAGTAAACGAGATGGAATAAGCGAGATAAAGTTTGAAGCGGTGCGAATTCACTTTTTAAGTGACGTTTCCGTAGCCGTCACCGTCATTATTGCTTAAGCTCCCTACTAATTTTTCTCACCTTGTCCACGCTCGCTCTCTCCAAACCCATTTGTGCTGGAGCTGTAAGTGACCTTCTGTGCAAAGGTCTGGTACTTAGTCCCAGTCTCTCTGCTCTCAGTTTGTCCGGGGAGTGTGGCTGATTAGGGTTGTGTTGATACAAAAACGCTTTCCTGGCATTCTCCAAGTCAAGAGGTTTAGGATCTGGGTCCAGCCACGGGGGACGGCGTATCTCTGGTAGAAAATGTGAAAAAGCGGTACTCAGAAGTGTACATTGGGATTGTACTCCCATAAATTATCACCTGTCATTTTTCAATCATTCTTGAGCATATAACCTCATCAATCTCTCATTTTAATGTGATCACGTTTACATGATAGGTGGGGTGACCAGATAAGAGATAATATGGACAGGCGGGTTACCCTACCTAAACGAGTTTTCTCACTATACTATACTCATTTTCCTTGGACAAATCTGTCCAAGCGGGGAAAGGTGCAGTGAGGTTAACACTATGTGAAGCACCAACCAGTGAAAGAGGGCCAGACCACTACACCGGGAACTCCGTGCCCTACTCTTTACGACAAGTGCGTGGGTTCTTTACTGGGGTATCTCACCTCCATGTAAACCGGCCCTAGACCAAATTAATCAGTAAAGGGTCACATCCTAAGTTTTAGAGAGCTGATCTGAGTATCTTACCATCTCTGCCTACCTACCACTTGCAATTCAGGACTAGGGAACTTTTAAGAGCCTGAATTTTAAGCGTTTGACCATCTTTCATTCTACTCAATACAAGCTGCATTTTATCGCTTTAGGGGGACACACAAAAATCTATTTTGTTACTAACTAAAGAAAAAGTTTTTAAATTAATTGGAGGAAGTTTCCTGCCACAGGTTAGGTGACAGTATTCGCCTAGATACAACCTGTTTATGGAGACTGCAAAATAGACAAAAATTACAATAACATTGAAAATTAATACAATATTATTTTATTATGGCCATTTGCAGTCTACTAACATAAATCTAAAAAAGTCCAGTACTGACACTTGATTACCTTGTCTATAGTAAGTAACTTCTTTGATCTTTTTCTTCTCTATAAGTACTTTATTTTTCTCTTTTTGCTGAGCCATAAAAGCAGTGTTGTCAGCAAACTGCCCATACTTTTCTGCCTGAGGAATAAAGAATACAATGTAACAGTTCCTGCTAGTATATTGAATTAGTATAGGTAATAGCATGATTTGTAGTGATATTTGGCATAAATACCACGAGTGATATTTCGAAATTGTTATACGTAATTTCACGAGCCGTTAGGCGAGTGAAATTTGAGACAATTTTGAAATATCACGAGTGGTATTTATGCCAAATATCACGTACAAATCATGCTATTATTTGTTTATACTACTACCGGCAAAAGGTTTGTAATTTTCACATGAAGGTATTTCAAATTAAGCTGAAATACCACTGCTCTAAGCCAATCAAATTGCAGTAATTTTTCATGTAGTAGTATAACAGTATTGTAAATGATATTATGTATAACAATATTTAGGTTTAGCAGAATTTATGAAGAGAAATAAAAGAAACATTTAACTGATTAATTTTCATCATGCCGATATGCATGCAATAAGTATGTAGCATAAAAAAATTCAGTCCCAGCTGAGAAACACTGATGAAGTTTGAGCTAACTAATGTCGGCAAGCTTAAAGTTTATAATCTTTCTCTTTTTATCATTAATTAATGACATAACATTACCACAAAAGCTTATACGGTAACTACCTTTGGCCAAAATAATCAACAATCTCTTTCCTAAACAACCACTAAAAGAAATCAAAGGCCAGACACCAGTTTACAGTTACCTGAAAGTCTTTCTCAACCACAGCTATGTCACCCAAAACCAGTCTGAGTTATGTCGCCCGAAACGGTAAAACTTTCCGCAACATAAATTAGCATTTCGGGCAACATAACTCTGGTTTTGGGCAACCTAACTTTGGGCCAGATGACTTTGGGACAACTTGACCGTTTACCCCAGACAACACAAGTTTCTGACGCACAGTATGGTTTTTTGTTTTGTTTTTTTTTTAATTGACAAGGAAGGGTGAGGTTCCAAGACAAGGGCAGCCGAAATTAACACCAAACAGAACTTAGGTAAGGTCATAGTAGCCAGCAAGATCTTAGCCAGGGGTTTCGATAAGTACCGTCAACTGACAAAACGCATGATTGAAGCTGTGGTTAAAGAACTGATTCTGACAAAATTAATTTTAACTAAAGCAGTCATTAAACTAAAAAAGAAACAGTTTACTTTTCAACAATACGTAACTTTCGCATGAACTGCAGAGTGCTACTTCTCACAATCATGGTGATTCTGTTCGTATTCACTGTTTTCCAGGCAATCGTATCAGCATATAAACTACAGTTATTTTAAATCATTGACACAGTTACTGTGACGGTAATTACAGTAACTGTTCAGCATTAAAAATAATGATACAGTCAAACCTGTGTATAATGGTCACCCTTGGGAAAAGGCAACTGAAGGTGACTGTTATATTCAGGGTGACCACTAAATACAGGTCAACTTTGCAGCAAAGCAACTGAAAATTTTGGGAAGTTGTCCAGTGACCATAATATGTAGGGTGACTGCTATATACAGGGCTGTTATGGTACAGGTTTGACTGTACAAAAAATCGCCGCTGTTGATAAGAAAGAAATCTCCACCGGGCTATATCTTTTTTTAACTCAAATAATTACCCTGGCCAGAACGCTGAAGAACGCATTTTAGGGTCTCCAAAAATTTCAAAATTTTCTGGGGGAGTACGCCCCTAGACTCTCCTAAGAAGAAGGGCACTACACCTGTCAAGCTCGATCCTTCTTGATACCATCGATTACCCTATTCAAACATGCTGGCTACTTCAATCTTATTGAAACCCCTGCTTACGATAAGCCTGGCTGGAGCTGATCATTCTGGTCTGGATAAATTTTGAACCCATCCTCTACCAACAGAGCTAGACAGTGGTCCACCCAAGATGCACCCTCTCAAGGTAACCATTCAAATACAGATAGATACCCCCATTCAAATATGAAGTCACCAAATCATGGCCTCACTAAAACTTCAGCATAAATAAAATCTCATGATAATGGACTAAGTAGGTCATATTTCCTCAAATAATACCGTCCCTCAATTAACCGCCTCTCTCAAATAAATGCCCCCATTTGATGGAAATATTGCAAACAATCACCTCCCTTGAATAATCACCCCCCTTCCCACCCCTCTTGCCATCTTCTCTTTCATTTATCTGTAAAGTTGAAGAGGAATCTGATCCAGCAAAACTCAGATCAGTGACGATTCAAGCTCTGAAGAATTAATCAACTAAACAAATTTGGAACACTTAAAAAGTCCATGTTCAGTTTATTTGATGTAGTAACTTTTTTACTTATTTATAATGGGATAAAACAAAATGTTTAGGGCACGACTTCCAGTGAGCAACCTCCCTCAAATAATCGCCCCCATATATTAATTTGATGCGCAAAAAGAAATAATCACCCCCGGCTTTTACTCGAGGAAATATGGTACTTTAAGAAAGTATCCTGCCTCAGACTGTAACCTACCATTCTTGATGGAGCTTCCATATCAAGAGATCCAGTACACATGATATAGTGATGTTTCCAACATCCATATTCCCTATTATTGGGGGTGTATGGCAAATACCATCCAAACCGTAGACACTTTGGCATCCAAATTACATCCTGCTCACAAATAAATTTCCAGTGCCATGAGACTTGAGCTGCACGACAAAGGCTTCTTGGATCAAGGAATGAGAAGATGTATGTGCAAATGAAGCGGGGCAGAACAGTGGTGTAATCTAAGTGATGTATTGGTAGCTGCTTCTTGAACCAACCTTCATTGACAAACTTTAATTGAGATTTGGTACATTTCTTTAAGATGAAGGTGAGGAATTTTTTTCGTTGAGTATCTGT
Organism: Porites divaricata; assembly: GCA_038088405.1. NCBI lineage: Eukaryota > Metazoa > Cnidaria > Anthozoa > Scleractinia > Poritidae > Porites > Porites divaricata. The sequence goes on from JBBMOI010000013.1 coordinate 10,195,446, forward strand.
CCACATGGAGAACTGAAAAAATCAATGATTAATCACCATTTATTCAACATGTGAAACAGTGGAACCTTATGCAATAGAATTTAACCCAAGATATTAATGATGTTGATGATGAAAATGAACATGTTGCTGTTCATGACAATAATGATGATGATAGTAAGAGTGTGAATATGTACTTGAAACTTCAAATTACAAATACAAGTCCAGCAACCTTACTATCAGAAAAACTTGTATTTTTAGAATTACAGGTGTAATGTGTCCCTGTCAATGATTACTTGATGATTGACAGGCTCAGTCAGAGTACATCATACATGTGCATGTAGGTGATTTCCAGCTGTGTCTATCCTACACTGAGCTTTAATATCACTGAGTCTTAGAATTTTTCTTGGATGGCAAGTCCCAGAGGGTGGGGACCCTTAAGCTGCCAAATACCCCCCAGATGGAATGAAGGAAGAGTGAAAATGCTCTGCCCCTGGGTTCATCCACATTATTAACACTGCAGCAGTTCTTGCAATATGAAGTCAGTGATAGCTTGAGCTGTGGCTGGCTTGATTAAGTGATGAAAAAATGAATAAAACTGAGAAGATAAACCTTTAAAACCTCTAAACGTTTGTCCAGTCCTTCAGGGTTTTAAAAGTCAAACTGTAATAAACTGCTGGTCCTTTCTTACAAAATCCTCCATATATGGATTTTGAATCAGAATAACATGGGTGTGTCTCAAAGGCTAGGGGTAGCCCCAAGGTGGGCAAACCCCTAGTCCATGCTACCTCACCTACGGAACTGACAAAGTGTGCAAATGCCTAGTAGTTGCCCTGGGGAGGCAGGGATGGGCACAGATCACTGCTGCACAAAATAAGCAAAGCACCATTGCATGCAAAATATTTGCCAAAAAATGAAAAGGATATTGCCAAGCAGTTTTGACTGGGCATAATCTCTGCTGTGTTGAACAAATGCAATGGAGTAGTACCACATCAGAGACTACGTGCATCCCAATGTAATATGCCAACTCTCCCAGATTATGCAAGAGTCCTCCGGATATGGTACCAATCTCCCAGTCTCCCATACAGGTCGCAAAATCTCCCTTTTGCGCTTTTCTGTGGTTACGTTTTTCACTGACAAAGACTATTTCGTCAAAGTGAATTTTGATGGTCTGCACAAGTTTCCTTTGAGACATTGTATAATGTCCTTAGCCACACCCACGTTATATTTTGGGGGCTCCGTCAATCTGTGAATCTCAGGGAGGGTGGTAGTTGATATTTTGCAGGGGACAATGTAAAAGAAAGAGTCTCGAGATTTTAGATCTCCAATCTTACAATCTCTGCACCCAGATCGATGGCAACTTCGTACTAACTTCGTGGAAGTCATTTCTTCATTATGTGCGGAGAAAGTCTTGCTGTAAAAAAAAGATCCTGAAATTCCAGTTCACTGAACTTCGGGTTTAAGAGATCGACAGATGCCCATGAAGTCGCGATCTCAAGGCCGATCCGACTTCAAGGCTGACAAGCAGATGTTTTACAAATTTAAGCTTCGTTTCCACATTTTTATTTTGCTTTTGCTGGCCAATTTGAATTTCCTTTTCCTCCTTGTAAGCCCTTTTAGTATCTTACCCAGTGTCCGATGAGCTCTAGCCGTTCCAGAAATATCTGTAGAAGCAGAATATAAAACAATAATATACTCTCAATTAGCACAAGTGCCTTTTCAAAATCAAACTGTGAAGTTGTGAACCATCACAAAAGACTTCAAATTGGTTGTTTAAACACAGTTACAAACCGGAAAATGAGAATAAAAGGCAACTTTAAATTGCTGACTTACTTGATTATTGAAGGCTGTATTCATAACAGGCGTCCAAGCACTGTAATGTGTCTTGTATTTATCGGTATGGAATCCATGCTCTATCACGGACGGCGAAATTCGTGGTTTCGAGTGGCCTTTCGCGCCAACTAATTCGTTCTCCTCTCCTGATCTTCGCGTTTTCTTGCCATTTGCAGACGATAAACGCGAAGCTCGTGGATTCCCTGCAGACATCGCTGGCCAGAATTATATATCAGAGCCCAATAACATTAAAGAAAAAAATGAAGTCCTGTTCCTTCAAAACCGTTCATAAAGCGCGCATTTTCATTCGGCGTCCTGGGGTTGTCAAGGAAAGCGACAATCTCTCCTTAGGTTACCCTAGAGGGGTCTTATAACACATACATTATGTTAGAGTTTAATTTAAACAAAAAAGGAAAGTAACCAAAACAAAGGAACCCGAAGTTTCACCTCATTTTCTTTTTTTTACATTGGCTGTCGAAAAGCAGGAAAGGATCTCAAAAGAACAAGAAAATGTCTGTTTTATCGGGTGTCCTGTTAAAAGTTCTTTGGCATCCCTGTGGTAACTATTGGCAGATCAAAGAGCCTGGATCCCACAGATCCCACAACAAAGTTTTCATTCTTCATGCCTTCTTCACTACGCTCGTGAAAGACACAATGAGGAGAAAATATGTCCTCTGGACGGGGATTTGGACAGCCAGGAAACCAGAGCTTTGACGGTACAAGAGCTGTTTTATTACGCTTAACGTTTCGACTATTAGCTAAGGTTTTGGTTATCAGCGGTAATGTGACGTATTTTGTTTCACAGGCAGCCGACCAAGCAAATTTCTGTACAACTCCGGAAAAAATAAAAAGAATGATCCTTGGCGAGCAGATGATCCTGACATTGAAGATGGGCTAGAACTTGCTCTCCAGCCTAAAAATAAGTTTCTTAAAACAAAAGACAATCGCAACTTGCCAGGTACGAACGAAGTTAGTTGTAATGAAGTCTCCGTTTACTGACGTTTCTTTGCTGATTTCTCTCTTTCGTAACTCTTTACACAGGATCCGAACTAGACGGCGTCTGGAGCATACGCAAAAATGTCCAAGTGAGCCAAGCTAGCAAGAACGGCACGTTTTTAAACACAAACAAAGCGACACCTTCATATTATTCAAGGCACGGCGGATTGAGTGGTAGGCCCAAATGCGTGTTAAAAAAAACTATTGTAATCCGTAGTAATCTGCAGTACGTAAGCTTAATTCATAATCTTTGAACTTGGCTTTTTTATTTCTCTGAAGTAAATCATAAGCTTAATTTCAGACTAAAAAGGCCGCTCTCTCAATGAGCTTTTGCTTTTGATACCGCAAGCTTAATTTGAGCTATTGACACGGCGAATTTGTGTTTACCTCAAAAGCAAACTCTTAGTCTGGCAACCGCTCTTTATAGTTTTTACGCTTAGCTTAATTTTCAACCGCGATTTTTTTCACCCCGTCACCACAGGTTCTGGAGATGCGGAAAGTTCGGCACTGAACAGAGCGCAAGACGACGAATTTCTCAATTCAAGTAGTGGTAGGTATCATTTATGTGTCGTGTGGTGTTTTGTGTCGAAGTTTATTCTGCGGTGACAGTTTTTTTCATTAAATTTTACCCCACTGCGAGTAAACCGTTTTGTCGCTACCTCAGTGAAAGTCGATTTAATTAGCAAGTGATGTTTTGTACGTTGTAAAATTCACCTGCTTTCAGCATTAATTCCTTGGATACTCAGGAATGTGAAGCGAATCTTCTAGATAGCAGTATTTAAAATAATCTCATGGTTTTAAGGGATTTAACAAATCTTGTTTAACAAATTGAAAGATTTGTTGAATAGTATGCTTACCGGTAATTCTTACATATTTCCATCTTATACTCTTAAGTTAAATTATTCAAACCGAAAAGTAGGCGTAATTGAAAATGAGATTATTGTGCTTGAGTACATTTGTCCTTGTTCTTCTCAACAGCAGGAACAGTTTACTTAAAGAATGGTGCTAATAATTCTTCACCTTATGTTTCTAATTTTTCGAGATAACGCTTAAACGTGTTAAGATGAAACGTTGATCTTCTCTGAAGATCTAATCCTATCTGTGTTCCCTAGTGTAAACATAAAAAATGATACCAAAGTGTTTTTCTAGGTGTAGGCCTATTCTGGCATCATATGCTAAAGGCTACCCCATGTTTGGTTCTGCTCCATTCAACACTAGCATCGTTTTAGCTCTTCATTCAAGGCTTGTATGATATGTCCATCAACTGATTAAACAGACATGCCATTAATGTTTGGGAGCATGATCGAAGCATGAAATCCAGATAATTTCTCCTTTGCACTAAAAACCACCAACAGTAATAATGTTACAGTTGCCATAAATGTTTGCGAATGATGAAACATGTATGGTTGTGCTGTTAAAATGTAATTTAGGGGCAATCCGCCCCAGCAAAAAAGCCGTTTTAGACAAATTTTCTCTCATCACCAGGTTTTCGTGATTTTACAAGTTTTATCCCAGACAGGACAATCTTCAAAGACGTCGCGGGCAAAATTTGTCCTGGGTTAAAAATTGGACAAAGTTGACTAAATAAATGAAAAGTAATGTGTTTTTCTTGTCAATCATTTGTTGTAAAGCAAGTATTCTTTCCATTTTAATGGCTTTGATGAAATGTACAGGAGACCAGGGCTTCTTACCATTACATGGGGAAACTGGAAATTCCGGTTGGAAAATCACTGGTTTGTGCCATTCTGTTTGGAAAGTGTCAGAAATCAATACTACTTAAAAGTAGTGACAGATGCAACAGCCTGTTAAGAGTAATAGTTTCCAGACAGTGCTGATAATTTTTTCGAAACAAAATTGCCACCATACAATTTTTGGCCTAGATATTATAAAATAATATATCCTCCTACAGAACAGTGCTGAGAACACAGAAACACACTTGAGATTTGATGCAATGTACAGGAGACCAGGGCTTCTTACCATTACATGGGGAAACTGGAAATTCCAGTTGGAAAATCAACTGGAGTGCCATTCTGTTTGGAAAGTGTCAGAAAATATAGGCTGTCATAATTTTGAGGCCATACAATATAATACTTTTTCTGGTCGGTCCAGCTGATATTGATATACTTTGTAGTGGTTTATTCTTCCAGAAGATCAACAACTAATCTGATCTTGTGGGAGAATAAACATTTTAAAGTGTTTTTGCATGAGATTTTCAACCAAACTGTTTCACGTGTAAATGGTAAGCACCCCGGGAGAGTTGTTCTATGTACTGGAGTCCAAGATGGCATATGTGTTATTGGTTAAAATATTATTTATTGCAACAGGACTTGAAAGGCAGCATGGCAACTTCTCACTTCATATCAATACAGTGGGGCAATTTAGAGGGAGAATCTCTTGAGATTTATTTATATGGTACATCTTTCTCATATGTGATGTGCTTGTGACAAGCTTACAACACAAATTATGTCTGACTTGTGAATATTGTCAGGTTGATTTTCAATGTACATGCTAATTCTAAGCACATGGCATATGACATAAGTTCATTTTTTTAGTGTAAATTACCCTTTAAGGAGAGAGTCCACAAGAAGACACCAGATTAGGGTTCTTCCCACACCCCTATATTTGATCATGCACAGAGAGCTTTGTTATCTCCCATCTCAATTCAGTGAAACTGAATTGGACCTTTGCAAATACTGTAGACTGGTTTAAGGTATACCAATTCGCACTCTGCTACAGTCTGCGGCGTTAAACAAAATGCAGTAACTGTAATTTTATATCCTTTTCTTTGGCATTTTCCTTCAGATCATAAATCATGGAGTATGGCAAGAAGCTCAAACTTTTCATACTCAGATAAACCAAAGTTCGGTGGAGGTATTTATGCTTCATCATCAGATACCCAGCCTGATGATTTTTTGGATTCAAGAAATTCTCCAAGCACAGGTCATGAAATTAATGATATGGTGCACAAGAAAAATCTTTTGAACAGCAAACTTAGGATGGCAGGAGGTAGGACTTTAATTACATAAACAATCTTCAGTCATTTGTAAGTGTAAATAACATTTTTTTGTGGCTATAAAAAATTGCAGTAAAATTTTGCTTAAAAGCATTTTAAGAAGTGTTATTTTAAAAAGCATGACACAATGTTTCGGCGTTCTCAGACGTCATTATCAATTTAAAAGAAAATAGCATGCATGTTTTATAAATACTAGAGAAAGTAACAGATCATTAAAAAGAAAAGTAACATATTAAAATATATTACAAGTTAAGTAATGATCCAGGTGAGACAGGAAGAAATTTCTTTTGTTATGGCGCAATACACTTTTCTGACATAAAAAAGTTTTCATTTTCACACAGAGAATACATAAACCTACAAAAATGTAGTTTACGAAATAAAATGTATTTAAACTCTGTTTCTAAAGGGTGTTTTTTTTTTCTGTTAAAGGATTTTGACCAATCAGAAAAGTTACAAACAATAGCGAAGAAAAGTTCACAATTTTACATGTTTCTCACGTTGGATTTCTGTGTTACTTAGACTCAGATGAGATTTTGTTATAAGAAATGTGGTTGGAAAACAAAGGATTAATACACATGCTGCTTTGCGAAGATTTCGAAAAATTTGCTGTTTAAACCAAACAGAAGTATAGTACAAACAATGGTAACAATAGTAAAATTAAGTACCTTTCTGCATTGGCACATGTTCATTGCAATTGGTTCTTTCCTTCTTATCTGGACCATTACTTGAACAAAGGGTTTCGCACTGATTGAGTCACTCTAAATAATTATTAAGACTGGGCTTGAGTTCTTTGATGCATAGCATCTCCTAAATGAGACAACCAAATTTTCCGTGGTTCTTCTTTAGAGGTACATTTTAGAACACGAAAAATAAAAAAACACTTCTTTAGAACACAAAAAATAAAATACAATATTTTATTATAAAAAGATGTTACCCTTTATGAAACAGTCAACTCTTGCTTTGAAGATTTCTTTCTTTTCCAGAAACCTCACTAAGAAGGTACAACTTCCAAACAATGGGCACAATATTTTGTTGCTTTAAATCTCACTGTAATAACAGAATACAAGCATTTTTTAGTGATATTATATTACAGCTGTATGTAAATTCCACATTACATAAATTAATTGAGGTGTGCCTATGCTTTTTAGCTCCCCAGATATCAACTCGTGAAATGTCAGCAAGAACACGACGTGCAAAAAAGATGCATGATGCACATCTCAGGTCAATGGGTTTGGGGCAGTACACACCAAGCGATAATGGATTGTACATTTCACCAGGCGAGGAGCAAGATAAAGACGATGACTTCTAGTTGATATTATGTGTGAAAAATGGTTCTGGTCAAACATTAATTAAGTTGTTGCATGCTCTCAGACTTTCAGAAGGAAAAAATAAAGAATTTAGAGCAATTGAAAAAATCACTGCTCTATGGTCTTCATAGTCTACTGTTAGTAAAAACTGGATAGGAAATTTAATAAGAAAAGTTGAGGGGCCATAGTGTTTTTTATGTTCCATCAAATAGTCTTACGTTATATGCTAAGTATCTTGCAGTAATTTATTTGCTTAAGTTGTTTGTGACAGGACAACTCTCAATCCTGTACTAAACACTTATCAGTGACCTTATCAGTAGCACTCTTTCATTAACAGGCATCATGATACACCTAGTCTTGCTATGCACACAGGAAAGCCAAAGTTCAATTTGAGATGATGAAACAAATGGACTGGCCGGTGTCTCCTCACTCTCATCATAGCTTGCTAGACTCCTGATTTGAGACTAGTACAATGTATTATTTAATAGATGTAAAATACTATACATTAGGAATTTTTTTAACTGTACATACTACAAGCGTGATTTGGCAAATAATTTATTTTATTTTGGTAGCCTTTTAAGATAGCATTGACAAGAAACTCTGATGACTCTGAGCATTCAAATGAAACCTCTTTAGCAGTAGTACCATTCGTGTTTTTGGTATATGACAAAAAAAAAAAAAGAAAAAGCACGTGACCAGATCATACTGTACAGATGGAAGTCTTATAAAGAAGTTATTAAGGTGCCAATAGAGCTGCCTGGTCCCTCGCGAGCAAAATTTCTGAGAGGTTAATTTTTATTTAGGAAGATTAGATTACAGCCTTGAGCAGATCGGTGATCGATGTATTTTTGGAGTGTTTGTACTTTTTTCAATGTTTGCATCATCTTTTGTGTACATACAATGTTTCAGTTTTTTGAAATTCAATAGAAAAGATGAAGAAAGTAATTATTAAGTACAAAGCCCGTGTATCAGTGAATCATAATTTGTTTGTAAAGATTGATTACTAGGCTCCATTTCTAGCCGTTTGAGGACCTTATTATAAGATACGGTGGTATTAAATCGAGCCTAACTGATTACTGCATATAAGTTTCATATAAAGCGTGAAATGAAGACAGTACTGTATCCCAACTTCTCATTTGAATATGAAAGGGTCATCCTTATCCCTCTTGGGAACTATTCCTTATTTTATAGACGCAAGTAAACACTGCTTTTTATCTACCGTAAATCCTCTACTAAGCGTCCCCCACTAAAAACCCCTGCCCTTTTTCTAGGGGAAAAGTTATTTATCCCCCTCTCTTTTGAAAAGCCTCTCCTCCCTCTTTATTTTTAAATTGTGCCCGGTCGTTTCGCTACAAGTTGTTTCGCTGCAGACTCGTTCCCAGTCCCTACTTATTTGTTCTTCAAAGGCGATAAAAGACCGGGGAGAAATGATGTCAAGGTCGCGGGGCTTCCCTTGATGCAATGCGTTCTAGTCAAAACCGCCTCAGGAGCCACTGGGGACGAGTCTGGTTTCGCTGCATAATGAAGTCGATTCGCACCGAAGTTGTAAAGTCGTTTCGCAGCATCATGAAGTTGATTTGCTGCAAAACATTTTTCGTTTCGCTGCATACTTGAGCAAATTTCCATCATAATAAAAGTTAAAAGTAGGTTGAGTTTGATCGTCCGGGTTAACGTAGTCCTGAATAGGACTGTTGTCGTTGACAGTGACTGACGTTTCGACAACCTGTGCGGTAGTCATCTTCAGAGTCAAAGTGAGTTGTATCACGTCAGTAGATGGTATTATATACTCTGGTTATTGATCTGATTGGTCAATAAAGTCAAGATGTTATTGGTCGTCTGTCAGTGAAGCCGCGATGTCATTGGCTATGAAGACTCGTAATCAGTAATTGGCGCGTTTCGATCCGTCTATTGTCACAGTTAAGCAGTCGTCTATTGTTAGTCAAATTGTCAGTTCTCCAGTCGATCTCTCGTAGTTAGTTTCGCTTCATCCCGTCAATAAGTCGTTTGTACGGCGCTGGTAACTGTTGGCTACGATTCAGTGGCGTCTGTTCTAAGTTAGTGAACCAGCTTTCCAAAGTAAGACGTTGATGGTAGTCTGTAGAATACGTTATACATGTCGCAGAGTCCCAGTCAATTTGATGTTTCGTCTGTAAATGTTGCTGAGCATCATTTACAGACGAAACATCAAATTGACTGGGACTCTGCGACATGTATAACGTATTCTACAGACTACCATCAACGTCTTACTTTGGAAAGCTGGTTCACTAACTTAGAACAGACGCCACTGAATCGTAGCCAACAGTTACCAGCGCCGTACAAACGACTTATTGACGGGATGAAGCGAAACTAACTACGAGAGATCGACTGGAGAACTGACAATTTGACTAACAATAGACGACTGCTTAACTGTGACAATAGACGGATCGAAACGCGCCAATTACTGATTACGAGTCTTCATAGCCAATGACATCGCGGCTTCACTGACAGACGACCAATAACATCTTGACTTTATTGACCAATCAGATCAATAACCAGAGTATATAATACCATCTACTGACGTGATACAACTCACTTTGACTCTGAAGATGACTACCGCACAGGTTGTCGAAACGTCAGTCACTGTCAACGACAACAGTCCTATTCAGGACTACGTTAACCCGGACGATCAAACTCAACCTACTTTTGAAATGACTCCTGGGTTCAAACCTTTCACAATAAAAGTTAAGTTTCTTCATACCTTGAGTTTATGTTGTTGATATTTTCGTGGCATCCTTCTTCCGAAATCTTTTTTCTTCCCCGGCGTAGTTTCGGACTTCGCTCTTTTAAGAGCCACCAACTTTAACTTAAATCATGGCCAATTTAAACTTATCTAGTTATAAATATTACAACCTTACCTTGTCTAACTATAATCTATAATAGCAAAAATCGTTTAAACCAAAGAAATTTCCGCCCACAACGGTATCCAAAGTTTAATTTCTGGTGTTCATTTAATTTTCGATGATCAACTCACAGGGGCACCCAACGACAATTTTCGGAAAAATATCTGTTCGGAAGAAGATTTGAGATCTAGAATTTTCGGAACATTTGTTGCAAAAATTTCTTGCTTGCCTGCCTCTCCTAGGATTTTCGAACATCTAAAAATGGTATAATTGCATATTTTTAAGGGATTTTTACCCTAAAAATGGTCACCTAGAATTTTCGGGAGCCTATTTTCTGGCTGAAATTTTCGAAAAGGTAAGTTTTGATCCCTATAATTTTCGGATCACTAGACTTTCAGCTAGGAAATCCGAACAGATGGAAAATTTTTAGGGGATAAAAGAATGCCTATATCTACCGTTTAAATACTAAAATACGTTTAGCAATGTTTTTTTAATGGCTTTGAACTACATTCTCGTTGGGTGCAAAAAGTCCAGTTCAGCGCCATCCGGACATGATGCAGCGAAACGACTTTGAAGCGAAACGCCGTCATCATTGCTAATCACAACCTGGTTCCCATGCAGTAAGGGAGAATCAGGCAAGATTTTGCGTTTCTTTACGTTGAACACTGCCGCAAAAAAATGTCAGTCTTGGATTTACCACTACCGATCACTACGTTACGTTCACTATTTTATGTCTACACTAAATAGGTAGCAAGGTAGGTAGGTTCATGTCAGGTTTATCTATGAACCTTTTTGGTAGTACGTTTCATCTGCTCGTTTTGTATTTTCATTTGTTTACCTGAATCTGCCTAGCGTTAAACTCGATTCTAAATTACTCAAACGATCAGTTGTTAAAGATCAATGTTCCCCGGAGCCTTTTTGACCAAAAAGGGTCGCAACCGTTGTGAACGAGAATTGATCCTGCGTAGAGAGAGCTTTTAGTTAGATTCGAGGACGAGGACTACATTTAGTTATACGTTTTCTCGCCTATTCTCTAAAAATCAGGGACGGCAGAGCGTATTTCTAAGTGGGGGGGCTGAAAACGAGCGCCGGAGGCGCGAGTTTGTAGGGGGGTCTGGGGGCATCCCCCCCAGAAAATTTTGAAATCTAGATGCTCGGAAATCGTGTTTACAGCATTCTCCGCGAGATACTTCTTGAAATAATTAGCCTGGATAAAGCGTGAAATAAAAGGTACTTTAAGTGCTTACAGCAATGTTTTGGAGGTTATTTCTCGGCCTTCCGGTCTCCTACGCAAACCTGCGGTTTTTACAAGCTTCCCGGCGTCTGTGGGAAGCAAGCACATGCATGCAAGCAAGCATGCCCTGTACAATTTCTCGCGCCAGTCTCCAACTCGCGCCTCAGGTATTCCAACCCTCTTTGGGGGAATAACCTGAAGAGAATACTTTCGTTTTCTTGTTCTCCTTTTTTATTTCTTTATACGTACCATATACCAAAACAAAAACAAAAAAAATGTCATCCTCCCCAAAAGTGGGGCTAAAGCCCCCCCCCCAGCCCCCCCGGCTCCGCCGTCCCTGAAAATAGACACCCCGGAACGGCTTTACTGTACCTTTTTTTTTTTTCACCACAAACGGTAGAACGTTTAATTATTTCCGTTGAAGGAGGTAAACGGCCCTCTCCCGATCGCTAAATGATAAAGTTCCTCATATTTTATAACCTGGTTTCGCCACTCCGACATTCTCGCTGAAACTCGTAGTAGACTGACGACGGCCACCACATTTCCCGGCCAAAATGACGTTGGTTCACGCGCCCGCACTACTCAGTATTAAGAAAATCTCGTTCTCGTAGGTTTTTTCGTTTTAGAATCTACAGTTCTCCATTGAATTTGTAAATTCGCCCTCGAGTGTCAGTACTGTTAATTGCGCCGAGCAAGTGAGAGAATTTTATTAGCCTGCGTCGGAGCAAGCTCTCCTGGGACCCCACCCACCGCAGCCCCGGGAACGGGAACCCAAGGAGAGACTTTTATAATCCAATTCTTGCTGTTTTAACAAAGACCAATGAACTGATAACGAAACAGCAAAAAGTAAAGACTCGAGTAATCCCGATATTTCGAACAAACAAGCCGTTCTTCTTCGAGGGATTTGTAACCCCAGGAACTAGAGCTTGCTCGCGAGCTAGAATAACCTCGCGCTTTTTCAATTGATCCCCACGGATCCGACTATCTCGTAGCCTGGAACAGACTAAGGCTAGAAGTCAATAGACAAATCACTGTCTCTCCAACAAGTCGCTTGGAGTCGGTCACTACCCGAAAGTACAAACTGGAGGGAAAATCCAAATTCAGAAGTTTAATACCTGGTCACAGATGTAGTAAATAGTAAATCACAAGTGTAATCAAGTATAGAAATCACTATGAAAAAGTTAAAAAATGGTAATATAAAAACACCCTGGTCCACACTTACCGAATTTTATAAATCGGGCTTCAAATCACAGCAGAAATCCTACAGAAAATCTAAATAAAAAATACAATAATATAATACAAGAATTTATATAGCGCCATTTCCGTGAGCTCAATGGCGTTTTACAATAATGTAATTATAAAAATAAAAAACATTTGAGTTATTAAAGAAAATATATAACAGTTGTAGAAATTAAGATCTAAAAAAAATAAGAATAAGACATATTCTACTTGCTAAGATTAACTGAGGAAAATATATACAATACTGAAGAAAAAAGGGTAGTCAACTATGTAATAAAAGCTTCTCTAAAAAGTAGTGCTTTAATCTTATTCCTAAAAACATCAAGGTTCTGGATTGATCTTATGTCATCGGTTAGGGAGTTCCAGAGCCTGGGCGCAGCAACTTGAAAAGATCTGTCACCGTAAAACTTGGGATCAGACTTAGGTGTTACAAGCAGATTTATTGAAGAATATCGTAATTGCCTCGTCGGAGTATAAGGCTGTAGAAGATCTGCTTTTTATTTTGGCGTCATGCCATTCAGTGCTTTGTACGTAAGAAGTAGTATTTTGTACGTAATTTATTGTCTGACTGGTAGCCAGAGTAGTCTTCGAAGAACTGGTGTTATATGTTCTGAGCTTCGAGTTCTTGTCACCATTCGAGCTGCGCAATAACCGATTGGGGTAAGCCATATAGAAAAGCATTACAGAAATCAAAGATGAAATAAATGCATGAACAAGTGTCTCAGCATTATCCTGAGAGAGACAGTTTCTTATATCTTTGCTATATTTCGTAAATGATAGAAGGCCGTTTTGCAAGTGTTCATAACATGTTTCTCAAGTTGACATGGGAATCAAAAATTACACTTACATTTCTAGCATTATTAGATACTTCTTTGTATTCACCAGCCATATGAATGCCCTTATATAGGTGGGTTGAAATGGGCCTTTACAACTTATCTATCGTTCTAAAGTACGAAGCTTTTACTGGCGGACTAAGGAAACCGTGAACACTGGAATATTTTAAGAATGGAAAGACTCGGGTAAATCTAGTTCCAATTGAATATGGTCGGTTTAATAAATCTGACCTCAGTTGTTTCAAAGGTGGATGGCGCCATCCGACCGGATTAATCTGTATCCACTGGTGGATAATGCAATTGGTTTCCTTAAATCTTATCCACTGGACATGGAATTATCCGGTGGATAGTGCTATCCATCTTTTGAACAACGTGGGCTAGGCTGGTGAGACGGCATTGAATACGGCCTTGAACTCGAGTTCCTCTGTGTACAAAAATATGATTATTTTTGGTTACGTTTGCTTGACGTCGATCGCCAGGTTGTACCCAATAGTGCTAAGTCGTCGTAAACCCACAGTGGTTACATATACTGTAGATAGAAGAGAGGGTTGTGGGGTGTAGAGACAAATAACAACGTAAATTATGATAGGATCCTCCAAAACGGGTTCGGGATACATCAATAAGGGCACTGTCCCATAAACTGGCCGTGTAACCAGGGTGTGTAAGGTGGCGGAGCGTCTGCAGGAGCTGGAGCCGGAGCCGCAGCCGGAGGAGCAGCCGGAGCCGGAGCTACGGTTGAACTGTGAAAAACCAAACCAGAAACTCCGCATTGATCCAGCGTGTTTGAACTCTGGGGCGCCGATGAGACTTCTTCATTGCAGTAACATAAATTATATATTTCATGCATGTGAACAATGATCATTGCAATATTTTTGTTGATGAAAATCGACGCAGTTATCTCGTAGCCCAGGCACAAGCCTAATCGAAGCCCCAGAAATACAGTTTCAAAAACCAATTCTACAATATAATAGGCTAACCAACAGTATTGGTCGCGACGCTCGCGTTCACTGCGGAGTTCTACCATCATGACAAATGGCAACCACAGGTTCTTTATACATGCAAAAGCAATAAGGCTGTTCTTTAAATCCGCTGAAATTCTGTATGTGCCGTATTCGCTTTCCCTTACAACACTTCCAAGTAGTTCAATTGTATCATATAAATGAACCATACACATTACTGAATACCGAGTTATGCCGAGCGGGGAGTCAAACCAAAGCGATAAAGGAATTTTTGCTGTGCGACATAGGAGCAGCCAAAGAAATGGAGTGATGCAGAGTGTCATTTTTAAAGTATTAAGATTCCAGAATCCTTCAAATTCTATTCTGTCACCGATGAGGCCAAACACAACCGCAGTCATGGGTACTATGCCGAGCCAAATGTATAAGGTCCAGAATATCAACATGAAGTGGACGTCTTCCGCAGACAGGCTTTCTTCCGCGTTCGTCCACCAAAACAAACCCAGTACAGAGGGGAGAAAAAGTATAAAGGTTGCATACCAATCGGAGTTATCTTGGTAGGTTGCTGGAAAGGCGGCCAAGAAAAAGCACTGCATTATCATTAATGCAAAGAATAAGAATCGTTTCAAGATGATACCGTAAGCCATTGTTGTCGTGTGTAGTTATGTGACCTTTCAAGGAAGTACATATACTGTTTGACGAAGTTGTCATAGAAACTGGAGGATACATAAGGCGTTTGTTTGTCAATCCAATTTCGGTTTTCAGACGTTTGTTATCGGAAAAACTCCGGATCATAGAATTTCGATGGCAGAAATGTTGTGGTTAACGTTACCAAGAGGAAAGAAAACCCCGCACTAGTATTAAACATGAATAATGGCCGGGGTCCTTTTACCTTTGTCACGAAATGTTTGAGGTTATTTCAAAGGGATCGCGATGTGGCTTTATAACCCACCCTTTGAACAATAACCAGTTCTTAAGGAATACATTGAAAGTTTTTTTCTCTGTTTTACTTGTATGAGCCGAGGTTATTTCATATGATGAAGCAACAATCAGGGACAAAAGTAGTTGACACACTTGTTTAAAATGGGTGCTTTTATCAATCATTTAATTGATTTATAATTTCATTCCTTTTAAACGCCGTAAATCCTCTCCCCCCCCGAGTCAATGTTGTCTCAAGTAAAAGAAAGACTTGAGGGTCCAAAATACAACATTGATTTTTGGGGAAAGGGGTTGGGGTAGACAGGGGAAGGGGATAGGTATGTCCACTATGTAAAAATGGGGCCATTATACGGAAGTGTCTCAACACTTTTGTCCCTCATTGAAGAAAGAACGAGGTAGGGATTTCCTCATGCAATGGTACTTTACTTCAATACTTTATTTCAAACTTTCCTACCTTGACTATTTGCTTGGTGAAAAGGAAATGACAATGATGAGCAGTTAGTTCAACGTCAGGGGCGTAGCCAGCCCATAAACTTGTAGGCCCGGGCCTACAAATTTTTGGTGTGATCACTCTACCGCTTATAACACTTATAAACTAGTCCTTTCCAGTAGAAAGTGAAGTGCTGCGAGTAAGGGACCGATCGTTTACTAGGTCCCAGAGGTGGGCGGGGGTTTTCAGGTAAGTGTGGGATATCAAATTTTACCCCTCCATAAAAAAAATACATATGAAAATTGTACCCTCCCCTCTCCTTGACAATAACAATTTTTAAAATGCACCCCACCAACCCCCTCTCTAGACCAAGTCTCTTCTTCCATCCTTGGGCATTGATTTTATGAGCTATAAGATATCGGTAGTCAGCAGCGTAGCGTGAGATTTTGAAAATGCACACAGTGATCTTTTATAGATCCGATATGCTGTAATTTTTGCATGGTTTTGTCCATGTCCTCAGGTTGGTTTTGGCGAGACATCAACTTGACACTTGGACTCTTGCCCCCCAGAAAGCACGTGGTATGGCGTGATTCTGTGGGTGTTGAGAGTTCTGGGTCAGGGCTTAAAATCATAGTGCGCGGTTATTTTGTATCAGAGTTTTCTCTGTTACGCCATACTGACGAGCCCCAAAAAGGGCGAAACAGCTGTCTATGGCTACAAACCCGCTATGTTTTGAGTTCTTTCGGTGTCTTGTTGATGTCTTGCAGAGTTAAATTTCACGCAGTACGATCAGCATTGCAGTATTCTGCTTGCAGAATTATATGTCTACGCAGTGAAACAAGTTAGCGCGCCGAAGGTGCCCCAAACCCAGGGGAATCTGGGGCATGCTACCCCACAAAATTGTTAAATTTAGGGTCTAGGAAATGCCATCTCCTGCGTTTTCAGCAGAACATTCTCAGTAAATAAAGACGAAGGAAAATGCAGTAATTAGCTGTCTATTTTACCCATCGGTAGTGTTATCGGTAAGGTACAGTGTTGACGGCGAGAGGAGGTTACAAGCAAAGGGTGAGATGTGTACCCTTCAGACAGCCAAACTCTGTTATAACGCCATCAATATCAATCACGTCCTTGTGCTTATATGCAGAATTACAAGAGAGCTCAATCTCTCGTCTGTCATGGTCCTTCGCGAAGGAGTTTGCAGTCTCTTCATACCGCTGAAGCTACGTTCAGCTGTGTATGTTGACACAGGATAAGTCAACAAAGTTATGAGAGCCGTGACATACCCCTGCATAGAATTGGAGTTGAGGTCTGTGGCCCATTTCACTCCATTTAACCAGTAAAAGGATAAAAGAAATCCTAACACAAAACACCAATATGATGCAAAATATTTATCCCGATATGAATGACAAAATTGCTTTCAGGAAATACGGTTTCAGGCGTAGGTGTGTACATGCACGTTACATTCCTGGTAGGAGAAATAGCTGATAGGTTCCTGGGCCGAGATTTATACGAGTAACATTTTGTTGCTGACAAAGAAGGAAACGTTGATTTGCTTCAATCATAATATAGTTTGACAAATTTAACATAGAAGGCCAGTCCTGTGACTTAATATTTCGACCCCCCTCACATTCTGTGCATTTTCAAAATTAACCCCCAAAATCAAGCCTCTTAGAAAATCGTACCCCCGCTCCGAACCCCCCCCCCCCCCGTCCCAAACCCCACTGGACGTAATAAACGATAATAATAATAATCATAACTATAACAAAATTGTCAAATCTGATTGGCTATCAACTGCCCTGATTTCAGCCTTAACTGGACAGTTTAATAGGACAGAACGCGTCATGCCTAAGTAATTGGACAGTACGCGCCATCACGCGCGTGCTTAAATGGCTTTCTTTTTTCACGGCTAGCAAAACAAAATGTCGAATTTCTTGTGTTTTGATTTTAAAAATAGCCTATTATATTACAAATTTTGTTAAAGTTATGATTAACTGGTAACAGAACTTCGTGTCGTCCAATTCGGTCTGTAATCATACTCGTGATTAAACAAATCGGACTCCCGCTACGCGGTCCTCCGATTTTGTTAATCACTCGTATGATTACAGACCGAATTGGACTCCACTCAGTCCTGTTACCATTACTACTACTACTAATAATAATAATAATAATAATGAAAGTGAAGAATGATCATCGCAGTGAATTTTCCAATTTAAGCAATTGGTAAGAAGAAGCCTGAAAAAATCAGGGCTTCAACGGGATTCGAACCCGTGACCTCCGCGTTGCCGGTGCGTTGCTCTACCAACTGAGCTATGAAGCCACACATTGGGAGCGAGGTCAATTTATTGAGTTCATATCTCCCGTAAGGAGATTTTCATCTATAACCGCAGTTCAAAATGAATTATTTCATATATTTCACAATAATAATAATAATAATAATAATAATAATAATAATAATAATAATAATAATAATAATAAAAACAAAAGAAACAAAAAACCCAAAGAACTATAGACCAATTACTTGTCTTCCCACGATGTATAAGATTCTGACATCCATCATAGCAGAACGAACATATACTTTCTTGAATGAACACCAGCTCCTACCATCAGAGCAGAAAGGCTGTAAGAGAGGGAGCTACGGATGCAAAGACCAACTCCTGATAAACAAGATGATCCTGGAGGACTGTAAGACCAAGAAAAAGAATCTATCCACAGCCTGAATAGACTATAAGAAAGCATTTGATAGTGTACCTCATACGTGGATAATAAAGTGCATGGAAATCTATAAGATCTGCCCTGTGACTGTCAACTTTATCACAGAAAGCATGAAATGTTGGAAGACAACTTTACGCCTCAACCATGCTCAAGGGTCAATGACATCAAGGCCTATCAGTATCAAAAGTGGAATCTTTCAAGGAGACTCTCTCTCTCCACTTCTGTTCTGTCTTGCCCTTGCTCCACTGAGCTCATTACTAAAGGCAACCACTTATGGTTATGAAACCCAGGGTAGAACAATCAGCCACCTCTTTTATATGGACGACCTAAAAACATATGCAAAAAGCGACAGCCAGCAAACCGGCCTACTCAACATTGTAAAGACATTCAGCAATGATATTAAGATGGAATTTGGGTTGGATAAATGCGCTAAAGCCACATTCAAAAGAGGAAAGCTGACAGAAACTTCCGATTTACAGCTTGACATTGACACCTGTATCAAAGAACTAGACCAAGAGGACACATATAAATACCTTGGCGTGGATGAAGGTGACGGTATACAGCATGCCAAGATGAAAGAAAGAGTGAGGAAGGAATACTACCGCAGAGTAAGGATGGTCCTAAAACTGAGCTCAATGCTGCCAATAGATTTGAGGCAATTAACACTTTAGCTATCCCAGTGGTGACCTACAGTTTTAACATAATCGACTGGAAGATGAGTGAAATCAAGAGGTTAGACACAAAAACAAGAAAACTACTCACCCTATCAAAAATGCATCACACAAAAGCAGATGTAGACAGACTCTACCTCCCAAGAAATGCTGGTGGGAGGGGTCTTATCCAATTAGAAGCCTCTTACAAAACAACCACGATAGGGCTCGACACATACCTAAAGAACACAGATGATGCCCTAATCGAGCTAGTGCAAGAACATGACGGCAGAAAGAAATTGTACTCTATACAAAGGCAAGCAGAACAATTCAAACAAGAACTAGACTTAATAACACCAGATAAACAAGCAGAAGAAATAACCATCAAATATGCAAAGAGAATCAAACAAATGGCACGAAATAAGACCCAAGAAAAATTAACAAAGCAGTGGGAGGACAAAGCCCTACATGGAAGATACCCAAAGAGAATAAAGGAAGCAGATGTTGACCACCACAAAACTAACCAGTGGCTCAAAAGCAGTGGACTGAAGGCAGAAACGGAAGGATTCATAGTCGCAGCCCAAGACCAAAGCCTAGCTACCAGATCATACCACGCCAACATTATCAAAGACGGTACTAGCCCCCTATGCAGGATGTGTAACAAATATGATGAAACAATCGACCATATCGTGTCTGGGTGTCCTGAACTTGCGAAAACAGAATATACTCACAGACACGATAAAGCAGCCGCGTATGTACACTGGAAAGTTTGTCACAACTATAATATCAAGACATCAGAAAAGTGGTATGACCATGAGCCACAAACAGTTACAGAAAACGAGGATGTCACAATATTATGGGACATGCCAATACACACAGACAGGAAAATAACAGCCAACAGACCCGATATAGTGATCAAAGACCACAAAACGAAAACCTGTAAATTCATTGACATGGCAGTACCATCGGACAGAAACACATCCGTGAAAGTTACTGAAAAACTATCCAAATATAAGGACTTGGAAATTGAAACAAGCCGAATGTGGGGCATGAGAACGGAAACGATACCAGTTATCATTGGAGCACTTGGAGCTATCAAAAAGGGACTAGAAGCTTATCTTGGAAGAATCCCCGGCCAATTAAGCATCAGTGAACTACAAAAGATAACCTTGCTAGGTACAGCACACATTCTGAGGAGGGTGTTATCAATCTAAAAACTGGCTATCCCCTAGTGCCCCAGGATCATGGTTTGATCCCGGCGCTAGAGACTCTAAGCAAACATTATGTGAGGATAATAATAATAATAATAATAAGGACAGTACATGAAGCGAATCGGCGTGAACGTGAAGTTGGAAGTTATCCAGAAAACAGCATTGTTGGGGACAGCAAAGATACTAAGAAAAGTACTGTCCCTGTAAGAAGAAGGAAAAGAGAGACCTGGGACCCGTGGTGACTTGTTGTAACCCGCTCCTAAGGACTATAAACCAGGCTGCACATCTATTAAAGAGAACTGTTATCAAAAGGGTCCTGTAACTAAATAATAGATAACTAAAAAAACAAAAAATAAAATCGAAAGTGGAAAATAAAATAAAAATCAAACTCTGTAGACTTTGACGTTCAATGCTTTCAATTCGACTTTACGGAAATGTGACCAACAGAGACCCAAAGTTCCACAATACTTAAAAACAGGTTGAATCATTGCTTTGTAGATTTTCTCAGCACTGCTCTTGTCGATGAAAGGTCAGATTCTCCTGAGTAAATTAAATCTTCCAGCTGCTCTTTTATACATTTTGTCAAAATGTGATTCAAGATTTAAGTATGAATCCAAGTTTACACCCAATTATTTCTTAAAATTTATTTCGGTCCCTAAGGCATGACAATTCAAATAATTTGAATCGGTTGCAGTTTATGTCGATTGTTGATATTTGCCATTAACGTGTCAAAAATAACTGTGCCTGGTGGCTTCGCAGCAATTATACGTTGTTGGGTGTACTAAAAAGCTTAAGAGCTCAAAGTGTTAGTGAGGTCAGTGCGTACTAGTCATGAGTGCAATTTTCAGGATTTGTGGAAATGAAAGTCAACCACACCTACAACTAGTAAAAAAGCTGAATGTATCAACGGTTTATTTTTATCCATTTATATGTTGTAAGGGAGACGAATCAGCACAACTGTAATAAGCTTTTCGTAGTGCACTACACTCAGTCTTAATTTTCCATTTGGATCACTGTATCAGTCTTTTCTACTTTCCACATTAATTATAGAGAGTTCAAGAAATTAATAGACCTTGTCATGGTTTTGGAAGCCATCTCAACGAGTAGGCAACCGCGTGAGAAATTACAGTGTTTGTCGATGAAAATCTAATGTCGAATAATTTTCGTGAAACGGCTGTTCTGAAAAAAAAAAAATGAATTGTACACTAAAGCTTCACTCCCAACATTCTACTGAAAAAATTTGAGGGCGTTACAAGTAGCTACATGCGCTACAACCACTTTTTACAATTTTCTATACGCCGTCTGTAAAAATCTCCCTTCCTGCCGACTAAAATTTCCTGGGAAAAATTGCAGACAAGTATTTGGAAAATCTAAAGCAAGTGTCTGGAGAAATGTAAGCCGAGGTACGGCCCCCAAAATCTTAGTAAAATCCTTTGCTGCGTAGCTATAATTTACAATTCATATTTTTTCAGAACAGCCATTCTACGGAAATTATTCGAGATTAGATTCTCATACAAACACGGTCAGCACTTTTAACACCTGTCGAAAGGCTCTTGGACACCTTATGAAGTTTACATAACGTAGTGTTCCGTATCGTCTTGGATTAGCCGTTTACAGATTAGGGTTAAGCACTACCTTTACTGAAGGTTCCTTTTTTGGTTGGGGTTGATGCTATGTGTACTTTAATCTACCTTGTGTAAACTTCATAAGGTGTCCAAGGGCCTCTCGACGGATGTTAACGAGTGCTGACCAACAAACACTGTAATTTCTCACGCGGTTGCCTACCCGTCAAGATGGCTTCCAAAACCGTGACGAGGTCTATGCGCAACAGGAACAGCAAAGCGAACGTCATAAAAAAAGGGGTCTAATAAGCACGAAAATAATTTTGCACATACGTCACAATTGTTGGTTCGCTTTTTTGGCCTAAATGCACGACTACGACGTCAAATTGGTTCCTGATACGACGCTTTATGGAAAACGTAAACCCAAGATATACTTTGTTTTCTTTCCGAGTATAATTCAATTCCAGGAGAATTCGGCAAAGTTAGAATAATGATAATAAAGTTTAAAAGAACGTGAAATAACTTTATTATTATGCAACAGTTTTGCTGCCAAATTTAATTTTATATAAGACACATTGTTCCGACAGAGTGAATCGAATATACTATTTTGTATCTTTCAAAATATCGATTATAAAGCTCTTTGTAAATTGGAAATAATATAATTTTTGTAAAAATAAATTATCCTCTTAAAATACTAACAAAAATTTCGAATCTTAAACAAACGGCGGATTCTAAGGCAATATTTACACTATTCGTCTCGTGTCAAGGCGGCCATGTTGGGGGTCAATAGGCCATTTGTATGATGACACAATTCACTAATATAACCAGAATCCTTCAGGGTTTTCCTTTCTTGTGCAAATTACGGCTTTTGTCATTTAAATCTCACTGGGATTGCCAAATTTAAATATGAAAAGAAAAACGAAAAGGATTCTGGTCGCAGTAGTAAAATGACGCCATTGTGCAAATGGCCTATACAATAGACTCTTTTCTCGAAAAATTTACATGAAAATGGAATTTGGTTCCCAGGGGAGAGAAATGCGTTTTTTCTTAACCACCAACATGGCCGCCGTGACGTCACGTACAAACCAGCAATACTGGATAACTTTTCGTGGCGCCACGAAAAGCTATCCAGTATAGTGTGAACAACTATCCGATATGTGGTTATCCACTTTAGAAATCGGCGCGGCGCAGCGTCGCTCCGTCACAGAAATTGCGCCGCCACAAGCTTTTTTTTTGTGTGTGAAAAGAAGCCAAATCATTCTCATTCAAGATTCATAAACATAAGGTACCCAAGGAGGACTAATATTTACAACCTCGATCCCAGGGTTTTCTCTCTTTCTTTAAGAAAGAACCCTGGTTGCGGCTGGTCACGTGAAAATGTGTGTCAATAAATAGCGCTGCGGGGGTAGGTCCTCCACTAAATTTTGTCCACTGGACGACGAAATACTATCTAGGGTAGGGAGAAAATTCTTACTTCAAAATGGCGCTTGAGTTTCTGAGTTGCGTGCAAACTGCGTTGCTTTCGGCTAGTTACGATGACGTTATTTTGAAGGCAAAACAGGTTTATTGTTTAGAAAGATTCTACTTGAAAAAAAGGATTTGCTCGTCGTCCTGCCAACAGGCTAAGGAAAATCTTTAGTCTACAAAGTTTTACTATAATTAACGTTGTGGTTTGTTAGCCGTCTCTCGCATGGTCTGCATAAAAGCTTTGAAAAAGTTTCAAGTTCGGGTAGCGGGCTGTCACAAACTTCTTCCGCCACGGAAAGAAAACTTTTCTTTTCTAAATTTTGCTCCTGGAAAATATTTCGACAGTGTTTTCGGTCTACGACAATTTGACATAGTCTACATGAGGAGTTTGCATTATGATACTATTATTTCGGTGTTGACTTTTTCAAAGACCCGCGCCATCAGCTGATAATAAACGCGGCGGCAAACTCCTCTCGGGCCCCGACAGAGTAACGTTTGTCATAGCGACAATTATTTACTCTTCTTCCTCTCCCATATTTTTGGCTCCCAGATTTTGAGAGTCACGTGACCAGCCGCAACCAGAGTTCTTTCTCGAAGCAAGAGAGAAAGCGCTGGGAACGAGGTTGTAATCTTCAAACCATTGAGAGTCACCATTCTACAAAAGTGAATTTTGCAATTTTTCTAGGTTTCTCGTGTTAAAGCTTTCATGTAAACGGAGTGCGAGTAAAGGCAAGTCTGTGTGGTAAGAGATCAAAGCAACTCCAATGGTCTGAGATTCTGGAATATCGCGCACTTCGACAAATCAGTGGTAATCAACAACGATTGATTCTCTGGACGTTCAGCTGCAAAAAAGAAAGAAAGCCGGGTCAAACACTGCATCTCTTATCTGCCAAAACCACTATATGGAGTACTCAGTTACTCAAAAGAAATCAGTCTGAATTAAAGGAAGAATTGTGGTTATATTTACTTTATTTGGTTGGGCCAGCTCTAAAATAAGTTTCTGGCTCCGTTAGGGACATAGCTCCCTCCTCCGCAGAGGCTCCCGCTGGGTATCTCAAATAAAAATATCAATAATCGACAAGTAGAAAGCACGCGGGAGACGATGGGAAGAGGAAAAAGGTAGGAGCCTGGATTCGTTTCTTTCCCCTTCCCATCGTGCCCCGCGTGCTTTCTCTTCCCTTTTCTCCAGCCCTCCCTACGATACAAAGCGGCCTCTGCGGAGGAGAGAAGGCGCATACGGCGTTCGCCTTATGAATCAAGAAAAGGGGCCTGCGAAATCATCGCTGAAACGAGGCAAAGTTTTCTGGCCAAAGGCTAAAAGCGAGAGTTTTACCCACATAAACAGCGGGGATAAACATATTTAACTTACTCATTAACATAAATTTGACGTTTCGTCTGCTACTTAACATACATTTTCAAAAGTACCGTTGCAATTTCGAAACTATACTTATATAATAGTTTTCAAAGTTGCAACGCTACTTTTGAAAATGTATGTTGACTAGCATACGAAACGTCAAGTTTATAAAAACGAGTAAGTTGAATATGTTTATCACCGCTGTTGTTCTATTTCTTGTTAGTCTTTACTCACCTAAATCAGACGAATCAGGTCCTTCATCTGAGTAATCTAAGAAATTTTAAAGAAAACGAATACTTCAATTTCTTGCAATTTCCATCACAAACCTTGTGCAAGAAGATGCTTTAATAAAAGACGAAATGTTCGTGAAAATTTCTTACCTTCATGAGAGAAGTCAATTTGCTGTTGTTTGATCAGTTCAGCGAAATACTACATTAAAAGAAAATGGAAAAAATATTTTTAAATAAATAAATATATAAATTAAGCCGGGTAAATTTTGCCGGTGGAATCCCGAATCCGGGAAAGGTTTCTTGTGGAATCCAGAAAACTGGCCCCAGTTGTGCAAAAGGTGGATAACGCTATCCATCGGATAGATCTCTATCTACTGGAAAGTTATTTGGCTTCCCTAGTATATGTCCACTGGATAGTGCTATCCATCTTTTGAATATCCGGGGCCTCGCCTTTGGAATCCGGAATACAACTCAAAGAATCAGGAATCCCACTAATGATTGGAATCCAGAATCCAAGTTTTACTGACAAAAAATCCGGAATCCAGTACCTCGAATCCGGAATCCAGTGCCTTGAATCCGGAATCCACAGCATGGAATCCAGAATCCAAGAGTTCTCCATTCCCTTACATGCGGGAAAACATAAGAAGTGCCGAGTGCGGGAAAAGAAACCGAATGCTGTCCGTTTTAATCTCCTCAGTTTTGCTCACCTACGCCAGTAGTAGTACTTCTGTTTTTGTTTGTGTCTATAACCAGTTGACAAGTGCTTTACGTCGCCAAGATTGCGTGAGCCTAGCCCTTTTAGTGAACTAATTTCAAGCTTCAACAAACCTGAACGACTTTTGCATCGGAGAAGTGAACCCGGAGTCTGTTTAAAACGTCAGAAGCATCCTGAAAGAGGAATTAAAAAG
This sequence comes from Porites divaricata, assembly GCA_038088405.1. Classification (NCBI taxonomy): domain Eukaryota; kingdom Metazoa; phylum Cnidaria; class Anthozoa; order Scleractinia; family Poritidae; genus Porites; species Porites divaricata. Next base: position 10,221,175 of record JBBMOI010000013.1, read on the forward strand.
ACGACAAAATGGTTAGTCTCCTTCGCACGAGCGGGAAGCATTGCGTGACTCCGGCCCGAGCGAATGCGAAGGAGACTACAAAATTGCCCTCTTTACTATGAAATCTACCATGAAGGGCCTATTAGAAATTACCACTTTCTACAAGTGAAAAACGTTGATAGATATGTGATAGCGAAGTTTGAGCCTATTGGCAGAACTCGAATTTTTTCTTCTGAGGCGCCTGAGTCACTGACTGCGGGTGCATCTCTTAACATACAAGGACTTTTTTATTGACAATTAGCTTTCTCTAGCAAGTTAACTGGCAAGCGCTCTGCTCCCACACCCCCTGCTTCGTCGCAGTATGAACGTTTTACGCAGAAGCAACCCCTCAGTATAATTTATAAATTCACGGATTTTCGTATTTTCAACCAGCTTTCAATCAATCAATCAATCTTTTATCTGCCACTTCATTTCTCTATTTATTTAACAATTAGTCGCCGAAGGCGACGTGAATATCGGCGAATAGTCACCGAGACGAAGTCGAGGTGACTATTCGCCAATATTCACGTCGCCTGAGGCGACTAATTGTTTTAGTATAATTACATTGATGATTATTCGAGAAAATAAAATCATTGATCAATTTCCGACCCCGAAACATAAAAAAATCTGGCTGCCATTTTGAAAACTGCTAGCCTTCAATGCTATAATCACCGCGCGGTGATTATAGCGGGATAGTGCGAAGCTCCTAGCCAATCACAGCGCTCTATTTTCGATATTCATCGATGTAATTATACTAAAAAGGTTTATAGCATAACCTAGTGGCAGGAGATCTCCACAGGGATCTACGTCCCCTCAGGTTCAATAGGCTTTTGCCGAGTTGCTCCTTTTCTCTGTTACAATGCGAGCTAAGTGCACAATTATTCTTTTTATTCTTATGCAAAAAAACTAGCCTGAAATTCATCCGATTGCTTCGAGTCGTTTTCTCCTCTCAACAACGTCTGAATCGACCGGCCGTTAATGCCGTCCAGTGACGTCACTCACTACCCGAAAACCGGGTAGTGATTTTGATTGGTTGATTGTCTAAACATTCGCATAATTATGTATAATTATGAAAAATTTTAGCGGGATTGTCGCTTGATATTCAGCGGATCGCATCCCTGGCATTCTTTCGTGTAGTTCAAACATTTCTATAAGCTTAATCTTTATCTCAAACAGCAAAATTGCCCTTGTCTTCGAAACTGAAATGCTAAATTGAACTGCGAATGAAGAATCATTGTGGAGAGTCGGTAGGTTTTTCATTTAGAGCCGCTTTGTGATTTTGGCGGCCGTTGACTTTGTTTACGTGAAGTTTTCTGAGACCTGAATGTTATAATTCGACCTTCTTGTTATTTTTACCGTCAAGTGTAATGATTCTTTTAGCTTTTCTTTCTTGTTTTCTTGTTTTTTTTCTTTTTTAAGGACAAAATAGCTTCTTTTCAGAATTAAAACAAATCATTGTGTGTTTGAACTAGTGTTCCGTGTGTGTGTTTATTTCATTGCGTGATTGCGACCGAGTTTGATTATAGAATTCAGTACAACCGGTTCAGAGTTATACTGCATGCAGTTGATAGTTTGAACGTTAAACATGAATTATGATCGAAAAAAATAAAGCAATTCTATATCATGCACACATTTCCAAACGATATTTCTCGGTTTGCCGCTTGAAAACCGTGTTTTACTTTTTGCATGAATTAAAGCAAAGATCAAGGAGTAGTGACGTCACTGGACGGCATTAACAGCCGGTCGATTCAGACGTTACTGAGGGAGTAAGAACGACTCGAAGTAATCGGATGAAATTCAGGCTACAAAAAAACCTCATTTTCACAAAAAAGGTTTCGCACTTAGCCTCGTTTTGAAAGTGAGAGTTTTTGGAACTCGGAACTCGGAACGTTTTGGACTGTAGATAACAATACCTTAGCTTTGGTTTAAACATGAAACAAATAAAGATTATTTGACCGATTCTTCGTTTAATCTAAAGGTAAGTGAGAGGCAGTGCTATTTTATGTCAGATTTGTGGAAAGGAAAACTGATATACTGATATACAAAATCTAGCAATAGATATTAAAAACAGCTTAAAATTCATGTCACCTGAATCTCTGCCACCTGACCAGGAAATGATCTTTGGCTGTTGAAGATAAAGATACAAAAAGGGGGTTAGTAGAAAACTCCTCGGTTAGCAAGCATTTTTTTCAGTTACACAAAGATTTAAAATCTGTTGGTACCGAGTAAACACCGAGTCACAAAAATAGCAAAAACTTTTTAACAACTGCAACTTCTGAAGACCCTGAACAAACCTTTTGACAGCGAACTCTATATTTGGATGACAGCTTCGATCTAAACAACAAATTATTCCACTATTTATTTCACATTTGTGTGGTGATTCAAAAAGGAGCTGTCAAAAAGAAGTTTATGTTTCTTAGAACGAGACTTCAGATTTCCTTTTATCTTTGATCCTTGTCACTCCTGCGATATTGGATAAAGAATCAAATGTACCACAAACCTCTGAACTGTTAGCTAATTTTTTCCGCAAAACGTTCGACCTTGAGCGCTTTATGCTATGATGAGCTGCCTTCGTTGCAGAATGTACCGAGGGAGAGGGCGTGTGGGTATACATCGTCGGGGGGGTGGAGACCCTCTGGATGGGCCCCCCTTAGACTGATACCAGTCCGCAATTTTTCCATAAAATGATGTCGATTGAGCGGTTAATACTACAACGGGCTACCATCTTAGTTTCAAAAGTAGTGAGGGAGCGGGCATGTGTGCGTGTAGTCATAGTGTCGGGAAAGGGAGCAACCATGTAGATTCGGTTCTCTTTAGCAAATAGTTACAGTCGGCACATTGCAAAGCATGATCGCTGCCGGTTTCAGTAGGGAGCTTTAGCAACGACGACGCCAACGGCAACGAGAACGCCAAAAAAGCAATGGGTTTGTTAAGCAAAACAACAACTTAGCACATGCATCACGCTATTTTGTACATTTCTTTGCCGTCATTGCACGACTACGACGTGAAAATGCCTGATTTCACGCTTTATGGAGGACGTAAACAAGCCACGACGAATTTTTCTTTCTCTTTCTAAACTCGAGTGCAGTCGCCAAAAAACCAACTCGAGGGAAATTCGCCTAAATTTGATATTTTCAGCGGATTGGAATAAACTCGACAATGTTTGAAAAAACGCGAATGCCGTTTCAAACTGACGTTTTCGCTGAGACGCCGTCGTCGATGCTAAAGCTCCTTAGTAACCATTTAACGGGGACTGTAAGTAGTCCACGTGGATACCTCTTACACCAGCACCAATGAAGGCCTCCGAGACAATAATTGTAATAATAAACATATGACTTGCTTGCCAACTCCAGAAATACACTTTGAAAAAAGATAAAAGCATTTAGTGAAAAAAGTATACAAAGTTACAATAACCTTGTCATATAAAACAAAAAAGAGATTTAAATTACTTAAAAATAGAAATAAATTAGGCGCGCCACTGCCATCAGGGATCCGGCCTAAAGAAGGGATGAAGCTCAAAACGTCTTTAGGGTTGCCAATTTACCTTCCCTCTGAAGTCTCTTGAATATTATGGCTTAATGCAAAAATGTTTTCAAGATTATCAAAATATCAAAATACATAGAGCTGATTTAATAAAGGTTGCTTTGGGCATTGGGAATTGGGCGATAGGAAACTTGGTTTTCACTCGGACATATCATTGCGTTGCTCCGTTTAATAATAATAATAATAATAATAATAATAATAATAATTTTTTTTTTAAAATTAAAATTGGTGATAATAACCTTTTATTGATAACAAAACTAACTACTAAAACCTATTTACAATTAATTTCGCTGAAGAAGAAAAAATTTCAGTCAAAGCACTATTTACAAGTCATTTCACAAGCTAATGTTCATTTCGATTAAAAAAAATTCATTTCAATTAAAAAAACTCATGTCAATGAAAAAATCATTATCATTACCATTACTATTATTACTCGAATTAAAAACATTTCATCTCAATAATAATAATAATAATAAACTACAAAAGATAACCTTGCTAGGTACAGCACACATTCTGAGGAGGGTGTTATCGATCTAAAAACTGGCTATCCCCTAGTGCCCCAGGATCATGGTTTGATCCCGGCCCTAGAGACTCTAAGCAAACATTATGTGAGGATAACAATAATAATAATAATAATAATAATAATAATAAACGGTGCCAACTTTCCTCACTTGCAGCCAATGGCTGAATTACGGAGGAACCAGAGAGGTGAGATCGGACGTCAGCATGTAAAGGCGCACTCTTGCTGCCACTTCAGTCCATGTTTTGATCACACCTCGCCCACCCAGACCGATGACGGCACAAGTCATTTAGACCATGACATCGGGGCCTACGTCCCCTACTCTTTTCGAACAATGTCACAGGTTCTTTTACGTCCCCTTCCAATTGAAGTACAAGGATGAAGGAGACAAGGCCAACGGCTTAACGTCACCGCCCAATGACGCGATCATCTGAACTGAGAAAGGCTCACAGCAAGCATGATCTCACCAGTTTTTTTAAAGACCTTGGTTGATGGTCCGGCCGGGGTTTGAACTCACGACCTCCCGCTCAGCAGACCGGCGCTATTCCAACTGAGCTAACCGGGCGTTTGCCCAAAATGCCCAATACCCAATCGCCAATTCTCGATGCCCGGTGGAAATTTTCCCGAAAAAAAGTAATACCTTTCGAGGTATTACCTTTCTCCCGTTTTTACCGAAACTACCGAAATTTTCTGTACCATTTGTTTGGAAAACCACTGCCAGGCTTCATGTCTAGAGAAAAATGGTACAACTCAATCCCGTTACTGTTTTCGGTGCCAAAAAAAATACTAGTACCATTTGACGGAAATTTTTCACTTTTTAATTAGAGTTACTTTGTACTATTCAAAGCAATCTAAACTTGTTGTATTCATAAGATTATCCGTAATAGTCAAACTAAAGCCCGGGTGACTTCGAAAGAGCGCCTCATTTCACTAATTTTCACAATAAATTGTTTCTCTAAACCTTTACTTATTAGTGCTGAATTTCCAAATTTATTACTTGTAATTTTTATCAGAGAAATCGATTACCTGTGAACAAACGCCACGAGTGCTGCATTGCTCTGCAAACACAACAAAAAGTCATAAACAAAATCCAGTATACAGTTTAGTTGCAGCGAAAAAAAGAGGAACAATGGCGGCATCTTCAGCTTCCAAATGGTATAATTTTTCAAAAAATGACGTAAAACAAAAGAACTAAAGATTTCAAAGATCCTGCACAATATCCACACCACAAGACAATGATTATTAGGCACGATTTCAGCTGGATCCCCGCCACCCTCTCGGGGAAGGAGCACCGGCTCTTTTACCGAGCAGTGGCTGGTAATCAGGCCTAGACAATCATTAAATCTCAAAGGCTTCTGTAACCTCAAACACACACAAAAAAGTCGTTTTGTTCTGTCGGGGCAACATATTACATCGCTATTTCCAGGGCGCGAGGTGCGTGGTTCCTGTACACGAAGTAGAGCCCACATTCCCTCGCGCTTGTCTGCCTTTTACACGTTCTATTTTTGTTCGATGACAGCACGCATTTCAGCCTAGTCCCTGGGCATTCTCTCTTAACCCATTGTCCGCGCGAAGCCTGAAAAGGAAAGGGCATGAGAAGGAGTCTCGCGATAGCCCTCGATGACGCTCCCAGAGGGTCCACGATTCACCGAGCCAAGAACGCTAGGGACTTAGCTGCGTGCATTCATATCACAAGAGAAAATTCAAGAAATATATGGTGGAAGATGCTGGCTTGTTTTAAGGCTGGCTGCAAGACCTTGAAAAACAGTCCATCATAAAGAAGGTTTTTTTTGTTTATTATTTTTTACAGGCTTCTTTTGGCGTACATATCTTCATAGCTAAGCCACTAATACCCAATGCATGACCTAGCTTCAGGCGAACGATCAAATTTAGGACCGAACAAGGAGACTGAATGAACATACCATTTTATTTCAAAAGCCGCATTTTCAAAATGAGGCTATGTACAAATCAGTCCTTGTGAACATGAGTTTCATTTACAAGAGAATAAAAATCATATCATGTCAAAGTCATCGCATTTTCTCTCGGTACTAAACAGAAACTTGGGGCAACTCAGAAATGGCCTATTTAAATTGACGACGTAAATGTATTCACAACAGATACTTACTGGCCACTTATTGGCGTAGTTGCAAAAAGACCGAAGGTAATGTCCCTGTTGAAAAAAGGCAAATAAGCAGAGATAGACTTAGCACAGAAGACTGTACTGACTTTCATTTTATACTACTACTACTACTTCTGCTACTTCTACTGCTACTGCTACTACTAAGGATAAGAATTAAGATAACGAAGTTACAAGGACGTTTAAAAAGGCATCTTTTAACGTTACATTTAGAAATGGGTGGTGTAAAGGCCGCTTTTGTCAACTGCCAGATCGCTCTACACTTTTGGCCCAGCTAATTTTCTCCAAGCGTGCAAACATTTAATCATTTGGAATGCTCATGATTAGGTTTTACCTCTCGACCTTTTACTCCATAAATTCGCTACCCTCTCGCACGTTTTACTCTAGCCTTGCGTAGATTCCACGAAAAATACCTTACATCTAACACAACACTCTTGTCCTTTAATAAAATACAGCGTTTACAATACCACTGTATCTTTGTCAAATTAGTAACAGAATTTCATCCCTCCAAGTCTGTCTGTATTCGTAATTAAACACATCGGACTTCTGATAGAAGCCTACATGACTGTATACCTTGTATTGCGGTGTCACAATAAGATCCTTTTCATAATCCAGCATAGACACATATCTCTATAAAATAGAACATACAGTGACATAATGTGACTGTGTGATGCAGTAGTTATGTCAGCCCACAATAGGCCATTTCCGAGTTCCCCCGGGCCTCTGCATCAAAACGAGGTTAGGTGCTCAACCTTTGATATGGAAATGATTTTTCATTCTCATGCAAATAAAACTCATTTCCACAAGAAAAGTTGAGCACCTAACCTCGTTTTGATACAGAGGCCTGGGGAACTCGGAAATGGAAGACCTTAGATAACAACGACCTAAACCAGATTCTTTCTTTCAGTAAAATTACATGAAGAACAACTTAAGTCCAACTTTACTGTGTAATATAAAAGTGAAATAGAAAAACTCCACTGTGATGCTTTGAATCCGGATCACTTGCTTTATAGCCTACATCCATATCCACTACACCATCGAGGACTAGCTGCCAAATCCAGTAATTTTTAAAATATACAGTCATGTTCTTATATATGCCGTACCCCATTACAATATTCGAATGCTAACCGTTTTCAGTTCAGTGCTTAACCCCAATAACTGTAGATCAGTGCTTAACTCTCTACTGTGTTCTCTCCATAACTGGAGCTCTGTAGTTTTGGTTTCTTCAGCTATTATAGTCTTATTCGTGCCATTACGGAAATAATGCGTTGTGTAAAATTCATAAGGTGTCCAATCTGGTTTAGGTCGTTGTTATCTAAGGTCTTCCCTCGGAAATGGCCTATTGACCTGCTCACCGCTGAGTTCTCAGTAGCTCAGTGGTTAGACCATCCGACTAGTGTACGGAAGGTCATGGGTTCAATTCCCATCTAGAACTCTGAATTTTTTCTGTGTTCTTCTCTCCACACATATCATTCATTTATTATTCATTCCTCATAGAGTATTTACGTGACTGCGCGACACAATGACATTTAACACCATTTTACGACCTTTGAATACAGTATACAAGTTAGCCTAAACAGGTTTTTACATAAATGATGATTTGCACAAATTCAAGAGTATTAAGTGGTATTTAGCTCATTCGTACAGTTTGTGTAATGACGCACCTACCAAAGAGGATCCTGAATGTTGACTTATCTTATTTGCCAAAGTGTACAAAATTGTTCTTTTTCTTATAGATTTTAAAAAATAAGACCCTTTTCAAATTTTAGGCTAAACAGGTTCTTGTATAAAGGGGGCCTAATAGGCTAATTTTAGCCTATATTCCTTGTCTTAGTTTTATAAGCATACAAGGTGTAAATTATCGTCACCTTTACAGATTTGGGGACCATGTTGTGGTGCCTACTCTTGGCAAGTCCAGCGAGTTTCAGCCTGTTAAGAAAATGTTGTAACATTAAAGAAGAAAGAGTCGTATGGCTTAACTAGGTGCCCGTATTACCAATAACAATAATACTAGAAATGCGGGGACATGTTTTTCAGCTATTTAAAACTATCACAGCACGTGTATAATCAAGTCTCAAAACTCTTGTAACAAATTTAAATTTAAATTTAAATTGAATTAAAATTTCGTTAATCATCGCTTTAATAACAGCCACTTTCGTTTCAACTTTTGCGGAAAACGTTTGAGCCACTTTTGTCCCCTATGGAAGCAGGTGTTGTTTTATACGTACTTCATGTTTGGCCTATTATAAGGTCATCAAAGGTAATTTGGAGTTCGTGTATTCGTGAGGAAAACTTGTGTTCAGATCTGATTTGAACGGGGGCTATTAGGCCTGAATCTCCTTTTAGTTGTTTGTACTCACCATGAAAGATCAGCAGTCTGGAGTGGCTTGGTTCTCCAGGGAGCTACTGCTCTACCAAGACTGGAAGAAAAGCAACAGCATAAATCAGCTACAAAAAAACCAAAGTAAGAGGACAAGAAGCTCATAAGTCCTTGCTCTAGAAGGAAAATGCTGAGTGGCACACTACTCATCTAAATCAGGAGATGGAATCCCACAGTGTAATTCCACCTGATTAAAAGCAAAAGTTGCTTTTCTTTTTCACTGTACCGGCTCGTCATCCTGCACAGGTGGTTCTCATCTTCCAAAACAAAATTTTAATAAAATTAAAGCTTCCGACTAAAGAACCTTAACAATAGTAGAATTGTCATGCTGTAAAAGATGGTTCTATAAACTTGAGTCAAGGGGTTATTCCTTAGTGTGCATTCATTAAAGCCAACCACACACCAAACGCAAAAAGACTAGTTCAGTCGGTACAGCGCTTGACTGTGGGGCGGGAGGTCAAGGATGTGACTTCCAGACCGGACCAGTACTCATGGTCTTAAATGAAGGTACTGCCGTCGCCCAGCAATTGGCTAGACCCTTCCATTGCTTGGACGACCACGCAGGAGTACTTTTGTGCTGAATACATTGCCCCTCAAAGAAAAAGGCGTTCACTGACCATCTCCCACAATTTGCAAGGAGAGTGCCACCTTGGAATGACACAAGAATCCTCATGCCTAGGGGGTGGGGTATCATGAAAGAAAAAGAACAACATTCAACCCTACTGTATTTTTAAAACAAATTGTTATTAACATAAGAGGAGGACCAACGAACCTCATATTTTCTGGCACGAACATCCACAAAGCAGACACAAGTACTCTCACTTCCCTTAAATAAAACAATACACTAACATGAAAACCCAGTAAAAAATACTCACTGCCTCACAAAGAAAAAGTATTTTACGAATATGCGCATCCCTCCTGCATTCTTCACTAGGTTTTGATTTCCAATTGTCTCCTTGACTAATTTCCAAAATAATTCAATGAGTCGAATGAATGCACTTGGGGTGTTGAAAAAGCCAAATGGCAGAACACTAAGAATTCCATGTAAGTCCTAGTTCAGGACTTGCGGCTGCACTTGCCTCCAAGAGATCGTAAAATAGCTAAAATAAATATATTCTTTAGTATTCCTACATGTTTCAACAAAGGCTCATGCTTAAAACTTGCTGATTGTAGGGGAAACTGCCTTCAAGTTACAATACAACAACACTTATTACTACTTGGAACTGTACTTATCGAAATTTCCATGTTTGAACTTCGCTTCGAATTGACATAGTGTTAAACAGCGTCATTTGGATGTTGTTCACAAGAAACAAACCTTTCATTTCGAGGCTCGCCCAGAACAACTACAGGTCTTCCACAAAGAAGAGCATAGAGAAGATGAACTCCACAACTCCAGTTATTCCGCAACAGCAACAAATTAGAACCTGGTAAGGTAATAAAAGCAATTGCTATTTACATAAAAGGCCCATGGCTTGGACAGACGATAAGATAAGACTCTAGTTGCAGGCTTCCCAGAATAATGCAATAGGAGAAAGCAGTTAGGAACAGTTGTTGTACTAGACTGAGGGAGCCAAAACTTCTGTTACCTGTGTATGTTTCGAGTGGTTGAGAAACTTCTTCAGCAAAGCATCGAAGTCGAACCCTTTCTGGTCTAGAATCAATCACATATGGCATTATGCAATAATATTACAAATGATCACAGTTGTCGTTAACCTTGCCAAACCATACCGCCATATCGATTTTGGCAACACTCGAAAGCTTAGTGAACTAATAAAATTATTAGTAATTTTTCAGCAGAACATAGTCACCCAAGAGAGAATGATCTAGCGAATCCTCCATACATGACCCTCTTCTCATGAAAATTATCTTAAATCTATTCTTGGTTCTGCGTCATACTGCGTGGTTATTTTAAGAACGCCACCTTATTGGTCGGTTAGAGTGGCGTCATGTAATTTTAAACTTGGTGGGTAATTCATTTCACGGGCGATCAGGCACAGCAAGCGACACGACGTGCAAACTTGGCATTACTTTAGTCGACGAGTCAAAAGATTTCTACATGGAAAAATCTGGCCAGAGTAACTGCCGAAGCAGCAAAACGGTCCTGGCTTGTGGGAGTTCGCCGGAGAAAGCGGTTCCGACTCAACGAAAATTGCTTATTGGCCGTTTTTATACTAAGGACGCATTATCCGTCTGGACGAACTTGGGCAAATATTTTGTAGTTCGTCTGGGTTATGCGTCTCTAGTATAAAGACGGGCACGAGACGTATTATGCGTCCAGACGAACTACCTTTCGTAGTGCGTCGTTCAAGACGTATTTCGAAGGAAAGTTCGTCCAGACGCATAACCAGACGAACTACAAATGTTTGCCCAAGTTCGTCCAGTCGGATAATGCGTCCTTAGTATAAAAATGACCATAGACGCATTATCCGTCTAGACGGATAATGCGTCCTCCAGTATAAAAACGGCCACTGAGGTCTTCACTACATCAGTATACTGAGTATATAAACAATGAAAATGACAACTGTCTCTTCCCGTGACATTCACGCACACCCGCGAGCTGAGATACCGTCGTTTGGATCCAACCGTGGACACGTAACGAGAAAATAGGTTTAAAGTGGGTTCAAACATAACTGTTTGGCCGCCAAACATTTGAATTTTGAGAAGGCGCTTGAGAGATCTAGAATTTTCGGAACATTTTTTGTAAAATTTCTTGCTTGCCTGCCGCTCCTAGGTTTTCGAACATCTAAAAAATGGTATAATTACCAATTTTTAACGGATTTTTACCCTAAAAAAGGCCACCTAGAATTTTCGGCAGCCTTTTTCGGCTGAAATTTTCAAAAAGGTAAATTTTGATCCCTATAATTTTCGGATCACTAGACTTTCAGCTAGGAAATCCGAACAGATGAAAAGTTTTTAGGGGGATAAAAATATGCCTACATCTACCGTTTAAATACTAAAATACGTTCAACAATGCTATGTTAAGTGGTTTTGAACTATATCCTCGTTGGGTGCCCCTGACATGTCCGCACACGACTCACTATAAAGAACTGACCGAAACCGGAAACCGCGCATCAAAAGTCTCTGGTATCCAGGTTAGCGACTGTTTAACAGCTTGAGGCATCTGACCTGATTTGTGTTCGCACAGCGAAATATTCATCGCAAGTATTAGACGTTAAGAAGATGTAATGCAGTTTAAAACTCTCAAGAATTATTCTTAACAGCAAATGTACTGTTTCTGAACGAAAAATATTCCTAAAAAAAGAGAAAATATATCTTGGACATTTACATAAACAATTCAAGCCTGTCACTTATTAAGGGTTTCGTGTTTCGCGCGTGATAACCTTTGCGGTTGGCTTTCAAACTGTGTCAATTCAATATTCGTTACTTTAAATGAGGCTACCAGCCGTTAGAAAATCTCAATCTTTAATCTGTGAAATTTTGACTCCAATACTGAAATCCCTTTGTAAATGAAATTCATTCCTAGCATTCATTCCCAGCGGAACGCGCTGATCAAAACAAGAAACAAGAGGAGCCGATTAGTATCGGCTCCTGGCGCTAATTACTGTAATGGGTGTCAAACTTCAAATGTTTGGCGGCGACACATGTCACGTTCACGTGAAAGTAGACCAGCGGGTCACGGAAACAACAGACAAAAATAACCTTCACGGCACGCGCGCTAACTTTCAACAGATTTAAAAAAATTATCATGGGGCACAGGGATTCGCTCTCTTAGCTCATTCTCTCTTGAGTCAACTTAATGAATAGCCAAAACTCTTGAAGCAGCTATGTTAAGGTAACGGCTGCAAGCGTGAGCCCCTAAATCAGTCTAAACACAAGAAATCTTAAGCGCGAGATTCATTTCATAAGAAGCAGTATCACCCTGGGATGAAGTCATGAGAAAGGACGGGAAAGTAAGGAGCCTCTCTATGAGTAACTGCGGACATCGAGTTCATCGTGGGTTTTCCATTTAATCGTTGATTTTTCAACGAAATCGTTGCGTGTTGATGCTTCTAGCTAGCTCAATCAAAAAACCCTGAACGTACAGCACACTTTTTGGAAGTTGCCGTCTGTTTCAATGTGGCTAAGCATGGGTAAGATGTGTACCCCACATGTGACTTTCGAGTCCTATTTGAACATTTCCCCATCAGGAAAGTCCATAAAGCGGTAAATCAATTTCATACCACGTACTGAAACAAGATCAGTTCAAACTGGGTTTAAGGGACTGTTGTAACTTTATATTGACTAAATAAGAGAACATGCTCAAAGTGTCTAGCAACTGTAACACGTCTTACCTAGAACTGTAAGGCAGACGTTTTGGAGACAGCTTCTCTTCTCTTGATGGTGACGAACTGCGGGAACTTCCGTCACTTTTGGATCGCATGAACGCATTTCTAACTGATAAATTGTTTCTACTATTCGTACTCCTGGGGAAGGCTTCCACCCCGCTGGTACAGGGACTCTTATCTCCCTTTGATAAAGTCATTTTAACTGAAATGTTGTTCCGCAAAATGGGAATGTGCGGACCAATTTCACTATCTGTACGCTGAAATTGCAAGCTTCCAGGGTCACAGAAAGTTGTATTAATACTCCCTAAACTACGGCTTAAGCCACTCGGTGGACTATGAGGCATTTCAGTCCTCTCTTCCGATACTGTACTTCGTATTCTTCGTAAGCGCGGATGGGTTCCCTCGGATGGAGCATGTTCACCAACTAAGGTGTATTCCGTCGGCAATACCCTCTCTCTTGCAGTAGCAACCGACGAATCTGAATGAACCGACATGACATCGCTGTTTTCTGTTCTGGAATCATCAGAGCTGCCATAACTTGAGGATTCGAGTTTATCACCTCCTTGTAGGTCAGCATGGAATGAAGATCTAACAAGAGACAGTTCAGTGAGCCACTGTTTGCACTACGAAAAGAGCAATAAGATGTACAGAGAAACAAAATTTAACTGTCAAGGACAAAGCCTTGCTAAGTCCAAACCTCAGTAACATATGAAGCGTGGGCCAACTGAAGTTACCTACCCTAAATAAGTGTTCCCCTTTGCCAAACTAGCAAGTAAGAGCCACTTTTATACTTTCTCTTACTTTTTTAATTGGCGAGAAGTCACAACGAAACGTTCTTTCTTTTCAAACTTACAGAGTTTTGGATTACACCAGCATCAATATTGCAGACGCTTTTTCTTTGTTTACTCATTTTTTGGTTCTCTATCTTCAAATGCCTGTAGTATGCTTTGTCGAGAAACGAGAATTTTTTCAAATCTCAGCAGAACTTATCTTCGTTGATGGGGACAACTTGTTTGATTAAAGCTCTTGGAAATCTCTTAACAGTTAACCAGACAGCGTTATTACTATTTTCTTATGACAGGAACAGACGTTTACGTGTCTAAAAGGTATTTATTCTTGGAGCATTTTAGCCTGCGAAGCGCAGACGTATTTCCGGTCGTCGCTTCTCTCCCTCCGAAAAATAGTTATTTTTCGGAGGGAGAGAAGCGACGACCGGAAATACGTCTGCGCTTCGCAGGCTAGGAGCATTTGGGTTCTCAAGTAAAAACAGATCTAAATAAATCCTCAAACGGGTACATTTTTGTACATTTCATACACGATGCAAGAAACCTGCAAGTTTGTTGCCTGAGTAACTTACGATGGAGAAAATGGTGAGATAATACCATCACTTGATCTAACAGATCCCACCACTTCTTCCTCCCAACAAGACTGGAACGATTCCAAGCTGTACAAACTGGCATTCTGAAATAGACACAAACTTAAAATTTAGGAAAAACAGCCACCACAGGGATACAGCATTCTAACGCACGACATTCCAAATATCGATTGGGTGCTGTAACCTCTGATGCAGGAGAAACTCATAGTGAACTAAGTTCGTATAGGACTCAAAAGGGACAGAGTCATCTCTTTTCGAGAACGCCTACAAAATTTAAGGGGTGCCAAGGACATCTCGGAACGAGGGGAGTTTTGCTAATGAAACAATAGATGAATAGCCAAACACCACTCATACCCGAGAGCGAACGTGTGTGTGTTTTCAAAGGTCAATGGGAACAGAGGTTTCTTAAAGATTGCAGGCTACTTTATTGAAAAGGACCCTGTTCATTTCACAACAAGTTTTAAAAATGAATTTAGACACAACATATGTCTCAGCTACGGATGATTTGTGATATCCTTGGTTCTTCATCGCTTTGGTTTTCATATGTCGAATATCTCGTGCTACTTCCTTATAATCCAATTGTCACTGAAGGTAAAAAAAAAACAATCGTTGCTTTCAGACGAGTGCTCCCACAAGTTCTAACAGGCTAACTTAACTTTCTCCTACTACTGTAACTAGCTAGGACAATTAATTTCGTTTTTATATAAAAAAAAGCGCTCCACTGATAAACCTCTACATACAGATGAATTTCCTGTGAAACACCCGTCCGCTGGAGGATCTTGGCAAGACCTTTTTGGCCAATTTTTGCTGATGCATTTTCTGCTCACACAAAAAAAAGCAAATCGACACAACATAATAAGCACATAGAGTGGTTATCAATTCTGTGTAGAAAGTAGAATAAGTTAAATAACTAAATAATTTTATAATTTTGCTTTCCTTGGTAGGGGATTTGCACGTATAACAACTATAGTAATTTTGGGATTTCGAGATACAAATCCATCACAAGCGTACAACAGGCAACTGACATTCCACTAGGACTTCGAATTACATGTCCATCGCGCTGACCTCTCTACCTCCTTTAGCAATTGCCTTGGTTTCTATTCGCTCAATACGTAATTAGCTAAAATATTTCCGCCACTGTCTCAAGCAATCAGAAATAAAACAATTGGTGAGCTGCTTGCATAAGTTTTATATTTACATCTCATTCTGACGGGTTCATTTGTTTAAAGGTTCATTGGTCTGTTGTGTTTGTTAGAGTAGCTGATTTTGGTGCATTCCGTGCTATTGAAAACTGTTTTTTAACTGCTATCTAAAAGTGGAATAGCGTTATGGCTGACAAATCAAAGGGGACAACCGGCAAATTCTTGTTGCCGGAAATATCTAAAAGATGAAACTACTCATTAGTAGGATGCCTTCATTAAATGCTGTACTAATTGAAGCTAATTGACGAACATTTTAGGAGGAGCCGTTCACAATGTAAGCACCGTAGGCTGTTGGAGCTGCTATAACATAGGCAGGCTCATAAACCTATTTTTCAAAACAGACTATATGCCTATAAATGTATTTAACAAACTTACAAGTCGGTCTTGTGAAGGACATTACAAACTACACTCCGACCAATTGTCAGAAGCGAAGGAAAATGGTCTGAAATAAAGTACAAATATAGTTGAATGACCTTAGAAACAATAAACGGCCCAGTTATTGGACACGAACTGGAGTATTCCCAATCAGAGAAGAAACAAAACTTTTGAAAGGGTTTAGCAATTACCAGAGGGCTAAGGAAAACTATGACGCGACTCACCAACCATTTAGCTGCGTTGAGCCACAGTTAATTAGAAATTGACCAAAGTTTAAATTTACTAAAATTAACAGTGTGTGCGAGAGCATAGTTAAGGAGTGACCGCTAAATACAACTTTTAATCTCACCAAGATGACTTGTCTCTGTTTGCTCTATTAAAAGTGCTGCTGTTTCTCTGCTGTAGTGCTTTCAGATCACATATGAAAAAAAAAAAAAAACAGACCAAGAAAACACAGTGAACAACCAAAATAACTGGTTTTGGAAACCATCGTCGTTTTCAAAACAGAATATAGCCGTTGTTTCCAGGCTTTCGACTGAATCTCAGAGCCATATTATCTTTTATACAAGGTACTTGAATACTATGCGCGCGTGGTTGGACGTTTCCTATGTCTATCAAGACTTAAACAATGTACCAATCCTATGCCATATGTTATTGGTCCTTGCTTATGATCTATAAAAGTACATGCTGACAGATGACGTCACGAGAATTTTTTGTTTTTGTTTTCGCAAACAAGGCGCGCAGTTTTGGAAATGCTCAAGAGATTATTCCGAACAGGTGACGGGATTGTTAATATGCAAGAAAAAGAAGAAACCAAGACTAGTCCTCTGAACGAAAAAAAGTGCAATGACGGGTACGAGGACAATTACTTTCCAAAGAGAAAATTTTAATTATTTATGAGTTTGTTTCACTCAGTGTACCTTGTTTTTTCAACGCGTTTGTTTCTATTGCCAATATATTTGCCGTGCGTTATCTGTAGAAAACGAAAGTAACGAAATATTGCTACAAGTGACAACGGACCGCATCAAATTCCTCCTTGTCCTAACAACGCTTTATAAAACAGAAAATGGGAGATAGCAGGTATCGAACCCAGTCCCTTTGGCTCCGAATGCTACGCTTTACCTCACGTACGAGAACAAAAGAAATGACTTTACCATCATTCTTACGCCGATGCCGGCAAAAAAGCTTTCTGGCTATACGCCACTTGCACATCTCCCATAAAGCACCTTATTTGCCCCCAAAATTTTGCATAAGCATTTTTTTCAATTTCTCTTGGGACGGCTGTAATACACAGGAGATATGAAAAACAAAGGTTGTGCAAAATTTTTTTTGGGGGGGTGGGGGGGGGGGGGGCAAATAAGGTGCATTATGGGAGATGTGCAAGTGGCGTATAAGCTAGTAACGTAAGTTTAAAAATGCGTTTGACGACTTGAATACCTTCAATATGGTGCGTAATCTACTGAGTCCTTCTTTAGCTCCCCACTCACACAGCTCATGCAGATGTCTAAATACCAAAACCAAACAAACGCAGACCTGCTCAATTTGGCATAAAAAGTAAATATTAAATAATTATGGTTTCTGTCATGATCTAGTAAGAACAGACATCAATTGAGAAGTAAAAATTTTGAAAGCACTCGAAAAGTTGATATTTGCATCCAAAGTGATTGCACCATGAACAAAACAACACCCGTAGCCTGAACAAAACAACTTATAAAATTGTTTTAAACTGAAGTCAGTGTTGGAAGAATACTTTGTTTGCTTTGATTTGTTGGATTACAATTCTTGTTGGTTTTATTCATAACTAGCCCATTTCCGAGTTATTTTTCAGCCTTCTTATAAAAGCGGAGCTTGGTACAAAGTTGTTCACATGAGAAGGCCCCGTCCTCCGAATTCGGGACATTTTTGAAACTGCATATTTCGTTACCCGGATTCGCGTGGATGAGGCCTTTAACCACTCTGGAAAGGGGTCTTAGGGCCTGTTTACATGGAATTTGGGGGACCCCAGGCTCGGGTTCCTGGAAAGCCGATTATCGCCAATCGAGGATAAAATCTCGCTGTTCCTGAAAGCACGATTAACCTTAATCTAGGAATATTAACTACGTGTTAAATTTAACCCACCTAGCGAGGTCGATTAACTCACTAATCGGGGGAAAAAGTTTGTAAAAACAAACAAAACGGCAGACTTACGTTGGCACAAATACGCGAAAAAAAGTTTCGACAGCAAGAGATTGATATCGACCAATTCACTGACGAAGAGCTTCGCAGTAGATACAGGTTTGGCCGAGAGTCAATAAAATATTTGGTAGAAATTCTCAAGAACGACCTCGAGAGACAGACGAGGAGAAAACAGTCAACACATCGACCACAATTTTCCACGGTCTACACTCTTATCCAGTAGACCATAGAAATGACGTCATATAATGTTCAAAACTCAAGTGGAACCACGAGCGCAGGCGCGTGGTTTCAAAGCAAAGTTTTGAGCATTTTAAGGCGTCATTTCTATGGTCTATAAGAGTGTAGACCAAGGAAAAATGTGGTCGATTTGTTTTTTACAATAACATTTATTTTTAATTTCCTACGAAGTTTCTCGGAAAATCACGCGTGACATGTTACGTCATTTCCATGGTCTATACTTTCATAGACCATAGCTCTCGACCAATCAGCGCGCGAGCATTCGCTCAGTTATTGTAAAAGCTGTTACCAACGTGATTCCTTCTTCATGTAATAAATTCCGTCAGCATAAAACATGGACTGCGGACTGCGGATTGAATATAAGGACTATGTTATAAAAACTGGGCCAACTATTTCAAGGTAGATGAAGAATTTCGGTTTCCTCTTCTTCTCCTTTGGTTCAACCTCGACCACGTCCACCCATTTTCTCTTTACTTCACTCGAGCCTAAACATTTTTCGCGCCATACCTTTTAAATGTGATCGTCCGATAAACTAGTTAAACCGGTTTATTTTAACACTGATCTCGGATTGGTTAATCGTGGGTTTATTTCGCTTTAAGGAACTCCTTTTTAACCCAAGATTAGTTATCCGAGGAATTAGAAATTAAATCGTGGATTTGACGCTAATCGGAGGATACTTTAATCCGCTTTCCAGAAACCGCGACCAGGTAGGTGAGGTAACCCGCTTAGGTGGGGTAATTCACCTGTCCATAAAATCTCTCATTTTAATTTGATTATGTTTACATGATAGGTGGGGTGACCCCCCACGTGTTACCTCACCTATCTGGGGTCCTCCATCTCCATGTAAACAGGCCCTTAGAAAGATGCGGTTTCGGTGGGTGGATTCAGTGGTTTCATGCCAAAGGAAGGTCGATTCGTGTAAAAGAAAATATGCGGTTCCAAAAAAAAAAAAAAAAACGGATTCGTGCGTTAATTTGCCTGTGGCTAAAAACTTATTTTCAATGAAACGATGAGCACTAGACCTTCTTTAGCCATTTCAGATTGCCTTTAGCCTCTGTTTCATAGCGAGGCTAAGTGCAAAGACATTGATATGAAAATGATTTTTTTCTTGTGAATATGAAACCCATTTTCACAATTCAAAGGTTTTGTACTGTTACGAAAAACTGTATCGCGTGCTAGCGTGACTTTCTAGAAGCTTCGCGAGAGTTCGTAATTTGTTTATTTTAGGATCTTGTGTCAGCGTTTCTAAAACGGTATATTTTGTAATCTTTTTGTAATCTTTCTATAATTAGACTATTGCAAACTTCTAGATTATTATTGTAAACGTATATAAGTAAGCGAGCACGAGTGAAGTTTCAACTAGTTTACCACAAGTGAAGAGAGTTCGACGTTAGTCGTGTTTAGTCAAGTGTGACTGAAGTAGTGTTTATTCCAGTTGGCAGAGGCCGTGTAAGTTTATTGAAGTTGGCGGAGGCCGTGTGAGTTTATCGAGTTACGTGCTGTTGTGGAGTTTTACTTCGTGGAAACTACGTTCATTTTTGGAATAAATCTTCTTGTTGCTGTTCCGACAACCCTGCGTTCAGTTTAGTTTGCAAGCTACCCGTCCTCTAAAAGATTACCCGCGTAACATGCACTCATCCTCGTTTCAAAAGTGAGAGTTTTTAAAACTCGGAAATGAAAGGTGCAGACACTATTGTTCTTCATCAAAGACCTTTCTACAAATGAGAAAGTAGTTATAAATCCAATACGCTTGCTACGTTTTTCACAATTAGTGCATACACTTTTGTACTAATTCCGCGTCGCGGGGTTAAAACCATGAAACAGGCTTCCAAAATATTTCTCAGAAAAATTGATATGGGTTTCATTGCCTAAGTTACTGGATATAGGTTTTATTTCATACCTTAGGTGTTTAATACTGTTAAGGTAAGAGGGCAAACAGGACTTGGGCTTCATCTGAAAAGCATACAAACATTTTCGTTTAATAATAAATCACGCTTTGATGCTGGACATTAATGGAAGAAGACTATCATATGAACAGCTTCACGTATACGGCAAACGGCAAACGTCAGATTCAAGTTGAAAATTTCTCAAAAAAGGAAATGAGCAGGTAAAAACGATTCAAAACAATTCTTACAGATAAAAAATTGTGTGAAACTACTAACTTATTGAACAGTAAAAGACAAGTAAAGGGGAAACTTGGTGCACGTGGTGCAAATTCGCGTTTTCCGTTTGACGTAAACGTGATACTTAATGTTATGACACATATTAACAGATCCTTAAAGCGCGGCTTTTGAGGCGATATGAAGGTGTGATGTTGTGTAATAAATAGAACATTTCATCCAAGTTGCCTTAAGTATGTTTCCAAGCAAGGTAAAGTGCAAAGCTATTGATATGAAAATTAGTTTTCATTCTCATGCAAATAGCACTCACTTTCACAACAAAGTTTTTGCACTTGGCCTCGTTTTGAAAGTGACGATTTTGGAACTGGGAACTCGCCTATTGATCTAGCATCGCATATGATCACATATTCTCTAAGACAATTATCGTAACAACAAAAACTAGGGAAACAGGAAAATGCTAATTCCATGCTTTTTTCCTTTGAAAACCTGATACTGAGTCCCTGAAATATTCTTCTGAAGACGCTGTGAATCTAAAGACAGAAAGTGTTCCTTGCGAAATCTTATCCAGAGACATCGCATAATTGGCCCCATAATATAACGGTTTTTCCCCGCATAACGTCACCTCCCACAAATCCCCCAGAAGTGTTATTCTTATTCATTCAAAATATTTTTCCGTTTATGATTGGCTAAAATTCCAGGCATAATTCATCATAACAGGCTACTGTCGACCAAATTTTGGAAGAATTTTGCGATATGTCAAAAACGACGTCAAGTGTACAGCAAAATTGCCAGATTATTGAAAAATTAACCGAGAAGATCTGGGGACGAGGTTGAGTTGTTTAAGTAGTGAGTACAAAATGACAGAACATTTTACTCGTTTCACGAGGAAGAAATAGGCGAACTATTGGCTAAAAACACAGCAATAACAGCAAGAAGACAACTCGACGGACGACATCTGCTATTTGGAGAATATCTGCAGTACTGAACAACCCTTTATCTCCTAAACTTGCAACTTGAGATTAACGTGCACTATCGAAGATGAACGTTATTAAAATCGATGGAGGTAAGCATGTTTTAGTTTGTTTTTAAACTAGGGAATTATAACAAAACAATTATTGAATTCGGCTTTCGCATCATCTGAGGAATTATGAAGATCTCGGAGGGTATAACATCCTCCTCGATCTCCATAATTCTTCACATGATACTCAGCTTTATTAATAACCGCTAAATATTTAACGAACCCTTTGTAAAAAACTGTTAAAAAGTTTCTAAAAATCATTTTCAAAGGTTCTTACATTAAACGTTGAATGCACCTGTCTGTTTTCACTCAGGTTTTTCAGATCAGGCAGTGAAACAGCTGCAAATTAAGTGAATTTAAAATTACTAAAGAATCGGTGCAACGTCAAACGTCGCATGCGCCAAACCTACTGCTAATAAGACAGAGCAACAGATTTCGCCCCAAAATATTAAGTTCGGTACATGTGCAATCCAACGTTTGACCCTGGCATAAGTCGATATTGACAAGTACATGAAAGTAATTAAAATTTTTTCACTCTAAACCAGGTGATCTGTGACGTCATTGCGGGGGCCTGGGGAAAGAAATTTTAATGCCGTGTCCCATAAACCAACGCGCGCACCAATTCAATTCAATTCAATCTGTTCCCGTCAGCTTTGGTTTATGGGATACGGCATTAAAATTTCTTTCCCCAGGCCCCCGCAGTGACGTCACAGATCACCTGGAAGATAGCCAGTGCAGACGCACAAAATACACATCTTCAAATAAGCACAATGATTACAGGTTTTCAAACCAAGAAAACAAGCTCTCCTATAGCTATTGATAAACCGATTACCACCGATTATTGACAAAAAT
Organism: Porites divaricata; assembly: GCA_038088405.1. Taxonomy (NCBI): domain Eukaryota; kingdom Metazoa; phylum Cnidaria; class Anthozoa; order Scleractinia; family Poritidae; genus Porites; species Porites divaricata. The sequence continues at coordinate 10,243,413 of JBBMOI010000013.1, forward strand.
AACGTCAAGAAAGACTATCTGGGATGACTAACTGCACTGAAATATCATTCTCGTAGTTAAGACATGTAATCTTTGAGAAGATACCTTGATGAGTTTCCAAAAGGTAACTGTACACTAGAAGATATTTTTTCTCAGAAACTGGTATGTGAAGTAGAACTAAGATCTGAAGCAACCCCCTGAAGATAAAGCATGATGGCTGAAGTTCGGGCAGATCTGTGTTATACTTTGCCTAGTCCCTGTACGGCGTTTTCCCAGTCCCTCTCGGTCAATTCATTTCGGTAACGTATCCGAGGCGAATGGTCGGGAAACATTTTCACACACATTTTCGATCGGACCACGTGGCCCAACACGCTTTGGCCGCGCGGAATAATGAGGCCTAGGGACTAGGCAATGTTATACTCAGGCAAGTTGTGGTGAAAACGCGGTGCTTGTAAGCGTTGCTATTAATAACATACCGTAAATCCTCCATTACGGGGGGCTTTATTTATTTCAAACCCATTTGAGGGGGGCTTAGCAGACGGGGGGCTTATTTATTTTAGAAAAGACGATGGTATCAGTTCTCCATAAAGAACAAGAATACAAATTACAAGAAGGTGGAGGTCATGCAGCCGAGAATCAAAAACAAATCCGGACTTCCAGTTGGTGAATAAACCATGCTGGATCAGTCCACACGAAGTCTTACAGTCGTGATTGATTAATACAGTCTATCATTTATTAGTGAAGAATAATCAGGGGAGGGGAGGGGGGGGAGGCTCAAAAGAAATGGGGGGCTCAATAACTTTCTTCCCCTGAAAAAGGGGGGGGGGGGACTTATTAGAGAGGGGGCTTATTTGAGAGAGGGGGGCTAAACAGAGGATTTGCGGTAAATCCGTTTTGATGGAACAAAAATTCCACATAGCAATTGACATTACCTCTGCGTAAAGGAGGTTTTAAAGGTGATCTGTGACAGCTTTTCCCGCGTTTTATAAGTGAGTATTCTGTTGTATCAGTGAAACTGCGACTCCTCCCTTCAGCCAGGTTTTCAAGTCTTTTAAACTCCTGCACAGTCTTGGAGTCATGCTGGTAATCACAGAAAACAATTGATTAAAAAACTCGAATTGAATTAAATTATAATCAAATTCTTATCTTGTTCCTCCAGCCAGCCATAATAATACATTCGAACCTCCATATACAAGCCACCACTTGGTAAAAAATGTCAAATTTTTGCAGTCAATACCAAATAGCTGGAACCGCACATAGACAACCATCTCTCGTAAGCAACAGCGACCGCTTTATAACATCGTTTTCGCATAACTTCACGGCGGCCATATTGGTGTGCAAGACAATGAAACGGTAGCCATGCGGGTGAACCCAAAAAAATCTTGTGGGGTTTGAAAGATTTCCTCATACACAAAGTTTCTTTTGTTCCGCGGAATTTGCAAAGCCACTGATCACGTCCGTGACGAAGATCTATTGGGTTGACCGTTTTGTACCGCGGTAAAGAGAGCATAAGAAGAGCTCTTATTGACAATATGGAAGTACACATACCATAACCAGAAATTGTATACAATGAATTCTCATTCAGAAAGAAGATGTCTCTCGAACTCTTCTCGGAAGACACTTGCTGTGGGTTGACTTCGTACGCGACTACTTTACGTAAGTAGCCTGTTCCAGGCTCGAAGATAGTGCAGTCGTACAGTAAGGTCAGCACTTTTTAACACCTGTCGAAAGGCCCTTGGACACCTTATGAAGTTTACACAACGTAGCATTCCTTATCATTTTGGATTAGCCGGTTAAGCACTGCGTTTTACAGATTAGGGTTAAGCACTGCCTTTACTGATTAGGGTTAAGCACTGTTTCGAAACTGGTTAGGTTCCCTTTTTGGGTTGGGGTTGATGCTATGTGTACTTTAATCTACCTTGTGTAAACTTCATAAGGTGTCCAAGGGCCTTTCGACGGATGTTAACGAGCGCAGTCGTACAGTAAAACGTCATGCGAAAAACGCGCGGAGGCTAGGGAAAAGGAGGACAGTGACCCTCTTCCCCAGATCGTATGCGTTTCATTTTCGCTATCTGGGAGCCTGTCAAAGGCTATCCCGTAAGCGACAACAGTCTTCGCACTTTGGGTGACCGCTTATGGGAGGCTGACTACAGTCACCAAGTCTTATGGAGAGTGGAAGCCCGTTTATACAATACAAGCATGCTTTTCATGCTTGGACTGAAAGAAATAATTATAACAGCACACTGGTTGAAAGGTGTGGTAGCACACTACTGAATGGGTTTCAATCTAGAACTTAACAACAACCACATTCAACCACGGTCAAAACGTCAAAATCCCTCGCTAAGCCTGAAGTGTTTATTCCCCCCCCCCCCCCCCCCCCAAGTTGTCATTTCCCACGAGAGACACTATGTGGCCATGTTAAGGTGGTGTCCACATTCAACCAAGGTCAAAACGTCAAAATCCCTCACTTGGCCTGAAGTGTTTATTTCCCCCCCCCCCCCTGCCAAGTTGTCATTTCCCACGAGAGACACTATGTGGCCATGTTAAGGTGGTGTCCACATTCAACCAAGGTCAAAACGTCAAAATCCCTCGCTAAGCCTGAACTGTTTATTCCCCCCTGCCAAGTTGTCATTTCTCACGAGACACACCATGTGGCCATGGTGGTGTCCACATTCAACCAAGGTCAAAACGTCAAAATCCCTCGCTTGGCCTGAAGTGTTTATCCCCGTCACCACCCCCCCCCCCCCCCCAGTTGTCATTTCGCGCGAGACACACCATGTGGGCATGTTAAGGTGGTGTCCCCCTTCTCGGCTCTCCCTCCATGTATCATGCCTGGTATAATGGAGGGCGCACTTTTCAGGTCCGAAATTAAATATGGAAATCACAATTTTTTAGAAAAAGAGCGCGGGTCCTGGCTAACAAACCGGACCATTTTGTTTCCTTAACTGACAGCTTCATCATGTTATAGACAACTGGTTGCCTCTTGTCAGCTGAGGCAGGTATGTCCTCTCGCCACTTTCATGCACCCTTACCATGTGGGGTTTGAGTACTTCTATCAACTTCCTTGTCTCATTGACGATGTAGTCATAATCCTCACTTAAATTGTTCTTTTCCGTGTCCTAAGAAAATTACGCAAAATATTATAATTATTGCCTTACTGTCATAACTTTCCCAAAAGATCATTTTAAATATTTGGTACTTTGTCATACATGTAATGACTTCAAGGAGCTACGTCGTGGTTTATGCGTTTTGAAAAATATAGCCAACAGCTAACAAGCTCAATGCGTGAAACGTCATAGCAGTTATGTACTCAACTAAAGTAGTTGCTTAAAGAATGTCTGAAAAAATTCAGGCTTGAATGGGATTCGAACCTATGACCTCTGTGATGCCGGTGCAGTTCCATTACGACGGAGATAGTTACTGTGTATTCTTTTATAGCACATAGCTAACTAATTTCTGCTTGTTGTTTTTCTATTATTAAAACTAGTATTACTAAATTTTTATTCAAATTTAAAATAACTTTGTTCGTTACAAAATACAGTTCTGTAAAGGTTTAAGTTTTTAAGCACTTTCCGATACGAACCTTAAGCAAGTTTGTTTTCAAACTGTCATGTTAATGACGTCCAGGTTTTCTTGCGACAAGGTATACGTCTGGCATTCACTTTCCTACCCTACTAAGTTTTTTTTACCCTTACCGGCAGAGTCTGTTCAGCAATTGTCTCTTAGCCAGGAAGTTCTACGCGAGGACGCTCTGGAATTTCAAGTCTGTCACCGAAGTGGACTCGCTGTGATATGGCAACAATGTTATGGATAAACTAAAATTTGGTGAATTTGAATATAGTTATAATCCAACGCTGATGATCATGTACAAATATTAGCAATTAACAGTGTAAATACCTCGGATCCCTGGTCACAAGGCCTTTCACAATTGGAGCTTTCCCCTGATAAAAAAAAATGAAAAAATTTGATTTGTCAAATTATGGACTCCTCAAAAAGAAGCTTAACCAAAGGTATCTGATTGCATTCCAACCCCACCTGCACGTACAAGAAAAAGGATAGGTAACCGTAACGCCTGCATATGAGCCAAGAGGCTCCTCAGGAGGGAAGGTATATTCTGGTTTCAGTAACATGAAGCACCTAGGGGTATTGTTACTCCCTCCGGGATCTGTCTCGTACCCAGACGTCTCTCTCTCTCTGTCAATGAAAATTTGCGTGCAAAGGAAGTCGGGAAGGAGAAAACGGGCGTCGCCTCTCTTTTTTCTCCTTCCCATGGTCCCTTGCGCTTCGTCACCAGTCACTCGCATTTCACACTCGCCGATGTGAGAAAAATGAAGGGTATGAGGAGGAAGTAGCTGCGGGACGGGATGCCAGTCTATCCCAACCTTCACATACAAGAAAAACGCCATACTCTCAACAGACTTAGAAATAAGCTGCAATACAACCAAGACTAGGGGAAGGGGGTCTTGAGGTTCATTTTTTCTAACAAACATTTGAAGTTAAAGGATTATTTAAATTGTCCAAATACTTTTAATAGGAGTGAACATCAAAAATGCATGTACACGAGCACAAACCTTTCATAGCCATTACGTCAGCCAAACGGAGCTCAAGATCTCTTATAAATGTTATTCTGTTTCCATGTCGAAATAGTCTTGAAACCTGAAGAAAAAAAAGTTTTCATGGTGAAACACATCAGATCTGTAAAGCAGTTAGCTACAGTGTAGCTCAGCTTCCAACCCTAGGGGTGATGCCACATGTTGGTTGAGTTTGATGTTGGTTTTAGCTGTGGAAGGTTTCCTCTGGGTACTTCAGTTTTCCCCTCAGCTCCAGTAAGGATGTAGTATAAGGTATATGAAGAACCAATAGCTGGATAAGTAATCGCAAAATCATTACTTATTTGAAACACTGTGCTGTATCCGAAGCCAACCGCTGCTCTTGTTAAGATACGTCCTCTAATTTGGCACATCTACCCCCCAACTAAAGGAATTTTTGTGATCTCTTGTTTTCCTGAGAGATAATTAACAAAATTAATGCCAATTCTGTGTTGATTTACTGTGTGCTTTCAAGCTTTGCCTTTACAAAAAGCCTTTTTTATGGAACTTGGTCCATTTTACTACATGTCCGGGCCTTGCAATATTACAAGCGTATATCAATAAATATATACGTACGAAGCCTGTGTTAGGATTTTTATGTGTATATCAATATTTATTGATGACCTTAATGCCAGGCACAACAACTATTTTGCACAAGCAAAGGAAAAGGTTAGCCACCAGAGGAAAGAACTGTGAGACATGAGGCAAATGAGGAAAGAAAGGCATTAATCAAATCATTCTTCAGGCCCCAGTTGTCCAAAATGTGGACAATGCTATCCACTGAACAAATCACTATCCACTGGATAGCGCAATTGGTTCCCATAATACTTATCTGCTGGATAGCGAATTACCGGGTGAATAGCGCTATCCAACGTTTGAACAACCCCGGCCAGGAGGGAGGAAAAGGGTATCCTTGACAGTCCAGTAAGTTGCAACAGAGGAGTTTCCCATTAGGATTGGAGGCCAAGAAGTAAGCAAAGTGTGTTAATAGCAGATGTTAAGGACCCTATCAGAACCAATTTAATAGTACACCTCATGGATCATGGAAATGAAAGACCTGCATTAAAGAGAAACCAGCCACACCTCTCAAGGAAAAGTACTTCTTGAATCATTGTTAGGCAGTCAAATAGTCTGTGGTCTTTTCTCCTTGAACTAGTGACACCAGAGGACGGCTCTCAAAGGTACTATTAGCCAAGTTTAAAGGCAGTAACTCTGAAAGATATCTTTCTTGTGTAACACATAAGACTGCTCATGTGTGTTTTCAGGAACAAAGTGATTCAGCACATTAGACCTGGCTTCAGGTTACTGGCATGTTCCAGTGAATCCAGCTAAAGCGGTAAAGATCCTTTACTGGACACTTCTGGCCCTGGTTGTTCAAAAGATGGATAGGGTTATCCCCCGGATAAACCACTATCCAGCGGATAAATATTAGGAAAACCAATTGCACTATCCAGTGGATAGGGATTTATCCGATACCTTTTTCAACATTGGGGCCAGGACTTTTAGAGAACTCTGTTATGTCAATTGGTCTTATGCTAACTCCAAGTACTTCCAGGAGATTAATGGAATATTGCATACCTTGTTGTGTTTTGGTTTTTTTAATAAGTTCTTTTTCTATTGCCTATATTTCATATCTTTCTGAACAAAGCACTTTGATAATAAAGAGCAACTTGGGGAAAACTTTAGAGAACCTGAACTTGGTCTTACTTACTTAATTACTTACTTACAGACCTACCTATGTCATGACATAATGATTTACTGGCTAAAAGCCATTAAGCCTAAAAGTCTGAATGCAATTTTTCATACCTTGGTAAACTCATCCATAAGACGATCAAGAAAAGAATACATTTTTCTATTTAAAGAAAAAACATGTTGAGAGAACAAAGTTACAACAGAATCTCAGTGCATGGCTCCTAGCATCAACTCATAGTACCTCCAACCTTAAGCTTATTGGCCCCTGCAACACACATACAAACACACAAAGCCACAAAGATACATACAGACCACTGACACTCACCAAAAAACCACCATGGATACATGTAACGCTCCATGTGAACAACCTATTTTAGTCAATGCAAAGATACACTGTATGAAAAGATTCTTACCATAATGCAGTGCTGCCAACTCTCCCGCTTTTGGCAGGAGACTTAGGCTTTTTTGCCTCGTCTCCCGCTCTGGTACATAAATCTCTCGCTTTTTACGTCCACTACAAATATTGAATACTCAGTAAAAATAAAACAGACTTAGTTTGAGATTTAGCCCATTTTTAGCTCAAAACTTGAATTTTTCTTATTCGTAATACTGTTTCTGGGGCATTTTTGCCATTGACAAAGATTATTTCTAGCATTCAACTTTTGATAGTATGTACATCATGTACTCTCCCGATTTTAGGTCTCCAGAGGTTGGCATCTCTGTATATGGTACCTTTTCACTACTTGACCTAAATAAAAATTTTCTCCTGGGGTGATTCTAAAGACCTCTCCTTTTGTCAAAACTTAAGTATTGTTATTCCACATTGTAATGCTGTTACATTTACCTTTTGCACTGAGAAATATAGCACATGCAATATGGCCTCACAAAACCACGGGCATGGATGTCATACAGTGTAAAGTGATGAACCTGATAGTTACAGTAAAAAGGCAAAGTTGTAAGAATTGAATTAATACACATCGTATATATCAATGATTTGAAATATTAGTTGCACAAATGTTAACTTACAATGGTGATTTTCCCTATTGAAGTTAGTTCAGCATGAACAAAGATTAGTGACTGGATCAATCCAGCAAGCCTTAATTAATTTGAATCAGCCTAAATTTGAACTTGATTCCCTCATGTGAAGTACGGTGTCTGAACCAGGCCTTAGTACTCATAATATTTTACAAGTTCCATTTCATTACAGCTCAAAACTTTCTCTGGCTTTTGCAAAATTTAATACTCAAGTATAGTCACATTAGAACCCAATTGCAACTTTTTTTTAAAGCCAACCAGATAAGGAGATTTGGCAATTCTGGTTCCCTAATTTGTGCTTAAAAAGAAGCAATATTTTAAAACATTAAGCTTTAAAAAATTGCAAAACAATTTTTTTAGAATGCTTTTAAGACAATTTTTTTAACGCAATTTTATTTGTTTATTTGTGGTCTACCCAAAATAGGGGCATAAAAATTACAAATACCAAGTGCTGACTTACATAAGCATAAACGCCCTCCTTCCTCTCTGATAAAAACAACTGTGTATCTTCTACAATGGAGAAGGTAGTACCCCTGAAATAAAGACTAGTGTAACTCAGAGATGCAAACCTCTGGAGACCTGATAAAAATCCTGCCAAGACCCTTTCTTCTGCATTAACCCCCCTCCAAAATAAATGGAACCATCCCCCCTCCACCCGATAAGCACAAATTAACAGTCCCCAAATTAACCTGTGACCGGGTGATCCTTTTTCCCTTTTGTTTGGGATACGAGGGAGAAAGGACGCCTGAGACATGTACTTTATACATCATCTGCCCACAGTACAGAATCTGGACTTTCGTCTAATTAGTCAAAAAACAAAAGAGCCTTTGGAGCCATGCACCGATTGGTTCGTCTCTTCATGACAGAAAACACAAGATGTTTGAGGAATTCAACAGTCCACAAAACCTTGGCGGCTGATGAGGATGAGTTGTAATTATTTGATACTGGCTACGGATATCAGCTATTTCTTCTTCAACACTTTCTTGCTTGGACCAGGTAGAATTTAAATTCTAAGAGTGTTGTCTTTGATTTTCCTGCTCATTCATGATTGAGTTCAACTGTGTAAATCAATAATTTTTGACAATGATTGTCACACCCGCACTTTTGGAAACTGATGAAAGACGATAAAAGATTTGTTGCTGCAGAATCAATTCTTATACTTTTGACCACTTTCAGTAAAATACAGAATTCTGTTGTTCTACTGTTGTTTTCAACGAATATTATTAGTTTGTTTGACTTGAAGGTTTGAACAAAGGTTACCACACTATAAGGCAATATTCACAAATACAGCAGTGGTAAATTATTGGTCTTTAAAATCTGTGATTTTTTCGCTAATGACTACTGCATCAACTTAGCATTCAGCGCTTGCTTGGGAAATAGATAATACATTTTGATAAACCACCTTCGTTGCAAACTGCTTGAATTTCCAGCAAAATCTGACATGATAACACAGTTGACAGACAGGGGGTTCATTAAGGTTTTGAACAGGAGGGCAAGGCCTGGAGGGCCTTGTCCCCTAGGGGGGTCCAGGGGCATGCTCCCCCGGAAAATTTTGAAATTCTATAGTCGCAGGGATGTGTTTTCCTGCATTTTGAAGCTGCAGACAATGACTTTCAACAACCAAAAAAAGACAACTTTTCTAAACAATTTAATCATGATTTGATACCAATACCCACCACACAAACTGGACTTTTTGGTTCTCTTTTAATAGCTCTGCTCATAATAATCTTTACTCAAAGTCACTGTCAGCATCTGAGCCATAATCTATTGAACGCATTCTTTTCTGGGCGGCCATGCTCACGTGCTTGCAACACTGATACATTTCAGGTGGTCGTTTATGAAGCACAGTTCTTTTCGCAATGTGTTATGGGGCGATTCTTGTTTTTAACACATAACGAACAAGGGGATTTCATGCCGCGTGTAATACAGTGGCAGTTGCACGGCAAAGTATGTTTTACACTCCAGACTCATCAAGAAAAGGGCACCATTGTAACTTAAAACTGTTTTTGATCGCTCCTTGTATTAAAAAGAAGTTCTTTGAGATGTAAAGCAGCCAGGCAAAGTCGTGTTCACAGCCGGTCAATTTGCCCGGTGCTTGGCCCTTAATGAACCCCCTCGACAGATGCCTTAACTAGGGGACAGCAGACGACTCGAGAATTAAACGCATGAGGCATTAGTTTTTCCTTCCCCCAAAAAAAACACCTGATCCCAGGTTAATTATCCCCAAATTATAACTTGGGAATGGCTTAGGATATTACACAAAGTACAACGTAACATCTGTCTTTGTTATGACAAAATATTCCTTGTCAGTGGTGAGATTTGTGCAAAATGACCTAGGAACTGTACTTTGAACAAAAAAATTGAATTCTGAGAACAATTGGCTAGATCCTTAGCTAAAGCACGGAAAGCTCATTAAGACAATTTTAATTGGTGACAGGTACAGGAGAGCAGGAGATCAGCACCATACCTGGAAGAGTTGGTATTTATGTAGCTAGGAGTACTGCATTCCATTGGGAAATCCCCATTAAATAAAAAACAAGATCCCAGAGCCAATAATTTTATTGTCAACTGGTAAGTAGAATACTTTAAAATATACATGACCCAGATTTAAAGGTGTCACGTTACTGTTGCGTTACATGCTATATGATTTTGCGATGTATTCTGGGGTTCTCCTATGACAGCATGCTATGGTATGTACTCGCAATAAATAGCTCGATCATGGACTCTGGTGTCTGTTCCTTCTTTACCGATCAGGCTTAGAATAGCAAAGGTAATACACCTATGAGGCTATGATATGGTCATGAAATGCACATCAGAGTATGCCTCATTTCAATAGCTGTCAATACGCACTTTGATATGGATGGCATATCTCACACTATAAAGATAAAGTCTGGGTATACATGTAACAATTCACATGGCTTACATAGAGGAGAGGGTATAGGTACACTCTGACTATTTCACAGAAAAAGGGGATTTGTAAGAGCAATTCTAATGTACACAGAGCTCCTCTATAACCTTCAGGTACCTGGAATTTGACAGCTAAAAAAATAATGTAAAATGATTTGACCAATAGTATTATTATTATTAGCAGTAATAGTAGTGACAGTGGTAGTGGTAGTCATAGTAGTAAAAGTAGTAGTAGTAGTAATATAGTAGTATATTTATTTATTATTATTAATTATTATTGTTATCATCAATAAGTTTATTTATTTAGTGTCACAGAAAAGTAGAAATCCCAATGACAACTATACTATGAATTTGCTCAATCATTTAATACCTTGCTTGAGTATAATCCACAGACATCACGCGAACAGCAAAAGCATTGACGTCAAAATGTCCCCCACCATTCTTTGGAATTGTCATCTAGTATTAAGGTAATAACAGACAAAATTATAATAATATAACATACAGACGATTAACCCTGGTAACTTAAACTCTGAAGGGAAAGGAAAAACAGTTCTAGTTAGTGGGGGAATTCAAGTTATTGGGGTGGAAGATCAAGTATATTCTGCGACAGCAAAGTAGCTAAATTAAAGTTTGAAAAACATAACATGAATACACAAGAATACCACTTGACAGATCAACAACAAGAATATCTGAAATAAAAACATCCCCTCATATCCCAAATCTACCAGGGAACACTCAGACGCATATGTTTTGGAAAAGGGAATTATACATGATGAGGTAGGGACTGTTAAGCCTGAATATCAGATGATTAATTTTCTTCGAGTCAGTAGTTACTGTGAGTAAAAGTGACTCAAAGTTAGTAATCGTCTGATATTCATGCTATGAACTCAGAAATATTATACACAAATAATAATATTAAGACAATCATTGAATCGGGCTTTATAATGATATGAAGAATTATGCAGACCTTAGGGGTGTTATCTGCAACACTTCCTCGATCAGCATAACTCTTCATGAATAATTAATTGTTTGCTTAATTAAGAATTAATTTATAAGTTTAGTTAAGGGCCTAGAGGGTTACCCTTGAGCTGGGGTACTTAACCTAGCAAGCGGGTTAAAGCTAGCTCTGGTTTACAAGCAAATTTCACAGGTAGGGTTACCCTATCACCCAAGTCAACTTTACCAGCTTTGCTGATGTGTCGTGTCATGCGTGACATTCTTTGTAACGGTCCAAGATTTGAAATAACCTTGAAGTTCTCTATGGAAAATAGGTTAAATTCACGAAAAAAGGGAAAATATTATCATGGTAGACAGAAAATATCTTTTTTTTGGTCAGTTGTCTACAATTAAGCTCAGAAATTGGATAATACCATTCAGATTGGCACGATTACTGGTCATGCTTGACGGTGGAATGTTGACCTGGGTAGGCTAGTTATCCTTACCAGAGCATTTACAAGGTAGGTAGGGTAACCCTCTTGTTAGGGTAACCCTAGCATTCAGCTGGTTGCCTTGCAAACACGTCTTGCGAAAAAGAAGAAATATGCGAGTGCTAGGGTTCAGGGTCTAAGTGAAATATGTTATTGTTGCTGTATTGTAACATTGTCCAGACTTAAAATTAGAAATGTATCAGTTAAGGTTCAATTAGCAAAACGAAACAATCTGCTGTTCTCATTTACAACATCAACAACACTTAAGATAGTGCATAAATACCCTACTAGATAGATAACATGCAGTCACAAGATCTAATCAAACTTAAAACTAACTATCAATACACAAGAAATAATTTCTTGTTTTTAAAGGAAGGAGGTGTGATGCAAATTAATGGTATTTCTGGGAGACTTACCACAGGTCTGGGCCCCTCATTCTCCGAGAATTCTGCGATCAGAATAAAATCTCCCCCAAAGGATGTTCGTGCCCAGAGGCTTGGGCCAGCAACGCTGTCACTTGAGAATCGCAAATTGGCTCCTAGCCTCTTTAAGTTTACTTCTCCGGCCTTCAAATCGCGGATTTCGCTACTCGTTGAGCGCAGAAGCTCGTACTGTCCGTGCATATCCGGTAGTCTATGAAAATTTTAAAGCCAAGGTTCATAAATAACCACGGAAGAGGGAGGATTCTGCAAGATTTTTTGTCGTAACGCGATCAAACGCGATCATCTTCAGTGTTGAGAAGCTGAGTAGAGAGAGAGGTGGAATCGAAACTGAAATTGGAAGTGGCATGAACCATACCCAGGTTGGAAGGTAACTCAAGAAGAGCTTCCTTCGTTTTCATCTCGGCATACTCACTCTTCCTTGATGATTGAAGATCTGATTTTTTAAATAAACAATTAATCCTTGACAAAAGTGCAATAGAATCCAGGCCGCGCAGGGAGAAGTAATCTGGGAAGGAGTCTTGGTGCCCAAGCTTACTCAATCGTCGTTTATGCGCCTGCCGATTTCTGTTCGCCTTTGAATTGAATTGAAAATGGCCGCGAAAGATGACGGTCTCGAAGGAACAGACACAACGGACAGTAAAGACAATTCAGCTTTTCTTCCTAGAGACGAAGGTAACATAGATCGTAGTCAAACGAAACGTGAAAATCTATTCTTCTACCCGTTTGGCATCCAAAGTCGAATATTCTTCTCCTTCCAAAAGGAGGGCGACTGATTGAGAGCTCAGAGAGCTTCATCCCTGGTGCCATAGAGATACGAAACAGAATTAAGTCGTCTACTTTCGCTGCATACCCCATTTCTGTATTCCTCTACTCTTTTCTATACCTCTTGCACTTGCAAGACAACTTTATAGAGCGAAATCGGAAATGACTGAGGAAAGCCCCCCCCCGGGGGGGGGGGGGGCGTTACTTCGGCTTATTTTTGCTAGGTATGTGCCGCTGGCCATTATAGTCTATTCTGTGCCCAAGACAGACCCCATCTTAGTCACCCTTGGAAAATGTAATTTTCGCAATCCCAACCTGATAACTTTCTGTTTATGCATCTACCCTACAAAGCCTGAAATGAATTGACACATTGGTTATTAAACCTTAATGAAGTGAAAATTTTCCCATTTTTAAATCTGTACCTACCTGAATTTTCATGTGTGATCCCATTCTAGTAACTCTAATGAAAATGCAACCCCATTATAGTCAATCCAGCCACCTCCCCGTAGATGAGATTTCTGAGACTGAGTGGCTATGTCGGAACCTTTGATCATTGGGATTTCTGAGGTGTATGAGAAGAAATCGGCTATTTCGCGTTGGGGGACTACTGTGTCAGTAGCTTTTTCCTTTTTTCCCTGGGGTATAGTCAACTATACCAGGGGGTGTAAGGGTTTGGGTTGAGGTGGTTTTGCTCAATTTTTAGTGTGGTTTTGTGGGAATTTTTATTTTAAGTTGCGGTATTGCCTTTTTAAAAAACCAAGTGGTTTGCGGTATTCAGAAATTGTCAGGTAATTTCAACACACTTTGCGGTTTTCTCATGTTATTCTGTGCGGTGTTTATACATAACTCTGTTTGGTTTGCGGTATTTGTACCCCCCCCCCCCATGCCCTTATGCCCCCCTCCTATACAGTTGAACCTAACTACAAAGGCCACCTTGGGGACCGGAGAAAGTGGCTGTTGTAGACAGGTTTTAAACAAGAGTCAATTATGGATTTTTTTGTCTGCCAGGACGAAATAAAGTGGCCATTGTAGAGAGGTGGCCATTAGCAGAGGTTCAAATGTGTTACCTCATCCGTATGGGGGGGTGTAGCTACCAATAATGCTAGCAGAAAAAGTATAGATTAAAATCTCCTAGTAAAGTGCAGTTTAACTGACAATGCAGGCTTTTAATGCACCAAAAATACTTCAATTTTATCTCAGATTTGAGAAAGATTTGTATTCATTTGTGAAAATCAGGCTCATCAGATGGGTGGTCATTGTATCCCCCTACCACCCCTGTGTACTCAGGTAAGGGACATACCTTGAAAGGGCTGTCACTAATGCCCTGGGGCTGGGGATTTTAGTCTACAGCCAGCAACTTGGAGTATGGCCACCAGCTACTTTCATAGGAAACTAAAGAATTTCCTGGCTGTTCGTTTCCCTACCAAATAATTGCATATAAAATTATGTACATAGCAACTTGAAATCTTAGTGACAGCCCTTGTATATTTGTTCTGACATAATATGGCCAATTATACGAGGAAAAATAATAAGCATGACTTACATAAGATGCCTCCTAAATAAGATGCAAACTATCCTATATATATAAACAGCACATTTCGTCTGAAATTTAGTAAGACACGTTTTATCTAAGAACAGACCTTAACACCTGTTCTTAGCTAAGTCGCATCTTGATGTGCCTTATATATGGTATAGTTTACGTCTTATTTAGGACGTGTCTTATCTTTGCTTGTAAAAAAAGGTCTTAGTGTTACTAATCCAAATTCTTACAATGCTTCTGAATAATCAGAGTTGAATTAATGAATGTTTTCTTTTCTAAGACTCTTTGGATTTTGATTTATATGGGGACCTGTCTGTTGACCTCAACCAAGAAATGACTTACCCTGAGGTAACAGTTTTACTTATGATTATTTTGGTACATTAATGACTGATGTGAAGTATGTGAAATAATTCATATTTGAACTGCGGTTGTAGATGAAAGTAAAGAATGATCATCACAGTGAATTTTCCAATTTTAGCAATTGGAAAGAAGAAGCCTGAAAAAAAAAAATCAGGGCTTCAACGGGATTCAAACCCATGACCTCTGCGTTGCCGGTGCGTTGCTCTACCAACTGAGCTATGAAGCCACACATTGGGAGCGAGGTCAATTTATTGAGTTCATGTCTCCCGTGAGGAGTGAAATGATGTAAAGTATATGAAATAATTCATATTTGAACTGCGGTTGTAGATGAAAGTAAAGAATGATCATCACAGTAAATTTTCCAATTTAAGCAATTGGAAAGAAGAAGCCTGAAAAAAAAAATAAAATAAAATAAAATAATCAAGGTCAATAAATTGAAAAATAAGCGAGGTCAATAAATTGACCTCGCTCCCAATGTGTGGCTTCATAGCTCAGTTGGTAGAGCAACGCACCGGCAACGTGGAGGTCATGGGTTCGAATCCCGTTGAAACCCTGATTTTTTTCAGGCTTCTTCTTTCCAATTGCTTAAATTGGAAAATTTACTGTGATGATCATTCTTTACTTACATTAATGACTGTTAATTAAGGTCTGGTGTCAAACTACCAACACTTTGAGATTTTGTTGTTGTTCTTATTCAATGAATTACTTTATTCTTAGTTGAAAAAGCTCTATGAAGAAAGTCAGCAGAAAATTAAAGAACTAAAAGCTGAGGTTAGTTCTTCAAGATGTTGCATTTGCGGGACGTTTCTCTGTAACTTGCCTTGTAAGAGACATGCATCTTGCAACATTAGACTGTGTGAATGGTTCTATGGTGAGAATAAAATATCATTGTGTCCTATATCTTTCAGAGTCAGAAATTAAGAGATGAAAACCTAGTACTGAAGAAGAACATCTCTAGCTTATACCTTACTGCACGAGAGGAAATCAAAAGAAAAGATGCCGAGATTAAAACACTTCAAGACAGGGAAGTCAGAAGCAGAAGAAAATATGTAGCATCTCAGCAATGAGTCATTGGCTGATCTACAGTGTTGTTTATATTGCAGTGAATGCAGAGAAACAGGATTTGCTCGCACCTTGAAAGCTCTTGAAAATTGCAGTTTGTGCTGGGAAGTCCTTTAATTTCTGTGCTTACTTTATCCTACCCACATTCTGAAGTGCTTGATACGAGCAAACATGAAAAGACCTTCAGGATAAAATTGCTCATGTTGTGGAATGAATGGAGTCCTCGAAAAGTGGGAGAAGTCTTTTCAAGAATTTTTTGTTCAAAAAAGGGTACGAACCCTGGTCAGATAAAACTGGAAAAATTCAGTGCTTCTTAGTTCAATAAATCAGCTTGTGCTGTGAAAGCAAGGCATTAAGACAAGTCCTACAAATGCAACAGTCATCGAATGCCCTTGTGTGCAGCTCTCAATGACCTTACAGGATTGGTTGGGGAATCTTTGAACAAACACGAAAACAAAAGAGCTGTGACATAAAGGGGTCCAATTAAAAAGTAATATGAGGTTCTGAACAGCTGCAAGGCAATAATGCAGTCATCTATTTATTTGACATTATAATCACCAAAAGGATAGATTAAACATTTGCAGGTATAAACTGCAGTGCTTACCATACATATAGGCCAGATAAAAAGGAGAAGAAAAAAAGACAACAGGTGTCAAACCCTTATAAATAAAACTTTTACTCCAGGAAGTTATGGCCCTGGACATTTTTGCTTATTTAGTGCTATAGAGGTTATTAAATTATTAATTGTATTAAAGCGAAATTTGTTGTATCGCACTGCGCGTATTGCAAACGTGGGTTTTCCTGTTTCATCAATCATTTTAGTGAAGGCGGGGTTAATGCAAATCACAATGTAACGTACGTGCTCGCCCAGCTTAACTGAGAATGACTCTAGAGTGCTCAAGAATAGCATAGGAAATTGCGATGGTGAGTGGATTTTTTGTCGAAGGAAGCAGGCAGAGGTTGCATCTAGCCTTTGTTTCATTTCTCCTGGGTATTACAGTGGTCCCAAGAGAAATTGAAGACAATGCTTATGCAAAATGTTTGGGGGCAAATGAGATGTATTATGGGAGATGTGCAAATGGCAAATAAGGAGCTTTTATCTAGCAAAAAAAATGGTTGTTGTTAGTTGCACTTTAAGCATGGCCACTTCCTGTGGGTATTTTGCAAAAAGGCTTTGCCATTATTTAGTTAAACAGTACTGTTTAATATAGTATGTGGCATAAATCTTAGTTTTATCATAATCGCTTTATTCCACTGGTGTATATACGGTATTTACAATGCCAAATGTACATTTTTTCCAAAGAAATGAAAAATACAATATTTTACAGGTTGATTATGAACTATGAACAATGAACTGAAACAAACAATTTATTAAGAAAGACAACGAAAATAGTCGGCTCTGACACAGACCAATACTGCTAACTTGTGGTTGTCATGTTACTCTGGGTTTCTGGTTCATTTGTTCAAAAGCATTTTCTGCTGTAATTTTCTCTATTCTTTTTGGAGTATCCAATCATCAATTTGTAGACAAAAAGGAATTAAAACTGAATTTGCTTTTTAAGCTTTCATATCTGAATTCGAATTTTACACTAACCCTTGGCTGGGTAATCTTAAGTCAGGTTTGAACAACCTGGCCTAGAGCTTGTTGTAAAGGAATCTATCTTAAAGAGAGTTGACATTCAAGGCATTACTCTCTTGTCGAACTGGCTAAACTCATTGACCAACGCAGGAATGTCACTGAGATTTCAAGTTACCAGGTAAATCCAACAAGTACAATGTATGCATGGAATAAAACAGCTAGGGATTTCTTTTGGTTCTATTTTTCTTCTATTTTCCCATAAAAGTAACCGGGGGCCACATTCATAGTATTAGCCGGGGGAAATCTATGGCCCCTCCTCATTTCTTTTCACAACATTTCTTTAATAGTCCTTTAAGAATTTTACAGAAAAGCAATGTTCCATTGGTTAGATAGCCATTAAATAAGACAATCAATATTAAAAACAACTTAACCAACATCCACTGAATGCAAAATTAATGTTCACTGCAATATACAGTCAAACCCCATGTTACGGACACCCGCTTAATACATGCAGGTCGAGACCCAATAAATACAGACACTTTCTATGGCCCCCATCCCCCAGTGTCCACATTAATGGAGTTTGACTGTACTGTAAATTATTTAAACAAATGACTGACCTGCACACAAAATAATGTACGAATTATGTTACATAATAATTATTATTTTCCCCCAAACAAAGTTAGAGGTTTGAATTTCAATAGTTATAAAAATAATATTTAATATTGAATAAAGTAAGGTGAAATAAAAAAAGCACTATTTACAATAATCATTGCAATAAAATACACAACTTAATTAGTATAGTCGACCACTGAGTTGGTTTACTTCACTGAGAAGAATTACCAAACGTATTGAGGAAACAATAATAATAATAATATTGATGACACCACTGTTAGTTGCATAAATGGCATGAAGGAGGAAGCCAATACTATCTGCTACCATGGGACTGTGGAATGTTACATAATTGACAGTGAGGTTGACAATTGGGTTAAATGAGCAAAACAAAAACTGGCCACATGCAAGGCACTTTTGGATACATTTCTGTGCTATCTTCTACACACTGTAGGCCAAGAAATTTGGTAAAAAGGAAAAGGCAATGTTATACAATGGGGATTAGTGAAAAAACAACAAATTTTCCTTTTTTTCCTTCTGACTTGTAATGGAGTCGTTAAGAATTCAACTCCAGCAAAATGTTTCTAATCTTGTCTTGGAGCAAGTTGGGAAAATGGTGATGAAGTTTCAAAGGATGGAGACTGATTCCATAGTCAGCAGCCTGGTTGCTCAGTTCAGCTCCCTATTATCTTGAGAGTGATCCACCTCATTCCAAATTTTAACATGTTATAAATTAAAAGCATTAACAGGCTAAAAATATGAAAACATTTACTTAACAGATTGATATAATTATGAAACATGGATTCCTAAAAGCCAATTGCTTGCACAATACTTATTCACAAACTAGAAAAGA
The DNA here is from genome assembly GCA_038088405.1 of Porites divaricata. Lineage (NCBI taxonomy): Eukaryota > Metazoa > Cnidaria > Anthozoa > Scleractinia > Poritidae > Porites > Porites divaricata. The sequence goes on from JBBMOI010000013.1 coordinate 10,262,250, forward strand.
TGTAAGAATTACCCACAACATTTATTGTTGAGTAAAACATTAATTTTAAAATCACTAATTAGAGGAAGTAAAAACGTTTCTAAAAGTACACAGTCATGCACTAATCATGATTGATAACCAGCAATTAGCCAGAGCTTGCAGGAGGTTTCTCTTTCCCTGCTTTTGAAAGTGATGCAACTTGCCGTTTGAGATTTCTGTTCTCCACCTGAAGGAAATGATGACATGAATTGGTTATTACAGTACCAGTTCCCAATAGGCCATTTCTGAGTTTCCCTGGGCATCTGTTTCATAACGAGAGTAGGTGCTCAGCCTTTGATATGGAAATCATTTTTCATTCTCATGCAAATAAAACTCATTTTCACAAGAAAGGTTGTGCACCTAGCCTCATTTTAAAAGTGAGGGATTTTGGAACTCGGAGGTGGCCTATAGCTATTAGCTTCCTAGTTCAATAGACCAAATTCCAAAATATTAAAACTCATATTTGGCCCTGGGGCTTGGGGAAAAAAACAACTCGTCAAAAGAAATTAATGTATTATTCATTGCTGAGCCTCAAGATAATTTCTTTTGTTTTATTCCTCCAAGCTTCTGAGGCAAGTATGAATTTTAATATACCAAAATTAGTCTATTGGTTAGGTCAGAGCGCTGCACCTTGGTAGCGGAAAAATCAAGGACCAAATCCTGTCAAGTATGATTTTTTTTTTCAGGCTTTCCTTTAGCAACTGCATAATATATATAACCATATTTAACTGCAATGATCATCTTTGCATTCATTCTTCATTTCACAGTTCAAATGTATGAAATTCAGGATCAATTAAGGTTTCTGGGAAACTGCCCACCTACCCCTCCCCTAACTTAACATTTTTGTCTCGCTTGGGGCAAAATGTTGGGCTAGGGGAGGGGTAGGTGGGCAGTTTCCCAGAAACCTATTATAAATTGATCCGAAATTCATATATTCATCATTTCATAAATGTAATAATTAAAGTAAATACACAGAAGAGACTTTTCAAAGAACAGGGTAATCTATTAGATACAAAAGATTTCACTGGTTTAGACACGATGCAATCTTTGTATAAGGTGTAAACAAAATGAAATGGGGAGCCTTTAACGAGAGGTTTTGCGATTGTCAGAACTGAATCTCCTGTTTAAGATAGTTACAAGTATGTAGGTCCTGCAACTTACGACTAAATTTCATACCTGAAGACTTTCTAACCGCTCAGAATGATCCTTCTGCATCTGTATTATCTTTTGTCGGAATTCCTTTTCTTTTTCCCAGTGCTCTGCTTTAAGTTCTGTTAACTTTATTTTGTTTTCAAAAAGCAACGGAAAATGATGTCAAATGATTATATCATTATAACTTATGCACAAGTTTGTGCCAAGACAGACAAGGCAAGACAATGTCATTTATTATCATAATAATGTATTGCAAGTACAAATTTTTTGCATGCAGTTAGCAAAAAAACACTTGTTGAGGCATGCCAAATTAATTCTATTACAAATCAGATAATACAGACCATAAGTAAAAAGCAAAGAAAAAGAAAAGCCGAAATATGTGTAATAAATTCAAAAGCAGGAAAGACAAGTCTATTTAATGCAACCTGTGAAAGAAGCCAATTGAAAGCAAGATCATGGTTTAATCTACTGTACAATGTAGCTATTGAGTTGAAAGTTCTATGTGAATGTACTGACTGAAGCAATGTCATTCATTTTTTTTATGATGGCCAGAAAGAAAAATGAATTATTTTAGAATGTAGGATATTAAAATGTAATTACTGTTGAGAGCTTCTCCCTGCTACATGTGATACAGTCATGTTTGTCACAAACTTAAACCTGCCCACACACTGACAAAAGCGATAACGCACAGAGTACTTGTGAAACAAATCCAAGAAGACTTTCCTAATGTACAAATGGCATTATATAATGACATTTGAATAAAGTGGTTTATAGTATTTACAGAAACTTTGTTGCCATTTCCATCAGAACATGAAGCACAAGTATTGCAACTGGGTTGATAAAGTAAGTACTTGTCCACTGTTGAAAGATAATCATTCAAACTTAAGGCCGATGTTTCGAATGCTTCGCCATAGCAAATTATAACTTTTGAAAACCTACAGAATCAATCAACAAAGTCTAAGTTCATTTAAAAATACAATGCATAGTAATAGTAATTAAACGTACAGTCATGGACAAGCATCGATGCATGTACTATTTGCCTAAAAAGAGTGTATGCAAGTACTTTTTTCTCCTTTTCAATCAGTGTTTGTTCTTTCTGCTGCACCTGTTTCTTTAGATTCAAAACCTGATGACAAAAAAAAATTACAGTCATAGTCAATTAATACCATGCTACAGGTTATTAACCAGAAATAACTCTGTACTCATGTGAAACATGTAAAGTAGATTTAGAACCCTGGTATTCGAACTCTGACGGGTAACGAAAAACAGTTTGAGTAATTAAGCATGGGTTCGGGTTATCAGGATCGATTGAATATTCTGTATTTGCTATGTTTATGATAAATAATTATAATTGATGATTACTGGTTTTTCAGCACTTAAGTGTATAGTGGCATGAAAATTTACTTAATTTATTGATAATGGTGACATGATCATGCATTATTTACGATGAAATGTGATCTGTTAATTGCACCGATCAAATTGCTATCGGGTTAGTTTTAATGTTTTTATTGATTATACAACCAGACGAGCTAATGCATTGCATCTGATTGGAACCACAAGAACCAGAATTCGAGTTTAATTCAGGGCAAATTTCAGAGAAATTTTTTAATTTTTCATCAAGATCAAGAGAATTTTTAGTCTGAGTTAATGGGGAGTTTGAGTTATCGAGGTTCTACTGTACGTCAAACCTAAACAATGACAGTTGGTTGTGGACGGATACTACACTTCTTCATGAATATGGCATCTCAAATTATATTAAACCAAGTATGCATGTCTGTGGTATCATATGTCATCTGATAAATTTGGATTTGCCCCCCTTGGTAGTACTTCTCCCTTTTAACAACAGGTGAAAATGATTACCGATCAGGAATGCATTAGTGGTCAAACATTGGGCATTCAACAAAAAAATAACTGATTTAATTTTATGAGTACCATTTTGCCTCAGTGGATGAAGTCACTCGGACAAAAAAATAGTTTCTTGAGCCTTTGTGGCTCCCCTAAAAATATCGTAATTGTCTTCTCTTTTCCCACAATATTCTTTTCTATAAAACTTTAATCAATAACAAAGACCTTTAGTCGACCACGTGCTAACATTCTCTCAAATTAAACATCATGCAGCACTTAATTTCAGATTATCTTCAACTCTACTTTCCTGTACTTTTTTCAAATATTTGAATTTACCATTTCAATGCTACTTGATCATGATGTCAACGTGACAAGCATTATGAAGCATAGTACGTAACAAACTTTAGGTTTTGGGACTAGATTAACAAGTCATATATCTGTCATGCTTATAGGATTTAAAGGATTAAGAAGCTAAGACAAGCTAAATTCACTGTTAATGTTCTTCCAAAATAATTATGTAAAACACCCTACAATATATATTCGATTAAATGGTATGATGTCTTTTAAAAAGGCACATTTGACATAACATTATTAAAATCGAGGACACATTTAATCATGAAAATAAGGTATGCTCATACATGTACTTACTATGTTGGAATAAATGATTCAAGTCTTCTGTTCACTACTGTCAAAGTATACTATGTATTAACGTATTAACTACATGTAAAAGATTTTATTGTCAACTTTACCTGTTCTTTGAGTTCTGTAAGTTCAGTTATGTGTGACTCCATTGCAATTGGTTCATTGAGTGCATTGCTATTTATTCAAAATAGAATTAAAATTAGAAAATAGAATTACTGTTTATTATAATTCCAATATCGTGACTATTTAATAAAGCTTTTCAAAGTCACATAACTGATGCAAACAGTTTTATGCAGCAGCTGCTGGTGAATTGGCACAAATAGACCATTATTTTGCATGATGACGACATTTGACTACAACTATAAGAATTTACTTTGTTCTTGCTTTCTTACTAAGATTTGTCAATCCCGCTGAGGCTTAAACAACAATAGCCCTAAGTTGAAAACAAAAAAACAACAGAATGAAGGATTCTGGTATTCGCAGTAAAATGACATCATCAGGCAATTATTTTCCTGTTTGTCACACTACAACCCAGTCAAAAATAGCCAATAATTATGATGTTATTAGCACACCATGAAAAGTGCTATCCCATTGTAAACTGAGACTACATGAAGAAGCTTGAGAAGTTCACCTTAAAACTTCACAAGACTCCTTGTTGTTAAAATAATAAAACACTTCTGATCACAATCCCATAAAAACTCACTTGCTCATACTGCTGTACAGAGCAACAGTAAGGGGACTGCCTCTATTGCTTCCAATTCTGTCTAATGCAGCAGCAGCAACAGAAGCTGGTTTGCCATCTTTGGGACTGTCAGTGTTCTCAGTTTTAGGAATTTTGGCATGTTTTGATTTCCTGTTTTTTAACCAAAAAAAGTGATGTAAAATTAAATATCAACTGCAACACAATCTAGCTTAGGCAACCACAAAAAAAGGACTGAAAAGGTGCGGGAATGAATTTATCTCATTGTGTCCATAAGTGGTATCTGGGAGTTGCAGACTGTAGCAGGGTTCATACAAAAAATTGCAACCATTTTTAAGGACTTTTCAAGGACCACAATCGATTTTCAAGAACCACATACCACAAATGTAATTTCAAAGATTGTATAAAAATGCACATTCCCAGTCCATTTCTAACAGGCGCTTAAGGCTTGAACTGTTAACTCCATCAACTTCAGATCTCTACATTCTTCATGATCAGGTCACTTGTCTTAAACTGATAGATAATTATCAAATAAAACAAAAATAACTTCAAGTAAATCGTCTTTAACTTCTCTGAGCTTGGACAACCAAAAAGCATTTAAAACACTTTCCAGGCCCCACTAAAAGTTGAAGAAAATTCAGGGACTTTGCAAGGAAAAATGAAATTCAAGGACTTGACAAGGACTTTCCAAGACTGTGTGAACCCTACGTGAACACTGTGTAGTGAAGGAGTTGTTCTTGAGTAATGAACTGTTAAGAGACAGGGCCAGTACCATTTCAAAAATAGCTGATCAGGGCCAAATTTAGATTACATGTAGATGGCTTTTTCAAAATGTAGCAGGAGAATGTATTAGTACATAAGTTAAACCCTAGGCTGAACATTTTCACACCCTTCCCTTGTATCGCAAGTGAAAGTGGAAATTATTCATTCGAAGCTGCAAAAAGTTCCTTTGAATTTGTATTATTATTGGTGAATTACTGACAACAGAAAGAACTACTGTAAAAAAATGAAGAACAGTATAAGCAAAGACTGGTTTTAAAATTATAAACATGGGTCACACAACTAAACTGCTTCTTCAATGAGTTCCTCTAGAACTTTACTTTACCAAACTCTCATAGCCCCAAACCAACAACATCGACCACAACTGTGAGCCTCTGTAAGGGTATATGTGCATACATAGATTTTCCAGTCGAAATCATTGCATATCAAGAATTGTTTTGGGTGGAAATGCTAGCTACTAGCAAGCTCAAAACAACCACAACCTACAATGTACAATGTAAAAATAAGCAAAACCAAACCTCTGAACATGCAGCACACTTTTTGGCACGTTTCTTTGCTGTCATTACAAGACTAACATCAAACCTGATTTAAATGGCAATGTGATCATTGCTTTAATCTCTAAGATGGTCGCTTCATCAATGGTGACCATTGAGGCTCCAATTTTGTCGGAAACACGGTCCATACAGAGGCTCATCTGTGACATCTAGTCCGACAGACATTTATCACTCATGACCAGCGTTTAAAATCAAAAGCCAAACCTTTCTCTATGATGGTAACGATTATTGGCCCTTTTCTCTCCTTTCTTTGCTTTGTGCAATATTCTCTTGTAAGACAACGTACACAGCAGACAAAGGGTTTTACCATCCACCTAGAACATGAGAAAGATGTTTCTGATCAGTGACACAGGCAGCTCGGAGGAAAAAAAGCGATTACTCTCAATAGAAATAGAACCTTTGACTTCCTGGTTACCAGTCCAGATGCTCTACCACACTGACCTATAGGAGCCTCAACACATCTAAAGCCATTAAGGTGGCTGAACACAGTTTTGGCAGTTTGTGAGTGTGTGTCATTTGCCAAATCTGATGAAAGATTTTGATTGACAGGTAAAATTTGACATTTTCGTAGTTTCCATGGCAACATAAACAATTGAATACAACCTCAAAATATCGCTGTTGCTCAGTTTACATAAAATTCCCTCATTAGATTTTCCTGCATGTATATAAACTTGCACACCTAGCTTACTATAATAATTAATATTTTGACCAAATTTTAACAGATGTGTTTTTTGATGATCAATATAATTGTACTATAATTATTAAATGTGTCACAAAATTCATCAGTTCAACTTTCACTTTAAAGTTCTCATTATTTAAACTATGATAAAAGTAAAAATTCTGCCAAATATCACAAAATTTTAAGGGGTAGATTTTGAGAAATCATCTTCTGTGTACCATTGCTTTTTGCCACTATGTTTGTTTATCTAATTTAAAACACACGCCATCATGCAGGTTACCTCTGGCTGCCCGCAAAACTGTGTTCAGCCAGCTCAAACTCGCGCAGTGATAGACACATGATGGTAAATATTGAGCCTGGTGAATACACTGTACATGAGAAAGATGTTTCTTCCGTCAGTGACACAGGCGGCTCAAAAGAAAAAATAAAAGTACCGGTACTCCCAAATATAGGAGTCGAAACCTACACTGTTTGAAACATGTTAGAAATGCAGTAAATTTGGATTATCCCAGGACCTTCAGCAAAACAATTCAACTATTAAAAAAAATTCATTGACCTCCTTCCAGAAAACAAAACATCTCACGACAAGTTAATAAATTCAAGCCTTTTTTTGAGACAAAAATTAGTGAATTGAAAAGAGCAATATAGCTTTTCGCTTCTTTCGCTTTTTTTTTCTTTTTTCATGTTTATTCTTGCTTTATTTTTTCTCACCTTTTTTTTTTCTTTTGCACTTACACATTCAGCCTTTTCTATTTTTATCCTATTTTAATGATTAACGATTATTTTCTATTATGCGTACTTAGAGTTAAATTGCCAATGTCAGCATTGTAATTATTAATTCATTAGGTATTATAATCTTAAAAGGTGGTCCTATTCATAAGCCTTATTGGCTTTCTTGGGCTTCCTTGCCTTATATTTTTATTCTTTTAAGTTTTCTATTGTGTGTATGGCAAAAATGACAATAAACAATAAACAATAATTTGATCGGAATGACAGAAATGGAAATTGAAAGGTAACATTATAAATTTACTAGAAAACTTGTTATCCTTAAAGAGATACAATGATGTGGCATAATTTCTCTATTGGAGACTGAAATTTACAAGTATACTGTTAAATATAAGACCAAAGGCACAAGACCCCTCTACATCATTCAAAAAATCTGTGAATAATCACTCAAAACACAAACTACCCTGTATGACACCTACATGTACAGTTGTATACATGTGTATGACCAAAAAAACTCATATTTCCTGAACATTACCTTATCTCTTGATTCCAATGGCTTCTCAAAGGCACAGTTAAGTTTACATTGTTCACATGAAACTGGTGGACCATACTTTTTCTCTGAGCTCAAACATCTAAAAGTGATCAAGAGGTAGGATTTCAGTGGCTTTTCTCAACTGTGAATTACAGGCAAACACTGTATTTTCTGACATAAACTTAAAAGTACAACTTTCACAGTGGAAAGGATAAACTAAAGCATTAAGAGAGCTTGAATAAGCAATTTATTGAAAGCAGCATACCTACATGTAAATGTACATATACAATCTAGACAAAATAAGCTGGGCAATGTCCATTGTCTAATACTCTTGTAATTCATTTGCCAAAAGAAATTTTGCCAAAAAAGCGTTTTGAAGCTAGTCAGGCGGTTTCCTGGTCACTGTCGTACTATAAAGAGCTAAAACTTACCATAAAGCCATTTACAGGTCATACACTTCAGGACCTTCCGATCCAGATGCAAAATACTAGCTTGCAGAGTTTGGGCATACACAGAAAGCAAAATTTCGAGATAGTTTTGGGGTTTAAAAGTGACACCGCAATCTTGACTTTTTCTTTTCGCTTTCTCCGATCTCCTCCCCTCCTTTTTTGCTTTTTTTGCCTCATATTTTTTTCTTTTGCTGGCATTTAGTAGGCTTCATTTTGGTAGGAAAAGTTTTAGGAAGGCTTTTAGGATCTTGGATAAGATGAAAGAAAAGGCAGGTGGGTATACTGGAACAAGATTTTCATGCAAATTTTTAGGTCAATGTTACATGGTTTTTTGCCTTTTTCTCCAGTGTCCAGCTTGACTGAATTGTGCTCACTCTGGTATATGGTTTAAAAGATCTCTTCACTCTGCCCAAGTCAGCGGACAAAGTTGTCCTTGACCATTAGAACTGATGACACTAGCGGCAGAAGGGATATAATTATATCTGCACGGGCAGTTAAGGGTGGCTCAGGAGCGAATGGATTAAACATCATAAATGATAACAAAAATGCTCAAAACTCAAGTGGAACCACGAGCTGCAGGGGAAAGGGTTTTCACACTGGCTGTAAAGTCGGCATGTATACTTGCCTTGAACATTTGTTTCCATCAAAAGCTGCTCTTATGTTACAGTACTCGCAACAAGATGGCTGGTGACAGAGATAAGAATTAAAATTAATTATTAATGTAAATCATAATTCACAGGACCCAAACATTGCATCTGCAGTCTCTAAATATGAGCAGTCAAACCCTCGAGTTCTCATGGGCACATTTTTTGTACCCAGACAGATGATAATGATACAGATAGATCCACTCTTGTTTTCGTTAACCTCTCATTTTCAAATATATCCCAGCTGCCAATTGAAAATAACCTCTCCACAATGGCCACAAAGTAGTGAGCAACATACAAAGTGACATACCCATTAACAGTCACCATAACTTGCCTACCATGTCCTTTTTTAGTGTGTATTTTCCTTGAACTGAGCAAGGTGAAAGATAAAAATGATGGGGGAGGGGGAGAAAAAGAGGGCAGAAGAAATGTACATGTAGGTGTTTATTTTCTCTTTCTTCTTCATCTCACTCTCTATTCTCCTTGTCTGGCCTCAGTTCAGCTTTTGCATGGCCACATATCTCTTACTTCATGAACCACAAGTGAAAAACAAACTAAAACATAGCCTAATTTTGATTTAACTTACAATAGGTTGATTCTCAATTTCCTTTGTCTCCTAGCCCTTAGGGACAAAGGAAATTGAGAATTGACCCAGGTTAAAAAAATTTAACCTGGAACCTGTTGTCTAAATACCTAAAAAATTATTGTTCTGGACATTTGGGAGGTTTGAATATTTTATGTATTAATATGCTATAACAAACATTCCTGCTGATAAGGGCAGTAATTCGATTTGCAGCTAAAACCATTGTGACATCATTGTCAGCTGATCACCCAAAAAATAATATCATAATAAAGTTTAGTCCACGTGTAATACATGTGTTATAATGTTTTTACAATAAAGATCAATTAATTTTGTTTAAGTATAAGAGATTCAAAGATGGAAGGTGTACCGGGTCGAGCCACCTTAAGCGGCCACTTGCCGGTGCCGCTTAATGGAGGTTCCACTGAACTATTAGCTCGCCAATGTTCTCATACCTGGCCATACATTTTGAGATTATAACTGCACTTCTTACACACAGGGTCCTTTTCAGTACTCCTAGAATACGCAAAGCAGAAAAAAACCACATCATGAAATTGCAAGTTTTAAGTCAACTGGAAATTAATAAAACATGAAAAATGAGAAAACAGCAAGTTTATGACTTATTCATCATCAAGTAAAATGCCTGACTTTAACAGATGAAACTCCAAGCGACAGTAAGTACATGTCACCAAGGGATAAATCTTGCGGCAGTCCTATAAGAAAGCAAATAGTAGTAGCAATAGTCGTCAAATATCTCTACAATGAGACGGACACCTTTTGGACCAGCACTATGTGTCCACCTTTAAAAGTCTGATAGAGTAAATGAAAGGAGTAAGAAAGGCAGCGACCAACTCGAGGTGGCCATTATTTTTTTTCATCTCACAGAGGGGTCTGTTAACCCTTACAATGCCAAATGCAACCAAAGGCAAATTTGACAAAAGTCCCAAATTTCATTTCGTAAAGTACTTCCTAAGAGATTTCATTTGAATGGTCATACCATAGGATTTCGTCCACAGACATAAAAGTTAGAACCACCTCACAAAACTCCATCATTGAAACTCTGGCAGTGAAAGGGTTAACAGAGTGTTGACTGTACTCATAACACAGTCCTGAAACATTTGAGCTGTTCATGGATTTTTAGTTTTTTGGTCACAAGTTTTTTTTTTTTTTAATCAACCTTGGGTTAAGTGTTCCACTCTCCAATGAGGCTCTCATGCACGTATTCACTGTGGTCAAAAGACCAAAAATGCAATTTAGTCAACTGTCACTTGATAGACCCCCAATACATGTTTTTAGTAAAATCCAACTAGTGGTCTATCATCAATGCTGCATTCTGATTGGTTGAGCTACTACTTTGAAGTCTAGCTTTAACTACCTAAAGTCTTTTTATTCTCAATATTTTTGACCAACTAGTTGGATTTTCCTCTCGCACTCATGGCCTCTGAGTCAATAGCCCATTCGGCCTTCGGTCTCATGGAATATTGACTCAGAGCCCATTCGGGCTCGAGGAATAATTGTTAAAAATACAAGGATGCCGGACAGTACATGTACTAGGGATTCTCAGACAACTTTATTTATTTTAAATTATCACAGAGTTCCGTTTCACGCCTTCAAGACAAGGTATTTTAGGGCAGACGTAGTACAATGTACGCTGACCATCAACTATAAGGAATCTGGCATCAACTATTTCTAATTTCAAGAGACCGGCTATCATAGTTTTCAAATCTCCAGATTTAAAAAACCCCGCGTGCATGTGCATGTGCATGAACGGAAGCAACAACTTTTTTCAGCTGTTTATAGCTAAGTAAGGAGCACAAGGCAATATTTTTCTGCAAAACTTGAGTTACTCCAGAAAAGCATGTAATCCAACCTGTTCAAAATAATGCGTCTAATTCGTATCTTAAGCTTAAACCGGATACATTATAGAATTTTTACTCCACTCGCCAAAACGTTCGCAATACATGATTTACCTTACAAAGTTGGTCACCCTTGGAGAGTTGATCAAATGGATAACGGCCGTTGCAGTTAGTACACGCAAAAAGAGACATTTTGTGCTGATGTGGAAAAGACAGCCGTCAGATTTGCACCAACCTTTCCTCCTTCACTAAGGGCCCATTCGGGCTTGCTTTAGTTCTTGCTTTACCTTCGGCCTCTTCGTTTGAGACTATTGTATTTCCAACCAGCGGTATTACCATAGAAACAACTTCAACCTCGTTCCCAGGGTTTTCTCCTACTCGTCTCTACGGTAGGAGAGAGAACCTGGGAACGAGGTTGAAACAACTTGTGGGAATTTGAGGAGTTGTGATGATGCGTCGGGTGAAGGTTTTGGTGTCTTGGAAGAAATATATGTACCATAACAAGAGAAAATGCTCTCTTCAGTCTCTTGACCATAACAACAGCCAGTTCGCAACACTTGAAACGCCAATACATGAATAAAAGTGTACCTTCTTTGCAAATCGTTGCAGAACATCTGTGCCATTGTGTTTAAAGCTTGACTGAATCAGTAAGATGAGTCTTCCCGGCTTATCTAGGAAGATCGAAGGAGACTCTGCGTGCAGGGTACGACAAGAGGAGCCCGCCATCCTAATCTCCAGGTTGTTATTACACATGCGTCGCATGTTTGTAGCCAGCATTCGTTTGGACCACCACTAAGAAAGAATGGCATGCACAGAAGACAATTTGATCACGCGCGTTTGGACTTTCTATCACTCGATCGTAATCTGATCACGCGTGCAAACTATCTGTCATGTGAAACTTGCGCAAAGCACAACGATGGAGCAAAAGCATTTTGACATTCGATCGTTGTCGCCTGCACTCCGGATCCGTAACCTTTGGTTAATACTAGTTTTACTAGTTATCCAGGGATTATTAAAATCGTTTGAACATTGACTTAATTTATGTTATTTCTGCTTTCCGTTTAATGTTATAGGAGCGGAAGGATAAACAGAGACTAATTGGCACTAGTTTACATTTCGATAACATGATTGTTTAAATCTGAGCGATATTAAACTTTGTAGCCTAAAAATCAAGGGGAGAAAAAAGAAAGATTATTGACCTGTAAAGTCTGTAAAAATCGTACGAATAGTCCAACAATGAAACATACAACAGTCTAGCCGACTTGTGGTGGCCAGTGTCTGTTCACCGCCGGGAAAGTTCCCCCCACAACTTAAACTTCTTTCAAATTGACATAACAATTCATTTAAATGTATGTACCTCAGTCGGAATAAGCTAATGAAGAAGTGGAGGGACAAGAAAGACTTCCCTGATTTCTGAGGGAAAATTAAAAAAAAAATAAGAGGCCCTCATGCAAAGGAAAAACAATCCAATCGTCTAGTCCACTGTAACCATGATTTTAACACAAATGATTGGTCAATTATATCCGTCTTTCGTTTCGATAATTATTTCAAACTCAAAAAATGGCACAAGAACCTTATTTTGAAAATTCTGACCAATCCTGCAAGAGTAACACCACACTAAAAAATTCTACTAGCCTTAGCTATTTCTAAGTGGCTGTGCTCATTTTTTTATTGTTAATATTTTCTCCTTGCGTGTATTTATGTATTGTAAACTTCTGGGCACGAAATAAAGATTGTTGTTGTTGTTGTTGAAAGTTAGTCAGCTACAATGCCATAGAAAAGAATGACGAAAAATTGGGAAACAAATCTAGATATAAAAAAAGAAATGCAGAGGGAAATAGAAAGAAAGTAACATGGTTTCTTCTAATAAGCAGAAAAATATACCCTTAGTGTCGCAAATCTCACATTTACTGAACTATGTACACGCTGGCGAAAAAAGAGTCCAATAGAAGGATTTGGTGGTGAAAAAAAAATGCGGTTTTTTTTTTCGCCACCAGCTGGCAATCGCCAAAGAATTGATTCTCTGCTTCCTTAAGAGTAAATAGAGAGTTCGTACGCGTGTGGAATTGCAAATAAAAATCAAAGTTGATCTGATGCACTTGACCATAAATACGGAAACTGAATCATGTGAATTTGTTAAATAGGTGACTTGAGCGTTTTAACTCGATATGGTGTAATTAACGCTGCAAAATAACTATAATTTCAGTCAAAGCCACTCTGCTTCAAACAACAACAACAGCCCCTTTTTGTAAATAAAAATAAGAGCGCTTTTTGATCCGCGCGGCGGCGGAACAGACTCCAATGGATACCAATGGCTTTTTGTTAAATATTTTCATTTTCACACGTATTATACAGGAATAGAATCTCAAAAACTACAGTAAACATGGAAATAAAAAAAAAGCATCGACGATATCAGAGGTTTTTTTTGCCTGAAAAGGTGTCAACTTTTTTTGAAAAAGAAAAATGATATAAAAAAATTACTCTAGCTAGCTATTACTTATCATCATTTTTGGAAAATACGCGAAAAGGGACATCTTTAGTTAATTCAAGAAGTCAGGAGGCAAATAACCGTAATTCGCTTTATTTGTATACATGTTCTCCTTTGCACTGTCATTCATCAAAACCAAAATTCAGGTTCCTTTATACCTTTTGTGTTAATTGCTGTTTGCTGTTCGCGAAAAAAGTTATCCTTTTTCCGCCAACACGACAATATTTATACAATCTACACGAGTTAATTTCAATGAGACAGGGCAAAGTAAAGGATCCAGGTAGGAATCCGAAGATGTTTAAAAAACCGACTATACGCAGTAAGCATGTTACGTCTGGAAATTATTTATAGTCAAAGCAATATGTTCTTATTGCTTCTTTTAATTTTGTTTAGCGAAACGCGCGTCATCGTATAGACGATCGACTGCAGTTTCGCTGAACGACGCCGTGAGTCGGATTTACAAGTAATAATTATATTAGTCAAACTTCTGTGTTAAGAAGATAAAAAGTTTTATACAATGTAATTGAATAGCGATATAAATTTCTAATTTAAAACACTTTAGAACAGTTCTGTTAAAACCCATTAAATTGCTATACTGTTCGGCGTTAAAAGTAAAATCTCACGTAATCCGACCTTTGGACGTTCTTTTAAACGAGCACAAATTACGTGAAAACGATGGCTACGTTTTTAGCAAGTCTTCGTTGATTTTAAAAGTTACGTTTTATAAGCAATTACCTGGAAGAAAATCGTACAGTCCAAGTTTACATGAAACGAGATCACAAACAGTAAGTTTTTGTAGCTTAATATACTTTTAAAGATCTTTTATAATATTAACTGTTATATGCTTTAACTGCTAACTCTGCTCAAATAAGCCTTAAGAAAATGAACTCTCAGTTTAAACGGTATATATTTTGTTTATTGCATTCATTACAAAAAAAGTGTAAGTCATTTTCAGGTTAACAGGAAATTGTGTGCCTGAAAACTAACAGATAACAGTCCTTAAAACTGGGGAAAACATTAATTAGGTTTTTAGTTCTGACTCAATTTAAGAGATATATAATATGTCAAAATTGTCGTTCTGTAGTCCTGTAAATTTGAGCCAAACATCAAAGAACCCGAAATCCTTCTTTTAAATAAGAAGCTGAGTGAGGTTCCATGAAATTTTTTCTGCTCAGCAGAGTATTCTACATCTCCCGATAAAGTGTGGTCCAAGGGACAGGAAAAAGAGGTTGAGGTGCTTTTCCAGGATTAAAAACTTCGTCGATGCACCTTTAAAAGAATTTTTAATTTTTTAAAAAAAAACCCTCACGTCTCCATAAACTAACTCATTCGTATTAAAGCATGAAAAACTTTGGTTATCATCACCAGGCCGACACACGTACTGTAATGATTTGATTTTTCGCTCTTGGCGCTTATTTACTTAAGGTACTTCAGGGAAGGGCGCATATTCGAACGGGGCGCTTTTTCCTTTTCTTGAGAAACAGCCGAATGTGTGAAACAACGCTTTGATATTTATTCCTCAGTAAAAGGGGATAATAACAGAAAAACGGTCCAAGCAACAAATATATGCAACAGATATTTTCTAAATTCACTAGTCAATCAAGTCACCAGTCTATTCAAATTCGATAGCATAGCTTTCGGATGAAGCATCTTCTAAATCCGATTGGGGAATTGCGTCAAAGGGACGATTGTCGCGTGATTTGCTTATGGCTTTAATTACTACTTGATCTCAATGTACATGTATTCTAACAGTGCTATCTCTGAAAAAGAGTAGGAGCTCTTATTGATAAAGGGGCTTATTGGAATGAGGGTGGTTACGCAATAGGGGCGCATGAACCAAAACGCAATCGAGATGGGGCGTTTACAAAAAGGGCGCTTAATCGAATCGTTACGGTATGTTCCTTCCCTGCTAGGGGACTCATCAGAGCTGGCCTATAGTTTAGCTGACCACCCGCTAAATTATAATTACTTTTAAAACATGGCCTAGAAGTTTCTCCGGCATCTAAATGATAGATAGTCAGAAGACCTGCATTTGATTCTGTTTTATAGCAAGCCATTGAAAATGAAGGTTTTGTGGATTTTGCTTTTGCCAATGGCATTTTGGACAGAAAAGGCTGCTTTAGTCGGTAAGTCAACATTACTTAAAATAAATTATGGGTACTTAGTTTTCGCGAATTTGGAGAGACAGTATTTCGCGGGAATTTATAGCCAGCTAATAAAGATGTTTCACTCTAAACATGGGCGCTTTAACCTGCATAACACACCCTTTCATCAAGTGATGGAGGGGGACTGGACTGATACAGTGGCTGGTGGCCTGCAAACCGGAATGACGGGATTAGGCAAAACTGACGGGTTAAAGGAAGCAGACAGCTCAGCTAACCGAATAGAGTGTTTTCAGTCACGTGACCAGCATCTATGCAAATTTATCGGAACAAAAGAAAGCGTTTGCATAAGAAAAGAGTTCAACTCCCAGAGGATTGGTTTGGGACACCAACATGGCCGCCGTGACGTAATGTGAAAACACTCTATAACCAGGTCAGCACTCGTTAACATCCGTCGAAAGGCCCTTGGACACCTTATGAAGTTTACACAAGGTTAGATTAAAGTAACCTAACCAGTTTCGAAACAGTGCTTAACCCTAATCAGTAAAGGAAGTGCTTAACCTTAATCAGTAAAGGCAGTGCTTAACCCTAATCAGTAAAGGTAGTGCTTAACCCTAATATGTAAAACGCAGTGCTTAATAACCGGCTAATCCAAAACGATAAGGAATACTACGTTGTGTAAACTTCATAACGTGTCCAAGGGCCTTTCGACAGATGTTAAAAAGTGCTGACCCTATAACCATGCATAAATACGATGGCACCCCGCTTTACGAGCATCCGCTTAATACGAACACCTCATTACTACGGAAAGTTTGCTTTGTCCCTGGGGAAAGAAAGCCCTTACATTTTCTCTAAATTTAACCCGCTTGATATTAAACTTTAATACGGACACACCTTCAGAGTTCGTATTAACGGAGATAGACTACAACTTTTCTTGTGACTATGAATAACCGGCTGGGCACCTTAGAGCTGCACTGGACACGAGGTTTTACCCTCGAGAATCATAAAACCGTCGTGGAATTGTATTGAACAGAGCCAAATTCTATATAACCTCTCAGTACGTTGACTTAACATAAATAAAGCCATATAAAAAAAGGGAAGCAAAGTGCGACTGAAAGATTAAATCCCGTTTTTTAAAAAGGTCTGAACTCTCAATGCTCGGAGTGCATGTATATAAATAAAAGTGGAGGCGTTCTTCGAGCGGTTATTGAAGCCCTGATGCGCTTAGAATATCATTTCTTGTCTGTCTTCTTTTTTCAGTACCTCCCTTTCCTTGTGATAAGTTGGATCTAACAATGGTCTTGGATCGAACCGAAAGCATTGGCCACAACCTGTTTAACAAAATGAAGATTCTTGCCGCAGACCTCACTGACAGGTATCGCGGTAATTATAACAACGGTTTAGATCAAGATGAAATCTTGATTTTTTTTTATTAAACTCATACTCTGTTTACTATCAGCCTTTACGACTCCTGCTCCCGGCACGTGGTTCAGGCATATTTTTCTGATCCTTCAAAGACACCCACTATGCACAGTATAACGGCGCTTTATTTAAACAGATATTTCCTCATGCACAAACCTAAACAAGAGAGGGCGATATAAGCCCTTCTTGCCTTAAGCTTCAGCTTTTTGTATTCATATATATTGGCTTTCTATCTTGAACAGCCTTGTTGAAAGAGGTCAGACCATGGACGAACGTTGCTCCCGCAAATCTCTAACTTTCGTATTCCTGTCCGTTCAGTTTCATATGGGAGCTCTCATGTCCAGGGATCCTGACGGAAAACCAAGAGGTTTTGTAAATATTAAACTAGGGCTTTGCCTCGGGACTTTTTGTCCTAAAGTTTTTAAAATTATAAACGAGTAGCTTTTCTGTTGCATTGCGTTACCCTTGCTACTCTTTTTATTTCTGCTGGATCAAACCGTTTCTTCCTTAAAAACAGAGCAACTTCCCTGCTGGAGAAAGAGATTTAAGAATACATGTCTGAAAAAGTTTATATCTGCAGTACACTAAGAGAGCATGAGAGGGTGGCATCCTCTCTTTCTTGACACGTCTTCAGTTGCAGTGAAGTAAATTCCTCAGTTTAGGGCGCAGGGCCTACAAATGTCTCTTATTGCTCTTAAGTGTGTGGCGTTTATTCAGGCAGTGGTTACAAGACGAAGAAGTTTTTTCCAGTGAATGCGGTAATTTTCTTAAAGAATTGTTGGTGTTTGTTAGGTTTTATGTCTCACCGACTCAAACTCGACTCCTTGTGATACCATTTGGACAAGACGCAACTGTATTAAGAAATGACGATAAAGCAAGCTTTAGGCGTTGGACCTTAGGAAAAGGATACACGACTAAAAAAGAGATTGAAGCTATGACAGAGTTACATAACAAAACTAATCTTCACATCGCACTGGACCTAGCTTTCCGAGCGTATGCCACAGAAGGGAAACAGGACAGACAGGGCGTTCCCAATATTGTGATACTTATCACAGACGGCAAAACACATAACGAATCTGCACTGGATGCAGTATTACAGTCAAAGGTAACTTACTTCACTAATAGAAGTAAATTCTTGGCCAACACTCAGGGTCTTAGAAAAATAGACCTTTAGTTTTTAAGACAAGAATAACTACGAATACGATATTTTATCTATACAGTACGCGCGCGCGCGTGTACCAGCGTCATTAGGAACTTTAAGATCCAACGACGCGGACGGCAACGAGAACGTCAAATAAACAAAAGATTTAATAAGCAAAACAACAACTTTGCACGTGCATCACGCTTTTTTCTACATTTCGTTCCTGTTTTTGCATGACTTCGACGTGAAAATGCCTAATTTGGCGTTTTTAAGGAGGACGTAAACAAGCAACGACGAAATTTTATTTCTCTTTCTGAGCTTATATATCTGTCTGGATTTGTTAAAACGTGGCTAAAGAAATTTCAAGTGGATTTTAACTATTTGACATCTAAGTGGAATAGGAAGCAGTTCAAAGTCACTAGCTGAAGCTAAACAATGACAACATTATTGCTGGCAACAGACCGTAAAGTTTTCTCGCAGAAGTAACAGGATTTTGCGATGAAATAAACAACATTTGAAAGGTCCAGAAATTGTAATCTTTTAGCCAGTCAAACCGTGAGGCCACAGCTCAGTGTCGGCCGAACACAGACTAAGAATCCACAATCTTTGAGGGCAGAATAGGCTTTCTAAGACAAAATCACCTAAACTAAAGACTCACGAAGCCTTTTTATGCTTGACACAAAGTATTCTAGTAACACGAGGTCAACCGCACATACCTGAGATTTGTCTGTCAACACTTTCGGGAAATCACACAATAAACGTCTTTGGCGGCAATCACAACACTTCCCAAAACCACTCATAATACTTCCACGCTTAACACGGGCGAAACATCGTCAAATTACTTCGTTAATCTCTCGTTTTCTCCACATAAATCGTCACATGGAACTTTTCTCGACTCACTGACAATCGATTTATTCAAGATCCCGGATGTAAACCAGCGGTTGAAAAGGAGACATAGAGCCCCCGCCTTCCACACAATTTTTTACTAAGTCTTTGGCCTGCTCAGAAATCAGCATGAATTTCCATCTTGCCTAATAGATTTCAACCCTAGAACCTACTTTGTGAGGCCAAAGACTTGTTACTGCCAACAACAAAGCTCGCAATATCCACTCTTTCCGTCTCAAGCTCGGGATCAGTCTTTGACCCGTGTAGCCCGAAATGAGACGAAATACCAGAAGATATTGGACGCAGCAGACTTTGCCAGACGTGAGAATTCTTCCTTCATAACGCTTAATGATGCCTTCTGGAAAACTTTGCTCAAGGCAGCCAAAAAAACTCTAAGACAACCCACTGTGAGAGCCGAGTTTAGTCTAATACGCGCGCTGATTTCAAACTGACATACAGAGAGAATTATGGGAAGTTATGAAAAACATTTTTTGTTAGGGGGTGGAAGGGGGGGGGGGGGGGGGGGTAATAGATTAATAGCCAGTGAGAAACTCATCAAAGTCTATCAACTGTGGCCTATCCGTTACCGATTGAATCAATAAAAAGTAACTGCGAAAAAAAAAAAACTGCTCTGCTACGAGACTCAGTCAGAGGGTATATAAGGGAGATTTCTGTAGCCACGTTTTTGCAAATCCAGACAGATATATGGTCCCTTGAAATTCAGCTTCAGGAAGGTTCGCCTACATTTGACAAAGTAAGTGGGTAGGAAAAATCGCGATAAAGACCGAAAGAACGCAAATTCATTTTTTAAGCGAGGTTCTCGTTGCCGTCTGCGTCGTTGGATCTTAAAATCCCTATTATTGGCGGGAAAACGTGATAGCTGTCGTAATTCTAATCTGAGTTTTTGCGAGAATGTCAAAGAAGCAAAAAGAGGCAAAAAGAGGTTAATGTCAAATGTGAGAAGTTTTATCATTTTGCGATCGGGAGAGTCAATAAAGATAACAGTGCTAATTTTCCTAGGTGTCTATTTTTTGAGAATACACGAGAAAACGTGAACTCAAATATCGAAGCCATAGTCGTTCTAGTCCTCGAATCTAAAGGTCTCTGATATCTTGAAGTGGAAGACCGGGGATAAAAATACTCTTGTTTCATCAGTTTGACTGGGGAACTAAAGGAGGTCAGTGTTGGTTAAAATTACGGTATATTTCGAGAAATTGAGGGTTCGAGAAATACTTCACCTTTTTAAAAATAAAACATGATCACATTCCGCGAATACATGATAACACTAAAAGATTTAATCATACATGATATACGTACATTTTGCCAGCGTAGCAGTAGGTTATAAATATACAGGGTACAAAGCAGTGGAGTACCGCGAATTTAACAAATAATCTGTGCGCTAAGGGACCCGGTGTCCTCTTGAGTCCCTAAGTACAATATCTCTCTTGTGCACGAATTCTAGGGCAGGTGTTTCAAAAAACGGTGTGTTCATATTAGTGCCCAGTGAGTACAGTAATCTAGAATACTCGGTCATCCAGCACCAAGTGGGGACGCGGAATAAAACATAGAATAATAGTGCTGCGGTTTTCGCTTGTATGTGACAATAAAGACTAACTGTTCCATTCTTTTCGTTCCGGCTTAGCCCCTTAATACCTACGTGATTGCTGTGGCTTTGGGGAAAGAGGCAAACGCTCATCGAGGTGTAATCGACAGGACTGCTGATGAGGTCATTGACTGGACCTTACAAGGAGGGGAAAGAAGTTCAAATGATGTGTTGAACGACATTATGAATCGTTTTGATTTTGAAAGATGCGGTAAGACGGCATGTATTATAGATTCCTTACAAGATATTCCCTTTCGGAGACTGAGCCATATCAATACCTTTTTCTTGCCGCCATGTACCTAGTCTGCAAGACAGCCGTTTCTAGTGTCGTCACGCACCGCTCCTGTGTAACAGACCATCATATACCCCGAAAATCGGTGAAAATCAATTCGCCACTTGCCACCCCTCCCCCTCAACAGTAAAAGTTTTTGAACAAGCGCTGTCTTCAATTTCTCTTGGGACGACCATAATAACCTGCAGAAATTGAAAACAAAGCTTTGCAAAATGCTGGGGACGAACAAGTGGCGATTTTTCACGAACCTGTTAGTTTAAACAGGCTAGGTCAAGCGAGAGGTAATAGGGATCTCAAGATTCGAAGAAGGAGGCGGCAGCGAAAACGTCCCTAAAACTTATTCTTTCAACTCACTTCGTCAAATGTAGCCTACGTCAATCATGGGCTCCTGCCTACGCGCAAAGTTGTTTTCTTGCGTATTAAACCTATATCTTTCTTGAAGTTCTCTTTGCCGTCGCCGTTCTCGGATGTTGCGGTCCCTAACAGATGAAAAAACGGACAACCTCGTCCATCGGGCTTTCCCTTGGAAAATAAGGGGAAATTGGTTCAACGGAGAGAGCAACGTGAACGTCATAAAAGCAATACGTATTGATAAGAGTAACAATTATTGCAGGTGCGTCGCACTTGTTGGCTTATTTCCTTACCACCATTACTTAAAAGTGATTTCCGTTTTTAAATATTCGCTTTTTAACAGATGGTAGTCAGCCAGGATTCCTAACGATCGAAAAGTTTGGCTGTTTTAGGACTGAGTACACAAATTCAAGAAACAATATACAGCCGGCGATGGAATCCATAGAAAATTCAAAATGCTGGCTCTTAAGTGATACAAGTTTGCAGCGGAGAGAGGCCTTTGAAAGATGTGCTTGGTGCTGTTGGAAACTGGGGCATAAATATTTTGCGCTTGATGGCGATAATGGCTGTTCCGCAGGTATGTTGTTACTTGTTATTTGATCTGCCTCCTTCCAAGCGGTCATCATTGCCTTTACAGAGCACGCGTGGTGTTGTTCTTCCCATGATGCACTTTCTAAAAGAGGTAACGCGTTACTGTGTTAAAAGCTGGCTACCAAATCAGGGGCGGGGATTCGATTGTTCGTATTTTGGAATAATAATAATAATAAATTTGTTATAAATCTCTTCGTTCGCTAAGGTTTGGACAATTAAAATGTTACATTCATCTTAATTGCCAATTGTTTACCAGATTTCTAGATTTTGCCATACAACTGAAACTAAAACAAATAATTTTGAGAGTATTTAGTTTATTCCAAATATTCTTATTCCGGGATACGGTCAAACGAACGCGCCCCTAAGTGAACTACCGTAAAATTCCGAAAATAAGCACCGGAGCTTATATTTTTCAAAGGCCCTTTTTTGAGGGGCTTATTTTTGGAGGGACTTATCTACGGAGGGAAATTTGCGTTTCAAAATCGATTGGGCTAGCCTTATAGTTGGAAGTAAATTTACCGTTTTTGCTTTGTTTTACTTTGTATTTGAGGACAATTTTCCAAGTACAAGCCCCCGGGGGGCTCATATTTGGAGAGGCGATTTAACGGAGGGTTTTTGCGTTGCCGGTTTGGGGGGCTTAAACATGGAGGGGCTTATTTTCGGAATTTTATGGTATGTGAATAGCCGCTTAAAACATTGAAGGAACGTAGCATGCATGGATAGATATAATTTAAGAAGAATTGAATTGCAGTTAAAGTTTTGAACACCGTTCAGCCTGATTGCTTTTCAAAGTTCAATAGCAAGTAATCTACAAAACATGACAAAACTGTTAAGCTAAATGACCTAAATCGACTTGGGGATGCCAACGTGGCCAATTGTTCCGCCTTGAATTGGTAGCTCAGCCTGGCAATGAAACTATTTATAGTTGTTTTAGCAGTCGCCATAAACGACGAAAATTGAGGATCGGAACTTGAAAACGTTGGGCAGACCGTCTCAAGTTGTGTTTTCGAATCTTGGACAATTTAGGTTGCTAGAAATATTTTCCATTAGCTTCCCTTGAATCCTTTCTATTGATTCAAGTGAAACCAACATCGTTTTTAATATTATAGGAGCCAGTTTATCATGAAATTTCCTTGACTTTTCCCCTTAAATCAACGAATTGCTTTTCACTGTACGTGTGCTTGTTTTCATTGTTAGCTTCTGTGGCGTGGAAATTTTACCAAGGTGGCCACCCTGATTCAAATGACTACTGCACGGATAAGCGAGGAGGAAGCGATTCCAATGTGGTTTATTATCTTAAAGGTAAGTTTTGCTTCATAACCTGAATAGCTCTTTGATAGGGCTCATTCAATTCCAATTGTTCCTAGCTCACTAGGTAGTCGTCGGCCATTTGTCTTTTTTTCTTGTGAAAGCTGCAAATGCCGCCCATCGGTGGGGCCAACAGATTCGTTTAAATTCCCTGCTGATGAAACGACGATCACATTGCAATTTCGATCAAGTTTCACAACGTCTGTAGTGCGATGACGGAAAAGAAATCTGCTTAAACTTAATATACTGTACGTTCGTTGTCGTCGTGGCTGCTCGGGCTTGCTTGTAACCCATTCTTCAGTTGCGACGTTTTCGGTGAAAAACCGACGATTTGATGGAAAACGGGCGACGAAAACGACGTCTGCAGCTACCCATAGAGAGGATTACGATGGGTTTTAAAATCAATATGACCAAGTGCTCCCTAACTTTCACAAAGCAAAGATTCTGTTTCCCTGATGAAAGTTTAAAGGGCAATCGTAAATGCTAATATTTTCAGTACCTTTCTATTGAGAGAATTTGTAAGATCTCTTTCGAGCATTATTTTATAAACATATTTAGCAGCACTGGAGAAAAATACTATACTTGCTAGATTGCAATTTGTAGTTGCACTGATCGACTTGTATGATAAGATCTTCATGGCCTTTGACCGAGGTGAATAGATCCTTTCACGGTTTCTTCAACTTTTGAAAGAAAGAAAGTTGCCAAGTTTGAAAGTGATTTGTTGAAAACTAGCAAAGATATAGCTCTGAAAAGTCACGGAATTTTACATACTTACATATTTCTTTCAAACTTGGCAAGTTTACTAATGTTAATTAAGGTAATTTTTTCAGCGGTGTCAAATGATCCCCATTAAAAGTTAATAACGCCGTGGAAGGGCCTTTTGCCATCGCTGTTTTTCTTGACTTTCGACACCGTAGATAGACCAGATAACACCGTTCGTTTTGATAAACTCGAACATTACGGAATTCGTGGCTTAGTGCTGAGTGGATAAGTTACTTTTCATACAGAGTGCAATATGTTGAATTTAATGGCCATCGTTCGTTAAGAAATTAAGTCTCTTGTGGGGTCCCTCAGGGTTCTATGCCCGGACCTGTTGTTTTTCTTACTTAACATCAACGACATTAACAATGCTTCTAGTTCATTAAATTTCGCCGACGACGTTAATGTATTTATGTCACATAAAGATCCGGACGGCTATTCTTGCCTTCAAGGTTTTATAACAATTTCTCCGAAAGCAGCCAATTCCACTCTTAAAAACATGAAACTCCCAGGCCTATTGTCTACCCTATTGTCGTAAAAAAAAGAAAAAACACTAAGAAGTTTTCCTCCTTTTTCAAGGACCTAAGTTTTTTAATTCACTTGATACCGAAGTTATCAAGTCTCGACCCCTTTCTTAATTAAGAAAATACTAAGGATTATATTCATAAGTAAATGTGAAAACAATCTGAAATGTTTTCCACCTTAGCCTGGGAGTTGTTGGTCAACAATGTTACGTCCGTTTGCACGGGGCTAAAAGTATGACCGGTTTCAAACTTTGCGCAACGACACGCAACAACATCCAACAACATGCAACAGGGTATGCAAACGGACTCAACATGTAACATCCAACAATGAAGCGTTCGTTGGCACGCAGCTTTACGCCGTCTCTTGCTTCACCTGATGTAAACAGTTATTGCTGGTTTTCAGTGTCACGCAATTCAAAATAGATTAAAATAAAAATCAAAACCATTCGACAGATAAAGTTCAGAATCTTGGAAATGAAAGGAGGTAAATATATAAAGAACCTTGCCAAGATTTGGGTCGAAGGAATAATTCGTATACGAGATATCCGAAGAAATGTTTTACCCAAATTTATAGAGCTTTGTATGGAGACGCCATGCTGGAGCCCATCCGGATGAGCTCCAACATGGC
>JBBMOI010000013.1:11000000-11012500 GCA_038088405.1 Porites divaricata
AAGAACAATAGCCTGAATATATGAATACTTGATAACCCCAAAATTTGGGGTACACACTGCTACATTGCTTCTTTCTCTGTAGATTTGCAAGGTAGTTTGTTGATATTTTTATGTACTACAATAATCTGGTCCTGTCTCAGCTACACAGGATTCTGACATGTTCATTTCTGTTAATCTGATTACATTACAGTGTACATTGTGTGCCACTATCTCTTTCAAATAACTAGAAAAAAACAATGATGCAGATCGATACACTCTTACCCTTGTTTATAAGCATGGTATATGCTAAGGAGTAGCAAACAAAGTATTGTTCATTCGTTGATAAGATGGTCACTTTCTTTTGCTTTGTTGATATTCATAATACTTGTTCTGCAGAAGATTTTGTACTGTCTGCATATGCAAATTGATCTTCAGACTGTCTGCCAACATTTTTTTAAAATTAATATTTGGATGCTTGAGTTGCTAAGATTAACTTTGGTAAATCAATTAAATATTCTGTTGGTCAAGTGTTCCTGTTGTATTAACTGCTATAGATTTGTACAAGGTTTTATGCACATTGCATGGGCAAGACTTTGTTGCCCACATTTCTTTAATAGCAGAATGAGTAATCTTCTTTGTCCTAGCAATACTAGAACAAGAAAGTGAGTTAAAAGTTTTTTGTTAAATTCTTTCCTGTTGACCGAAAAACTTAATCAATTTTATTCTGTAATGCAGTCTTCAACATAATTGTAAAATTTTATGTTAGAAGCAAAACAATATCCCCAATAGAGAAAAAGTGTATGTATTTTATACACCACATTTGTATGTATATGTACAATGTAGTTCTATGAAGAAAATATATGTACATGTATTTGGTTTGCTTCACGGTCAGCAAGTCGCAGATATGTGACTAATACAAGTAAAATGCATCTAAATTTGATGGCGCTTAATGCCATTATAATTGGAACCATGGTTAAATGAAAAATGATATTTGATCTTTCTTTCTGCCATCTGGCAACAAAACATGGGTGGTTTGAACAGATTCATTGAATTATTACTATTTTTTACAGGCAGTCTATGGTACCCAGTGTTGTGGGATCATTAAATGAAAAAGATGAGAAAGCCAAGAAAGCAAAACAGCCAATTGTCATATGGCCTGAGTGGACAGAGCAGGATATTGCACAGGAAAAATGGGTAAGACTCCTCTCCCACTGCACAATAATACTTACAATGAATTTTAGTAACTTTTTTTTAATGGGAAGAACAACTCATGGCTGCTTGTGACAACCAAATGTCTCTAGTGTCTACTGAGTACACTAGGTTGAAAATGTCACCAACTGTACAGAGAAAACCAACGATCAGTTGTGAGGAGTTCTTCACAAAAATACCCACAAATACTTATTACTCTGAAAAATATAGAACTTTGCACATACTAAAGAAGAAGACCAAGACAGGAATTATCTACAAACCTCCAGCAGCTAGGAAAATGTTTTTTTTTTTTTAAAAAAAAGGTAGTGATACAATACATTAGGTTATGTTGAATGTTGTCAATTTTGTGTTTTGATAGGACACAGCACACAAAGCCAAAGAAAAAGAAAAGGGTAAAAGTCCAAACCCGGTGAGTCAATTATTACATACTACGTATTAACTGAGAGTGAGGTCATTACAGTGAATTCTCAGACCAAGGCCTTGTTTATTATATCAAGGCCAAGGTCTGAGATATCCCTGTAATGACCGAATGGCCTTTTCATTATGGACCTGAGCCTGTGATCAATTAAAACCAATAACTGGTCAGCAGATAACTTAAACAAAATGAGTTGTACACTTGAGCCTGCAATGCAGTGAAGTGATACTGGTCAGCAGATACCTCTTTTTGATAGCTGTCAGTTGACTGTAACATGGATGTCCATAAGGATGTCCACTATCAAGTTTTGTATATGCCTTGGCACAGGAAAAAATAACGGATTCCCATTTTTGGATATTTTAGGGTATTTAAAGAATACCCATAAAAATCCCAAATTTGGCAAAGTGAGACAAGTCCCAACCAGGGAATTCCCAACTAAGTTCCCAGATTGGGACTTGTCTCACTCTTCCAAATTTGGGATTTTTATGGGAATCCGTTATTTTTTCCTGTGTGGACACCTACATGTAGCAAGTAATGCCTGGTCATTACAAGAAAATAGTCAAAGCACGTGTACTATTGTAGCCATATTATTAAACTAGGTTCAAGACCAGCTTAACCCACCCACCATATTCATGGTTTTCATTAAGAATTCTAGTAGCAGGAGAAAGGTGTAACGTTACAGGAGAATATTTTGAAATAAAGAAATAGTCAGAGGCTATTGCACATTAGCTGGAGAATTCTGTGTAACAAACGGGGAATTCTCCAATCTCCAATGCCTAATGAACACCCTGATATTATAATTTTTACTACATGTACATGTTAAGACAATAGCTCATTTGTATTGAAAAGGACATTAGACAGTGCAAATCAAAATTTAGTTACTGGTACCTAGGAGGATACACGGTAAGAGCATGGTGTAATCCAAAATGTGTGCACACGTACATCAGTAATGTTCAAATGCAAGTTTTGGTGATCCAAAGAGTTACACTTGGAGTCATACATGTATGTAGGCCTCAAAGACATCAACAAACTGACCAAGGAGCTCAATGTTTTAAACGTACTGGGATAAAACTTTTACTGTGTAGAGAATGTTGCATCAATGATACGTTCTTTTCTGCAGCATCCCTATGAAGACCCTGAAGGGAGGATAGATTTACCAGCTTCAATCAGATCCCAAGTAGATCACTGGAAGAGGCCTGTTGAATTTATATATGAAAAGGTACAATTTGAAAGGTGCTGCCGCCTTTTTACAGAACCGCTGTACTATATTTGCATGCTACACTAATTTACGCTTTTCAGCACTTTGATAATTAAACTTACTGACTTAAACTTTAAAAGGAAGCAGCTGAAAATTAATATCCACTGTAGAAAATATCGTAAGTCCTTAGTGTCCAGATGAAATCAGTCCTATGCTGTAGCCTTTTTAATGAATCCACTTTTTTATTGCAATTACTGCAGTATTTGTTTTACGTAATCATACACTGGTTATTCCAACGACCACCACATATCGTATAATCAATCACTTGATGTTTATTGGTACCAACTTTTGTAGCAATTGAAGCAATTATATTATTCGATCTGAAACAGCGGAATACAATTCGTCGTTACGCAACTTACTTATAATCTCTAGAACAATGATTCGCTGAAAATACCTCAATTAGAAACTCTAAATTCACAATCAAACTTTACTCACTTCTGTGGTGGGTCGTAGCTTAAACTGGTTGGCAGATTCTTAAACGTTCTTCAGTCGCACTTTACAGGTTAGCAGATTTGTAAACAGACTATAAACGTCTTCCTCGCTCCGATTCTAGTGAAAAACTGGTTTGAAATACAATAACCTAATGCTTTTTTAATCAATGAATAGAATCAATGTCAATCAATGTCATCAAACATAATCCCTTTAAACTTTAACTAAATCAATGTTCATAGTCACGCAATCATTACGGTTTTGACGAAACAGTATTTATTTCGAGGGATAAATTCAGAAATTATTTATTAGATCAAATAGATCAGTCGAAATAATGCACAGTACATCCAGGTGATCTTTGACGTCACTGCGGGGGCCTGGGGAAAGAAATTTTAATGCCGCATCCCATAAACCAAAGCTGCCAGAACAGATGGAATTGAATTGAATTGGTGCGTGCGTTGGTTTATGGGATACGGCATTAAAATTTCTTTCCCCAGGCCCCCGCAATGACGTCACAGATCACCTGGATACACTTACCTAAGAGGAATTAAGGGAGGGATGGAAAAGAAATCAGCACAACACAGCTTAGACAAGTCTTAAACTTCACCAAAAAATTACATAATTTAAACCTTATTATTAGGAATGAAAGGGTTAGTGACAATTTTATAATTATTTTTTTGGTCTGCAGTGTTATTTTGTACTTTTCTTTTTATGCAGGCTCCAGTGGTAGTTGATCCAAAAAGCTTGAGTGAAGGAATAGATCTACTTTCTGCAAACGATCACCTGACACACAGTGAGGTAAGTACCTTTCTTGTAACAATTTAGACAATAATTATTAATCTGAACAAGTGGATTTCACTTTGGCCCATAATCATATGTGAATGTCATTAAGAATAAAATTATCAATAATCAGCGGAGTTGAATTAATTTTGTTAATAAAAGTACAAAAATGATTACAAACAGAATTAGACAACATGAAGTTCTGTTATTAATGAGTTAATCATAACTATAACAGAATTCTCCAATCTGAAAAAGACAAGAAATAACATTAAAATAGCTTTTGGTTCAATCGTTTTAAGAGCCAAAACCATTTATTGTGTACAATTGCCAATAGCAATACATGTATGCTTGACTTGTGCTTAAACTTATTAATTTTGGCTTACAGTTCAAATGGTTTTGCCCACAAAAGTATAACTGTATACCATAAAATTCCAAAAATAAGCCCCAGGGCTTATATTTTTCCATTGCCCTTTTTGAGGGGCTTATTTTTGGAGGGACTTATATTCGGAGGGGTTTATCAATGGAGGGAAATTTGCGTTTCAAAATCAATTGGCTAGCCTTATAGTTGGAAGGAAATTTAATGTTTTTGCTTTGTTTTATTTTGTATTTGAGGACAATTTCTGAGTACAAGGCCCCAGGGGGCTTATATTTGGAGGGGCAATTTAACGGAGGGTTTTTTGCGTTACGAGTTTGGGGGTCTTATATTTGGAGGGGGTTATACATGGAGGGGCTTATTTTCGGAATTTTACAGTATGTATGCAGATTTCCAAAATAATTTGATTCTGTTGCTTAGAAAAACCATCAGACCAAGTTTGTTGCTTGTTGATGTTATTGTGGAAATCAACAAAATAATGTATTTAAATACATAGAAATATTTATGGGCCACCCAACAAGTTCGCAGCCACTGTGATCCATGCGCAATCCAATATTGTAAACCTCACACTGTGAGAAATTAATTATTTCACTGTTGTTCTGGCAGCTACTTCGATGGATTATTGGCCAGGTTACTTGTCTTTGGAAACAACACTTCAAAGTGGAACCCACAGAAGTAAAAAATACTAAAGATGCAAAGGAGAGCAACAAAGGAGATAAAGACAAAGAAAAAGATAAGGACAAAGACAAGGACAAGGATAAAGATGCTCTGGTCGAAGACAACACGTGGAAACCCTGGGGTCACATATGGCCTAAAGAGAAAACAAAAGGATCTCCTCTTCCTGTTTATAATCCAGGAGGAAAATATTGTGTCAGAATCTTTTGGATGGTGAGGAAATTGTTAGAGCAAAAATAAATAAAATATTAGAAAAGGTCTGTGTACAGCTTTAAATTTGAAATTATTGTTATTTGATTCCGGTAATTCTCTTTTAATACTACATGAAAATAATATTATATTGTTCATCACTGCTTAGGGTACCTGGCGGAAAGTAACAGTTGATGACTGGATGCCATTTGATGATGAAGGAAAACTTTTGTTACCTGCCACACCAAAGGAACATGAACTCTGG
Source organism: Porites divaricata (assembly GCA_038088405.1). Classification (NCBI taxonomy): domain Eukaryota; kingdom Metazoa; phylum Cnidaria; class Anthozoa; order Scleractinia; family Poritidae; genus Porites; species Porites divaricata. Next base: position 11,005,573 of record JBBMOI010000013.1, read on the forward strand.
CCCATGCTTCTCTCAAAGGCTCTTATAAAAGTAGCCTCTTTAGAGTAAGTCTAACATTGAATGTTGATACTTATGCTTGAAGTTAAACTATCAGCAGATTTTTAGTCTCACAAATATATAGAACTATTTTGATGTTTTGTGGCCATCATGTCTTGATTGCTTAGACCACACCAAGGTTGGTTTGTTTGAAAAAGATTATTAATTTTGTTAGGAAGACACACGCTAGCTTGGTAGAATCACAATAATGAGGTAATACATGCTTGGCTTATATACATTGTAGCTTACAGCTGTAATACAATAGTCATGCATTTGAGTTGGCACTTCCATAATAATATGTAATTAGTCTTGATGAACAGTTTATTCTTTACAATTCATTATTGTTTACCATAACCCCTCAGCCAGTATCTTACTGTGCTAATCATGCAGAATGTCTATAGACCATTTACCAGATTTGCACTCACATGAAACACAAGAAACAAGACGAGACTTGTAACTTACTTTTTTAAGTTAATTTTACGTACCAGTATTTTTTTTTGACCTGAATCAAGAATGTTCCCCCACATATATTCTATCACCATTAAACTTCTTTGATTTTTTGTCCTTCTGTTTCAGTTATGCTGGTGGATATAATGCTTGTGAGTTTGGAGACTTTACTGTTGTACATGCTTTAACTGGATGGTTACCAGAAGTTATCCCTCTGAGGTAAAAATGGATCATGCAATACGGCAAATATTTGTACAATCTTACATGTACACTGTATTTAAAGTACTGACTAGAGATCATATGAATGACGGTTGAGTGAGCGACTGAAAGATAACTTAAACCTTAAAATGCATTAATTAGTAATGATGGTGTTCTAATTCTTTTTTTCCTAATGAGGAAGCACTATCAACTGTCAAGGTGGACACAATTTCCATTTTCCCAAAATTATAGCTGTCAACTCTCTTTTAAAGGACAATTCTATAAAATGGACACCTCAGTAACACAGACACCTAGAGTTGATCCCTGCATTTCTTTACTCCTTTTAATGGACTTTTCATAAGACAATCACCTGATCATCCATAACACAGAAACCTAGAGTTGGTCCCTCCCTTTGTTCACTTCATTTAGTTGAATTTGATAGCAGTAGCTTTCATAAAGGTACAGTTAGCGAGCACTGCATTTGTACTTACATGTACATGCCTCTTGTCAGCATTGCCCAGTTAGTTTACTCCTTTCATTTGTGTTTTATATGACACTTACATGTACTGCCGGTCCCAAAGGTGTCATCTTAGAGAGAGTTAGCTGTGACATTCACATCTAGACACGCTCATTGAGCACTGCACGTACATGCCCCTAGTCAGCTATGCCTAGTTTTGAAGAAACCAAAAACATCACATACATTTTTGTCTCAACTCTATTTTAGATGTGGTCATACTGGTGAAATTTGGAAACTTCTTCTCCAAGCACTGCCACGTTGGAAGCTGGAGAATACCCCACCTCCAGAAGAGAAGAAACCAGCAAACACAGAATGCAAGAAGAGAGATGACAAGGACAAAGAACGCAAATCAACCAAGTCAGACAAAGGACAAGGCCAGGACAAAGGTGACAGGGACAACAAGGCCAGAGATAAAGATAGGGACAAGGGTGTTGACAAAGGTACATGAATACTATTAGAAAAGATACAGCGTGCATGCAATTTGGAAGTGTAGGTGTGTGACAAATGTATACCTGCCAACTTTTTCTGAGATATAAGCGTGAGATTTTTTCCTGGGAGTGCTGGGATTTTTGAAGACGACACGTTCATTTCCGAAGATTCCCGAAGAAGTCCGAAGAAGTCCGACGTCTTCCGAAGACGTCCGAAGTCTGCCAAAGGCGAAGTTATCGAGAAAACGCTTGTCCACAAAATCAGAGATCGCGAGGAAGGTATTGTCATTTACTCATTTTACACATGGTTTTCGTTCCTTACATGGGTCTGAGTTAACATATTTTTGGAAATTGTGTCAAGCAAGACGGCAACAACTCACATTTTTCAATCAGGCGTGAGAAATTGGCCCGCAAGCGTGAGCCGGCGTGAGATCGAAGTTTTCAACCCTCAGGCGTGAGAGTTGGCAGGTATACAAATGCTCTTTCATAATAGAGGCCTTTAGATTCGATAACGAAAACAACTACAAGAAAGAGATTTGAATGAACGTATTTTCGCGTATTCTCATAAAACAGACACTCCAGTAAGCTTCATTATAATTTTGATTCACCAGAAGAGTTAGCGCTGTTGTCTTTATTGAAGGAGATTAAGCCCTCTCCTGGTTGCAAAATGATAAAACTTCTAACATTTAGTTTGGTAACTTGTTCCCGCCACTACCACATTTTCACTAAAACTTCCAGTAAAATGGCGACGACTATCAGGATTTCCCGCCAAAATGACCCTGGTTCACGCATGAGCAGTACTTACTGTAGTATTGAGAAAATCACGTACTCATAGTCATTCTCGCCTTAGTCTAAATGTTTACAATAGATGAAATGTATTCTCCACCCAAATTTCCAATCTAAATTCCCAGGAATGTTCAAAAATTTGTATTCCACAGTATTTTTTTGTTGTTGTTTAAGGAACCCCAGCTATAAATCCTGTGGAAATTCCAAAGGAGCCTGAGTTTGTCATTTTTGCGAGCTACTCACATCCACCCAATATGCCAATGAGACATTCTGTTCTCAAAGAAATGGTAAGTGGATAGTGACTTAAAAAGCCAAATACTCTATGCTGCCGGGGAGGGGGGGGGGGGGAGGGTCCCTGAGACCCGGCTGCTGGCTTATTTCTCCGGCCAAAAAAAAGAGTTACCACTGGATCAAGTTGCTCTGGAAAACAAAGACTTGGAGGAGTTTTGAGGGTGCAGTTGAGTAAATAGCTGGCTTGAATGATAAAAAAGTCTGCTCAGTTTTTGCTTAGCTACATCCCTGTGCCGCTGTTGGGGTATCTCTGCCACCTAAATCTGGGATAATTATCTCCATTGTTAGTGCTTAAAATGAATCTCCATAAGTGGGCTATCACAGGTCCACATCACAACGTTACCACCTTTTGGGGTCCTGAATACACTGGTTAGATCATGCTACATGTAGCTGTTGTCAAGTCTTGGCATCACTTCAATTAATTATGTAAGATATACAAATAAGACCTCTCCCTACCCTTCTGCATTACTGTTTGAAAAAAGGGTATGGATTTACAAATCTATGATTTAGACTCACCCCTGGTGATGTGGTACACCTTCAAGAAAAGTGATATGAAGGCCAAAATCTGTTATTAGTAGGAATGTATTTTTACATTAACAAGTTAGTACGTGGTGGTTTATCTGTAATTGCCACCCATTACTACAAGCGGGAGGAGTTCTAGTCGCTAGCAGTAAGCATTAACTTTTTAAAATGTCTTATGAAATCTGTTTATCAAAAACATCAATAATTTTTACTGTGTCCCCAGTCAGTGATTTTGTTACCTCTGCGTCCTGCGTCCCTGACGCATTAAATATTTACAAAGGCGCAAAATAATTCATGGCATGCGTTCCGTAGGACGCAAAAAATACGCGGCCTGTTTGCGTTATTTCTGTGGCAGTTATTATGGCTGTTGTTTACCGATGCACATTTCTTTTAGCCTTGTTTTGTTGTCCTTTAAAATAGAAGGACTATATTTTAATTAATTATTTCAGTATACTGTAACACAGAGTTTTGGAGTCTGTCTTCAGATTAACTGTCTGGTTACATAAAGGCCCAAGCATTTTCAATTTCGGACTAGTTCTATGTAACTGGGACTCATTGGTTCTGGACTGGGACTCATGATTTTTCACAAGATGAGTCCTAGGACTCACCATAAATATTTGTAACAAAATTACTGGTTCCTTCCAGGCAGATGCATCTGAAAAACTCCGCCAGTCTGGGCTATCTCATACTCACCCCCACCCTGTGATGCTGACGACTGTTAGAGACTGTCCCCTAGTCCCCCCTCCGCCCCCTGTTCAGATTCCTCGGTGGAAGCTCATCCGTCAGAAAAAGAAAAAGCAGCCTGTTGAGCCAGCACTGACTCCTCCTGAACCACCTAAAGACCCTCAGTTCTTGGAAGTAGTTTCTCCATTTGTGAACCACAAAGTCAGTCCCATCCCTGTTAGCAGAGCAAGGTATGCATGGCCAGTTTAATTCTCTTGAGCACAGCATCTTCCCAGCTATCACTGAGATAGTGGGTAGCAACACAAAATTAAAAGCAAAGAAGAAAAAATGGAGGGAGAGTTACCTCGCCATCTCTCCCTACCCCTCTTGTATTCAGGGCCTACCCTGCCTTTCTGCCCTGTTTGAATGCCTGGAACAAGCTATTGTCAACAAGACAAGACTAGACTTGTGTTCCACCCTGGTCAAACATCTAGGGCGCTTCCGTAAAGAGAGTTTTTTGGTTTTTTACAGTAACGTAAACACAGGTAAAGATGTATGAATTAATTATTCTTTAACGTAACTGCCTTTTCATGTTCCTCAAATTATCGGGCTTAGTTCTTTTCGTTGAGAACGCTTCGTTTGCAATTAATTCATCTCTCCTGACCGCGTTGAAAGACTCGTATGGTGTGGATATTGCAGATTTAACCGCAGGCTGGTGGTGGTGGTGGGAGGGGGGGGGGGGGGAGGAAATTGGTCCTTCGATCGCTGGGATTACTCTATTTTTGTACCAGTTCTTTAGAGTTTTTTTGCAAACACGAGAGTTGTTGCACAATCAAAAAAACGACAACTACACCTGGTAATAAATTCTCTTCAAATGCCACAGCCAGAAGGCAAATGAGGAAGTTACACAATGCATATGCAAATTGAAGTTTATTGAAATAGGGAAACAGAGAGAAAAAGGTGAAATTACCGCTGAAAAAGGTTTCATTTAAATGACCAGAGTGCACGATTTCATCCACGGACTCAAACGTTAGAACTACATACTAAACAAATAGTACCATGTAAAAGTGCTGCTGAAGAGGTTTCATTTGAATGGTAACACCATAGGATTTCGTTCACAGACTCAAAAGTTAGAACTACATACTAAACAAATAGTACCATGTGAAAGTGCTGCTGAAGAGGTTTCATTTGAATGGTGACACCATAGGATTTCGTTCACAGACTCAAAAGTTAGAACTACATACTAAACAAATGGTACCATGTGAAAGTACTGCTGAAGAAGTTTCATTTGAATGGTAACACCATAGGATTTCATCCACAGACAGAACCACCTTAAAATACCGGCTTCATCATTCACTCTTCAGGGAGTGAATGAGCTAAGGTACAATAATCTCGTGAAAAACACATCAGCGTTGTTTGAGTACTCCTTTAACCTTATGCAGAACTCCCGTAAAGTGGCTGAAATTCCGTCCTGAGAAACCAATGGGTGAAATACAAGAAGAAGGAGACAAAGATGAGGGAGAGAAGAAAGAAGGTGTTGAGGGTGATGAGGGAGCTGGCAAGACTGACACTGCTGCAAGAATCAATGAAGACTCTACAGCTGTGAAAGAGGTTTGATCAATATCATAGAAACTACTATCATAGTCGAAAGACAGTGTAAGCACACAGCACTGTACTGTTGTTTGGCTATTCAAAACTGAATGAAAGAGAGAAAGACGTAAAATGTTCCATTTTTGTATTTTTGTTTTTTTCCTTATAAGGTTTGTTATCTGATTTCTGTTCGTAACTGAGTTACAGAAGGTCTAATTTGTTAGCAAAATAACGATTTTGGACGTGCATCACCCGTCTTTTGAACATTTCTTTGCTGTTGTTGTTGCACGACTACAACGTTAAACTTCCTAGTTACACTTTTAATGGAGGAAATGTCGTGCGTGCTCATACAAAGATGTTGTTTCTTTTGTTCCTCTGTGTTCGCTTTTTTCTTCACTACCGCTCATTTTCATCTTGCTGGTCGCTAGCATTTCTCATTTTCTCACCGCCTCTATGAAATTTTCGTGTTGTTCTTCCAACGAAATTCGTCTCCTTTGGCTTTTATCTCTCGCTTCAGCTCTTTTTCTGTTATCCACGTAAGTGTAGACATCATTAAGATTTAGTCGAAAAAAAAAAAAGACTCTGCTGTATTGTCTATTTATTGCTTTATTACTTTGATGCTGATCGCTCTTGGGGCTTAAAGGGTAAATGTACTTCGCAACAGATTTCCTTTTCAGTCATCGAGTTTTAATACATTGTTGTTTCTGTTCCTAGAACGAGAAATCCAAGACCCCGAGTCCCAGACCAGAAGGGGAAGAAAACAAATCACCAGACCAAGAAAAAGAACGAGAATCCTTAAGAGAGAGTAAAGACAGCCGTGAAAGCCTTCAAACTCGATCCAGCACTAAAGAATCTCTGAAGGCAAAAGAAAGAGACAAGTCTGCAAAGAGTGATAAAGGAGAGAAGGACGTAAAGCTTCCTAAGAGTGCTGAGAAAGGAGAGAAGAGCAGATTAGGAAGCAAGTTGAGTGTGGTGGATAAGCCAGAAAGGAACAAGTCTGGTGGAGCGTCTCCGAAAGGAAGAAGAATGTCAAGGATGGAGAAGCCGGGTGCTGACTTGTTGACTAAAAGTAAGTGACGGTTCTTTATATGGGGAGTAGACTGCGAGCAGTCTCTTATTTTTGTTTTGAGTCACAGAGATTGAGAGCACGACCGCTTGCGGTCTATATGGGGAGAGACTTGGACTCGATTGGACTTGATGGAGGGGCACCGAAATGTCTACGCTCGTTCGCATTAACTCGAAAAAATTTACATTTGGATCCCCATGACTACCAGACATCAGTAGGGCATTTCTGTCGTTGAGGTGCATACTTATCTCCCGCAAAGTGTCCCTAGCGGCGAGGATCGAGGAGATATGGCTGTATTCACGATTTTCTGGGGACGGGGGGGATAAAGATATAGTTAGGGGGGTAGGTGGGTAGTTTCCCAGAAACTTAAGTTGATCCAACAAT
>JBBMOI010000013.1:11017500-11070000 GCA_038088405.1 Porites divaricata
TATCATCTACCTACATTTAATCTCTAAATCGGAGTTCCTTCATTTTGCTTTTGTCTTCGTAAACGTGTATTGGGTGTGTCGTTAACGACGTTGTTGTAGATGTGGTGTTGGTGTATTAACACCTAAATGTTAGATGCTAGATCTGTAACCCTTCCCAATACTTGATCTGCTGTTAAGTTATCCATGAGTGAAGAACATAAATGTTAACGTTAACTTGGAGCCACTATAATACCGTTGTGTACTGCCTTGGGGTTTTAATCAGAGACGCAATAGTAAGAGGGGCATAAGATTCTCGGAGGCGACATTATACAAGCACCGTGTGGGTCATAAACAAATAGTGTTCTGACACCTCATCATATGTTATTCCATTAGAACGTTGCCATGGCCAGCCATGTTGGTAAGAAATCAGGTCTTATACTAGCATCTTCCGTCACAGCAACCACTCCTGCACCAGGCAAGACCGCAGGCCTCAGCCCCTCTCCATTTCACGGGGGTTATGGAGGAACAAGTCAGAATCAAGAACCCCCTCCTCCATTTCTGTTTGTTGACTGTTTGAAGCCTATCGAGATTGTGGTCAACTTCACGTCTTTCTCCAGATGGCTGGACCCACCGCAGCCTATTATTAAAGAGCGAGACAGGGAGAAAGAAAAGGATTCTAGCAGCGTAATAACAGGTGTGAACTGTTTTTTATCTCTACCGTGTGCCTGAGTCACATCACAGTTTAGAGAGTAAAAAAGGGGCGATTCATTGACAAAGTTTAAATTTGTTCTAATTATTTTAAAGCAAATGTGGCGATATGTACCGTAAAAGAACGAATCAGATGATTACAGAGATTGCAGAACGCGCGCGAACCCCCGAGGGTAATATGTAGACCGTCTACATTCCCATATTTTTTGTAAGATCGTCGAGATAAAGCGTTAGTTGCAACGAACGGCCATCTTGGTTTCCATTATACCGAATATATCTTTGGAAAAATATCAACCCTAATGCTGCAACCCCTCGGTACATTTTAAGCGCGATGGTAGTAAATTACAGCAAGCCCGCAATCTTAACGATCTTATGAAAAAATAGGACACTTGGAACAGTCTTCCACGGATGTAAACTTGGCGGGTAGTATTGTAAAAGTGACGGTTACGTGATTACTGGCGTATAGTACGTAAGGAGTGCGTTCTTGTGGAGAAACAATCTCGTTCCCAGAGCATCCGTTACTTTTGTCCAGCGGATGGGGCAACGAACGCTCTGGAAGAATCCAAAACCGGAACCACAAAATCCTGGTTCCGGTTTAACTGCGCCTGCGTGAAATTGTTTACCCATTTGACCAAGAGAAGGTCTCAAATGCAAGGGAAATTTTCCTTGCTCGCACATTGCTGCAATTTCCTCTTTGCAAAGCAGTTTTTCTTCTGTCACCTTTGATGGATGTATTTAGTGAAGAAAGGCAAGTAAAGGGACCAAAAGTGTCTATTTATTTAGACGCCACGAATGAATTAGTCACGACGACACACATTCTTTCGTGCACGGAATGAACACAGGTGTATGCAAATTTGAAAGGTTCAGTGGCATAAATGTATATCATCTCTTAAAAAAAAAAAGCATTGGAATGACTTTCAAAAATAAGAAAAAGGAAATTTTGAAAAAAATGTCACTGTAGCCTGATTTCGGAAATAATCGATCGAGGTTAACGTTTTTCTTAACGGTTCCAGGTCGTATGAGATTTATGTATACACAAGTGGCCTGTCAAAATCCAATCAACGTGCTCACTGTTTTTTGATTAGCAAAGAAATTTGCATGTGATGAATACGATTTTATCGGCCAATCAGAGATGGTTTTTTACGGATTCTTCCAGAGGTTAGTGATCCCCGTCGCTGTACAAAAGGATCGCGGCCTCTGGGAACGAGATTGGTGGAGAAAAGTAAAGTAATCTTCGCTTCTTCGAAACTCCGCCATGTTTATAGAGGGTAAAGTAGTCCGCAAAATGCAGACTGGTGCGTTCTGCGCATGGCTGAGAAATGCGTCAAGGCTGATCACCGAACTTAGCAAGTGCGGATCGCAAATTGTAAATCAAGATTTTTATTGTCTTAAAGTTTGAACTAATTTGTTACTGTCTTGTTCCTTGAATAGAACCAAAGGACGCTGCTCAAGTGGAAGAGAAGCCAGTTCCTCCCACCCCAGGCCGGCTCGTTGCTGAGCCATACTCTTGGAAAAGCCTGGTGACGGGTCAACCTATCTTGCGTATCTGTACCACAGGCACCCGAGCCTCTGTGCTTGTCTTACCGCCTGGGCGCCATGTGCTCAGGTTCCTTGTACAGGCCCCTCACGGCTATCATATAGAAATGGCCTCACAGACACCATTTGTGTATGGAGATGAGGACACTGTAATGGCTTGCCTGACCAAGGTATTTTGGTTAATGGTGCTATTAACAAGGAGGAACAGATAAGCGCGCTGCACAAACTGGTGTGATCACTCCCTTTCTTCTTCATTTTACAATCGGACTTTTACACGGTTGCGTTCTTAAACGACGGTTTACATGCAGTTGTGTTTACCCATGAATTCGTAGACCAAGTTATGGCAAGATTATTTGTCGCACTAACTTTAAATCTTTCGTCTAAATACTAAAATAATTCTTATCATCTCTCCGGCCGAAATTTTGCATAGTCCTCTCTATTTCTCAGAAGTTTACAAACAAAACATTTAACTTCTTTGAGAATTTTTCCTCCGGCCATCCTTAGCAGTGAAAGGGTTAAACTGATCGATAGTGAAGGAGCAGAAAAAAACCTCTTTATTCACTTACCTATGTTCCTAAGATGACCATTGCTGACCTCTGTATTGTAACATCGTGATATCCTAAAAACAGCTGCGAGGAAGACTATGGGCAGTGTGAAAGTGGCGTGGAATTATTAAGGGTAATATTGACTGCGCTTGTAGTCTGTATTCACCACTCATTTCCTTTTCTGTTTGTATAGGAGAGCTGTCGTTTCTTGGAACATGCCCTGGGTGTCACTCAGTCAATAGGGAGTCTTGTAGCTTCATTTGCTGATCCTCCACCCGACAGGAAGTTTGATCTCGACCTGGGACTGAAGGATCAACCAAAGCACATTCGAGACAAGCATTATAAGGTGATTTCATAGCTCAAATCTGCAGCCGAGTATCGAAGGTTTTTGGTCACTCTTTGCTGGCAGTGAATTTTAAAGTGATTATTGTAGTGCGATTCTAATCAGTGATGACTCTTAAGGCTCTTTAATCTAAACTTGACCAAATTCGGTCATCCTTGTTTATATATGCATGGCTACTCCAACTGTCACCCAATGACCACTGCTTTTAACAAAGAGATTCCATGTTGCCGTGCGTCTGTTCGGTAATAGATCGCAGTTGAAGTCAAAATGTGGTAAAAACATTAGTGACACATTGTATAAAGACTAAAAAAAATACCATTTTGTGGTGTTTCTACCCAATCGTAGATCAGGAGACGACTTTTTTGCCTTGATTTCTTCTTTAGCCTGCCACACAACAAAGCAAATAGGAGACGTCTGCACGCAAGCTATTTCCTCTTTTACTTACCTGTAAACTACTCTCTGCATTTTTTTTTCGTTGTCTTCACTGGCCGAAACCGAAATAATCTGGTAAGCATTCCCAAAATTGTGCGCCATAATGGACAGATAGAGAAAATCTTCGCTATGACGTCGGCCGCGCGTCTGAACTCTTCTACGACTTATAAAAAAAGCACCTTATACTTAACCCTTTAAGCCCCAGTATCCACATGAAATTCTCCAAACTGATCTCCATACATTTCCTTAAAGAATTAGTTGAGAGAAATTGATAAAAGATCAAAGCGGTGATCTTAGGTGATCAATTTATTAACTCTCATAACTTATCTCTTGCAGTGTGCGGATATTGTGAGGAGAAAATTAATGTTGGTCAATATTGGGACTTACAGGGTTAATACATTGTGTACGAGCACTCTACATAAGAGCACTGAACATTGCTTTTACAAGCCGTTCGCTCAGATAAAGGACAGTGTTTTGAAATCTCTGTACGTAACATGAAGTGAGGGATCTTATCTCTTCATCTTTTATGCCATGACTCCGATTCTTTCTCCGAGTTTAACATAAACCATTTCCATGTTATGCAGGTCTTTATCAAGTGCCTTCTTAAGACAGTCAGATTCCACCTTGCTGACTCTTACGATATGGCAATGCATTTTGCGTGGAAAGCCTTTCAGTTCCAGGCTTCCCTCTGTCTACATCAGCGGGTGGGTCACAGGCCCCTGTCAGCTGCAGAGATCACCAGGATCGGTTCGATGACTGCTAAGCGACGACTCAAAAGTGCTCCAGTGGTTCCCCCTACATGGGTTGATCGGACATCGAACAGCGAAGAAGAAAATGCGGCAGCTAGGATCCAGGCCACTTTTCGGGGTTATTTTCTCAGGAAACTGTCACGAGGTTACGTAAAAGGTGGGTCCCTAAACTAATATGTAGGGATGTAATTGTAGACAGTTGGGACCGTAGCGGAAGTAACTCAAGTAGATGGGTAAGAGCGAGTTACTGGAACCTCCTGAGACGGAAGTAAATGTTCAGTCCTACGGATTGGGATTTAGTGCAGAACACCCTCTTGGCCAACCGCTCCGGTACGATGTTTGATGTGTGTAAACAACTTGTTTCAGTTCTTTCCCATCGGCGTTCATTCTGTACCGGATAGCATTTCATGTCGGCACGAAAAGCTATCCGGTATAATGTGGAAATAGCCGAACCTAACTACATGTTAGCTTATAGTAACACTCCTGAACGCATTGTCTTGTAAACGCACTGAGAATGCAACTTGTTGAGAAGCTGCCGCATAACTTGGCAGATCGTGCTGAAAACAAAGGTCGTTGGAAAAGAAATCGTAACATTAAACATAGCCAAAACCTGCACTTAAACGCGTATTATTGTATTTTTCGACGGGGCTTATTATAGCAGCACGCATACATACTGTTAAGGTATGTTTGCTGTCTCCGTCGTAGTCTCCTAATCTTAATATTATTTTCACAGGAACTGAAGAACATCAAAAGGTTTGGGAGCTTTTGTCCAAAGCCTGGAGCTTGATTGAACCCAACCTGGAGACTTTTGCCATTCAGATCTTTAGACTTATGTTCAAGCGAGATCCTGATCTGTTTCCATTGTTTCCATTCTACAAAGATGAGTGGAGCAGAGTAGCATACACAGACTACAATGGTAGTTACCCTGAGCAGCCACCTAATTCATGGTTTGTGGTCTTCAGGTATGTCAAAACGTTATTGTCATTAACCATCTTAAGTCGACAAGTTTCGGTGGGTTAGACTACGATTAGTCCCTTATTTTTCCTCAGGGATAGTAGAGCAAGCGAAACGCGAGCGCGTGTGAAAATCACCCAACGCGAGAAAGGCGAGACGCGGCGGGGAGTGGGGTGATTTTCGCGCGCGCTCACGTTTCGCTCGCCCTACTATCCCTGAGGGAAAATGAGGGACTACTCATAGTCTACGGTGGGTCGATTTTGTTTATATTCTTACACACGTAAGAATAAAAACATTTTTTTACCCTTCATTTTAAAGGAGCTGCGTCACGAAATTATTAAAATTCAGAAATTGGAAACTCCCACCAAATTGAGTGAAACAAAAAAATAATCGCTCAAAACGTTAAAAGAAGGTATGAATAGCACAGCAAACACAAAAAGAGGCTTGGGTGGACAAAACTTAAAAAAGATTGAATCGGATTGAAATTATGGTTTTTGAAAATTTGTTAGCCTAACTGTTTTTCAAAGTTCATTTTGTTATTTGTAACGTTCGAGGTAATGCTTAGGAGATATATTTGTTTTACACGAAGAAGTGATTTTGTCTTTCACAAGTCAGTATTTTCTCAAGTGCCATGAGGAAGCGTGCTTGGCAGTTATTAGGGAACTTAAGCAGCAACGACGTCGACGGTTACGAAAACGTCATCTAAACTGAGGTGAAGTCGCGCTGCTTCAAATTGTATCGCGCTTATTCCATTTCGTTCAATTCGTCAAATGTTGGCAATATTTTCTGGAGTTGAGTTCTAGACTGTATCGAAGTTAAGGGAAAGAACGGGAAAGGTGTTGTCTTGAGTTCACGTCGTAGTCGTGCAGTGACGGCAAAGAAATGTACAAAAAAGCGTGACGCACGTGTAGGGTTGTTGTTTTGCCAATCTAACCTATTGCTTTTTAATGGCCGTTCTCGTTGACGTCGCCCTCGTCTTTGTTTAAGCTCCCTATTAACAAAGTGGACTAGCCAACCGTGACATCACAGCCCCTTTAAAAATTACCTCGTAAGCAAGTAAGGTCAGCCTTGCTATTTCGCAATACTTTCGGAATGTAATATTTTCTGTTGCAATGGACTCCCGATTTTCCGAACTTTTTGGCAAGGAAATTCTTCTGAATTGTCGGGAGGTTCGAAAAATCGGGAGTAAAGTTAGTGTTTTACTGTGCAGGGAATATGGAAATCAACAACTTACGGTTCAAAAAATTCGCTTTTCAGTTGCTTATCATTGGCTTTCGAAGTCCTCAGTTGCTTGTATTTTTTTACACTGCGCTTTTACGTCCGAAATAGTTTCTCTATCTCTGCTCCACACCCTCGTTGTCCTTACAGCCTTTTTGCCTTCTCACTCTTCCGGAAAAACCAATCAGTGGTTTTGAGTCAATGTTAAAGTCAAGCAAATTCGTAATTGCTTGACTTTAACATTGCTACGTTAAGTATAATTGGCTGACAAAACCTCACGCTACTTCCTCAACAAATCAAAAAGACTAATCCAAAACCACGCGCTTGCCACCGGTCATATGTTTCTTCGAGATCTGATTGGTTAATTAGAACGCCTTCGTCTATTCTGATTGGTTAGAATAATTGTTTTGGTTTTGATGTGATGAAAAAAGTTTCTTTACGACTCAGTATTTGAATTTGCAGCTTATTTTTCTTGTAGAGAAGTGTTCTTTGTAGACGAGCCAGTTCTAATGGTCCCTAAACTGTATGTTTCCTTGCCGACTTGTTTGTTACGAGTGGTGGACAACGACTCAGGGGAAGAGTTAACAAGAGTCTTCCAGAAAGTGGCTCCCAACAACTTAAAGAAAAATAAGGTAAGTTTGTTTCGTTTACTTTGTTTTAAACCACTTGGAACGATAATAGAAAACATACATGGCGCAAATACCACGAAGAAAAGATAAAGGAAAACACAAGGCTCGCTCTGGCTCGCTCCTTTCAAATTGAAGATTTTAAAGCCATGGTTGCGTTTGAATGGGAAATCCGGATTTAGATTTGAAATCCGGATTTCGGATTTTGCAATCCAACGCGAAATCCAAATCCGGATTTGATGGATTTTCCTTTTTACCCTTCGCATGGGAAATCCGAAAAAGGATTTACAAAACGATGCTCGTGAACAGTGGTCTTCTTTTTGCTAATTATGCGTGCGCGTGCAAGGCCACTGTTCTTAAGAACTTTTTTTCGAATTCTTTTTCGGATTTCCCCAAAAAGGTGGAAAGAAAGGAAATCCAAGAACAGATATCTCTGCGGTGAAATCCGTTTTCGGATTTCGCGTTCGATTGCAAATCCGAAATCCGGATTTTAAAATCTAAATCCAGATTTCCCAGTCGTTACGCCATTATTTCCCTAGAGTGAACCAGTCTTGATTGAATGTCACACGTTTTTCCAGCTTGTGCTTGACATCAGACGCACGTTTCCCCCTCCTTTACACTGTATAGTACCTTTATTGAATTAAGACTTTTTTTTCTTGTCAGCGTGGTTACACTTTCGTTGCTGAAGCCAGAACCTCTAACGCTATTCTCCCTCCTGGGAAATTCAGGCTGCGGGTTATAGGTTCAACAGAGCCGTTACCATACCCCGGACGGGAAGGAGTCAATAGTCACTTTGTAAACAAGGAGATTAGAGATTACTACATCCCCAGCAAGTACAACATTATCTTCAGGTGAGAATGCAGTAAATATTGACTCAACTTCTTAGCTGAATACCTCTGAAGGTAAAGGTAAAGAGTCCCTATTTTACTTCGGTGGCACGAAATAGTCATCTGAATGTCAAACCTGAGGCCAACGTTGCCCTCATTTTATCTCTTTCCCCCCCCCCCCCCCCCCCCCGATCTTTCCTCTTTCTCAGTGCCCCGTCTGACGCTACTTAAACCCACACGGAAAGGAAAGAGGATTTGAGTGTACACCTGGGAATCGAACCCGGGACCTCCCGCACAGAAGGCCGCGCACTCATCCTAACCAACTGTGCTAATCCTTCCTCCTCTTCAACTTTTTGAGTATATTTGTGTGACCAGCCTTTAATGTTTTGTTGGTGTTGTATTATAAAGATACACAGTGAAACTAACAGAAGATCACATGGTCAGCCTTCAGCTAGGGACTTCTAAACCTGACGTTTACATTAAGTTACAGGTAAGGCACGTGCCAGAATAACACTGCGGATTACGTTTAGAGTATTATTGACACCTGGGTGCGTAGACTACAAGTAGTGTCTCATTTTCTCTGCGAAATTTACGATCATGCTTGAAAATCGCCGCGCGCGAGGTGAGGTGGCACGCTTGTCACCTTCCTCGCGGGCGGTGATTTTCCCGTTCGCTCGCGAATCTCGCTCGTTCGCTTAACTCATCCCTGAGGAAAATGTCGGATTACTCTTAGTCTAACGTAGGGTCTATTAACTTGTTGCGGGGGAACGACTGAAAATAGATGAGGAGGACAACTACCTGGTCACTGTAAAACAGGGCTGAAAATGACAGTCGGTTTTCGGGCAATATCCCGGCGACTAAAATTTATTCATGTGCGACAAAATTCTACTTGCAGTGGGACATATTAAAGACTTATTTTGAAGCTGGAGATTTGTATAATACTGAAATAAATTAAAAGTCAACATCATGTATACCCAACAACGTTTATGGTTTTTCTGACTATTCTGCTGACTCGGTCGGACATGTGTCCTTTCTGAAAACAACCCTGGTTTAACAGTGGGAGTGGGATAAACTGAACAAAATTTTGTGCTGTGGAGCTAAGGCATAACAGATATTTAAACGAAAGAAAAAGATTCTCTTGTCACAGTAAATCATAGAGATTTGTTGTTTCGTAGATTCTTGATCATGAGCAAGAAGTGGCGAGTACCACAGGCAAAGCTCACGCCGTTATTCCTGCTTTCACATTCTACCGCGATCGCACTGGCAACGAAGAAGAAAAACATGGAAAACGAGGTAAGAACTTTATCGGTGTATTTATTTGCACTTTGGAACACATAAATTTACAGTCGTTTGCCAAAGCAAGGTTCAGGGATTGTTACGGTTGGTTAGTGCACAGCCTTCTGTGCGTGAGGTAACGGGTTCGTTTCCTTGGTGGGACCTCAAATCGAAACGGAATAGCCATCAAATCAGAATCAGGGTATAATCGTAAAATAGTTGCATAAAGGAGGCAAGACAATAAAAAGCCCTTCAGTTATTTTTTTTCATCCTCGTGTCACTTTCCGCCTGAATCGTCGCTCCGAAGACATGAACATTGATTGGTAGATTATTGTCATTACCAGGTTCTCGCCCTCCAACCTCGTCCCACCCTCGCTCGGCCAGGAGACCCTTCTCAGGTAACCGCAAAGCCGTAGCGTCTCCTGTACAGGGCAAAGGTGGAAAGAAGAGTGGCAAGGAGTCCAGTACCTCCCGGCCAGGATCATCGGTGAGTGATCTGGTGCTCTTTTACTGTTTAGTGTTGTTGGTGGTGTTATTCGTTTGAATAAGGTGAGTATTCGTTAGGACTTTCCATCCGTATCGAAAACTCTGAGCCTCGTGTTATTTGTTCCTTTCTCAGTCATGAAAAATTTTGGCGAAAAAATGCATTTGCCACCCTGCAGTCCAAAGCACTGTTTAACTCTTTGTCTCCAATGGAACCAAGCATAAAATTCGAGATAACTCAAAAGTTAGAGTCATCCTACTTAACAGCATCGTCACAGAAAAAAGTCTACTCCATAGCTTTTATTTGAATGACAACACTATACTTCATCCACGGACTCGCTGGTGGAACGCAAAAACAAAATTTTCCACATCAGTTCACTGGTTAATACACTATTGCACCTGTGGGACTGAAGGTTTGTTGTTTCCGTGTGCCTTAAATCGGAACAAAATGGGAACTTGGTAGTGAGGTTTTTTCTTTTAATTATGTCAAGACTTGCCCTTAACTTGGTCGCACACTCCTCTTTAGCAGAAAGGTTTTCGTCCTCTGCTGCACGATGACTTTCTGGATAAAGAAGACGAGGAACCAGAAGACACGGAGCCAGAAGTCAAGGTTAGTGTTACTTGTAACCTCAGGACTGGAGCCGCAATGTATCTCATTAGATATGAACTATAACGTGTTATACGACTAAACTTTAACACTGTATCAGAAGGCTGATTGCAATAATAAAATAAAATAAAACACTTGCACGAAAGTACTCATTGGGGACACTATTTTTACGTCTCCTACTGAAACGGGACCGCAATTTTACGTGGTCATCCGAGCCACGCGAAGGTCTACCCGTTTGCAGGGCAAAGGAAATACCTTCATTTCTCAGTTATTTTAAGACCCTGAGTATTGATCCGGTCCCGGGAATCAAACCCGCAACCTCCTGCTCTACAGTCAAAGGCTCTGCTGACTGGGCTAATCCTACTGCCTACCTTCGAACACTGTTAGCTGTCCGTGCACCCCCTCCCTCCCCCCCCCCCCCCCTCCGCCCCTGTCGTGGAAGCACTTAGCGTAAGAGCTACATAGGAAGTAAATGTTTTTTTATCACTTAATTGTAGATTCACAAGTACATAATTCAGGCGCAGGTCCTTCGAGACAGTTGGCCATTGTCAAGAAGCTCCTGGGATTTTGTTGCTATGCTCAAGAGTCTGGATCGACTTGACGTGGAAGGTAGGTTGTCGGCTTTGATATGATCATTTTGTTTCATGGCAAATGTGATGAAAGTTATAGCAATTACCTTGAATTGAGAAAAGTCCGTTCCCCTGAGAATTCCTATTCACGAATTGGACTCACGAAGGCCCGTTTTTTAAAATAAATTTCCTCTACTTCTCCTTTTTTTCTCCATATAGTGATATCTTCCTTGTACAGATCGGTAGAACGCTTACTGTTTGTCATTGCATCTTGGTGGTTATTATTACATTTTGAGTGCAAATATCCGGACTCTTCGACAGCCGTATTTGGCTTGTTTTCTTTACCTGTTCAACGAACAATCTTTTGAAGTTTTAGCTTTCCCGACTTTTTTAAGTCATAAACTGATGAACCATTTTAAATGTTATGCTGTAGCTTGCTTTCAGCTTTTTAACACTTTTAAGAAATTCCTGACACTTTATGTTTTACATAGTAAGTCCTCTTAGTGAAGGTTGGAGGTATTTTCTAACAGTTTGCATCTGTCGTTTAGTTGCCACGGAGAATGCACCTCGTGGAGACAAGCTTTCAGCTTCTGTGTCTAAAGGCAAGAAAAACAAAGAAGGCAAAGAGAGCAGATCAAGCAAAGGACAAGCGGGTTCAAGACCTTCATCACAGGTAACTTTGCTGTTAGTTGGAAATAGCCTCGTTGTATTGCAGGCGTTTTTAGGGGGTGGGAGAGCACTATAATTTGCTCGGGTTATATGGTGCTCGAGTCAAAGAAGGGAGGGAACGAGGGGAGGGGTGGTAGACAGATGAGAAAGTATTTTTTCCCTCCTCTCTCTTCCCGCCCCCCTACTGTGTTATTAGGCTGATTTAGCAACAGAACGGGAACGTCAGTTGACGACGGCGCGCGCAAATCAAACAACTGACTTGACCAATGGCAGAGCGGCAAATTGAGTACCGGAAGTCGTGTTTAGTCCTTTCCGCGCGCTTTCCCGTCGTCAAATGACGCTCCCGTCCTGTTGCTAAATCAGCCTATTGTATTCCTGTGTCGCACTTTTAAACTCGCCCTAACCTTCCTCTGCTTTCAAAATCAAAGATAGTGACTACACATACGAAAATACTGAGCGCTGTTTCAGCAGGCTAAATCAAATACTAATCAAGGCCTTTTGCTCATTGGAGAGCGAAATAGGGAAGATAGAAAGATAGCAAATAGATTTAATGTCGCGCTCTAGGACAAACGATGAGCATATTCAATACTGAGATAAGCAGCTTCACCGTAACAGGTTTTGAATTTGTGAACGTGGGTTTGGCGGCACCTAAATTTTAAGTATATGCATCACTTTCACATTGTTTTTTCTTCATACTACCTTCAGCAGCAGTTCGACTCAAGCAAACCTAACTGGACTCTGAGGATTGTTTCTGACGCGAACGGGGTAAGGTTTGCCTGGCATTAGGGTATTGCACGAGTTACATTCTGACTGCTTCGAGGTCCTCAAACTGAGCTGTACTTTTGAAGTGTCGTACACATAGTGTGTCTAATATCAAAAATCCAAAACTGAAGAAAATTCGAGGAGAAAGGCAGACACACAAGAAAATTAGGCAAACAAAGTAACAGATGGTTTTACACTGACGTGAAAGAAACGTAGGGCATCAGTAAATAGTTTCAGTGCATCTTTACAGTACTTTCTTACAAAATTACCAGAGGAACATTTTTCTGTTGTCGTAGTTGAAATACATCAAGGTTTTTCAGTTTCCGTGACAGTGCTCCTAAATTTTTGCGATCGCAAACGAATAGCGCATTGGGTTATTCGATGCGAACATGAGTTATTATTTTCCGGTGTCACGCTGAGACACTAGAGAACTTTAGATTCTAGGACTAGGACGACATTTAATGTTAAGCTTTCTCGCCTATTTTCTAAAAAGACACCCCGGAAAGCTTCATTGTACTTTTTTTCAACACAAAAATTAGCACGCTTACTTCCGTTGAAGGAGGTAAAGCCCTCTCCCGATGGTTAAATGATAAAATTTCTAACACTTGATAAACTTGTTTTCGCCACTACGACATTTTCTCGTAGTAGAATGACGACGGCTATCACATTTTCCCGCCAAAATGACGTTGGTTCACACGCGCGCACTACTTAGTATTAGGAAAATCTCTTTCTCGAAGTCGTACCCGTCTTAGAATCTAAAGCTCTCTACTTTGTGCCTCTCCTCCCATCTATAGCAGGGCTGGTTTGTCTTTTCAGGGAATTACATTGATTGGTTGTCTATTCTGTTTCGTAGGACGAAATCGAGGTCAAGAAGGACACGGAAAGACAGGACGAAATAAAGGCTATGAAGCAGGCATGGGAAGCCGCTGAACCAGGACGAGCTGCAAAGGTAAAAGAAGGGTCCCGTAACCCTTGTTAGGAGATGATTGTGAGAATAAAAACACAATGTCAGTGAAAAATAAATTTTAAGGGTCAGGCAGGATACAACATAAACACCTTATATCTATATTTTTCTCTAAACACACTTGTATATATATATATATATACTTAAAATACACATCTTTTTTTCTTTATTTTTAAATACCGCCTAGTATTTTAATTGCCCGTGGGTGGGGGGGGAGGGGGGAATCTCTATTCCTCATAAGCTCTGCTTCTCAGAGATTTCCCCGCCACGGTCACTCATTCCAAATTCTATCCTCATTTTGAATTTAATATATTAATTAAGTATTTATTATCTTTTCTATTCATCTTGTAATTCATTCTGTGTGGCAAAATAAAATAGATAAATAAATGAAAGAAAGTAATACTTCTAAAAGGCGTCTTGTGCACTTTGGAACACGTTTTTGCAGTGAGTCCTTTGCCAAAGTATTAGCCCAGTCGGTTATTGCGCGGCCCTCTATGCGAAATGTTCCAAGTTCGTTTCCCTGGTGTGACCTCAAATCGAAACGGAATAAACATCAAGTTGAAAATTTCTCAAAATAGAAAATCAACAGATAAAAACAGCTCAAAACAATTCTTATGGATGAAAAATTTCGTGAAACTACCAATTTAGGTGTAGAAATAATGAACAGTAAACGACAAGTTAAGAGAAAACTTGTTCACATGGTACAAATTCGCGTTTGCCTTAAAACGTAAACGTGATGCTTAACCTCTGTATTAAGTAGTTTGCACGAACGAATATTCAGCTGCTGACTGGCGTTTTCTTTGGTGTTGGTGTCACAAACATTGGGGGAACTGCGGAAGAGGTGTCCCAATTGAGACCTTTCGATTTTTAGACAAAAGCGACTACGAAGACGAGACTTTCTCAATACTAAGTATTGCGAGCGCGTGAACCAGCGCCATTTTGGCGGCAAAACGAGACAGCCGTCGTCATTCTACTACGAGTTATACATATTGAGAATGTCGTAGTGGCGGGAACAAGTTATCAAATGTCAAAAGGTTTATCATTTTCCGATCGGGAGTTGCTGGATTGCGAGGGAAAAGGTGGATCACAGCTTGAACGACTTCTCCTCGAAAGTGGTCATGGAGATTATTTTCAGTTTCTTCAGGCGGGGAATAGCTTAATAGCTTTATAAGGGGTGCCTCGTAGAAAAGTTAGATTAAATGATGTAGGCGTTATTTACATTTAAGATGCCATTATTTTTCAATACCAACAATTTGAAAAGCGTTAAATCTAAAACAACACCTTAAACTAAGTAAAACTTACCACGGAGAATAAGTGAATTTATCCTTTTTTTCCCCTAGGCCCAACAAAGCCGTCAAAAGTTTTTAAACGAACACATGGTGAAGGTTGAAAAAGATGCGATTGAAGAAGGAAACGGCGACGACGATCAAAACGAGGAGAAAGAGGCACCTTCCAGCGAAATATGTAAGTAACTGACATGTTTATGTGCGAGTCCTGCTGATGAATGCACGCTAGTTTTAGCAGGATACAAGAAAGCAAAACTACACGTCCACTTAATTCAACGAACTAACCACATGCTTTCCACTGTGCGTGCCCTACTGTAGTTAAAAACTTTTATGCGACCCACTTCCATTTACACGTAAAAAAAGCTCTTTAACATTTACTTTTTCAGGGTTTCCTCCGTTAGTTCACCAAATCGTCACAGAACTGCGATTGAGTTACCACAAACTTAGCGTGGTAAACCAGCCGACACGTGGCGACGCCTCCACTGATTTCCCCATACTGATGACCAGTCACTACCCAGGTCTTGATAGTGCTTCTGATTGGTCGTGCCATCAGGGAAATTTGTTTCAACCAATCAGAAGCGACACCCAGATCTGGGTAGTCACTGGGTAGTCACAGTATGGAATTTCTGTAGTAAAATTCCTCAGACGTCATTTCGCGTGGAAACCGTTGGTGGCGTCGGAAAGTGTCGGCTGTTTTCTCCGGTTGCTATAAACTGGCAGAATAAACCAGTGCTCTTGGAGACCGTATAAGTAATCTGAAGCCTGCTAAAGCCAAATTCAAATTAGGAATCCGTTACTCACCTTATTTTACATATTATTTGTTGTTGTTACTTTACAGACACAGTGATGTCACCAGTACAATCAGAGGCAGACCAGAGCGAATTGACACTAGTACCACCTCCTAAAGAACCGGATCAGATACTACAGCCTCTTTCCCCGCCCAAGACCATCAGGTTAGTTAGACTATTACTACAAATACCCACCATCTCCCTGGTCTAAAACATTTACTTTCAAAACTGAGGGCCCAAAACGCAAAATTGAAGGGAAAATCACTACTAAAAACCAATAGTGTGATGTCTAAATGCTTTTCAAGAGGCTGCATTTGAAAGGTCACGACATAGGATTTCACCCACAGACTCAAACGTTAGAATTTCATACTTGATAAATGCATGTAGTACCAGTTGAATGTACTGCTGAAGAAGTTTTACGTGAGTGGTCACGTCATAGGATTTCATCTGCAGACTTCAAAGTTAGAACTACAAACTTAATAAATGCATTTAGTAACATTTGAATGTACTGCTGAAGATTTTTCATTTGAATGGTAACATCTTTGGCTTTCATCCATAGACTCGAATCTTTTTACTATAATATCATAGGTGACGAATTACTCCTTAATTTTGGCGCGAAATTTCAGCGGTAATTTGTAATTTCACATGTGAAATTACAAAATTGCCATGGCAACCTTTCGTACGTCTCATTGTCAAGGTGGCGACGAAGTTTAAAATTTCATGAATGAAGATGCCAGGGCATAAAAAGACGCTTTAGAAAACCTGAACAGACGAAAGAGCACATCAAGAAGGATTCTAAAGGGTATTTTTTCGGAAAAATTCTGAACTTAAGCCAAATTTAAGTTCTAAACGTTCGAGAGAGGGGAGTTCTCGATCGATACGTTCCAGGATAAACATATCAAAAATCCAAGATTGCTAACGTAATTCGTCACCCATGATATTAATAGGTAATCAAATGGTATACTCGTGAAATTAGGGAATAATAGGATTTGGACAAAACGCGCGTGAAATTATTCCCTTATTTCACTCGTCACCATTTGATTACACGTACTAATTGTCTGTGTTATTCCAATGAGTGTAAATAAACACTTTTGGATTAGTTGAATGAGAACATTATCGTGCATAAAGACAAATTCTCTTGGTTATTTATAGTAATGCGGGGTGTCTTATATAGGAGAAAGTAGTCTGCCAAGCATTGTGATCTCATCCTGTTTGCCTTGTTTCAGGTCGCGAGGTGGTGTCCCTGTGCTGCTAGACGAGGAAGAAAAGGAGAGACGCCTTCAGGAACGTGCTGCCTCGGCGCGTGCGTTTAAAGCTATGCGAGAAGAGATGGTGGAAAAAAAGAGAGAGCAAGACAGACTGGACAGGAATGCAGCCAAGGAGAGGCAGTTACAAGAAGCTGAAGAACTACAGGTACAGCAGCCCCAAAGATGGCCGCTCTCCTTGTTTTGTCTTTCGTTACCAAGTTAGAAAATTTTTAACTTAGACACCCGTCAAAATAAAAGACTCGATATTCTCTTGAAGTATATTGTAAATTTCGCAGCTGCATTACACGTGTTTCTCTTTCGTGCGCTTTAAATTCGCAACGTTAGAACCGAGATGAAAACCGGGCCCCGTGACCCCGGCATCACAAAGACTTTTGGGAATGTTACCAGGGGCAGGGACAAATTGTGGCCAATAGCTAGCTATCTTAGAAACAATTGAGGGACGCATTTCGGCTCCAGTTTAATCCCTTCTCGTTTCTAAAGTGTCTAATTGCATGCAACGTCGCGCATAGCTACTTAATAATCCCTCAAACTGCTATTTGCTTTGCGTAACTCTGCGTATGTCGTAGTCGAATAAGTCATTCTTCTTTTGCTGCATTTTCATTCTGTATATGAAGGGGTTAGGGACTTATATATCTTGCCACGCGCGTGAAGGGCAAAGAAAACGTGGGAAGTCACCAAAATAAGAATGGATAACTGAAAATTTTCCTTTCTTTTTCCCTCTGCTAGGCCGCTTTAGACAAAGCGCGGAGTGAAGTGAACCAGAGACGAGAAGCATACAGACAGAAGTTCCTGGAAGCTGAAAAGCTGAAAGAAGAAGCACAAGCGGCAGAGGCAGCTAAGGAAAGAGAAAGATCACCATCACCGAGCAAAAACCGAAAGAGTCCTTCTACCGCCAAGGGAGGAAGAAAGACACCTACCAAGGGAAAGAAAAAGTGATTTACTTCTCGGCACAGCCTAAAAATTTGATTCCTTTTTCAAAGTCAAATGTTTATTTCGTACAACATTCAGCAGCAAAAAGCGCAATTTAGCGCTTCCGCTCAAAGGCTTTCACGTAAAAATTTTCAGTTGCCACAGACAATCTTTTGGTTTAAACACTGGCTTAAAAGGCAAAAATATCCGTGTACTTATAGATCATACCTACAGAATTTATGTCAACCAGTTGGCTTAATTAACTGTGTATTTTTACCTCTCCGTGCCTGATAATCTGAAAATTTTCTTCGTGCCACAATTGTTATGTTTTTTTTATACAGAATTGATATCTAAGTCATTTGTACAGACATGACAAAATATGTCATTGTAAATAGTCCTTTAGCTCCTGTCAAATTAAACACGTTTTATTCAAAGGGATTTCCTACATGCAAACTCAGTAGAGCCGGCTTACACCTTACGCTTTTGATATTCTATTACCACACACCATACTCTTTCAAGGTGGTGACTATCAGTTCGTATTCTTCGTTGATTGTAGAAGAATCTCGTTGCATTGATTTCCTACGGCCTGAGTTTGTTCTGAGAGCAACGATACGTTTCCAGCGGCTCCCTGGTAAGGGTTTTTCTTCTTCATGCCAGGCATGTTTGGATTCAGTGCCGTTTATTTGAATTTCCGGCACGTTCGTCTTTTCATGACTCCCCCTTGTTGAATTCTCATTATCAGGTGCAAAGTTGGTTTCAGTAGACTCAAATGACTCCAAACTGTGTCCACTTACTGGGACGAAGGTCTTTAAATCTTTTGGAGAAGAATACCGTTTCTGCCTTCGATTGCCTTTTTCATTTTCTAGTCCATCGACCGGTGCTTCCGAAGGACCGCTAGCCATTTCTCCTTTCGATGAAATCTCTTTGCAGTTTAGGTTTTCTGGTTCTGAGACTTTCTGTGAAGATTTTGACGATATAAAACCCCTATCACAGCTGTCCTTTTCAATTATTTTTCCCTCCTTGTCGCTGTCAAAATTTTCCAGTTTTTTGAGACACTTGTTCCAGCATATTTTTGCTTCTGCTCTTCGACTTTTTTGCATTTCTTCGCCGTAACGAGAGACCATCGTTTTTGACGAACTCTGAGTCTGAGTCAGTCCTTTTAATCCTCTATCTTCGACTTCTCTGGAGATGGAATGTTTCGTATTCAGCGAAGACTCCGATGTATCTGTTTGTGGTGAACGTTCAGTATCCTTGTAACCAGCCATGGTAGAACTCAAACGCTTTTCTTTATCTCTCTGAGCAGTGTTTTCGGTGGCGTCTCTTTCATTGGCCGTATTTTTATCTATTGAGACAACGTTGCATATTCCACAGAGAAAGAACCTGAGACGTTTCTTTCTCGACTGGAATCCGTTCTCATTGGCCATGTAAATAATTTTCATTGAGGATGATAACTGAAGAAGTAACTTTACGCAAGACGTCGTGAATTATTTCGCTTTCCATGCCGGTAGAACAAAAATGATTTCAGTCTTCTTAATGACTGACTCTTGATCTCAATGCCAAGAAAAACAGGAAAAGGAAGACTTTCTTATAGCTACACAATTACTGTAGTAATTAAAAAAGAGAAAGTCCCTTAAACCGGAAAGCAATAATCTGCTAGAAATTTTTTCTGTGTATTATCGTAGAGCAAGTTAATTAAAATTTATCGTTGCATATGTCGGTTCAAAAGGGAGTAATTAAATTACTGATGAAAAAGCAAAACTAGAAGTGACAGGAATGTTTGTCTAAAATGTCGAAAAGTCGGATGGAATCAAACCCTTCCTTTAATTTAAAATTATTATTGGTACCCTCATAGTTTATACGTCGTTTGATGTTGATACTATCGTACTTACACCTGTCTACTACATACACTTTATCTTCTTTTTTTACCTTCCGATAAGCTCGGTCTTGTCTTCTTTAAATAAACTGTGATCTGAGCAAGTTATATTTTTCCTTTAAAATAGTTTGCCTGTCAGTAGGGAAGCTGCTATTCATGAAAAGTTCTTTAAGTGTTTGGGAAAAAAATACTTCTCCGAACTCATCGTCTATTTTTGACCCCAGTAACCTTACAGCTCTTCAGAACCTCTAATTTCACTGGACCCCAATATGTCGTAGCTCTTTCGTTTTCGGGTTAGGTTCCATTGTTAAATATTTTTGTTCATTGTTTTCCCAACCAATCCCGTGAGGTCTTCTAAGAGCTGTAAGGTCGCCCGAATATTTTATCTTTTTTTCAACCGAAATAAATAGCTATCTAAAACTTGAGATCAGTTGATGGCATGACTGTTGAAAGCAAAGAGTTCAGTTGCCGGATGTAAGACAAAGGTATTGATCAATAGAAGAATGAACAAACGAAAACAGATGAGGCCAAAACAAACTTGAGTTTACTCGTTATTTAAGGGGTAGTAACAAGTACACAGAATTTGAATATGAAACAAATCTGCAGACCTCACAGGCTTACAAAAAAGGGTCATGTAGCAGGTGCTCGGAAGACAAGTCACCAATGGTGCCTAACCCCGACCCCAAACAATGCTAAAACAACTGAAAGAATGACATGTCATTGTTTTCTGCGACCAATGATCAGGGGAGACCTTACGAGCAGCTCCTACACAACTGAGAAAAAACTATGATGACTCTCCCACAACCAACCTAAACTAGAATTTTTAGTAAGATTCCAAATTCAGTTACAAATACCAGGAAAAACCTTAGAATGTAAACGCACTACCGAAGAGGTTTTATATGTGTATTGCAAAACCATTTCATCCACAGACCTCGAAGAACCCCATAGTAAATAAATAATACCATGTGAAAGTACTGCTGTAGAGGTTTCATTTGAATGGTAACACCATAGGATTTCATCCACAGACTCAAAAGTTAGAACTACATACTAAATAAATAGTACCATGTGAAAGTACTGCTGAATAGGTTTTATTTGAATGGTCACACCATAGGATTTCATCCACAGACTCGAAAGTTAGAACTACATACTAAATATGTAGTAACATGTGAAAGTACCGCTGCAGAGGTTTCATTTGAATGGTCACACCGTTAAAATGTAGTTTTAGCCAGGTCTAAAAGCTACCATAATTATAGTTTACTCAAACAAAAAATAGAATCATATAATGCTAAACGGCTACGGCAACGAGAACGGCAAAAAAAAATTAATAGTCTAATTAGCAAAAAAAAAAACAACTTCGCACGTGCAGCACACCTTTTTTTGCCTTTTTCTGACTAAAAGTATTGCAACCTCTGGGAACGAACTTGATGGAAATATAAAAGAGCTGGCAACGCAATGCATGACTCACTTAGTTTATTCCATATACAGTCTTCACAAGGTTTGCCTAAACACTGAATCCATTATTTTACTAACTGAGTAAGAAACAGAATTGTGCACTCTAAGGAAGAAAGCCTTTATTTTTAGGAAAAATGTTTCCACCAGTCAGAGAATCAAAATGCTCTGCGTTCATAAACTGACAGTATCCACTTTTTGCTGATATGGTGCCGTACATATATAACATTTTAAAGGGAAGAAGCTTGTTGTTGTTGTGCTTTCTTTTTTGTTGTTTATTTCTGTTGTACTACAACATCAAACTGACATTTCTACAAATTTAAAAGTTATATATTTAAATCTGAGTCGTTATTGAAACTCTGGTCTACGAGCAGTCGTATGTTTGTCTTCGTAACAATAACAACCTGGAACTTTACTATCTTCATTTGATAAGTAGACAAGGCAGCCAGTTAGTCACTGGGGTCTCTCAGGTTTTCAATTGAGACCGTTGTTCAAACTTGCTTGCTGGCATTACTTTCATGAAAATAATAGTAGCAATGATGATGATGATGACAATGATGATGGCGACGGTACGTGATTATGATGATGATGATGAATATTACTTTAATCCAAACTGAAAGTTATATACTGGAAAGGGCCTACAAGGATGTTGCTAAAATGTGTCAACTGATTTAGACTGCAGCTACTAAAGTTGAAGAAATCGCGACCTAATAAATGAACCACCCCTTGACAGCGAAGCAAACGTTTCCTTCGACTTCTACCTTGCCAGCATTCTGGTAGTCCTTCCCTAACCACATTCGAAGCTCTTGTCCGGAAGTGACGTAGTAAGGATATGACAAATCCCCAAGGACTAGCTGCAGGGCGTCAGGATCCACATCCGGTATGTCGTACCACAAAGATTCTTTTTTCGAATCTTTCATAAAAAGGTTTATTGGGTAAAGGATTCCATTGTGTTTGCCGGCTGTAACGACGATATTGAAGGGGGTTCTGCCTAGTGTGGGATGGCTTCGAGAACAGCCCCATTTCCGGTTATGCTGAGGGGCATTCGCGTCGCATGACACGTGACCAGTCATGTGAATCAACTTGAGTGAGGTAAGAAAGCCTTCAAAAGGCATCACAACTGAGGCAAACTTGCTGTCACGCGCTCCAAAGCAAACAACCTCTTGAGTCAAGTTGAGCCAATTATCTACAGAGATGGAAAGGAATTTATCTTTAATTTCTTTACAAAGAATTGGATTAAACCTTAAAATACGCTAGTGTTACTCTGGTTGTCTCTAAGGAAGGATTATAGGAACCTAAGTTCTCCAAAACTGCCAAGGGTATTCCGGACCCGTTCGTGTTTTCGCCTCAAAAGGCAATCGTAACTGCTCCCGGCACGACCTATTTTGAAGCCATGCAGGCTAAAAATAATAGAGGAGTTTCCTATTGGCCCATGAAATGCAAACTATAAATACCCAGTCAATACCAGACCCACCTAAGTCACTTATTAACCCCATGAAATAGAACAGATTTACTAATCTCCCGTTTTACACTGTGCTGAAGAATAAGGAGGTCCCTTCCACACTAACTTTTAGGCCTTCCGTCCACACTAATACGCGGAGCGTTTTCGCCGAAAACGCATCGATCTGAAAACGCTCTTGAGAGTGGATCAAAACGAAAACGCATACATATCGTATTGGTGCGGAAGGTCGAAAACGCATCAAAATGAAAACGGCGACCGAAAAAAACGCAAGAGCGTGTGTTTGTAGCATGCGCTTACCTAGAGTTCAACTTCGAGTCACAACGTGCAATTCTTTCGTTTTCAAAAAAGTTTTAGTGTGGAAAGTCGAAAACGCATCAAAACATTAGTGTGGACGCGAATCGATAGAGGGGTTTCCGATCAGCAACAAAACTGCATACTTTGCAAACGGCATTGGTGTGTACAGGGCCTTAGAGGGCTAGGTCAGTAAGAGAAGTAAGTCGGATAGAGCCAGTGCTTTTTGCAAATCATGATAGAAGATACTAGAATACTGTTCTCAGGCGGTACTACACAACAACGGGCCGTAAGACCGCAAATAGCAAGTCAGTGCTGTAGCATTTTGTAAGCTAACGGTTGGTGGTTTGCTTTTTGATAACGTAAAAGTAAATAAAAAAATCTTAAAACATACACCTGTTTTATTGCTGGTTTTCAGTGTCACGCCATTCAAAATAGATTAAAATAAAAATCAAAACCATTCGACGGATAAAGTCCAGAATCTTGGAAATGAAAGGAGGTAAATATACAAAGACCCTAGCCAAGATTTGGGTCGAAGGAATAATTCGTATACGAGATACCTGAAGAAATGATTTACCCAAATTTATAGAGCTTTGTATGGAGACGCCATGCTGGAACTCATCCGGATGAGCTCCAACATGGCGGACGGAAACCAACAGAAACATCTGTTACCGAGTTTTGCTACAAAAGCGTGAATTTATTCTTCGAGAAACTCATAAACGCTAAAGTAATACTTTTAGTAATACATGAACTGTTTAGATAGCAAAATTTCCTAAAATAAGTCATTTTTTTAACCTACATGACAGCTAGCTTGGCCGTCATGTAAATGCCGCGTCACGCAAAAGCTTAGAAATTCAAGCGTACTCTATCACAAAACCAAGAACCCTTTTGAAGCGAAAATCTGTATGAAAATTAGTTTTCGGCTGCTCTAATGCATCGTGAAAGTAAAATCTCGGTAGGATCGATAGGTTTTTAGTTTCCGGCATTTTAGTGACGTCATGTGAAAACCAATAATAGTGTTTTTGAAAGGCTGCGCTCATATGGCTGTGATAACAAAGACCAGCACTGCAACGACTACAAATATCGTGAAGATTACGCAGCCTACGAGCAAGCTCTCCATATTTATATGGTTCGCGTCTCCTTTCGCGTGCGGCTCTCGCGTGAGCTCTCGCGAGTCGCGACTCCCCCAAAGACAAAAGGTAACAGAGCCAACTGTTAGCATTACATGCAGAGGTATCTGATCCGAGTTTGTAATATAAAGGAAGGGATTGGATGAAGTTTAGAATCTCTGAGACTATTTACGGGTATTTCCGACGAAATCGAAGTCGCAACGATTGCTATTGATGACGATATAAGCGACAATCCATTGTTATTCCGATCAAACTGGACAAACGTCATTCATTCGATGAAGGCAAAGAAATCTTCCAAAAACTGTGGTGCACATACAGAGTTTTTGTTTTGCTTATTAAAGCTGTTGCCTGTTTTATTTTCCATGCAGTTTCCTTCGCCACTCGTCGTGCTAACTAGGGCTCGCTAGAAGCATTACTTCACACTTGATATGCGAGGATTTCGCGTTGAAAAACCGACGATTTGATGGAAAACGCGTGATGAAAACAATGTCCACAGGTAACCATAGAGAGGCTTATCTCTGGGACCGAAAGAACTACTGTCCTAAGAAGAGAGGTGTCCGTACGTAGTCACAGAAGTGCCCGAAAAGAAAAGTTTGATACATAGTTAGTTAGTTACTGATCCTACCTTCGCAAAGCTTCTTGGAATCTCTTAAAAATGCTTTTCGTTGCTGAACCATGACTTTGCTAAAACCTTCCATAAATTTTGGCTTTAACAAAGGGCACGTGTGATCAGGGCTAGCTTTGCTGCAAGGAAACGCAACGCAAAGAACCACGAAGAAAATGGTTAACAACCGTATGTTCTTCATGTTGCGAGAAATTAATAAATTCTTCTCAAGAACTCAGCTTTTACGAGGTCGACGTTGTACCTCTGACAAGTGGAATGCTATAAATTCAGTCTTTAGGTCTTAAGGTTTTAATCTAAAAAAAAACGTCCATGAACCAAACCACTCAAGGTCATTAATCTGACAGAAAGTTTAGAAGTCGGGGGGTCCGATTTAATTTCTGAGCTAACATCGGAGCAGTATAAATATAGTCTCCGACGAAAGAACTGACAAAGAAGATGGGATAATCGCTGCTGAAGCGTTCACAGGCGGGACTCTGACATAAACGTTTTAATGATATTAAATAAATAGACTTTATCACGGTTCTTAAGATAAAGCGACAGAACTAAAAGATGAAAAACTTGCAACTTTCTTCAGTTTCACAAAAAGAACACACCATCTTAACTTTCCTTTTCGTCTGAGTACATCTGAATTTGTGAAATGTTTTGTTAGGAAAAAGCTCTGACTGAACTTACTTGGAAAAAGTCCAGGGGGGGTACCCTACAAAGTTTTATACGGGAAGGCTCTACCCAAGGTCCAACTGCTTACCCTTTTATATAATATTTTTGACAGAAAAGGTACCCTTTTCGTATACATTTTATTGTTTATTGACAAATAGTACACTGTAGATTAAAAAAGGTCTGTTTTAGCCCTAAATATGGGACCGTTTCTGTGAGTAAAATACTTTCCTATTTTTGAGTCTAATTTGGCTCCCTTAAATCAGGGCCAATTTAGCCCAATTACCTAGGGCTGATTTGGACTCAAGGGCTGAAATGGGGTGGCAATAGCCTTTTGATTTGTGCTCAAAAGGCTCCAAAAGAGGCTGAACACAGGCTTTGCCCTGCACGGCTGAATTGGCACTTTGGGGCTGAAACAGATCTTTTCAATTTTCAGTGTACCCCTTTCACGTGCTAGTTTAGAACGCTGCACCCCTTTAACTGCCGAAAATGAACCGTCTTTTAAATATGAGTAAATAGATATAAGAGAAGCTTTTTCTCCAATTTTTTTTATAGCCATAAAATGCATCTGTTAGTCCTTTTTGGCCTTATTACAGACCGCATCGTCAGATTTCCCTGCCCTTTCATATCCTCCCCACTCCCCAAATAGGTCATTATATTGAGTACCCCCCCCCCCCCCGGAGGGTACAAAATTAATCTATATCCTCATGAGATCGAGCAGCCTTTTTTTCGGTTAAGGAAACATGTGACGAAACTATGCAGCTGAACAAACTCGCCCCTTTATAAGGCGTTAACAATGTTTTCCAGGGCTGTGGTCCAATTTGTTGTGATATTTTTTATGAATATACAATATTCTTTTTAGTGAGTCAAGGTGCCTCAATAAAAGTAGTTGTTATGCAATGTAACTTGAAAGGCTGTTATGTAACATACTACCCTGCCAAAATCCCGCTGTGTATCAGGTTATTTCTAGTAATGCAAAAATGCTTTGTTACGCCTAAATGTATAGTTTTAAGGAAGATAACGGATATTAAAGCTATCGTAAAAAGATTGACGCTTTTAAAGCAATGAATTTTGATATCTCGTTCAATCAGAAAAGCTAGTCTCGTTTCTTTGCACGTTTGGTCGTTGTCATTAAAGCGTTAGTGACGTTTTGCTGTCTAAGGAGATTAGCCCTTTTGAATGAGTGCGAGTTTTCACAAGCTTCTTGCTGGTTAGGAAAGAAATTAAAAAAATTATGCCGATTTACGTCGTGCTGGCCACGTGGTAACCACGTTCACTGATGGTGTAAAAACTCTATCTTCATGAGAAAACTGAAATGGATGGTTGGTTTGAAAAGATTCTTGCACACCATTTCATGAACCTATTATGGACGATACCCAAAAGCTTTCACCCAGCAAAGTCCTGAAATAAAATAGTCGTGATGCGCAGTTATGAGAGCCTCTGACTGAAAACCTCTGACCCGAATCTACTTTTAAGTTAAGCTATAAGCTGCTTGAATTCCTTTATGACTTTATGGCCACCGACTTAGTTAACCCCCAGTCATGAAACAAAGTCGAAAATTGTAAGAACTAATTACGACTTCCTGAAATAATAATCCTTCAAGTGAGAGCTATCGATAACTGTCCTCGAGAACCTTTTGTAACAAATGCTGAAGTTTCAGCAGAATTGCGTGATTCGTTCAGGCCGAATTTTTCATCCTTTCAAGGTTGTTGATTTTCGAGCCGGATAAAACTTCTATCTTTTCTTGCATCTGCTAATTTTTTTTAATCATTACAAATTAGTGAAAAACAATTAGGAAATATAAACAAAAGATCAGTGAAAATAGTGTTTGCCTGGTGGGTGCCTGGAGCAATGTAATCAAAGCAAAATCAACTGACTTCAACCGCTAACTATTTATTTACCATTTCGGAACAATTAAATTCAAACTCAACTGTGGCAAATTTCAGTAGTGCCCACATAGACCATACGAGTAAGAGGAAATTCGTTCTACAGGTCAACCCACAAGGCCGTTTAAGCTAGTTTGTCGTTTTTCATACAGGTTCGTTATATGAAAATAAGCAAAGCTGTCAGAGTTCGAATAAAAAATGTTCCCTAAGTATGCCCGACTACATTACGAAAACCTCGCTATCAACGGGCATTTCTTCTCCATGAAATCCAACTAGCTAGTCCATACTGCCGCCTCTCTATATATCCCAGTCTTGACGTCCGAATTGAAGAGCTTTGACTGAAATGCGTTCAATAAATAGGCCACGATAGTCGCATTTTTTTCTGTCAGAAGTATTTTCCAGAGTCTGTACGGGTGGGGTGAGCTACAGTGCTTGCGCATGCGTTGATCTCTAAAGGAAGCGGTTTTTAACAAGTTTGTGTCTTGGATGCTGTCTCGTTTAAAGTGATAGGTTGTCTAACTAAAACTAAAGCTCTGATTTCTGGAATAGGGTATAGGAATTTCTGCTTGGTATATCTTGTCAAGAAAAATGCTACGATATGCATTCCGCGGGGTGTATGGGAATGTCTAACGCCTGATTGTCTCATAAGTTACGCAACTTTTTTACACGTTTCGCGAGGTGCTTTGAAAAAATTGTAAATCTGGATCCTAAATTAAAACCCCCTTTGTACAATAAAGATATGCCGCCCCACTGAGGAGTTTAGCTTTAGCATAACGCCGCGTTCTCTCTTCTCTTGCGTGCATTCTGTTGAATCCATTTTATACCCGTCTGCCAAGAAAAGGAAAGTGTCTCCCGCTATGTTTCCTCCAGCTGGGCATTTTTTTAAACACAATCATGGTAATTTACGTAAAATATCCTGTCGGTGCTTCACCAAAACGCCTCTAAAAAACTCTCTGCTATTCCCATAAACACGAATATTTTTACAACCAAAAATGGATTTGGAAAAACTTTAAAAAGAAGACTCGCCAAGAAGTTAGAGTCTAACGTAAATAGTGCGTTTAAACGTTTTCCTAAAACCTTACCTAAAAGAAGGGTATTTGGCTCGAATTGTAAGTAAAA
This sequence comes from Porites divaricata, assembly GCA_038088405.1. Lineage (NCBI taxonomy): Eukaryota > Metazoa > Cnidaria > Anthozoa > Scleractinia > Poritidae > Porites > Porites divaricata. The sequence continues at coordinate 11,045,487 of JBBMOI010000013.1, forward strand.
CACCACCTAGATTGACCATTCAGCGCCGTAAAAATGCCTGGAATGACCTCTTGCGGAAAGTGAGCCATGCATCTCAAGCAATTTGTGACATTCGAGTTCATGAAATGTGGAAACAAATATACAAAGTTAAAGATTGCCTTTTGCCTTTGTTAAGCTTTGTGCAAAAAAAAAAAAAAAAAAAACAAAGGATCTGGCATCCGATCCTAGACAATTGACCTTATGAGAATACATTCTTGCACGCTTTTTTCAGCTGTTGACATGGACCAGTTAGCAAAAACCCGTCAACATCACAGAAAAGAACGCCTTAAAATCTCTTTAAAAGAGATTCCAAGTTTGAAAGTGATTTGATGAAAACTACTGAATAAAAAAGTCGCGAAAGTTTACAGCGGGGGCCAAGTTTTGCCTCCCGCTACACAAACGTCTGTAAAATTTGTGGACTTGGCGAAGTCATATTTTCGCGACTTTGGACGCCACTTCGTCAATTATAAGGCACTCATTCTAGCAGTTTCGATAGGTTTTCATCAACTGGTCCATATAGAACCTTAAAATAACTGCGTCATGTTCCCTTGACAGGTAAAGCTTGTTACAAGCATTCAGCATCCGTTCAAAATAAGTGCATATAAACAGTAAAACCGCTAGAATAATACGTTCTCGCTTTCAATTTCCGAGATCCTAATTGCTTTCTGAAGCCGAAATTGTTTTGGAATAATTTGATAAGACAAATAGTTTTGCGTGTAAAGCTTGAGCAAGTGCTCTGTTTCGCGAGTTCATAGACGTGTGGCAGAGTGTGGTCGTAATAAGACAGGCGATTAGAAGGTAATGTTTCTAGTCGAAAAAAAAGGGAGTAACAGTTTGTATTCTGTAATTCATCTTTCGTTACACTGAATATCCTTCACTGCTTTTACTCTTGGTGTTATTTTTTGGACTTGATCCGGATATTCCGGTAATATATCACCGCCTGTTAATTGCTCCGTTAGTTTTAATCCGTTTGTCAGACAAATCCGTTTTGATCCAATTTCAAAGACTGCGTTAGGTGTCAATAGCTGTTGAAAACGTTTTCACAGCTACAGGTGAAAATCAGGTTTTAAAAGGACACAATTATATCCATCTTTTCAGTTAACCGATACCTGCCTCGTCGACAGCTACAGGACAGAATCGTCTCATTTATAAAACAGTGTCGAACCCTTGAACCCTCATCATCGTCATGAAGAGTTTGCTTATTGCGATGTGCACATTTGCTGCACTGTTTCACTCGTCTTTTGCGGCAGCACATAAGGCCTGTTGCTCGTGCAATAAATTCTCTAAAGAACAACAGAAGCAGATTCAAACATTGCTGCAGCAAGAGGCGGGCTCTCTGAGACAAGGAATGCAGACGATGTGTCCAAAGAAATCAAGTGAGTTCTTTACAGACATAAGTTTTGTCTTATCAAACGAAGCTAAGGCCGTGTGACATGTGCACAAAGACAGTCCTTTACATTTTTCTTTACTGAATTAGGGAATTAAGCATGTCGCAATGACGAAACCAAGGACACGGCAATGGAAAAAAATCGAACTCATTGTATTATTGTTTATTAACTTAATTTGTAAATGTTCCTTTTAATTGGTTTTGCTTGAGTTAAGCGCGATTAGTAGTCGTGCAATGTCCAACCAAAATCCTTTAGGAAGTTTTTCCTTCAAAAACGAGAAATTATAGTAAAAGAAAATCGATCTTCCTCTGGACATTCCCCAAGGGAACCTTTGTTCTATCTAAGTTTACGTTGTTTTTTCTGTTTTTTTGTTTTTTTTTTGCGAAAGATAACAGAGAAATGTAGAATGCACGTGCGTAGTCACTCCTAAAACCTTTTGCTCCCCTGGTCAGCTTATTGATCATTAGAGAGACTCATATGACGTTCTTGTGACTTTTGAGACTGGATACAGTATTTTCGGAGGATGCTATTTGCTTTGCATTCCAGCCGACTTTCTCTGACCGGACACCTCTATAAGGGAAATTTCTCTGTAAAAAGGACACCTATAGCTGTTCACTGCGTTTCTTTATTCCCTTTATTTGACTCTTTATAAGGCAGACATATTTTTAACACGGACACTTCTTGCAAGACCCAAAGGTGTCCGCCTTAAAGAGATTTGACTAGTCGATCTAGAGTCGAGATTTGACTGTACTTCATAGGTGGACCTTTCGACATCTCAGGGAAGGGTGGGGTAGACATAAAAGATGACTTTCCAAAACTGCACTCCTCTGCGGACGGTGTAATGTAGACTCTGAGCTATAACAAAGGATACCTGATGGAAAAACCAGCACTGATCAAAGCTACAACAGCACTGCAGTAAACAAAAATTTAAAAAGTGTTCGTCCCTATTAGTGTTTGAACTGCGCGTAGTCTTGCAGTCGTAAATAGCTGGCTCTGCTGTAAAAATAGACTGAATTTTCTTGATTCAAATCGCTCAAAATATGAATGTAATTTTGAACTTTAGCCTTTGTGTTTGTTTACCATACTACTTAATTCCTGAAACGTTTTCCCAGTTAATTATAGTCATAAAAAATTCATTAACTACTACAATGGATAAATGTTACCTGGATGTTACAAAAAATGCAGCGTGTGCCTAGTATGTAGCACTGAGACATTAACGGAAAAAGAAGGCGCTCGTAAGCCTATGCGAGAACCTGGCTATTAAACAAGGTTCCTCAAACTCCGTCATGTTGATTTTACATGATTTAACGAACCGTGCGAAAACACTCATAAAAACAAATAGACAATTTATAGTGTTTCTGTTTAATCGTATTTTTACTTATTGGTTTTTTATTCTTTTTTTCCCTAAAACAACATTTAAGACTTAAAACGTTTTCGTTTTTTTCTCTTCTATTTATTTTCTAGCTAAATTTTGTTTTTATTTTCTAAATTTTTATCTTTATTTGCTAAATTCTATTTTATTTTCTAGCTAAATCAAATCCGCAGTGGCATAAAGTTAACGGTGACCCAGTGTGTTTCGGAGCCAATGGAAACCGGCCTGGCCGCTTTACAATCAGCAAGGAAGGTTTTGTAGCTGCTTTCAAGCTCGTTCATCGTAGCGGCAGTGTGACGTGCGAGAAAGACAAATGCCATGGACACGATTCATACTCCAGCAAATGGGGCTGCTCCACAAATCATTCCTACGTCGGTTTAACGCCTCTTGGAACCTTCATTACTACCCAGTCCAAACGCGTCCTGTTTCCACGCGAGAAATTTATCCGCATGAAGTCTATGAACACGTGGTACGCACTCCCTGGGTTTGAGCCTGATTCGGATTTTCTGGTGTTTCACGATTTTGCCAATCCTGAGTTCCTTCAAGAAAACCAGGAATTACAACTGTGGTATGGAGAGGACCTGGAAAATGTCAACGAGGACAACAATGAAGGCCAGACATGCGCTGATGTGTATGCTTGGTATCTGTGAACAAACTCTCATAAACTAATCTCTCTATAGTTCCTTTCACAATACGACCAATATAAATTGGAAAGATCGGACTGATCATTCAGGGACCAAAACAGTACTAATCTGTAACGATTTAATTTAGTGTTTGCAGGAGCCGTTTTTGTTTGCTAAACTAGAAAACGTTTCTAACAATATTAGAGACGCAAATATTCCCCTTTTCGATGTTTCGAACGTGAACCTTTTTTTCGACTTAAGGAAAAACTTTGAATCGGGTTTAAAACTTTATCGTTTTCAGGGATGCCAATTTAGCATCCTTAGCGAATCTGCCAATATAAGTTCATCTTCATCAGGCAAAAATTAGCCAGTTCAGAAAACAGTGTTTCCTTTTAGCCAGACTCCCAGCAATTAATATTTGTGAGATCATAAATTGAACGCAATTATCAGAATAGTATTATAACCTGTTATCTGTGACCAATATCTTTGTCAATCGCTAGCTTCAGAGGGTATAATATAGACACTCATGGGCTCCATGGGTCCAGTCGATATTTCAGTATCCTTTTCTCTATCATCAAGGAAATTATCCCCCTTTGGAAACAAAGATACAAAATGATATTTCAACATCTTTCCCATTTATGAATCACTTGTGATTAACCAATAAAATCAAGTGCATTTTAAACGTGTTTAAAAGTATAATTTGGAACCATTTGTTTAATTTAATATACAGCTAAGGCGTGAAAACCTTCGCTGCTATATACCCCGAGTAGGGACCGTTTTACGGGCTATCAACAGCGAGCGCCGAACAGGGTTGGGAATTTTCTTGGATTGAACTTTCTTAAGTCCCCTTTCCCAGGCTTAATTGGGTCTCTGATTTAGTAAGAAATCCTGAGAATACTCGCAAGTTCCATTCTGGTCGGAGATGAAGCCTTGCGCATCGGTTGATTATGTCATGAAAGTCAATTTCCACATCATCGTAATGCATGTGTAACAGGTAGTCTGCTACACAGCCGTTTTTAGTGTCGTCACGCAACATTCCTCTCCAGTAACGTTGCGTGACGACACTAAAAGCGGCTGTGTAGCAGACTAGTGTAATAGGCGGCTCAGTGTTAATCTCTTCTGTATTGTGCTCCACAAGAAAATTTGAAAAACAGCAATGCTCAAGGTCACGTTTTTGAGACCTAGGAATTTACCTTTATTAAAAAAATAGACAATTTGTTTTAATAAATCTGACTTATTTCCGTTTAACGCTGGAGAGCCGTGTAGGTTTGCGCCTGTAGTGCAATGGTCAGCATCGGGGACGGACGCGGCATCAAGCTGCCGTTGCCCTGGTGATATGGCTGTGCGCATGCGCAGGGTACTGGCCATATACCGCGGAGTTAGTGGTCACGGTGTGCTTCAGTGCTGAAATCGATATCATCATTATTCATCTCTCAAGCGGAAACTTCGAAAAATTGCCAATTTCTTCTCAAAATGCAGTTAGGATATCGGTGCGGTTTACTTCTTGTCAACTGGCTTCTGTGTGGGCCGGAAAAAAGCGGTCTGAAAAAGGAAGTGGTATTATAAAAAGACCCCGTTTTCTATCAGGTTTGGTTTTTAATTTGTTACCACAAGACAACCGAGTCGCCTGTTCTCGCGTGGGGTGATTTTCACGCGCGCTCGCGTTTCGCTCGCTCTACTACCCCTTAGGAAAAATGGGGGACTACTCGTAGTCTATAAGTTTTACACAGTCACGTAGACAAAACAGAGGCAATGTATGAAAGGTCGGGCGTAACGTAAAAATTGAACCTCGCTCAACTTTTACGTTTACGCGCGACTTTCCATACATTACCTCTATTTTATTTACGCTCGTAAATTTAAGGCGTGATCGCACGTAAAAATTACGCGACAGTGCAAATCCACCTCAAGGCAATCATGGCAGACACCTTGGCGCCTCTCTATAGTTTCTTTCACAATACGACAAACAAAAATTGCAAAAATCGGACTGTACACTCAGGGACAAAAACAGTTCCAATCTGTAACGATTTAATTTAGTGTTTGCAGGAGCCATTTTTGTTTGCTAAGCTAGAAAACGTTTCTAACAATATTAGAGACGCGAATATTCCCATTTTCAATGTTTCAGAACCGTCTCGACGCAAGGAAAACCTTTGAATTGGGTTAAAAAAATTTATCGTTTTCAGGGAAGCAAATTTAGCATCCTTAGCAAATATAAGTTCATCTGCATCAGGCAAAAATGGGTCAGTTTCGAAAAAAGTGTTTCCTTTTAGCCAGACCCCTAGCAACGCGGCATCGAGCTGTCCATGGCTGCCACTGCCCGGGTGATGTGGCTGTGGGCATGCGTATGGTACTGGCCATATACTGCTGAGTTAGCCTGCGATCTCGCGCCCTAATTCCCTTCCTCTTTCCTTTCGAACGCCACAGGCTACAGCGGAGTTGTGGTCAGTGCTGAAATCGATATCATCATTATTTGACCTCTCAAGCGGAAACTTGGAAAAATTGCCAATTGCAGTCATGGTATCGCGCGGTTTACTTTTTGTCAACCGGCCTCTGTATGAGCCGGGAAAAAGCGGTCTGAAAAAGGAAGTGGTATTATAAACAGACCGGCATTTTCTATCAGGTTTGGTTTTTTGACCTATTACCACCAGACAACCATTTCCTGATTACGCACGTTGCATGAGCAACTAAATAGCCACCAAAATCTATGAATTTCATGTTGCAGAAAATGAACCCAAAAACTGTATTCCAAGACCATTAAATGCTATTACCTAAGATTGCTACTTTCGAATGCCATCTTAGAAATGATGCTTAAAACTGATTCAAAGATAATCTAATGGAAAATGTTGAAATTTATAAAAGAGCAAACTGATCCTTACGGCAAGGCGATGAAGAAGTAAACAAAAGAATAAAACAGAAAATATATATTTAAACAAATTGCCCAATATTTCAGTTTGAATATAAAAGTTCGTTATAAATAAGAATTTGAAAATGTGACAATAAAAACGATAGATTGTTACTGGTATAGGAGACCAGGTGGTATCATATGTCAGTGAGCTTTGTCAAGTCTGTTTATTCCTAGGGGAGATTATTTGCTCCCTTTGTGTACTAAATGAGCTTCTCGCCCGTGAAGAAGGTTTGTCTTCAAACCGAAATATTGGGCAATTTGTTTAAAAAAATATTTTTTTGTTTTATTCTTTTGTTCACTTCTTCATCGCCTTGCCGTAAGGATCAGTTTGCCGTTTTATATTTTATCTACAAGACAGTTAGTTTAATTGTACTGATCCTTGTCTACAAATGGGAGATCCGCCACCATTCATGGGTTTGTTGCTGTGGTTTTGCTGACATTTTAAATATTTTGCACTCTCATGATGTTAGCCTATCAAGTTGCATTCTTTATGTCAGGGAGCTTCCTTAAGTCTCGAAAATTTAACTGCTGTTATCAGAAGCGAGTCGCGATCCTTTCCACGATGGTCAGAAATAGGTGTTTTTCCTCCCACTTGGATCACAGAGACGTGAAGAATTGTCCAAATGGCATGAAACTTGGCAGGATTGTAGCTTGAGAGATTCTACATTTTTTGGTTGCAGTTTTCAAGTCTTGATGGACATTGTGACGTCACAAATAGTTTCCAAATTTGGCGCTAAAATTTTAAATTCAGAAAATCGTCAGAAAAACCACATAGAGCTGTTCTGTGCTCAAAATGAAGCTTTCCAGTGAAAACTCCGTTAAAATCCATTAAAACGAGACAGAGTTACAAGCTTTTTTGTGACTGATAGTAAAAGAAGGAATTTAAGGAATTTAATTGTTTTATTACCTTATATGGTTAAACTTCTTGAGGTTTACACTTCAAGACAATAAATGGTAGTTAAAAGAAAAATAGTGGATAACACACCGGAGAAAATTTGTAGTTTTTTGAATTTGAAACTCTATAGGTATTTTCACTTGTGACGTCATAAACACGTAAAAATGACGTCAGCATGGCATGACATGACGTAAGATGCAACGTGACACCCCATGTTCCAAATTCAAAAAACTACAAATTTGCTTTTATGCATGACTCGCTCAATTTTCTTACTGTTTGGTTTAATAAGCTGGCGTTTAAATACCCCTAAAGTTTGACCATATATGGTAAATTGCTTGCATTAGGTGGGAAATTTGAACTTCTTTAATTAGCTCTAACTTTGCAACAATTCAACGGATTTAAGTGGGGTTTTCACTACAAAGCTTCGTTTATTACATAGATTACATTTATAAAATTATTTAGGTCAAATAATTAATTCCAAATTTTAGCGCCATGTTTCAACGTCACTTATGACGTCATGCTGTCAATCAAAAGTATAAATTTACCATCAATCTATGCGGACTTTCTTTTACTATGTTCCTGCCAAGTTTCGTCTCATTCGGATTATTTCATAATCATTTATGTTTCTCTAAAGAGCCAAGTGGGAGGAAAAAGCCCCATTTCTGACCATCGTGTTCTTCACTGAGGCAAATTTGGCAATACGGTGCTGCAAAATTGTATAAAGGTACAAAAGAATGATAAAAATAATACAAGTGTTAACTTTTCCTGGAGATGGGTAAGCGTTTACATCACACGACGGTTATTTAGCTTCAACTGCTTTTTAATTGTCGAGCAATGAATGCATCGTGTTTACAAGTTTATTTTGAATTCTCGGGAATGTTACCGAGGCTGGAGTGTCGACCTTCATTGCCTAGCCTTTTAAACCTGTGACGTAACGAGGTGACGTCACTATGTCGCCTGCGCATTAAAGCTGCCTTATTAATTTTAGACCCATAAGGAGCCTGCGCAGACGGGAGACTGATCTCTGGCAGTTTCACAGCTTTAGGACTTGCAGTGAGTCTTGGTTTGCTTTCACAAGCGATCGACATAAACTTGAAGCTGTTGTCAATTGCGCACAAAACATCGTTATCACTAGCTTTACCACAGTAACTCTTCTTTTCACCTTCGCTTGCCAGCTTGTTGATTAAAGATGAAAGGTCAGCAACAGTTTGCCGTCTTCTTTTCAACATTTCAGGATTGGGTAATTTCATAAATAGTGGCGAGCTCTTTCCTCTGAAGCTGAGCTCGCATCCTCCTCTTGCAGTTGTGCTCGAGATTTTCCGACCATCATTTTCGCGTGTGTTCAAAGCTTGAGCCGTTTTCATTATATTGCTTTCGCATTCTTGTTGCAGAAAGCTTTCCTCGCGCTGAATCTGCTCCAGTTTCTGTTGCAGGATACTTTCTTCTTTCCTGTTGAGAGCCATTGCTTTTTTGAATCGTTCCTCGTTGTACCATTTTGATGATTTTCCTAGCAGAGAAGAATACATGTTGTGTCCGAACCAGAAACCTGAAAAAGAAGAAAAGTTAGCTTGAGAAAACAGCCGAAATGGTTTCTTCGCGAAAAGACGTATGAGAAACGAGCGCAGAAATTCCATACTGATAACGCGTCACTACTCATATCTGTGTAGTGCTTCTGATTGGCTGAAAAGTTACTTCAACTAGGCAGAAATACAGTCGACTCTCTTAACTGACACCTCGGTAAAACGGACACCTAGAGTTGGTCCCTGCCTTTCTCTGCTCCCTCGGTATTTGACTCCAAGACGGACATTTCTCCAGGCCGGACACTTAATGTCGGTCGCAAAGGTGTCTATCTCCCTACTCACAGTTATGTATAGGAGCTGCTCGTACGGTCTCTCCTGATTGGTCGCAAAAAACAATGAAATGTCATTCTTTCAATCGTTTCAGTATCGCTTGGGGTCAGGGTTAGGCAACATAGGTGACTTCTCTTCCGATATCTACTACCCAGATCTGTGACGCGTATGGAATTTCTACACCGGGGGGGGAAGCTACTTCTTCCCATACATTCTCTTAAATGAAATCCAAACAATGTTCTTAGAACTTGCAAAGCGATCAGCAAGGGTCTTGCCAGCGGATTTATGTACTGATCATGCGCATTACGTCAAAATCCATAAATCAACGGTCTTAAGAAGAAACAAAAACATGGCGGTCGAAGGCGGGACTGTTTTTCTCTATTATATTTTGATAATTCGCAAATTTATTGATTTGATGTCGCTTTTCAGACATAGTGTGTGGTTTTCTTTTTCTGTTAAACAATTTCCCTCTGCAGAGTTTGAAATATGCAACATATAGCTCCGTACTGATAAGAACCGCCGAAGAGTTGAGCTATCGAGCAGTGTTTTGCAGCAAACCTTATTCGCTTCAAGGTACAGAGCTTTCAGTAGTAGTTGTGATTTGTTTATTAGGATCGTTTTGAATTTTAACTTTGGACTTAAGGTGTTGACTGATCGTAATAAACGAAGTGAAATGTTATGAAGTGTGAATGTTTATTCAGTTATGATATGTAGAGCTGTAAGCTCATATTTATATAGCTCTCTGAATATACTTGCTTCCGATAAATTTGACACTTTCTCCAGTAATTTTTATCAGCAACAAGTTATCCTTGCCCGGCAAAAACGATTTAACCTATAAATCGATCGAGCGCGTTGTTGTTGGTTAATATCTAATGCTGTTGCGTGTTAGTTTCCCCCGCAATTTCAGTACCGAAAGACAAATACGACATGCAAGAAAAACAAAGATGCATGATATTATTTTTTTCAATTTTTTAAGCATTTCTGATTCCCTCTGCCGGTTCGCTTCTTGCTTCTAAAAAGTCTAAAATTATTTGCTGTGGGAAAATACTGCAATTATCCGCTGACCATCACTCAGGGTGACCGCTTTGCAAGTTGTGAGAACATCTTTTCTCGGTCCCAGACCTCGTCTCTTCCCCCCCCCCCCCCCTTCCTCTTCTACACTCATCAGGCTCAGACATCATTTCGCGGGGAACTAGTGGTGGCGTAGCGAAATGTCGGCTGTTTTCTCAGGAAAATTTTGAGATCACACCTCATGTACACTTAAAGCAGAAACCGGACTTTCTGTTGTTTTCCCGACGTTAAAACCTACGTTTGATTTTGAAGTGTGTTTATCAAAAGTCGTGAACCGAGCAAGCGCACGACTGACATCTTTTCCTTATTTGCAATTAATCCTGTAATAAATTAAAAAGCCTTTATAACTTTTAAAGATTGCGAAATGGCAAAAATTCATTAGCAGCGCACCCGTATATTCTCCAGTTATGTTGTGGCCTGATGACAAAACGTCTCTCTCTCCTTTACAATAACATCTCGGCAGTACTAAGAAATACAGTGAAGTCCCCATAAGTCAATAAACATGTTATTATCATTATTATTATTAATATTATAAAAGAATTTTTTTAAACAGTAAAGGAAAAATCTTTATATGACCAATTTACATTCCACTATCATAGACTAAAAGTTTGTTCAAGCTCACACCATTATCGACTTAAAACTAGCGAACACATGCTTGGCTATAACTTTTAAGCGGCAGTCATCATATGACCAATTTACTTTCCACTATCATAGACTAAATTTTTGATTTGATTATAATTATTATTATTATTATTATTGTCCTCACATAATGTTTGCTTAGAGTCTCTAGGGCCGAGATCAAACCATGATCCTGGGGGAATAGGGGATAGCGAGCCTTTAGCTTGATAACACCCTCCTCAGAATGTGTGCTGTACCTAGCAAGGTTATCTTTTGTAGTTCACTGATGCTTAATTGGCCGGGGATTCTTCCAAGATAAGTTTCTAGTCCCTTTTTGATAGCTCCAAGTGCTCCAATGATAACTGGTATCGTTTCCGTTCTCATGCCCCACATTCGGCTTGTTTCAATTTCCAAGTCCTTATATTTGGATAGTTTTTCAGTGACTTTCACGGATGTGTTTCTGTCCGATGGTACTGCCATGTCAATGAATTTACAGGTTTTCGTTTTGTGGTCTTTAATCACTATATCGGGTCTGTTGGCTGTTATTTTCCTGTCTGTGTGTATTGGCATGTCCCATAATATCGTGACATCCTCGTTTTCTGTAACTGTTTGCGGCTCATGGTCATATCACTTTTCTGATGACTTGATATTATAGTTGTGACAGACTTTCCAATGTATATACGCGGCTGCTTTATCGTGTCTGTGAGTATATTCTGTTTTCGCAACTTCAGGACACCCAAACACGATATGGTCGATTGTTTCGTCATATTTGTTACACATCCTGCATAGGGGGCTAGTACCGTCTTTGATAATGTTGGCGTGGTATGATCTGGTAGCTAGGCTTTGGTCTTGGGCTGCGACTATGAATCCTTCCGTTTCTGCCTTCAGTCCACTGCTTTCGAGCCACTGGTTGGTTTTGTGGTGGTCAACATCTGCTTCCTTTATTCTCTTTGGGTATCTTCCATGTAGGGCTTTGTCCTCCCACTGCTTTTTTAATTTTTCTTGGGTCTTATTTCGTGCCATTTGTTCGATTCTCTTTGCATATTTGTTGGTTGTTTCTTCTGCTTGTTTATCTGGTGTTGTTAAGTCTAGTGCTTGTTTGAATTGTTCTGATTACCTTTGTATAGAGTACAATTTCTTTCTGCCGTCATGTTCTTGCACTAGCTCGATTAGGGCATCATCTGTGTTCTTTAGGTATGTGTCGAGCCCTATCGTGGTTGTTTTGTAAGAGGCTTCTAATTGGATAAGACCCCTCCGACCAGCATTTCTTGGGAGGTAGAGTCTGTCCACACCTGCTTTTGTGTGATGCATTTTTGATAGGGTGAGTAGTTTTCTTGTTTTTGTGTCTAACCTCTTATTATTATTATTATTATTATTATTATTATTATTATTATTATTATTATAAGAGATGGATTTTGACATCGATAGAGGACTTTTAGGACGATAGATTTTGATTTCAGTGTGTTTTTGAATGAAATGACTTGTTAAATAATGAATTCTTTTATTTTAAAATTATTATTATTATCATTATTATTTGAAATGAACCGTTTTTTTAATGGCATTTTTTTTTTTTCGAATATATGATATTTTTTTCATGGAATGAGTTTTTTCAAATTATTATTATTATTATCTTTATTATTATTATGTCCTTTCCTTGTAGACTCAGGCAGGATGTTCGGCCTGGTTTATAATCCTTGGGAGCGGGGTTACAACAAGTCACCACGGGCCCGAGGTCTCTCTTTTCCTTCTTCTTACAGGGACAGTACTTTCCTTAGTATCTTTGCTATCCCCAACAATGCTGTTTTCTGGATAACTTCCAACCTCACGTTCACGCCGATTCGCTTCATGTACTCCTTAAAGTTGACTGATACGGCTCCAAGTGCCCTAATAACAACAGGCACTACAATGACTTTTCGCATGCGCTAGACTTTGCAATTTCATCGTTCAATAGTTGGTATTTCTCTAACTTCTCAAGTTTCTTATCTTTAACACTGTCGTCACCAGGGATGGCAACATCAATTATGACACTAGCGGATGTTCCACCTGTTCCCAAGGGTGCCTCTATTGAAGACTTTCACAAGGACTTGAGACCCATATCCCTAACGTCCACACTGTCCAAAGTCGCGGAGGGGTTTGTTATCGACCGAGAACTCAAACCCTTGATGCTCGAGTGTACCCAAACCAGTTTGGTTTTATACCAGATTCCTGCACTACGTTTGCACTTATCTCCATGCTACATCACTGGTTTGAAGCCACTGACAGGACTGGCGCCCATGTTAGAGATCTTGTTGACCACAACTTGCTGTTCGCCAAGCTCTATAGTCTAGGAGTAAAACCCACCGTTGTCAACTGGGTGGCGGACTCTTTACGAGATATATCAACGGGTAAAACTTACTTCTGATTGCTTCTCGGATTCTAAACCAGTCCCGGCCGGAATTCCACAGGGAACCCGGATTGGCCCATGGCTCTTTTTGGTTATGATCAATGACCTCACAATGAGTAACACCCTCTCTTCCTTATGGAAATTCGCAGACGACACCACGGTCTCGGAAATTGTTCCCAAGTTTGGTGCATCAACGCTCCAAGATACAATACATGATGTCCTTCGTTGGTCTAACGACAACAGATTCAAACTGAACTCACTTAAGTACAAGGAACTCAGAATAGACTTTCGAAGGGAAAGTAACTTGGACACTGTTTCTCTTAACGCTAATGGTAATGCTTTTGAAATTGTGAAATCAGCTAAAATATTAGGCGTCACTGTAAGAAATGACCTTAAATGGAACGATCATATCGATAATATTACTGCTAAAGCGTCTCCACAAATTCATTTGCTTAAGCAACTTAAGCCCGCTAGCATAGACCATAAGTCCCTAAATAAATTCAATTTTATTGCGCTTGCATTCGTTCCTTCCTAGAATATGCATGCCAGGCTTTCCTTTCCAGCTTGCCAGCCTATTTGTCCGACCAAATAGAGATGGTTCAGAAAAGAGTCTTAAGGATTCTATTCCCAGAGGTCTCGAATAACAAGGCCCTGGAAGATGCTGGTTTAAAAACACTACTCTTTCATAGACGCGAGGAATTATGTAGCACTCTGTTTAAACAAATTGTAGAGGGCGATGGCCAACATAAACTAGCTGGCCTGCTGCCCGTGCGAAACGACAATGAGAGATATCCCTTTAGGAATAGACGTATGTTTTCAATCCCACGTGTAAAAACAAAGAAGTTTAGAAATTCTTTAATAATGCACTATGCAGACAAGCAATAATTGTAAATAGAACTTTTATTCTAGATTTGATGTAATTTTAGCATTGTATGATGGTTTTTTTTTCTTATAATATGGTTGGGAATTTTAATAAGGTTAAATTTTTATAAGCATGTATATAACACATTTGCCAAGTAATTCAGCTTATGGCTTCTAGTTGTGATTTTCAATAAACGAGTTATCTATCTATCTCTCTCCTTCTTATCAGTAAAGACAATGTCTGGTCTTCTTGCCTCAATTTTCCGATCACACTGGACTGTGAAATCCCACAGTACCTTGAAGTTTTCACTTTACACCTTTTCCTCCGGCTTCTGTTCATACCAGCTATTAGCTCTTTCCAATCCACATTTACCAAAAAGTTGCCAGTGGGTATACCGTGCCACGTTATCATGCCTTCCTTTATATTCTGTGTGCGCCGGCTTATCGCACTCACTCACCACATGGGCCACCGTTTCTCCCTTACCTCCACACATTCCGCACAAAGGGGATTCTGCTGTGTGATCAATATGAAATTTCGTAAATTATTATTATTATTATTATTATTATTATTATTATTATTATTATTATTATTTCGAAGCCATGAGGAATGCGAAAATTTCAATAAGAGACAATCTCAAATAAGCATGATGTCGAGAAGGTATTAATGATTCAATGGTTACGTAACACTTTTCACTGAGGCTAAACTAAAGAAATTTGGACTGAAGCGAATCACCTTTGGCTTTGATTTCCTCTTAGTTTGCACTTTTTTGAAGCATATTTGCCATGGGCAAATTGTGTCAATCGAATTATTCGTACATCGTAAAATGGGCACATTTATGGGCCCGATCTCGCCAGTTCCTTGCCCTGGATTCACCACTTCCTGTGTTAAATCAATTTAAATGTGAAGGCATGCAATAATGGAGGTTTCAATAAGAGGAAAAAAGCATTGACAATATGAGGAAGGTTTTCTTCTTCATCATCTTTTCATTTTTAGTCTTATGTGCAAATTATTTCTTCTACTCCTATTATAAAACGGAGGTGGCCAGTCAGCGCCTTCATCTCAGTAATGTTTGGTTTCATGAGTCCAAATAGTTTCACAAACATGTTTCCCTTATTTAAAAGCCTGATGTTAAAAAATAATTACCAGTCACATATATCGTTAAATCGTTTATTTCCATGCTGTTCTCTTTTTGGTTCAGTGTGTTATAACACCAAAGCCACCGTGCTGTAGGGTTATTGACAAATTCGTAAGCAATGCGATATGACCGTGTACACTAAAACCCCACGTATGAGAACCTAAAATTTAGGAACCTGTCAGGCTGAAATTTCATTTTAAACACCTTTCACATAAGAACCATTTCAGGCTGAAATTTCAAAGTAGGTTCTTAATTTCCAAATTAATATAAAGTCAATCTGTTTTATTTTCTTGTAAATAATACAATACAGTATACTCTGTATGTTAGAGTGCTCACACTATCTCTGCACTCTACTATATTCCATGTAACTAGCATGAAAATGTGCGAATAATTTATTACAAAAGCTCACGCCCACCAATACAAGTACTTTTTACAAAAAATTAAGAATCCATTTAAGAACCTAGATAGCCTGATTTCAAGTTAAGTACCATTTACATAAGAACCTGCTCAGGCTGACTTGAAAAAATTCTAGGTTCTTATACGTGGGGTTTTACTGTACTTAAAAATAGACTGTGAAAAATAGGGAAATAAGACCGAGGTTTCAAAGAAAAAAAGTATCTTGATATCTTCAGTTTCATTGTTTCGTGAAAAAAGGTCGTAAGAATTGTTAAAAAAGGGCTTGACGAGAAACAGTGTGGATATTGTGTGACTTTATACTCCACACCTGAAAGATGCAAGCAACAATGACCTTCGTACCCCTCCTAATAAACACACAGCGTCTGCTAGCTACTTTCCTCCTAATAAACACACAGCGTCTGCTAGCTACTTTCCTCCTAATAAACACACAGCGTGTGCTAGCTACTTTCCTCCTAATAGACGCACAGCGTCTGCTAGCTATTTTAACTTAACATTGGCTACGAAAACGCTACGAAAAGCCCGTCGTCCTGTCCTTTTGCCTTGGATCCTTGGAGCTTTCATTCCGCAGAACTGCAACGACAAGAGAAAATTAATGAAATTAGTGGTGCAGATCAGCTTTCCTCACAAGTATAGACAAAACAGATCTGCAGTGTGTAAATCTGCCGACAGGTCTGCATGTACAAAATGGTCTAGAGTTCAGGCTTCGCGAACGTTTTCCCATCAGCGATGTTAACATCGTCAAATCGCTGTTTGTTGAAGTAAGAACTGCCCTTTGCACGAAACAACTTTACCCAGGCATGTTAATGTAAGATTTACCAAGGAAAACTAACATTTTATCGTGCAACCGATTTGCAGATCAATTTTAACGGTGAAACGACTGAGAAATGAAAAAGGGTCTGGGGAGTTTTAAAAAAAAGCCTTAAGCGGATTTGGTTCTGATTATCCTGGTATATTCAAAATAAATTGGAGAGCTGATTACAACTCGATATTAGGGGGTGTTTACATGAGGAAACTCGCACCGGCGCGAGTTTCATACCGACATGACTTTTTGATTTCGTATCGCGTTTACATGATGACTGGGTATTTCACATCTCGTTATTTGAAGGTACACTTCATGTTGATAAAATGCACGTATGATTCAAAATCGCGAACATTACGCATGCGCTACCCGTTCCAGTCTACCGGCAGACCGGTTTCAAACCGAAACGGGTGGTCGTTTCGTGTTTACATGATACCGTTGCGAGATTTCGTACCGGAGTGAAATTCTCACCCCGGTACGAGAACCGGGGTGAACTCGCGCCGGGGTGACTCGCGCCAGCATGAAATTTGTGGTGGTATCATGTAAACAAATATAGAGCCATGAGAGGGAACCGGAGTGAACGCGCTCCGGGGCGAAAGTCGCCCCGGTGTCATGTAAACACCCCCTTAGACTAGAAGCATATAACTGCGTGAGCTCGGGCTTCTGTGTAAAAATTTCAAATGAACAAACTTTACCTAAGAAACCACAGTCATATACATTTTAGTTTCTTCTACTTTTTTTAGGCTGCACATTCTTCAAGACTTCATTGTACATAATTTATTGTACTCATTAAATTACTTCCATAACGAAAAACCGTTCACATTTTTTTTGTTCGGCCGTTCTTTTGGAAACGCCCGAGCAAAAATGTTAAGTGCTGAAAATGCGGCAAACTATCGCGAGCCACTCCAATTAAGTTTTTGTTTCTTACATTGTTAATATCCTTTGTGAAAACACTCATCTCAACTTATAAACAATTAAGTGGACGTTGAAATTTGTGATACGAGGCCTCGTGCTGCTCGTGCAAAGTTGATTAGTTTAAATGATCACATAACTATAATTACATGTTTGCTTGTTTTCTTATAACTAGTTACCTGAATACTTACATCATCAAAAGTGGCTGCTTTTTCGTGGTACGTCGCCGCCAGATTATTTTAGTCCTAGAAATATATCATTTAGACACAAATTAGATATCTTATCCACTTAAATTGAAATTCTTACTCTGACTCTTGAATTTTTTATTTACTGTCGTTTCAACATGAAGTCGATGAAAATGTCTGCGGCACATAAGGCAAATGGCTCGAGCGGGCAAGATGGGCCTATCTTGCCTGTTCTTAGATACCCTTTTTGCTAAGAACCAAAATCTCCCTTGCTCAGAGCCTGTTTCGTGTGCCTCTAAAAGGTATTAATACGACTTCTTTAAGGTGGAAGTTACTGCAGCTGTTTGCAGGTGGCCAGCGCATAAAAGTCTAAAATCTAACTTTTTTCCACCTCTTTCGAACTGATCATTGGAGATAACTGTTTTTCTCAAGCCAGTATGGAGAAAGCTAGTAAATCTTTTGTAACAAAACACTTGGCGAAACATATCCATTATAAGTTTACAGCAGTATGGTAAACTTTACCATACCTGAGTGTTTGAATACCCTAGATTTCACTCTTAAGTTATACTCCTTTGACTCTGCAAATGAGACGGACTTCCTTTGAAAGTTTGTCATTTGAAAGTTATCGCCTACACGGAAGCTAAAGGGACTTGGCACAACCCATGCCAGCCACAAAGGAAATATATCTGATCTTTATAACATTGAGCGAATAACATTTACCTTATTACATGAAATTTTCGCTTCATGTTTATTTTGCGATTTCGATGTGCGCATTTCTCTACACTTAAATTTCGCGATTTTGCGAACATTTTATATTCTTAATCACTTTAATTTCGTATTTTTGAGTACCACAATTTACATTTCATTGGCAATGTTTTTTTTTTAACATGTCCTTGAATTAGATAAAACGACTTTATCAAAGGAGCAATAACGTCAACATTAAGAAAAACGCAACATCGGGACTAAATGTCAACAGTAACAACAAAGCAGTTCTCACAATTCAATGTCCAAAAGCAGTTCATGCTAATGTACGTTAATATTGTTCTTGAGTCAGGCCCGTCTTAAAACGTCGTGCTACGACTGCCGTGCCGAACTAAATTGATCGAGAAATTCGTGTAGCACAGCAACCTTTGCCGTGCTACACGGCAGTAGCTCAACTTGGTTTCAAACGTCGCGCTACTGCCGTGCCGAACTCAATTCATAAATTATGATACATTAGAATATATTTAAAAGTTTGCTAAATCGTTTCTTTGTTTTTGTGCTTTGTTTTCAGCAACAGCCGTTCTATTCGACTGAATTAAATTTGACGTTTTAGTCAAGTCAAGTCAAGTCAATTTTTATTTAAACTCACACACAGAATAATTAATTTTACAAATCAGTGCTTTAAAATAATAAAATATAAAGCAAAAAGAAAAATCGAGAGATTGCGAAGTAAAAGAAAATTTCAATTGTAGGTACATTGTGCAGAGTTTGGGACACCTAAATAGTTCATGGAACTAACCGAGTAGGTGACCCAAACAAGAATATGAGTAGAAGGAATATAGATACAAAATAGTTGTTTTAGATAAAAAGTATTACTTCATTAATTAAATAGTACTGTAGTTAAAGATAATATAGTCGTAAAACATTAATTAAGAATCAATAATAGAATTATAACTATCAATTACAGAATTCTTGATATATCGACAAAAACTGGAAAATGGCTTAATTTTCTTCACATTAATAGATAAAGAATTCCAAAGTTTTGGACCAGTGTAACTGAGAGAACGGATGCCGTATTGAGTTGTATGAACGGATTTAACAAACAGATTATCAACCTGTGACTGACGAGTATTATAAGAATGAATTGAAGAAACTGGGCTAAAATAATTAACAAAACAAGAAGGGCTTAGTTTATGGTACCATTGATAAGCAAAAGAGAGAATTTCAAGATGAATTACATTAGAGAATTTTAAGAGTCTGAGAGACTTCAGCAATGGCTCAGAATGAGATTTAGGGTCGGCAAAAGTCATTAATCTGACAACTCGTTTTTGCAAAGTAGTTACTGGTTTTAGGTAGGTTGGGTATGTGAGACCCCAAACTTGGATACCATAAGTAAGAAAGGGGTATATAAGGGAATAGCAAAGCATAATAAGTATATCATCATTAACATAGTATCTTACTTTGGAAAATATACCTACTGTAACAGTTTTCGATAGTTTTAAGCAGAGTTCATTAACATGATTTTTCCAAGTCAAGTTTGAGTCAAAAGTGACACCTAAGTATTTGACCATGGAAACGTCTTGGGTGTTCACACCAAGTCGTGCTAGTCGTGCTAGTGTCGTGCTGTAGTCGAGCTACAGTCGAGCCAGCTTAGCACGGCAGTACACGACGTTTGAAACAGGCCTCAATTGACCACAAAATCCATTTACACTGAAAATTCCTTCCTACATACTCTGAACGGAGAGAAAATGAACACTGAGTAGAGAATGTGATTTGTAAACGTTTCAGTGTTAATAAACTCGTTCTTTCTTGATTATTGATATAATGTGAGTCACTTAATTCACTTAATTTTCGCGTCATTTTATGTTCGCGACACTTATTTGTCGCGTCACTTTGATTTCCCGATTTTTTGTAATAAGGGAAGAGGTAGGCCCCTGATGGTTATAACATATTTTACTTACTTTTCAGTGCCATCGAGTGGTTTCTCCTTTTTGTTTTTCCTCCTGCATGGAAGAAAGAAAAAAGTGAGTAAATTAACCAATAACTATGAAGTAAACAACCTGCAGGTTCACATGCTGATTAAACGATTTGAAACTCCTAGTTTTTTTTTTATGTAATTGGTGTTAAAGAAAAGAGGGGAGGCTTCTAGATAGCAAACAACACCATTTTGTTTTCGGTTGCTGACTGAAAGCTTTATCATATTACCTGCAAAGCTATTTAAAGGTCGATTTTTAATGTCAACAAAGCAGACGTAAAACAGCTTTGCAGGTCTTGTGGTTACCTGGGGCCAATTTAATAAACGTTATAAGTGTGCTCATTTTTCTGTGTCTAAAAACAATAGAGAAATGAGACCCGAGGGTATTGACACTGGTACCACTTCTGCTACCACTTCAAGTACCATAATGTGGATAAGGTGGAATGGCTGAAAAACTTACTTCTTCAAACAAATGACCAAGACAATAATCAGGAGAAATAGGAGCAAAATGACCAGCAAGGGAATGAGAACATTGAGAACTTTAAAACCTGTGAAGAAAAAAAAAGTAGAAAGAGAGATACCCAAACGGGTACAGATTTCGATAAATATTGAATACTGATAACCACAAAACTCAAAATAGCCGCAAAAGAAAACAAATCTCAAACAAAAGTAATTTTACGGATTCTTATAAGCTCCAAACAATAATTGAAGAGTGCCTAACTTAAAGGGCTAACTTGTGGGTTATTAATTACTGTATTTCAGAAATGAAAGCTGATAAAATGTAAATATGTTTTACGACACAAAAAACAAAACAAAAGCAAAGGGACCCAAAAAAAAAAAGTTTCTCAAGGAGAGAGTTGAACGCCCGTTCTCCAACGTGTAAGGTTTACGCGTTATCTATGCGCCGCGCCAGGACAACTATGTTTAATACTTTTGCCCATGAACTTCTGCTGGTCGACGCCGTTTGAAGCCGGTAGAGCTTTATTTATGAAGAATTGAAAGGTATATTCGAGGAAAACAAGCAAACTCATTTCTTCGCATTTGAAGAACATATGGTCGACAAGTGTCTCGCAAAACCGTCGCGAAGTCTCTTGTAGCTTGCGATTCTCGGCGTTTACATGAGGAGAATCACTCTTGATTCAGCAAAAGTAAACATTTCCGTTTTTATTGAAGAAAGAAACATTTCATTTTTAAGAATGATATTTCACTAAAAACCATGAGATTGGGAGTCTTGTCGTGAGAAAAGTTAAAAAATCGTGAGACTCACGGCAGAATCGTGAGCTTCGACCAGCTTCGCGCGATTGCCGATCTTTTCGTCATGTTTATCGCCTGTACGAGTCACAAAGCTTCAAAAGTTCATAAACTTCTGTCTCAAAGTTGGCCATAGTGCTGATTTGAAACATTCAACGTCCACATGAAGACAATCGTCCCGTGACTCCTGTGAAATGTACAAAATCAGCACATCGCGGAACGGGAACGATCAACGACAGTTGTCGTTTTGATATCGGGAGCTTTCGTGCGGAGCCGACTGAATTACGAAAGGTGTCTACATCTGAGTGAACATTTGCATATCTCAGTGCCCACAATAACTTCTTCCTTACGCTACGCGTAATCCACAAGTTAAAATACCCTAATCTGTGTGAGAGCCCCCTCTTTATCGCGTTCACATTGGCCATCATCCAGCGGCGAGCTCCGGAATGTAACGCACAACAGACTCCCATACCATACGGTCCCGCACGGTATGGTGTGCAGTACTTCAATTGGTGAAATGCTGATGACAAAAGTTTCTGTGACCAACGAAGTGCGTTGCAGAGGCGTAAGGGCAGCTTCAGTCTTGTTGGAGGGGGGGCGGGGGGACGGTTTAGTTTTGAAACTCAGTTATATAAACGGTTATAATTCCACAAGTAATTATTTTCTATACCTCGCATGCTCTATCAAAATTCTACTCGATCTTGTGAGGTAAGAAACTGATTGTCAGAACTTCGAGCTAAATTAACAAAACTATGCCGTTTTGTTGAAATATTAAAATAGAGAATGTATGCTACAAAAATACAAATGTACCCCATTCATACCATGTTTACAGTGCCGCCGGAAAAACCGTGAAAACCTAAAATATGCAAGGAACGCTTACTGTTTTCCTCATAAAGACTGCTCACTGATTACATGTAACATGACTGCAAATTTAGTGCAAATTACAAAGCATTTGGAATTTCATTTTAAAAATGCAACAACAAACAAGTTTATTCAGTATTACCATTTTGCACAGGTGTCACTGATTAATAAACAGCAAAATTTATGGAAATGAAGATATAATGGAATGGTAGAATTAATTATGTTTCTTTCAACTTTCAAATTCTTGAAAGACGAAATTAGCAGTTAGCCTGCTGATATGTGAATCAGTATTGTTAAAACATCATAATGATATGGAAAAACCTCATTGGCATTTACTTTCAACACACTTAATAAATATACGGCACTACAAAACTAGTTTCGTCGGAAGACCTCGTCAGTTGGTAGCCATATACTGTAAAGAAGTTTAAATTTCAGACGACTTCATATAACGTTGCACAAAGAATAACCCTAGTATCGAGGCAGCTATAACGCTATATAAATTAAAAAAAACAACAACAACAACAATTGCTAACGAAATCTAAAATAACAACGAAAATAGTAGTAAACTTAAGCAGTAACTTAAAATAAAATAGAAAATACATCCAAAGAATAGGAAATCAGAGTTTGGAGTTCAGTTTCTATTGTGCAACAAAATACAAAGAAATGTTTGTAGCTTGAAGCTTGAATTTCATGATTGCGTGATAACCGCTCTTGGGATCCGTTAAAACGAATCGAAAACAGACTTTATCATGGATATTGTAACTTGTAAATAATGTATTTGGGTCGTTGATTTTAATAAAAAGAGTCTTTCTCAAATCATTATATATAAGTGTGCAGTTCATTTTCAACCGAATTTAGGCTGCAGTGATCACAGATTCTATAAGGTCCTCAGGAGTTTTGAGAATTGTAAATCTTCCAGTTTCTATTTTTAAATTATGATTTCCTATCCTAAATTTGGAAGCTACACACCTATTTTCAGGATTCCGGATATGATTGATGAATTCAGAGTAATTTGTTTCATTTTTAAAGATGGAATAGAATTTTAGTTTTTTATTTGTTCTTATCAAATTTAGCTGGTGGTTTTTTAGATGTTTTGACAAATTATTTTCAGCTTTGGATAGGAAAGTAGAAGGGTTTTAAATACTATGTAAAAACCTCTGTTCCAGCGTTTCGTGTCTGTTTTTCGTTAAAAACCGGTTTTATTAAATATATTTAGTTAATGTGAATGGCGTATATCAAGGTTGCATTCCTTTTAGCCAAACTTTTTTCGGATTTAGACAATCCAGATTGTTTGGATTTTCGTGCTAACCGGAACAAAAATCTGAAATAAGATTGATCCATACAGAAGCTGCCTGCCGCTCCGATCTTCTTCTCAATTTTAACGCATCGCTTTTTACGTCTTCCTGCTAAATTAAGCATCTTCTCGTGGAAAAAGGGAAAAAAATTGCTCTTTAACTAGTGGTGTTTCATGCTGGGACTCCGGCGTCAACTTAAAATTATCTGGAATTTGATTCAAGAACATTTCAGAAGACAATTACGAATTCTCAAGCGCTGAGAAGCACGCTCTTGACGGCCAGTATAGTTTTTTCGGTGAGAAAATCTAAGCGTTTTCACTTCCTAACGGATTTAGAGTGACAGTGGAACTTGAGTTTAGTATACTACAATCCTTTAGCGGCATAGAACAACCAAGGAGTTGAAAATAACTTTTGCCTGAACTAACCTTGACCTGCTGTGTTTATTGATGAACGAGCACGTTTTTGCTATCGAAAAGCAGTTTCATTAAATGGAACAAAGATCTGAAACCAGATTGAGATACCAATCTGAACGATCCACGTTCAGAGGTAGATCGTTCGGATTGCAATCTTAGATTGGTTTAGTCCTTAAAGGAACAAAAAATCGAATTTTCGATCGCAATATCCGGATTTAGATTGGCTAAAAGGAATGCAACCCAAGAGTTCTCAATGATTCTAACTCAGTATGGACGCCACCGGAAAGTTTTTTCAACATCTTTCATTAACCAATGGGATCACGAGTTGATCAACACCACATTCCATGATTTGGCATGTGAGCATTCAATTTGGCAACGACAGTCGTTGTTTTTCTTGCTCTTTTTTTGGTTTGTTTCTTTTTAGTTGTATCCCAAGTGCTCCTGCCCGAATCATGTGCTTTTTGCCGGAAAGATTTCAAAATGTTTGACAGCTGAAGGGGCTGCCTCCCCCCCCCCCCCCCCCCCCCCAGTCCGCACGTCCCCTAAAAGAAGTAGCTAAAGACGATAATAGTCACCTTTTGTTTTGC
>JBBMOI010000013.1:11075000-11135000 GCA_038088405.1 Porites divaricata
TATTGCTGGTTTTCAATGTCACGCCATTCAAAATAGATCAAAATCAAAACCGTTCAATAGATAAAAGTCCAGAATCTGGGAAGTAAAAAGAGGTACATATACAAAGACCCTTGCCAAGATTCAGGTCAGAGGATTACTTCGTATACGAAATATCCGAAGAAATGTTGTACCTAAACTTATAGAGATTTGTATGAAGACGCCATGCTGGTGCTCACCTGGATGAGCTCCAACATGGCGGACGGAAACCAACAGAAACATGTTTCCGAGTTTTGCTACAAAAGCATGAATTTATTCTTCGCGAAACTCATAAACATTAAAGTAATACTTTTTCCAATACACGAGCTGTTTAGATAGCAACTTTTCCTGAAAAAAAAATCATTTTCTTAACCTACATGACAGCTCTCTTGGCCGTCATGTAAATGCCGCGTCACGCAAAAGCTTAGAAATTCAAGCGTACTCTATCACAAAACCAAGAACCCTTTTGAAGCGAAAATTTGCATGAAAATTAGTTTTCAGCTGCTCTAATACATCGTGAAAGTAAAATCTCGGTAGGATCGATAGCTTTTAGTTTGAATTTTAGTGACGTCATGTGAAGACCAACAATTGTACTAGGTAGTTCGCATGCAATGGTTACCCGGGGGGGCGTAGACCCTTATATGGCGAATACGGGGATGTGCCGCTGGACAGAGCATTGTCAGAGTACAGAATCTAGACACACAAGGCACAAACGAACCATTATTTAAAAGCGTTTAATTTCCTCAATTCGTAACATCCACCCCTACATCATTCGAATAAGGACACCAAGAAAGTTCAAGCTTTCCTTTTTAGATCTTATAACAGGTCGACACAACACCGTCCTTGTCTAACGCGCAATCTTAAAAGAAGTAATTGTGGTTTCCATATTTTGGCCAACTTAATCAGCCAAGGCCTGGAAAAATTCAAAATGTTTACTGCAAATAAACAAAAACGTTACCAGTGGCAAATCGTCGACCCACAACAGAAACATAAACACAAAATCCAATTAGTCGCTGGCCAATACCTTAGCCTGAATTTCATCCGATTACTTCGAGTCTCAGTAACGTCTGAATCGACCGGCTGTTAATTCCGTCCAGTGACGTCACTACTCCTTGCTTTAATTCATGCAAAAAGTAAAACACGATTCTCAAGTGGCAAACCAAGAAATGTCGTTTGGAAATGTCTACATGATACAGAACAGCTAACAGAATTGCTTTACTCTTTTCGATCATGATTCATGTTTAACGTTGGGAACGTTCAAACTATCAACTGCATGCAGTACTCTGAAACGGTTGTAATTCAAACTTGGTCACAATCACGCAATGAAATAAATACACACAAGGAACACTTAGTTAAAAAACGCAACAATTTCCTTTAATTGAAAAGAAGATATTTGATCCTTAGGCCCGGTTCAGACGCCGATCTTTTCATGAGCCGAACCTAATACATTGAATTAACAGGGGCACCCAACGACAATTTTCGGAAAATAACTGTTCGGAAGACGATTTGAGATCTAGAATTTTCGGAACATTTATTGTAAAGTTTCTTGCTTGCCTGCCTCTCCTAGGATTTTCGAACATCTAAAAAATGGTATAATTGACCATTTTTAACGGATTTTTACCCTAAAAAGGTGACCTAGAATTTTCGGGAGCCTTTTTTCCGGCTGAAATTTTCGAAAAGGTAAGTTTTGATCCCTATAATTTTCGGATCACTAGTCTTTCAGCTAGGAAATCCGAACAGATGAAAAATTTTTAGGGGATAAAAATATGCCCATATCTACCGTTTAAATACTAAAATACGTTCAACAATGCTATGTTAAAGTGGTTTTGAAATATATTCTCGTTGGGTGCCCCTGAATTAAGTACATGAAAAGTTCGGCGTCTGAATCAATTAGGAACGCCTGTTTCAATTTGGAACGGCTCAGCCGTTCTTTTCGCCTGGCCCGGCCGGGAATTTCGCCTTTGGAGCGACTTTGGAACGGCTTTGATTCAGACGCCGAACTTTTCATGTACCGAACCTAATGCATAAATTCTTATAACGTATTTTGTAAGTAGTTTGACCGAAATGAGCATTTTTCTCCTTTTGAATTTAGTTCGGCTGGAATTAAGATCGGCGTCTGAATCAATTCAGCCGGTCTAAATGATTTGGGTTGGCCTTAATTCGAATTAGGTTCGGCTCATGAAAAGTCCGGCGTCTGAACCCTTAACGAAGAATAACGAAAACAAGGAAACAAGAAAGAAAAGCTAACAGAATCATTACACTTGACGGTAAAAATAGCAAGAATGTCATTGGTCTCAGAAACTACGCATAAACAAAATCACTGCGGAAACCACAAGGCGGCTCTGAATGAAAAACCTACCGACTCTCCGCAATGATTCTTCATTCGCAGTTCAATTTAGCAATTCAGTTTCGAAGACAAGGGCAATTTTGCTGTTTACGATAAAGAAAATCGAAATGTTTGAACTCCAGTCATGTCCAATACTGTCGACATGACACAAGTGGAAAAATACTTTCCACAACTTGTAGGAGCGGACAAGTTGTCTCGACTCGACAGACGGAGCTGTCGAGTGGAAACTGCATCTCATTAGTTTACTAGGGACAGCAACTAAGTTGCCGAGTCGTACAAGTGGACAAGTTGTCTCAACCCGACAGACAGAGTTGTCGAGTGGAAAATGCATCTCATTAGTTATATTCATTGTTCTTTAAACAAAGATCCGACATAAGCCACGCGAAGGAACAAGCGTGCTACACATTGTGTATGCCTTTAATTTTGTTTAACAAATTATGCACATGTGCATACACTTGGGACTTGCTCTCTGTAGAGGAGATAATAACTTCAAACACTAATTTCGAAAGGACAGGACTTCCATTTTGCTTTAAAAAAAACACGCGAGAATCTTCATTCACTGTCCATGGTCAACAACTATTTTTGAGATACAAGTGATGTTCATAACTAGGTTTACCTTTTGAAGATTGAAACCCCACTGTTTGTGTTGCTATTGTTTGATGGCATTAATTGTAGCCGGTCCTGTCTCATCTCACGCCCGGACACAAGTTGTTGTTCATATCTCTCCCCTTTTGTAGGTCATTGTAGGTCATTCCTTGATTTAGTAACTAAGTCGCTCGTCAATGCTTTGCAACCCAAAATGGCGACGTATCTCACCAATTTCAAAGTACGTAGTTCAAAACCAATGTCCTGTCCAAAACTGACCAATGTCCTAACACAACTTCACATCAAACTCTACCTTGTATCTTCCAATCTCCATAACAGTACTATTTAAACGCAATACAGTCGACAAAATCGCTTCAGTTCATGCATATAACTTCACCACGCCACCCAAATTGAATCTTAACCTAGTGTGTGTGTTTGCACTGCATTTTATTGCCCAGTACCTAAAATGCAGGTGCTCTCGTAGAAAACAACACAGGCAAGACAAATTCTAAGTACCCTGAAAGACAACCTAATAAATTTTTAAGTGTCCTTAAAGAGATGCAAATGTCCACTCGACATTTCACTCTGTCGGGTGGACAAGCACTTTCTCCACTCGTACGGCTCGTACGACTCGACTACCATTACACGGGGTCTCTTGCTAACAAGACAAGCGACAAAATTTCTAAGTCTCCTTAATGAGATGCAAAAGTCCACTCGACAGTTCACTCTGTCCACTCGTATCATGTCGACAGTATTGGACAACCCGGAGACAGCTTACCGGGCCCGTCAATTATCGGGACTTTCGAGAAACGGGCCCCAGGAGCCCGCAGCTCTGACCACATTACACCTTTATTAAAGAGCCTGCACTGGCTACCTGTGGAAACAAGGATTCACTTTAAGATTCTTCTTATCACATATAAGATCTTAAGTCTTAGATCTTAAATGTAAAATATTTAACAATAGGCCATTTCCGAGTTCCAAAAAATCTCACTTTCAAAACGAGGCTAAGTGCGAAGCCATTGATATGAAAATGATTTTCCATTATTATGCAAATAAAACTCATTTTCACAACAAAGGTTTCGCACTTAGCCTCGTTTTGAAAGTGAGATTTTTTGGAACTCGGAAATGGCCTATTAATGAATGAGGCCTTCGTATCTTATGAAGAATTATGGAAATCTCGGAGGGTGTTACCCTAACACCTTCCTCGATCTTCATAATTCTTCATAAGATACTCAGCCTCATTCATTAATTGTTAAACATTTTTGTTTTATTCTTTTGTTTACCTTTTCATCGCCTTGCCGTAAGCAATAGGTTTGATTAGCAAAACATCAACTTTGCACGTGCATAACGCTAAAAATGCCTAATTTCACGTTTTATGGAGGACGTAAACAAGCGACGACGAATTTTTCTTTCTCTTTCTAAACTTTAGTGCAGTCACCAAGAAATCAAATCCAGGGAAATTCGCCCACTTTTGACATTTCAAGTGAATTGGCGTTTTCGTTGCCGTTGCCGTTGCCGCCGTCGGTGCTAAAGCTCCCTAACGTCTCCATCTTAAGTTCCCTAATGACGTCATTGGAAGGCATTAACGGCTGGTCGATTCAGACGTTGCTGAGAGGAGAAAACGACTAGAAGAAATCGGATGAAATTCAGGCAAGCCAATACCTTTGTACGTACCTGTTTTTATAAAACTCACTTTGGGTCATACACTGAGCCGGCTGACAATTTGGTCCATTATTTTCTCTTGATTTGGTCCCATATAGGAACAAAGGAAGTACTCATTCCACCTTAAAACAGTTTTTTTTCTATCGAGCCCTCTAATAAAGCAAATACCATGTGCGTACAACTCGTAAGACCTTGCAATTCTTCCGAGCGTGTTCAGG
The DNA here is from genome assembly GCA_038088405.1 of Porites divaricata. Lineage (NCBI taxonomy): Eukaryota > Metazoa > Cnidaria > Anthozoa > Scleractinia > Poritidae > Porites > Porites divaricata. The sequence continues at coordinate 11,079,828 of JBBMOI010000013.1, forward strand.
ATTACTTTTTTTCCGCAAAATGAAAAGGATAATAAACCATCCATTACTACTTGAGTTAAAATAAAACGTCAGCAAGTCCACAGCAACAAACCAATGAGTGGTGCCGGATATCCGTTTAAATCTGTATATTTTTGTTTTATTCTTTTGTTTACCTCTTCATCGCCTTGCCGTAAAGATCAGTTTTCCGTTTCATATTTTTCTACTTGAGTTACCCTATCTAAGGATCAAACCAAAGACACAAAGCCAAAAAGGTAAAAAAATGATACCCTATTTAATGCTCGAGATCCTCAAAAACCATACCCTATCAGGCGATGCATACCTACCTACCTACCCTATGTATAGAGGATATTACATGGCCGCGCGAGGATACGAATTTTATCTTCGAGTGCTGAAAGTATCTCTCACGAGTTCGCTGAAAGTATCTCTCACGAGTGAGCGAAGCGAACGAATGAGAGATACTTTCAGCACTCGAAGATAAAATTCGTATCCCAAAGCGTCCATGTAATGTTCTGTTTATTTTATAGATACTGATGAAATTCCTACTTAAAACAAACTTTTTTATATCCGTTTTCGAAACAGCAAAATAGTACAATTAAAGTGGTCATCTATCACAAAATGCCTGTCAAAAAAATGTTATGAAACTCGGATATAAAGTTATAAAGGAGAAATAAAGACAATAATTCTTATATTTTCTGTTCCTAAAAGTCAAAATTAATGCGGTTAGTAACCATGGCGACACCAATATCCTCACACGTGAAAGAGAAAAATAGTATTTTCACTACGCGCGATGAAGATATGATTTTTTAGTAAAAGGAATAATCCTGGTATTTCATCAGTATCTATATAAAAAAAGGGATTACCTCCCCTACCTCCGAAGACTTCAAGTGTCACGTGGCAAGCAAACAAGGATCCGGATTTGGACGACTAATGCCAGGTTATTCATGAATTTTCTGTTGTTAAATGTTGCTTTTGTTATTTATTCTATTTGTTTAAATGTTCACCCTAGATGCATTGGGCGCCCTGTACTCCAGAAAAAAAAACATTTCGCGTGGTTGAAAATCGCTGCCTTCAGCGTGTAGAGTCAACCTTTGTTAATCTTCCGCAGTTCGCTAAATATGGTTTAAAAGAAAGTTTAAACAGGTTCTTTTCGTATTTTTCTTTACATCTTTTTTGATATTTTGGTCTGGTATCGAGCCTTTTTGTTTCTGTGAGTGTTTGTTTCACTGCAGCACTTTCGATGGCGGCGCCATCGAAACGTACGGTTGGAAGACCGCGTCGACGGCGGTCGCCGAAGTATATTCGTCTCCGTGAATCCGTTTTTTTAATCTCTGGAGTGATAGGAAAGAAGCTCTTGGCTGTAAATTCTACAGACAGCGTGTTTGCCCAGTTCCTTCTACATCGAATGTTCAATTGCAAACAAAGGTCTCGTTGAAATCAGTTGAAAGCAAAACAAGTGAGTCAATCTAACATGAACAATGCTTTATTTAATTTAATCTATGAAGCGAGTGATATCCTTAACGTAAACTTATCGTCTGGCGTATCACGATTAAAGATCTAAAGTAGCGAGAACTATTATTAGCAAACTAATCCTTAGCAAAACCTAAAGAAAGTGTAACAGCGATTACAGCGACAAGACTGTACGCAGTGCTGATTCGACGCTTTGCAAACACAACTTCTCGCTTATTCTTTCGAGGACACATATCTAAGCTTTCTAAGAATTAACACAAAATAATAGACTGAGGAATCAAAACATTTCACAGTCGAATCGGGCTTCAGGAAAATCTCACCTGGTGCTTAGAAGTTTCCTAATGTTATGACTTTCATTGTGTTCATCGGATTCAACAAAGAATCCATACGGATTCACTACCAGTTTAAATTTAGAACTGCTTTCTGCGGTGACATTTAACGAAGTCGTCGACGATATATCTTCCTCCATTTGGAAAAGAATTAAAGTCTTACTGGCCTCTTTGATACTATCTCTTTAAGCTTCGGTCAAGCGTGAAAAAAGCTAGTCTCCCTCGCAGTCGTTTTTAGCAACGCTCCTCAAAAGTGGAAGCCAATCAAAAAACTGCAGTTTGAAAAAAAGAATTTGTTTCAAAAACAAAAACACAAGCGCGCAAAGCCGTTTGGGTGAACATGGGCCTTTAAATATTTTTGAATTCAAATATATGAAATGACTCACATCTTTTTTTGGTGACATGTCACAGGAATTTTCGTGTTTTTCATAAAAGCGATTCTCGTTGGTCACGTGATTAATCAAGGCAGCAAAACTTATAATAGAAGACATGCATACTTGACCAAAGAAAATAATTTTTTTTAATTAGGTTTATGACAAAATGCGATGGAATTATTAAAAATTGCGACAGCTTAGGTTATTACAAAGTGCGATGGACAGTTATTACAAATTGCGACAGCTTTTTTATAAACAAACTGCGACAGGTATTACAAAGTGCGATGATTATTACAAATTGCGACAGTATTCAACGGAATGGAATGCCAATCATGCTGCCATCAAGGCAAGACTCCACTTTCAAGCAGGTGCCGGCAAAGCAGGATCATGGTCAGCTAAACACAATAACCTCGGCCAGTGGCTGCACCCTTGACAGATGAGCCAATCTGCTTTTTTTTTTTCAGTAATATCCTCTTTGTAGTTGTTATATTCTGACAGGAAACCGCGTGCGTGTCAAAAGCTCGGGAATAGCCCCGGGGTTGGCAAATGCCCCACCCCCTGGACTGAAAAGGCGGGCAAATACCCCGCACTAGCCCAGGGGGGGGGGGGGGGCTGGGCGCAGCTGGAATTGCCGGACTGATGCATTATTCGTAGATCTTCAACTCGATATACGCACGCCCATGAAGAATGAACTAGCCTGCGTAGTAAGCGTTTCCGTGCGAGTTCGTCCAGAAAGTTGGGAAGAGAGCAAAAAAAAAAATCTATATACATGACGGGGAAGGGGGAGGGGAAAGAAGGAAACGCTTGCCTGCAAACCCCACGATTTTGAAAAACTGCGTTCGCCCACGAACGCAGCTTCTGATTGGTGCGGTGCTTGTAGTGTTGATTAAATAGCAGTCAATACATCAATCAAACCAGGTACGTTTTGTTTACGTGCGTCGCAGATCTGGTCTGATCTGATCTGTGGTCGCAGATTACAAATGCTTTTTAAATTTGGTCTGATGTTTATTTTTTCAAAATCGTGTTTGTGCGAAGGTTTACAAGATCTGAGTCCCTTCAAAGTATCAGTGTAGATCGAGCAATGGAGACTAGTGAAGGCCAATTTATTGGGAATGAAGGCATGCCTATCTGACTGGAAAAGATGGACTGTTTGTTGGAGAAAACATCAACGTAAAACAGAACATCGGTACTCGACACTAGCTAAAGCCGCCATGGTCTCCCACGCAGACGTTGTCAGGCGTTCGTCACGCGTCACGCGTTCCTTCCCCGAGGTTAAGAACGTCTGCTTGGGAGGCTAGAGCCGCCATGGACAAGTGATTTGTCAACGTTTTGAAATAAAAAGATTCCTTTTGCTTATATTTGTAAATTTAGCGGCATGTACTGTAGGGAACTTTTCGACACTGGCTGGTCTATGGCCATGGAGAGCAGCCGCTCTGCAAAACTCATAGCCGGCGGAGTGAATCAGACGTTTTGACAAGGTTTCAGATGAGATAAAGCCACATAACGTTCAAAATTTAACTTATAAACAAGAAATTCCGCAGCAATCGCTTAGAGTTTCAACTTTCTTTTATCTTAAAGCTTCTTTTTAATACAGTTTTGCAATCGCGTGGAGCTTGTTTTAGGGAACAAAGCTGGTAATCTGTCTGTTCGTTTTCAGTATCTTGACGAGCTGTCAATTTACAAATGAACCGAACCGTGAAATATCAAGGGGCGTTTTCCAGAATCGTGGGGTTTGCGGGCAAGCGTTTCCTGTTCTCCCCTCCCTTCCCCCTTCCGTTTTTGTTTTGCTCCCGCTCTAACTTTCGAGGAATCGAATAACTGGATTGGAAACGCTTGCTGTGCAGGCTAAGAATGAACCAGCTTTTAAATATTAATCTTACTGTTTGTGTCAGTACTCACATAGCACATTAATAGTTGTGATGGGTGACGTAGTATTTCCAGCCTGGTTTATAGATACACAAGAGTAGTTCCCTCCCTGTAATCTGTTCACATTTGTAAGAGATAAAAACTTGCTTTGTTCTGCATAAACGGGAACTTTGTCTTTAAACCACATCACAGATGATCTCGCTTCCACGCTGGTACGACAAGTGATGTTCACGTGATCCCCTTCAATGACATCCAGAGTTATGTGACGAGTATCTGGAGGTTAAAGATCAATTGAACTTCTCACCTTGTGTGTGTGTGTTCTGCCCACAAGCAGGTCCTTCGTCATAGTTCTCGATCTAAGGCGCGCCTCTAACTTTCATTTATGATCACTATTTTGGAATGGCGCTTATACACTGAATTGCGGCTGGGCCAAATTATATAAGGCCGCTTAAAGAGAAGTGGTACATCCATAAGAACATTTTAGGTTGTGATGACCTTTGATCGATAGAGTAATTTAAACACAATTACTGACAGGACATATTACTACGGAAAACCAGCAAGTAGATGTAGTCCGTAAAAAACTTACCAATATACGGCTTGGGCGTTGGATCCTAGGACGAAGAGAGGAACAGTAGTTAGGTCTAATGTGTTTCAAATATGAGCTATACAATGACTTATGATGTGATCTATCCATCGCAGGTTCGCCAGTCAAAGTTCTCGGTCTATGTGGCTAATCCGTTACAAAATTTTCAGCACCTTAATCAAAAACGATAATCTTGGTTTTGTCCTTTGGTGACTAGTGGGCAAGTTAAAGGCAAAAATTTCTTTGTTACTTGACACTATGGAGAGACTAAGCAAGGTGCACTTCAACCTCGCTCTTTAATCGTAAAAAAGTCCAGCTTAGTCATTGATGTACGTTGCGTTATTCAACAGTTTCGTATAGGATCGAAAGTTAAGAAATAAGGAATACAAATTTTTACGCGGGCTGATATTTGTGTATTTGTTAAGGCGACATACATAACGTCATCACGTCATCTATAATGACAAACTCGCCATCTTAGATAACCCATATGGTCAGGGATATAACTGGAGACCATCGGAACAAAACCGGAAACCCTAAACGATGTCAAATTTCAATAGCGAAATTTGACAAAAAAGTAATCGCAAAATTGATTATAAGACCGGAGACATTAGGCGGGGGGGGGGGGGGAATTTGAGGGGGGAATCCGGCGAAGCCTTGCCACCGTTTGTCTTAAAAAAAAATCCTCTTACTTGAACAATAAGAGAGAACCAGTTCTGTAAGATGGCGGGAGGGAAATGGTCAACACGGAACCTTATTCCATAATCACCAGCATCTTTGCGCTGAATATTGACAAGTTCAAAAGCGATATAGTAGTCACGAGACAAGTCTCCGTTCCAATGCAAACGCCTCGCAGTCGATTGATCTGCTGTAGCCACAGTTTCATTTTTTCCAGATGGTTCTTGTTTAACAGTCATGAAAAATGACTTCACTATTTTGTATTTCCGATCCCAAGGACCAAACTGAACTTGTAAGTGCTTTGACTTATCTTTCTGTCTGAGGGACAGCTTCCAGGTGAATGTTTGGTTTGATCCTGTCGCTGCTATCGTAACGTTGTTTGGCTTAGAATCAAAAGCTAATCCGTGGGCTTTTACAAACGCTGAAACTGAATACGAAACTGATCACTTTAAAGAAGGCATCTTATCACGTTAGGTAGATGCAAGTGTAATATAAATCACCTTGTCACGAAGGCAGTCGAAGTTTTTCAATACTTAAACTTTCATGCCTCCTGACACAGAGTATAACTACTAATTTTCCCAGCTATGTAAGTTGTCTTTCAGCAGTAATAGCAACCGGTCTTAGCTAGGAGCAGTCTAAAAAAACCTGAATCTTTTGAAAATTCGCGGCAGGACTTTTCCGCGGGAGACGGGTGCCGGGCAACGGGTGGCGGGTGGCGGGTTAAAAATATATATGAAATAAAATGTCTGTAATTATCTCTATTTATTATAACTTGTTATAGTGTAATTGATAACTGGCATATAACTGTATATTGTAATTTTAAAATAATTTCAACGTTTATGTACTAGCTACTAGACTCCAAATAAAAGTATTGTGTTGTTTTGTCTTATCTACTTACACGGACTATTTTGATTTTCTCAAATATGGAAAAAAAAAAGGGAAATAATGCCTGTGAAAACAGTCACCTCTCCTCGCTCCGCACCGCAAGGGACGTTTCGCCAGGCTACACGCGGTGTGTCAAATGAAAATGGGTTGTCAAGCAAGACACTGCACGCCGTGTCTAACCTTATCCAGAACTTGAAGCCAATTTTTTGGTACATGCATCTCTACACTTTCCTACTCCATGCCTTGTTAATTAAGCGGACGTGTGGTTGGAAAGACGTCCGACTTCTTAGTTAGGTATAAGCTTCTGCAATAACGGGTGTGAAAGATAAATAACTGCGAGAAAGAGACTACGTTTACTGTATAATATAAAACAACGTGGCAGGTCTATTATGTTTATGGGAGGGGTACGGAGTACGGTGTTAGTGGCAATCTTACTCAGGCCACCTGAAAAAAACCTCTGTAAGCAACTCCTCAGAAGTTACCTCCTTTTGGACCCCCCTCCCCTTGGAATTTCTGCCCTCAGTGGGGAGGGGGGTATGGATATTTTCTGGAACTACACAATTCAGAAAAAATGTAATTTCCTCGCACAAAAGATTGTTCGATGCTTATTATTTTTTGTTGACAAGTTTGCCACACATACTTGTATATCACGACAAACCTTATGTCTAATAATAACCACGCAATTCAGCCGTCAGTGGCCGTGTTTATAACAGATTGCAAGAGATTGCCTTCCGTGTCGTCTGGATTTTCTTCTTTTTTTTTTTTTTTTAATGATTTTCACTTTTTATTTTTATTTATGTTATTTTTGTTTGCCTGACAATTTGTAAAAGTCGATTTTACCGGTCACCCGCCGCCTGTCACCCGTCTCCCGCTACCCATCACCCGCCACCTGCTACCCGTCACCCTTAATACTCGGTAATTTAACTTGTACTCTCGCAGCATGACCCTGGAGCGTTTAGCTGAAACTTGCACCCTGTATCTATAGTAAGAATGTTTCTTCATCTGGACCGTTTTCAAATCAGGATCCGCTAGCCTGCGTAGCAGGCCCAAGAAAGAACGGGCGCGCGAGAGGGAGACATGCGAGGGGAGAGGGAGGGCCTGCCCGGAAGGCCCACGAAAATCATCTCAACTCGCATTCTGTGAGTGCGGGTATTTCCAATTGGTCGAGAGGCTCCTGAGGGAAAAATTAACCGCACTGGGCGAGAAAACTGTCAATCAATAGTATATGGACAACGTAGTAAAGGTCTTATATTACACCACCAGCTCCTGAAACCACTAAATGGTATAATCGAAGTTCTGGTCTCGGAGGTCACTTCAGTCTGGTTTAATGGGACTATGTGGCTGTAATCTCAAAGAAAAGTTGAAATGTTTAAACGGTATTCACGAAGGAAAGAACTAACATCGGATACGCATTAGCAGAAGAGGCGAGAGACAAAAGATTTGTTGAATCGTTGCAATGAAGATCAGCAGAAATATTCTTTGCTCAGGAGAAGTTGGCGGCCTGTGTTGTCGATGGAACGCATACCATCAAAACTTGGACATGATTGATGAAATGAAACAGTTACCAGGGACATGAATTTGAAAACCTTTCCCTACTGTATTATTTGTTCGGAGGCGACCTGAGGTCTGTTGTTTATGTCTCGTTACTGCAGCAAGAAAACGTCTCGGTACAGTTTCTCTTCTGAATTTTAGGTCCGCTTAGTAAGACATGTCTGCACGCTCCAAAAACGGCTGCCACTTAGCATTTTCCACGTACGCTGTGATCTTTGGTGTCTCAGGTGTACAGTTGTGACAAAGTAAGCTCAGAGGACAATATTTAATAGAGCTTAAGACTGTGTCCATGAGAGGACCAGGCAGGCGTGACACAAGCTATCTCTCCGATTTGGATGAAACTTGGTCAGATTGAAGGACCCACCCAATAACTCCCAAAGACAAAGTGAGTCCGATTTCCAACTATTCCTTTGGGAGTTAGACTACCCCCCCCCCCCCTGGATTTTTGCCCTTAATCACCAAAATTTCACGAAAATAAGCATCAAAATTAGACACTGCTCCTGGTTACAAGATACAATGAATTTTAATCCCCTTCGACACATATAAAGGTCAATCCTATGCCAATTGATACCGGCAGTTTCAAGTCATTTGGAGTGACAGGTGCCAATCAAGGGATGTCAGTGCCCACCCACGTTCCAGGTAACCAAAGGTTATGCAATAAGAGAAAATAGCTCAAGTTTAGATCCAAATATCTGAAAAATCCAACTTTCTTTTTTAAAACTGTTTTCACAACGATTTAGCCCTATCCTTAGACAGATAAAATTGCGAAGAAAATTTTTGGCATCTCACATTTCCTGGCTTTAAAAGCTGGTCTGAGCCACGTGACTATACAGCATCATTTCTGAGACAGAACAATGACAGAAAACAAACTCATCGAAAATAAATGTCACACGATCCGTTTATGAACGTAATTTCTTGTATAACGAAATAACTGGGTCCATGTATGAATAATATTTGTACCACTTTAAGTCAAAGTGAAGCTTATATTCATTGCATTATCCCTTACACTGATGATATTTTAAAAGCTATTAAAATAGCTTTTTATAATACACAGCATGCATTCTTTAAACGACACCCAGTTTTGACTTGGTTCTTTCCTATAAACGATTTAAAGCTGTGTGTTAACCATCAGTTTATTGCTCCATCGCTCTATAATCAGATAACCCAGCTGATCTTTATAACAGATATATTTAGACCGAGGATAAAATGTATAACGCTTTTTGGCGGCAGGCTTTGTTTGTGCGAGGTCAGTCGGTTTCTGCCAAAATTTTTGACAGATCACGCAGCGGCTGCCAGGTAATTAGATTGGGGGCGGGAAACGATTTTCGTGGGCCTTCCGTGCAGGCGCTCCCTCTCCCCTAGCTTGTCTCCCTCTCGCGCGCTCGTTGTTTCTTGCGCCCACTACTTCCAATCGCCACTACGCGGGCCAGGATCCGCTGCCAGACACTTCCCCGTGAAGTTGACTGGCCTTCTTCTCCTGTAGCGCTCGCAGGGTCGCATTCATGATACGAGCTATCTTGTATAATACACTTTGCGAAACTGGTTTCAGTCTAGGCTGCGTAAAACCATTCACGACAGAAGAAGTGTTTTCCACAAAGTTAGACTGCACACTTCGGTGTGTAGCAGTATCTTCAGTTAATGTTCCAACGTAATCTTTAGTTACGTAAAATGTTATCCGATTGGCTATAATTTTCGAAAACATAAAATATAATTGCTTTGACTGAATTGGAATTAAGGAAGTCTAGGATTGTGAAAGGATGTTATTAGTAGCCAACCTGGGAGAAATAATATTCCTCCACCTAATTGTTTTTCCTCTCGTACTTTTCAGATTAAAGAACCATGAAGATGAAAGTTAAATAATAATAGTAATTATTTGATATGTATCCTCCTTTAAAAAAACTAAAATTGCATGAAAAATTTTCGTAAGTGTCTTCTCTAACACTTTTCGCTTGTTTTCTTTGGTGGGCCATTTGTGCTATGACCGTACGCCCAATAACAATCGCAGAGTAACTAAGAATTATACTTACATAACATAAGTAGGCGAAAGGTGGTCTGCAAATTGAAGGCGATATTCATGACTGGTTTGCAATTCAACAATAATGACATCGAACTCATCGGTTGAAGCTAGCTTTTTTTGTCTCGCTGTTAAACATCCTTTTTTGGAACTATTAGATAAGATCTGAAACAAAAGCTGAGAACAAAAGACACCATTAGTAAGTATACATGATAGAGTGCTGGCCCCCTGGGTAAGACTCTCGTCTTCAGTAGGGGAACGGACGACTTCAAACAGTGTTCTAAATCAATACTTCGTGCTAAACATTGATACTTGAAAAGAGCACCTTTTATATCGAGCCGTGTTTTCATGTGAAATGTCATCTAAAGTGATAGAAACACTTGTGAAGGCAAAACCACAACGACAAGCCAGTGAGGGTCCGCCGGATCTTTAGTAGACCTGGGTCAGTCAGGGTCACACCAACGTATTTTAGTATTTAAACAGTAGATATAGGCATATTTTATCCCCTAAAAATTTTTCATCTGTTCGGATTTCCTAGCTGAAAGTCTAGTGATCCGAAAATCAAAACTTACCATAAAGTTCAATTTCTGATTCCAAATGTTACCCAATTAGGGGGTGTTTACATGAGAAAACTCGCACCGGCGCGAGTTTCATACCGACATGACTTTTTGATTTCGTATCGCGTTTACATGATGACTGGGTTATTTCACATATGATCTCGTTATTTGAAGGTACACTTCATGTTGATAAAATGCACGTATGATTCAAAATCGCAAACATTAGACCGATTTCACACCGAAACGGGTGGTCGTTTCGTGTTTACATGATACCGTTGCGAGATTTCGTACTGGAGTGAAATTCTCGCCCCGGTGCGACAACCGGAGTGAACTCGTCCGTCCACAACGAAAGCGCGAAGGTCAGAAAATTTCTGCGATTATTTCAAATTAATCGAGTTTCGCTGACAAGCGCTGACAGTTACCGCTGTGATTCCTGTTGTTTAGCTCGAGTTTCCAAAATCTGCCTGCCCCACCCAAGCACTACGGCGTCTTTGATGTTTTTTGCGATTTTCAAAGTCCTTTCCAACTTGAAAACATGAGGTCGCACTTGGCAATGTGCTCCAATGACAGATTTCTACCGCAACGTAAACAAATTCTTCCAAAACTTTGCCAAGAGCGACCCATGCCTAAGAGATAAGTAAGGGAGGCAAGTAGGAGGTACCGGTAAAGGAGGATCATCAGAAGCGTAAAATTGGCGAAACATAATCTACACAAGCTGTTAAAAATGAACTTGAGAGAGTTCTCAAGTTAGCACACAATTTTTTGGCATTAGGGTGCGTTCACACTTGGTGCCCGGGCACTGGTGCCCGAGTACGGTACTTGCTGGGCACTAATGTGAACACACGTTTTTTTCAAGTACCCACGCCGGAATCCGGGCACGGACGGGTGCCCGAGTACAAGGTCAAGACCTTGTACTCGGGCACTTACGTGGGCACCGGGTCCCTGTGTGCACGCGTTTTCCCTTGGTTCCAAGGCACTTATACCCACAATCCACTTCTTTACATACCCATAACTCCTTGCTACAGTCCATTTGCAAACATGGCGTTGGCTAGTGACGAGCGAAGTGGACGAAAGAAGAAATAACCGCGCTTATAGATGCTTACAGTGATGCCAAAACGTCTGCAAACCCAATGATAACCAACAGAGATCTCTACAGATCAATAGCAGATCTCTTGAAGCAAAATAACGAAGTCGAACGCTCCACAAAACAGATCGAGACCAAAATACAGTATTAAAAAGGTAAAATAGCCATATAAAGCAACAATCAGACAGAAGAGACAGAAATATCGAACACGGAGTGCATACATGATAACTTCCAGACAGTTTCTTATCTTTCAGTGAGTGAGCACCTACTTGGTTTGTTAAATGTGTACATAACTATAATTTGGGTACCCAGAGTGTGGACAAAGCACTATTTTGTGCCCGCTCCAGGGCACTAGTGCCTGGGCACCAAGTGTGAACGCACCCTTAGGTTCTCGGGTATCTGGGTAGGAGATTCCTTGGCTTCCGGGAAGACGTCCTTGAAGTTCACTAACTGAGGCGTGACCGTCCTGGAGAATATCAGCTATCTCAGCACCTAAGGCAGCGCAACAGAGCTGGAGGAATCCAAGGCCAGTGATTCCAACGGAATAGGAGCTCCAGTGTTTTTTAAACATTACCACGGCAGACACTGTGGCGGACAGGGCAGCAACATCAATCGACATGGTGCCTTGGCTCGAGCTCGACGTGGCGTGGCTAGCTGGTAGTACGACACTGTCGGAAATGGCCATCGACGTGACCTCGGAGGACCGACCCCGTTTTGCTCGGGTGCTTGCGGAAGTCATAGTGGAGGAACGCTCGCTAGGAGGAATCTCTTATACAGAATAGAATTACACTGTAGTACTAAAATACCGTAAAATTCCGAAAATAAGCCCCGGGGCTTATATTTTTCAAAGACCCTTTTTGAGGGGCTTATTTTTGGAGGGACTTATATTCAGAGGGGCTTATCTACGGAACGAAATTTGCGTTTCTAAATCGATTGGGCTAGCCTTATAGTTGGAAGTAAATTTACTGTTTTTGCTTTGCTTTACTTTGTATTTGAGGGCAATTTCCAAGTACAAGCCCCCGGGGGACTTACATTTGGAGGGGCGATTTAACGGAGGGTTTTTTTGAGTTACCGGTTTGAGGGGGGGGGGGGGGGCTTATATTTACGGTATGAAAAAAAAAAAACAAACAGACAACTATGCGGTATGTGTTACCATAAAGTAACGGAGACAGTTTTGTCTTCAGCTGCCAAGCATTATTGTCTGAAGAACGGAATGAAATAGCTGTTGAGAGGAGCACCTGCACGAACAATGATCGCCTAAAGGCTAGGGTGCAATAGCAAAACGAATGTAATGTTTAAAAAAAAACAAGATAATTTTAAGTGAAACGCAGAATACAATGTAATTTCGGCCAAAAATAAAACAAGTGCAAGATCACAGAATGCCAAGTGCATTGGACACACCCCTGAAAGGGCGATCAATGGGTTGTACTACTGAATAGGCAAAGTGATAGCACAAAACAACAACGCGAAGGCCATAATATGTACGGGTTGTTTCAAGCGCGACTTGAACACAAATCTACAGTCTAAAACAAAATGCTTCGACATAGGTGCTGAACACACACAGTATCAAAGTAAATTGCACAAAAGCCGCAAATCACGGTTGCGGACCGCAAGAAACAGTGGGCCTGGTATGACAATCGGCCCCGCGGAAAAATATAGCCGTTCCAGTGCATGTCATTCTCACTTACACAAATTGGATCAGATTAGCCAAGTTAATTAAATTTGATCAAATTGGATAACTAAGGAAAAGCAAAGCGGATTAATAAAAAAACGTAAATTGGATCACATCAAGCCAGTGTAGCAATTTTACCCGCTTTTGCAACACTGCCCCTCTCAAGCTACGGAAAAATTTGTACTGCCCTAAGGTATCGTACGTTTAATACGTCCCGGGGGGGCGGGGGTTTTCAGAAAAGTGTGGTGTATCAAAACTGTACCCCACCAAGAAAATAATTACATATGACAATTGACCACTCCAGAAAATATCATAACATATCATAATGCTCTTTGTTTGTCACCCCAAAATTTTGCATAAGCATTGTCTTCGGTTTCTCTTGGGGGTTAAAATGGCCCTAAGGGAAACTGAAAACAATACTTATGCAAACTTTTGGGGTGACAAACAAAGAGCATTATGGTATGTTATGGTATTTTCTGCAGTGGTCAATTGTAGCCCCCCCTTGGCAATAACAACTTTTAAAATGTACCCCCCCCCCCCTCCCCTCCAACCCTTTCTAGACTCAACAAAGTTATGAGAGCTACATTATGCTCCGGGATAGAATTGTAGTTGGCTTGGTCAAAAGTCTCAACCAACATCTGTGGCTTCACATCCTGCATTCGGATCCATTTCACTCCACTTAATCAGTAAAAGGTTAAAGCAAATCCTAACACAAAAACACCAATATAATGCGAAATATTTATCCCAATTTAATGATAAAAATGCTTCAGGAAATTTAAAAAATCAACAGATTTTTTTCCAGATTTCATATATGAGCCTACATGCACGCTACATTCCTGGTAGTAGATTTAGCTGATTGATAGGTTTCTGGGTTTCTGTAGCTTTGTTGTTGACGAAGAACCATAATATAGTTTGACATCTTTTACATAAAAGGCCATCCCTGTTTTCGACCCCCCTCACGTTTTGGGCATTTTCAAAATTGACCCCCCAAAATCAAGCCTCTTAGAAAATTGTACCCCACCCCCCCCCCCCCCCACCCCCTCTCACCGTGGGGAGAAAAGAATGCGTGACGAACGAACCCCAAAGGACGTCTGCGGGAGCAGCATAGGGGGGCAGTTGGGCACACATTGTCTTGCAAATTTTTCCAAGATGGCGTCCTATTGTTTGAGTTCTAACCCTAGGTCTCCTGGGAGATGACGCTCGGGTTGTTGCACGAAAGGTTGAACCCTAGCCACGTGGTATTACCCTAACAACCCTAGGTCCCACGAGAACCTCAACAACAAATTGCTTAAATTATCTGCACGCAAACATAATAACTCTATTTTAGAGAGGAGTCTATAATTTTAGCCCTAACCAGAAGAAATAACCTAGTCATTAGTTTTATGTGGGTTACAAATGGAATGTAAAAAGCTCTTTTTAACACACTCCTTTTTTAAAAAGGTAAACCAATTCGTAGGTCTAAACAAATACGCAGCAGAAGTAGGAAAAAACAACTCAGAACTGTATGGAGTTTAATTATGCAGCCCTTACGGTTGAGTAACAACAACTCATCAATTTATCTAGCTTGAAACATACTTAGCCCTAACCAGAAGAAATAACCTTGTCATTAGTGTTATATGGGTTACAAATTGAATGTAAAAAGCTCCTTTTAACACACTCCTTTTTTCAAAAAGGTAAAACCAATGTGTATTTCTAAACAAATACGCAGCAGAAATAGGAAAAAACAACTCAGAACGGTATGGAGTTTAATTAGGCAGTCCTTACGGTTGAGTAACAACAACTCATCCATTTATCTAGCTTGAATCATACTTAGCCCTAACCAGAAGAAATAACCTAGTCATTAGTTTTATATGGGTTACAAATGGAATGAAAAAGCTCTTTTTAACACACTCCTTTTTTCAAAAAGGTAAAACCAACTCGTAGGTCTAAACAAATACGTAGCAGAAATAGGAAAAACAACTCAGAACGGTATGGAGTTTAATTATGCAGCCCTTACGCCGGTTGAGTAACAACAACTCATCAATTTATCTAGCTTGAAACATACTTAGCCCTAACCAGAAGAAATAACCTAGTCATTAGTGTTATATGGGTTACAAATTGAATGTAAAAAGCTCCTTTTAACACACTCCTTTTTTCAAAAAGGTAAAACCAATGTGTAGTTCTAAACAAATACGCAGCAGAAATAGGAAAAAACAACTCAGAACGGTATGGAGTTTAATTAGGCAGTCCTTACGGTTGAGTAACAACAACTCATCCATTTATCTAGCTTGAATCATACTTAGCCCTAACCAGAAGAAATAACCTAGTCATTAGTTTTATATGGGTCACAAATGGAATGAAAAAGCTCCTCTTTAACACACTCCTTTTTTCAAAAAGGTAAAACCAATGTGTAGTTCTAAACAAATACGTAGCAGAAATAGGAAAAACAACTCAGAACGGTATGGAGTTTAATTATGCAGCCCTTACGGTTGAGTAACAACAACTCACCATTTATCTAGCTTGAATCATACTTAGCCCTAACCAGAAGAAATAACCTAGTCATTAGTTTTATATGAGTTACAAATTGAATGTAAAAAGCTCTTTTAACACACTCCTTGTTTAAAAAAAAGGTAAACCAATGCGTAGTTCTAAACAAATACGCAGCAGAAATAGGAAAAACAACTCAGAACGGTATGGAGTTTAATTATGCAGCCCTTACGGTTGAGTAACAACAACTCATCAATTTATCTAGCTTGAATCATACTTAGCCCTAACCAGAAGAAATAACCTAGTCATTAGTTTTATATGAGTTACAAATTGAGTTTAATTATAGTATAGAGTTTAATTATGCAGTTCTTACGGTTGAGTGACAACAACTCATCAGGTTATCTAGCTTGAAACGTTTACGCTTAATTTTAAAACAAATTGTTCAGTTCGCTTTCCTTTAACACAACACAAAGTGTAAGCAAAATGGACAGCGGTACCTTTAACAGCTTTGCAAATTCCACAGATGAACCACAACGCCCCAGGCAAACAGACCGATTTGGAATAAACGGCGTAAAAGTTACCACCTTATCCGCTTCATTTACAAGGCGATAGTCACCATGATTGTACTGTAACGTAATGGAATGAGAATGTTAACATCTAAAATATATTATCTTGCATGCGTTTGTAAACCGCTTTTACAGACACCGTGACTGTATCACCGTATTGATCCAATGATAATGAAATGAATTTGTTTACACGCACTGGCAAGTTTAAACATGTTCAAATCCCCGAGGAAGATCTGTTTCATTGTGAGACAATGGAATCGCCCTATCGCAAGTATTGAAATGTATAGACATTATACGTCATTAGAAGTTGTCGGCCAGATTATAACAAGTGATTTGGTTTGAAATGAATAGAAATTATACGTCATTAAAAGTTCACAAGGTCCAAGAAAGAATTAGATTGTTATGTATGAAACGTTTCCTCTGTACTTTCAAATATACCGGGCTTGGAAATTGGTAAACTTTTGCCAAGGACGAATAAACAGTAAGCCTATTCATACGGAGTCCTTTCGATACCTACCCGTAAAGACCATTCCCATCATTTTGCTGTTGGACCTGAGGCGTCGCCACATCCGGGTACCCCAAGAGATTCAAATGCTTATCATGTTTTATAAAGAGATAGCAGAGACAAGAAACAAGATGGCTCGCGTTGTGATAGAGTTTAGTGTACTTCCCAAATGCAGTCGATTTTTGTTGCCGCAACATTTGGGTATTGGAAAGAAATGGAAACGAGTAGTAGTGCGAACAAACCCCCATCAATTACAGGAAGCATGTTATCATTGCAGTCGGTACTACGAACATTTACTGTCCGTGGATATAATGGCAGAAGCAAGCAACCGTAAAATAAACCTGGATCGTTTGTTTAACGCATGTGCAGCCCTAGCCATCATGGTGTATCGAGAAAACACCATCGAACCCAAGGTCGGCCATTGGATGTGTATTACAGGAGGTAGACCAGCGCATGTGAACAGTTTACAAAAAATATTGAATTTTTGTAGTTATCAGTTGTCTATTGTAAAAGCGTACTTAGCACTAGAACAAGTCGTGTTACAAGAAGTACATAAGCAAGTGGAAGAATAAAAGACAAGGTGGTATTTTATTGTTAATGAACCATTTTCGAAAAACGTTGTGGCAATAACGTTTGGAAGGGCATGTTTTAAATCCTCACTGGTGAGGGGGCGAACAAGGGTTTTATGTTTCTTGAGAACATAATGGAATTACCAAAAAGATACCCCCACAACAAACCGTTACACACAAACCGTACCAAACAAGGGAAAAATCAAGCGGTTTCGTTTTCATTGGAAGCTTAGAGGAAAAAACAACTAACTGTCGAACCATGGATTGGACTATCTCAACAACTACTGTTATCGAGAGTCCAGCCTCGTGCAAAGTGATATTTCCAACTGGTTAAAAACTGTTCTCACTGAAGAGAGACCAAAGGTAGCTGTTCATACAGGGGGTTTTTTCACCTCATGTAAAGCTAGACCTTCCCGTTGTAACCATTACGGAAAATGGTTGCCCTAACCTCAAGGATCTCCCTATTGTTTCGATTAAAGCCTTTCCATCGGGTCAATACCGTTTGCTTTGTAGCTCACACGGAACAGGCGACGTTTGGGATGATATCTGTGCTCGATTAAGTGCATGGATTCGAAACATTACCAATTATGTACCCTCTCTAGAAGCACTCAATAAGCAAAGGATCACATGGCAAAAACGAGCAGATGCTTTTAATGAATGAACTTTTATGTGAATATTGTAAAGAGGAAAAAGATGAAGCTTATGCAAGAGGCGAAGGTATGCAATGGGTACCCAATTGCGACGGTCAATGTAAAACAGTGACACGTATTTTACAGGAACATGTATATGAAGACGATTGTTATTTTACAAGTATGGGGATGAAAAGTTGTAAGAATTGTGGGTTTTTCCTTATGAAGACTGATCGTATGCAATTTATAATTTTATGTAATATAGACTGTGTATACAAAGTCCTGTTTGTAAAAGCGCTCACACACGCCAGTGATTTTGTACCTCTTTAATCAGGTTATCTGTAGCCATAGCAATAACATGGACTGCTACAATATGCAAATCTTCGCCTTCTTTAGCGGAGCGTTGTTGGTGCAAGGTCATTATAAGTGTTTCATGTACTACTACATTATGTTTTCAATAGTGTAACAATACTGTGTGCAAAACGTGCACAAGCGCAAACTCGGTTTGTAAGGCTAGATTAATTCCTACCTCATCTCAACCCTAAGAATCTGCTCAGAAGACATCCTGAAGGCGGTCATTACTAGAAACAAAGTAGTTGTAAAAGTAATGTGTTTATCGCGGCCTTTACCACGGCACAAGCTAGGTTAAAATTGTATTAACCCCTTTATACATTGCAAGAACATGTCCTATTTTTGTAAAACAAGGGAGGGTCAGGAAATTACCAACGAAACGTTCAGTGATTGAAGATGTTGTGAATGAATTTGGTTTTGCATTAGTGTTGCTTTTTAGCGTCTAAAAATTGCTGACCTATTCATTACCTAATTATCTTACATTTAGTTTGGGATGTGTTAGGATTTTAGGACCTAAGTTGTTCTTAAATAAACTAGGAAAGGTTTGTCTTGTATCTGTATGTGAGACACCTTTTTGGTGGAAAAACTACAAAAACAGCAAGGTGGGTTCCCTACCCATTACATCGATACTGTGGACAAGATATGGGACGTATTGGCAACATCCATGAAGGCGGCGGCCATCATGTTGGCCTTAGAACGTCAATAAGTAGACATTCAGGAAATAATTGTGATGTAAAACGCAATAAAAGAATCAATCGTATGTTATGTTGTCTGTGTTTTATTAAACCATGTAATAAAGGCATAACATTCACCCATACTACAATGAAAGTGTGAATTTTTGTGACAACCGCAATCAAAATGAGGGGCGTTACAATATTCATATTTAGGGCAACCAAAATCCTCTAAATTTACACTAGGAATGCGTAATTGTTCCAAGATTGTTTTTTCGAGGGTTCCCCCTTTATAAGCCACCGTAAAGGCATGGGGTGATTGACACTTGTTCCAAAAGGATACAATGTCCTCCTTTACTTGGTCTTGCGAATGCACTCCCAAAGAACGTTCCCTCCGGCCTGGGTAAAAGGGTAATCCAGACACACTATCCCTCACGTACTGCACGGTGCGTTTGTCTTTATCAGTTAAACTGGAATACTTGACGGCATGCGTGTAATGAAAACAGCCCACGCGTTTCGCCTCCCGGTCACACAAACCCAATTCTCTAGTCACAAATGTACCTCGCACTCGAAAGCCGTCCAAATCGATGCAACAGCAAATGTCACTCATACTGTAAACATGTAAAACAATTAGTAAAGCGCAAATACTGATGTGAAAGTAATTTCCTGTCTCCACCATTGTTGGTGTAGGGGTGTTAATAAGGGAATAGAACACAAAAGACATGATTGAACAGGCCTACAAAGGTATTGAGCCTAGAATACAAAAATAGATCACATACTTACACTCCTTTGTACTCCCCAAGATTACAGTTGAATTGTTTAATGTCTGCGAGGAAAGTGGGGATGTGGATGAGTTGATGGCCGCGGAGGACGATGAATGGTTGTTGGAAGCTGCAAGTTTGTTAACAGTACAAGCCGGAATACAACGTATGTAAAAATGTATGTGCGTTTAACAATGCATGTAATACAAAAAGAATAAAATGAATGAAAAACAGTATTGTTGTTTTTAATACGATGAAACGCAAAGACACGTTTACGCCAAGGTTGGATAAGACACATTTCGTGGTACACAGATAAGTTGTACTCTGAATGAAATATTATAGGTACTTGTGTATAATTAGTACCATTGACTAAAAAATGGCAGAAGGTACAAGAGGTGCCGTAAGACGTAGAGCTCTACGCAATCAACCACCAATTGAACGTTCACTCCATGTTGTATTCATGATCATTTATTCATACAAAGAAATTTTCATCCATTTTTACAAAACACCATGTCTCAAACGGGAATTCAGAGCTATACTCCACATGACAGTGTTCACGAGACGATGTTTCTAGTTTAATCAGTGCTGTCTTTGGTGTTTTTTCTCTTGTCAATAATGCTGCTCACACAGGTATAGAAAGGAAACACCACTTTAAAACCATATTTCTAACACCTTCTTTTGCTGGTTGATTTTCTGTACAGTTTAATGCATACAGATTTGTCCCCAATACTGTAGTATAAGTTACCTTATACAGAGGGTCCTCAATAGCTAAATCCATCCAACGTTGCGTCTCTTTGTTTTGACGGTTGGTCCTTGCTTCTAGTTGCTTATGATCAAATGGTCTTATACTAGCGACTGTTTTCTGCAAACTAAATGCTCAGAGGTTACTAACATTTCTTTTCTACCTTTTTGGTAAGGTATAAATTAAAACACGATGTCTCATTCGCTATCACAATTGTGTTAACCCTCATTGGTGTAACATCATGTCTGCTGTAGACGTCCTTCCTGCTGTGGATGAAACCACTAAGAAAATCATGTTGAAAGAAAAACGGCAAAAACGTATGACCGTTCAAGCCCGCATCAAATACCGTCAACGCATTATCAAAAAATTGAAAAAGCATCTCCAGAATGGAACGTTTCCACAACGAATGAAATCTATCAAACCTTATCCCAAAATGGATTCTCCTGAGAGTCAAAGGATTGTTAATGCAGCATGTGAACAGGTGCAATGTGTAATTTTGGATCAAATGCTTGTAGAGGAAGAGAAAAAACTCACCAAAGATCAAGAACAGTATCAAGGACTTTTGGAGCAAAAACGGAAGGTCTGTAAAAAGAGAGTGAAAAAACCTTCTATGGTTCAGATACTGAAAGAATTGGCTGAATTACAAGAGAAATATAATCAAGTGTGTAAAACCTTAGAAAACACTCGAGAAAACTATGCTGAAAAGATGTGTGAAGGTCTTAAAACCTCTCCCAGTGATACAGCGGCCCCTGTAGAGGAAGCGTTGTAAATTAGTCTCCCCAGAAAAAAATAATCCAGTGATGTAAAAAAATGTGTTTATTCAATAAAAAAGTTGTATACAAATTGTGATCTGCTTTTATTCTAAATGAGGTTGGTGGATCTAATTTATGCAATGTGGATCATCTGTCCCAGAAAGTCTACAAAAATTATAAGGGTTTGTATGGGATTTCACCTACCATAATTATGCAATGTGGATCATCTGTCCCACAACCCCCACTTTGCCGCAAGCGGTACGGTGGCCAGGGGACGCGCGGTGGCGGTGGTCACAGGAGGAGGAGGAGGAGGTTTTCGTGTTCAAGTGTGAATAAAACACAGAATAAAAAATTAAAAAATTTACTTTTAAACAAAATGTCGCACTTAATTTTTAGCTCTAAGCAATTTCACACAGAAACCATTCGTAAGGTACAGTATTGTGGTCAAAGTGTTTTGGAGTATACTTTACACAAAATCCACCAACCAAAGAAGGCGTTAGGAATATGGATTTTGAAGTGATGTTTCCTTTTTAACTCGTGGGTACGCGCGAGCGTACCACGAGTTATTGCAGGGACAGGGATATGCAAATGAGTCACTCGCTCACTCGTAGTAGACGTTTTCGTAATTAATCGGTTCCGAACTCGAGAGCGCGAAGATCTATCGTTTCCAAAGAAGCACGCGCTCGCCGAAGTTCGGTGGCATCAAATTCCTCGCTGAGAGCGTGCATCGTGCGCTACAGCACCGGTCAGAGGATAGAGGTCTTACTAAATTTAAGACACGCTGGAATCTTTCACATTAGTACGATTCAAGAGCCTTTGACTCGTCCAGGCGTTAAACTTGACGAGAAGATGAGCATTTGCTCTTCTACTCCTTCAACTTCGACGCTGGCTTGATTTCATACCTTGTAGTAATGTAGTAGGTTATGTGTATGAATGAATGTATAATAAATATAAGCACTTCTTCTTCTTCTTCTTCTTTATAAGGACTCCTTAAGATCACGGGGGAATGGATGTGATTTTGAGCATTAGCTTTAAAATAACAGCAGAAATCGAGATAAGAAAACATAAGCTTATGTTTTGCGTCCTATTTCGCGGAGGAGTTGTGTCGACTTTGTATCGCATACGTTCTTTCATTGCCATGAAATGTGTTTACATTGTTTTTTACTGTCAGTAGCCTGATTTCAATTAGCCTTAAATTTCATCCGATTGCTTCGAGCTAGTCGTTTTTTCAATCGGTTAAGTGTGGCCACAGGGTCCAGAGGAGATGTGTTTGTCGTTAGAACATCAAAACCCATCGAAAACCTCTGAAAAAATGGCTTATTTTGATCGCGTTACAGTTTCGTTAGTCGTTTCGTTGCACATTCTGTAGACCACAAACCAAGAGACTGAGGGGTCGCAAGATCGGCTTATAGAATAAAACACGGAAATTGTCCATTTTTTTACTCGGCACTTCGTGCAGCAAGAAAAGTATTGTGTTTCCAGAACAAGGATAGTATATTTATAATCTGAATTTCTATCATTTCCTAAAATTTACTGTGGGAAAAGCAGAGGTGATAACTAATTGATTATTTTCTAAACAACGTACCCACGAGTTGACGATAGTCTTTCTTTGATTTATACATGTGTGAGTGAAATTATTTACAAGAGAAAAAACACCAAAGACAGCATCGGTCAAAAATAGAAACATCTTCCCGTTAACATTTGCTATGAAAATGGATGAAATAATAAATGCCTTAGCAGACCAACTAACAACGAATAAAAACCTAAACAGAGGGTTAATGATGAAAATGTGATGGCAAGAATAAAGTATTGTGAATACAACATGGAGTGAACGCTGAAGTGTGAATTTACGTGTCACCTTTGTGTAGCTATAATCATTGTAAAATAGAAAGTTATCCTCACGCACCCCACAGACACCCTACAGGCACCCTACAGGGACCCACCTACAACAAGAGGATATAAATGCACTTAGACATATTGAAAAGTGAACAGTCTATTGAACACACCGTTGTGTTAAGATGCCTTACAGTAAAAGAAGAAATTGTCCTATTTGTTTTAAACCAGATTTATTATCTTTAAGTAATCATTTATCACAGGTCCACCAGCTATCCAGTGAGGAACGAAAACCATGGTTAAAAGCGGCTGTTTTTTCCAACGTACAAACATCCTTTTTTATTATGCCTCATCCGTTTTGGAATATGCAACAACCGCAGCAGCAGGCTATGGGTTTGCATTCACCACTGCGACAGCCACAAGCGCAACCCTTAAGCAGTAGACAGCGATCAGTAGTAGAGAAACCTTCCCCAAGAGGTCCAAACAGATGTTTAGAGACGACGCCTTACCCAGACTTTACATTTAATCATATGTTTTCCATGTTGGTTGTGGGACCTAGTCAATGTGGAAAAACACACTTTGTGGAGAAGATCTTAACGGAAAACTGTATTCACTATCCCAACACGAAAAGGACTCACATTGCATGGTACTACAATCAATGGCAACCACGCTATACGTCATTGCAATCTGCTTTGGGAGATGCGATACAATTTACCCAAGGGATACCAGACCTAAGTGAAGACTTGCATGAAATAAGTCCCAAATGTAACAATATACTCGTGTTTGATGATTTGATGGCACAAGCTACTGATAGTCCAGTGCTATCAAAATTATTTACACAAGGGAGACATCGCAATGCGAGTGTAATTTTGCTGCTACAAAACATGTTTCCTAAAGGGAAATTTAATACAGACATTAGCAGAAATGCACAATATTTAACCCTGTTTAGAAGTCCAAGTGATAGAAAGCAAATTGACATTATAGCCGAACGGATTTTTGCCAAAGATCGACCTAATTTCATGACTGTGTATGGAAAAGTGACCGCAAAGCCTTATGGGTATGTACTGATAGACAATCAACCAAAAACCCCCAGTGAGAAACAAGTTGTCTCAGAGGTGTTTGGCCAATGTAAAAGGTACCCCCACATAAGTGCACACATTGTGCAAGAAGTAAACAGAGGTACCTCTAACACTATTGAACCACTCAAACCAACGGAACCAAAGAAGCAAGTAAAACGCAAAGTAGAACGTGAGAAGACTGAGACATCCATTGCTAAAAAACAGAGAAACCATCAGACAAAAACAGCAAAGACCAGACGGGTGAACGCACAATCACACACTAAAGAGAAGACGAAGCAACCAATCTGTAATTGGTTGCACTTTGGTAAAATGCAAAAGAAGAGACAACGAAGCCACGCAACAACAAACACGAACGATAGGGAACTGAATGACAATTCATACCACTTGTATGACATTTAAGAAAACCAAATACATAGGGACGAACTAATGGTACTGTAACATGGCGGTTAATAAATAATGATTTACTTATAAATTGTAAGTTTCATTTTTCTACGTTGATTGCTCTGGAAAAACAAACAAATGTAACGCCTTTGGGAGTTTACTTATATTTCAAGGGTAAATTTTACCCTAAAACACGCAAAGACTTGATGTCTACATTACACCATGTGTTGTCTACATCAAGTAGTGAGCCACGTACCACTAGTATATAATAACGACTCAAATGTCCTCCTTCTTGCATGACGATATCATCCCACATTACCCTAACCCTTACCCTAAGGTTCCGCTTAGGATTTAAAATGGTTAGGGTTACCTTGCTAATAAACCTTAGGGTTAAAATGCAAATCCACTTTACACCCCCTAACCCTAACCCTAACCCTAACCCTAACCCTAAGGTTCCTCTTAGGGTTGCTATGCTATTCATTCTCTGAATGAATAGCATAGCAATGTGTGTCAGACCGACGCGGAACGTCGGTCTGGCACACAGGGTTAGGGTTAGGGTTAGGGGGTGTAAAGTGGATTTGCATTTTAACCCTAAGGTTTATTAGCAAGGTAACCCTAACCATTTTAAATCCTAAGCGGAACCTTAGGGTAAGGGTTAGGGTAATGTGGGATGATATCGTCATGCAAGAAGGAGGACATTTGAGTCGTTATTATATACTAGTGGTACGTGGCTCACTACTTGATGTAGACAACACATGGTGTAATGTAGACATCAAGTCTTTGCGTGTTTTAGGGTAAAATTTACCCTTGAAATATAAGTAAACTCCCAAAGGCGTTACATTTGTTTGTTTTTCCAGAGCAATCAACGTAGAAAAATGAAACTTACAATTTATAAGTAAATCATTATTTATTAACCGCCATGTTACAGTACCATTAGTTCGTCCCTATGTATTTGGTTTTCTTAAATGTCATACAAGTGGTATGAATTGTCATTCAGTTCCCTATCGTTCGTGTTTGTTGTTGCGTGGCTTCGTTGTCTCTTCTTTTGCATTTTACCAAAGTGCAACCAAGTACAGATTGGTTGCTTCGTCTTCTCTTTAGTGTGTGATTGTGCGTTCACCCGTCTGGTCTTTGCTGTTTTTGTCTGATGGTTTCTCTGTTTTTTAGCAATGGATGTCTCAGTCTTCTCACGTTCTACTTTGCGTTTTACTTGCTTCTTTGGTTCCGTTGGTTTGAGTGGTTCAATGGTGTTAGAGGTACCTCTGTTTACTTCTTGCACAATGTGTGCACTTATGTGGGGGTACCTTTTACATTGGCCAAACACCTCTGAGACAACTTGTTTCTCACTGGGGGTTTTTGGTTGATTGTCTATCAGTACATACCCATAAGGCTTTGCGGTCACTTTTCCATACACAGTCATGAAATTAGGTCGATCTTTGGCAAAAATCCGTTCGGCTATAATGTCAATTTGCTTTCTATCACTTGGACTTCTAAACAGGGTTAAATATTGTGCATTTCTGCTAATGTCTGTATTAAATTTCCCTTTAGGAAACATGTTTTGTAGCAGCAAAATTACACTCGCATTGCGATGTCTCCCTTGTGTAAATAATTTTGATAGCACTGGACTATCAGTAGCTTGTGCCATCAAATCATCAAACACGAGTATATTGTTACATTTGGGACTTATTTCATGCAAGTCTTCACTTAGGTCTGGTATCCCTTGGGTAAATTGTATCGCATCTCCCAAAGCAGATTGCAATGACGTATAGCGTGGTTGCCATTGATTGTAGTACCATGCAATGTGAGTCCTTTTCGTGTTGGGATAGTGGATACAGTTTTCCGTTAAGATCTTCTCCACAAAGTGTGTTTTTCCACATTGACTAGGTCCCACAACCAACATGGAAAACATATGATTAAATGTAAAGTCTGGGTAAGGCGTCGTCTCTAAACATCTGTTTGGACCTCTTGGGGAAGGTTTCTCTACTACTGATCGCTGTCTACTGCTTAAGGGTTGCGCTTGTGGCTGTCGCAGTGGTGAATGCAAACCCATAGCCTGCTGCTGCGGTTGTTGCATATTCCAAAACGGATGAGGCATAATAAAAAAGGATGTTTGTACGTTGGAAAAAACAGCCGCTTTTAACCATGGTTTTCGTTCCTCACTGGATAGCTGGTGGACCTGTGATAAATGATTACTTAAAGATAATAAATCTGGTTTAAAACAAATAGGACAATTTCTTCTTTTACTGTAAGGCATCTTAACACAACGGTGTGTTCAATAGACTGTTCACTTTTCAATATGTCTAAGTGCATTTATATCCTCTTGTTGTAGGTGGGTCCCTGTAGGGTGCCTGTAGGGTGTCTGTGGGGTGCGTGAGGATAACTTTCTATTTTACAATGATTATAGCTACACAAAGGTGACACGTAAATTCACACTTCAGCGTTCACTCCATGTTGTATTCACAATACTTTATTCTTGCCATCACATTTTCATCATTAACCCTCTGTTTAGGTTTTTATTCGTTGTTAGTTGGTCTGCTAAGGCATTTATTATTTCATCCATTTTCATAGCAAATGTTAACGGGAAGATGTTTCTATTTTTGACCGATGCTGTCTTTGGTGTTTTTTCTCTTGTAAATAATTTCACTCACACATGTATAAATCAAAGAAAGACTATCGTCAACTCGTGGGTACGTTGTTTAGAAAATAATCAATTAGTTATCACCTCTGCTTTTCCCACAGTAAATTTTAGGAAATGATAGAAATTCAGATTATAAATATACTATCCTTGTTCTGGAAACACAATACTTTTCTTGCTGCACGAAGTGCCGAGTAAAAAAATGGACAATTTCCGTGTTTTATTCTATAAGCCGATCTTGCGACCCCTCAGTCTCTTGGTTTGTGGTCTACAGAATGTGCAACGAAACGACTAACGAAACTGTAACGCGATCAAAATAAGCCATTTTTTCAGAGGTTTTCGATGGGTTTTGATGTTCTAACGACAAACACATCTCCTCTGGACCCTGTGGCCACACTTAACCGATTGAAAAAACGACTAGCTCGAAGCAATCGGATGAAATTTAAGGCTAATTGAAATCAGGCTACTGACAGTAAAAAACAATGTAAACACATTTCATGGCAATGAAAGAACGTATGCGATACAAAGTCGACACAACTCCTCCGCGAAATAGGACGCAAAACATAAGCTTATGTTTTCTTATCTCGATTTCTGCTGTTATTTTAAAGCTAATGCTCAAAATCACATCCATTCCCCCGTGATCTTAAGGAGTCCTTATAAAGAAGAAGAAGAAGAAGAAGTGCTTATATTTATTATACATTCATTCATACACATAACCTACTACATTACTACAAGGTATGAAATCAAGCCAGCGTCGAAGTTGAAGGAGTAGAAGAGCAAATGCTCATCTTCTCGTCAAGTTTAACGCCTGGACGAGTCAAAGGCTCTTGAATCGTACTAATGTGAAAGATTCCAGCGTGTCTTAAATTTAGTAAGACCTCTATCCTCTGACCGGTGCTGTAGCGCACGATGCACGCTCTCAGCGAGGAATTTGATGCCACCGAACTTCGGCGAGCGCGTGCTTCTTTGGAAACGATAGATCTTCGCGCTCTCGAGTTCGGAACCGATTAATTACGAAAACGTCTACTACGAGTGAGCGAGTGACTCATTTGCATATCCCTGTCCTTGCAATAACTCGTGGTACGCTCGCGCGTACCCACGAGTTAAAAAGGAAACATCACTTCAAAATCCATATTCCTAACGCCTTCTTTGGTTGGTGGATTTTGTGTAAAGTATACTCCAAAACACTTTGACCACAATACTGTACCCTACGAATGGTTTCTGTGTGAAATTGCTTAGAGCTAAAAATTAAGTGCGACATTTTGTTTAAAAGTAAATTTTTTAATTTTTTATTCTGTGTTTTATTCACACTTGAACACGAAAACCTCCTCCTCCTCTTGTGACCACCGCCACCGCGCGTCCCCTGGCCACCGTACCGCTTGCGGCAAAGTGGGGGTTGTGGGACAGATGATCCACATTGCATAATTATGGTAGGTGAAATCCCATACAAACCCTTATAATTTTTGTAGACTTTCTGGGACAGATGATCCACATTGCATAAATTAGATCCACCAACCTCATTTAGAATAAAAGCAGATCACAATTTGTATACAACTTTTTTATTGAATAAACACATTTTTTTACATCACTGGATTATTTTTTTCTGGGGAGACTAATTTACAACGCTTCCTCTACAGGGGCCGCTGTATCACTGGGAGAGGTTTTAAGACCTTCACACATCTTTTCAGCATAGTTTTCTCGAGTGTTTTCTAAGGTTTTACACACTTGATTATATTTCTCTTGTAATTCAGCCAATTCTTTCAGTATCTGAACCATAGAAGGTTTTTTCACTCTCTTTTTACAGACCTTCCGTTTTTGCTCCAAAAGTCCTTGATACTGTTCTTGATCTTTGGTGAGTTTTTTCTCTTCCTCTACAAGCATTTGATCCAAAATTACACATTGCACCTGTTCACATGCTGCATTAACAATCCTTTGACTCTCAGGAGAATCCATTTTGGGATAAGGTTTGATAGATTTCATTCGTTGTGGAAACGTTCCATTCTGGAGATGCTTTTTCAATTTTTTGATAATGCGTTGACGGTATTTGATGCGGGCTTGAATGGTCATACGTTTTTGCCGTTTTTCTTTCAACATGATTTTCTTAGTGGTTTCATCCACAGCAGGAAGGACGTCTACAGCAGACATGATGTTACACCAATGAGGGTTAACACAATTGTGATAGCGAATGAGACATCGTGTTTTAATTTATACCTTACCAAAAAGGTAGAAAAGAAATGTTAGTAACCTCTGAGCATTTAGTTTGCAGAAAACAGTCGCTAGTGTAAGACCATTTGATCATAAGCAACTAGAAGCAAGGACCAACCGTCAAAACAAAGAGACGCAACGTTGGATGGATTTAGCTATTGAGGACCCTCTGTATAAGGTAACTTATACTACAGTATTGGGGACAAATCTGTATGCATTAAACTGTACAGAAAATCAACCAGCAAAAGAAGGTGTTAGAAATATGGTTTTAAAGTGGTGTTTCCTTTCTATACCTGTGTGAGCAGCATTATTGACAAGAGAAAAAACACCAAAGACAGCACTGATTAAACTAGAAACATCGTCTCGTGAACACTGTCATGTGGAGTATAGCTCTGAATTCCCGTTTGAGACATGGTGTTTTGTAAAAATGGATGAAAATTTCTTTGTATGAATAAATGATCATGAATACAACATGGAGTGAACGTTCAATTGGTGGTTAATTGCGTAGAGCTCTACGTCTTACGGCACCTCTTGTACCTTCTGCCATTTTTTAGTCAATGGTACTAATTATACACAAGTACCTATAATATTTCATTCAGAGTACAACTTATCTGTGTACCACGAAATGTGTCTTATCCAACCTTGGCGTAAACGTGTCTTTGCGTTTCATCGTATTAAAAACAACAATACTGTTTTTCATTCATTTTATTCTTTTTGTATTACATGCATTGTTAAACGCACATACATTTTTACATACGTTGTATTCCGGCTTGTACTGTTAACAAACTTGCAGCTTCCAACAACCATTCATCGTCCTCCGCGGCCATCAACTCATCCACATCCCCACTTTCCTCGCAGACATTAAACAATTCAACTGTAATCTTGGGGAGTACAAAGGAGTGTAAGTATGTGATCTATTTTTGTATTCTAGGCTCAATACCTTTGTAGGCCTGTTCAATCATGTCTTTTGTGTTCTATTCCCTTATTAACACCCCTACACCAACAATGGTGGAGACAGGAAATTACTTTCACATCAGTATTTGCGCTTTACTAATTGTTTTACATGTTTACAGTATGAGTGACATTTGCTGTTGCATCGATTTGGACGGCTTTCGAGTGCGAGGTACATTTGTGACTAGAGAATTGGGTTTGTGTGACCGGGAGGCGAAACGCGTGGGCTGTTTTCATTACACGCATGCCGTCAAGTATTCCAGTTTAACTGATAAAGACAAACGCACCGTGCAGTACGTGAGGGATAGTGTGTCTGGATTACCCTTTTACCCAGGCCGGAGGGAACGTTCTTTGGGAGTGCATTCGCAAGACCAAGTAAAGGAGGACATTGTATCCTTTTGGAACAAGTGTCAATCACCCCATGCCTTTACGGTGGCTTATAAAGGGGGAACCCTCGAAAAAACAATCTTGGAACAATTACGCATTCCTAGTGTAAATTTAGAGGATTTTGGTTGCCCTAAATATGAATATTGTAACGCCCCTCATTTTGATTGCGGTTGTCACAAAAATTCACACTTTCATTGTAGTATGGGTGAATGTTATGCCTTTATTACATGGTTTAATAAAACACAGACAACATAACATACGATTGATTCTTTTATTGCGTTTTACATCACAATTATTTCCTGAATGTCTACTTATTGACGTTCTAAGGCCAACATGATGGCCGCCGCCTTCATGGATGTTGCCAATACGTCCCATATCTTGTCCACAGTATCGATGTAATGGGTAGGGAACCCACCTTGCTGTTTTTGTAGTTTTTCCACCAAAAAGGTGTCTCACATACAGATACAAGACAAACCTTTCCTAGTTTATTTAAGAACAACTTAGGTCCTAAAATCCTAACACATCCCAAACTAAATGTAAGATAATTAGGTAATGAATAGGTCAGCAATTTTTAGACGCTAAAAAGCAACACTAATGCAAAACCAAATTCATTCACAACATCTTCAATCACTGAACGTTTCGTTGGTAATTTCCTGACCCTCCCTTGTTTTACAAAAATAGGACATGTTCTTGCAATGTATAAAGGGGTTAATACAATTTTAACCTAGCTTGTGCCGTGGTAAAGGCCGCGATAAACACATTACTTTTACAACTACTTTGTTTCTAGTAATGACCGCCTTCAGGATGTCTTCTGAGCAGATTCTTAGGGTTGAGATGAGGTAGGAATTAATCTAGCCTTACAAACCGAGTTTGCGCTTGTGCACGTTTTGCACACAGTATTGTTACACTATTGAAAACATAATGTAGTAGTACATGAAACACTTATAATGACCTTGCACCAACAACGCTCCGCTAAAGAAGGCGAAGATTTGCATATTGTAGCAGTCCATGTTATTGCTATGGCTACAGATAACCTGATTAAAGAGGTACAAAATCACTGGCGTGTGTGAGCGCTTTTACAAACAGGACTTTGTATACACAGTCTATATTACATAAAATTATAAATTGCATACGATCAGTCTTCATAAGGAAAAACCCACAATTCTTACAACTTTTCATCCCCATACTTGTAAAATAACAATCGTCTTCATATACATGTTCCTGTAAAATACGTGTCACTGTTTTACATTGACCGTCGCAATTGGGTACCCATTGCATACCTTCGCCTCTTGCATAAGCTTCATCTTTTTCCTCTTTACAATATTCACATAAAAGTTCATTCATTAAAAGCATCTGCTCGTTTTTGCCATGTGATCCTTTGCTTATTGAGTGCTTCTAGAGAGGGTACATAATTGGTAATGTTTCGAATCCATGCACTTAATCGAGCACAGATATCATCCCAAACGTCGCCTGTTCCGTGTGAGCTACAAAGCAAACGGTATTGACCCGATGGAAAGGCTTTAATCGAAACAATAGGGAGATCCTTGAGGTTAGGGCAACCATTTTCCGTAATGGTTACAACGGGAAGGTCTAGCTTTACATGAGGTGAAAAAACCCCCTGTATGAACAGCTACCTTTGGTCTCTCTTCAGTGAGAACAGTTTTTAACCAGTTGGAAATATCACTTTGCACGAGGCTGGACTCTCGATAACAGTAGTTGTTGAGATAGTCCAATCCATGGTTCGACAGTTAGTTGTTTTTTCCTCTAAGCTTCCAATGAAAACGAAACCGCTTGATTTTTCCCTTGTTTGGTACGGTTTGTGTGTAACGGTTTGTTGTGGGGGTATCTTTTTGGTAATTCCATTATGTTCTCAAGAAACATAAAACCCTTGTTCGCCCCCTCACCAGTGAGGATTTAAAACATGCCCTTCCAAACGTTATTGCCACAACGTTTTTCGAAAATGGTTCATTAACAATAAAATACCACCTTGTCTTTTATTCTTCCACTTGCTTATGTACTTCTTGTAACACGACTTGTTCTAGTGCTAAGTACGCTTTTACAATAGACAACTGATAACTACAAAAATTCAATATTTTTTGTAAACTGTTCACATGCGCTGGTCTACCTCCTGTAATACACATCCAATGGCCGACCTTGGGTTCGATGGTGTTTTCTCGATACACCATGATGGCTAGGGCTGCACATGCGTTAAACAAACGATCCAGGTTTATTTTACGGTTGCTTGCTTCTGCCATTATATCCACGGACAGTAAATGTTCGTAGTACCGACTGCAATGATAACATGCTTCCTGTAATTGATGGGGGTTTGTTCGCACTACTACTCGTTTCCATTTCTTTCCAATACCCAAATGTTGCGGCAACAAAAATCGACTGCATTTGGGAAGTACACTAAACTCTATCACAACGCGAGCCATCTTGTTTCTTGTCTCTGCTATCTCTTTATAAAACATGATAAGCATTTGAATCTCTTGGGGTACCCGGATGTGGCGACGCCTCAGGTCCAACAGCAAAATGATGGGAATGGTCTTTACGGGTAGGTATCGAAAGGACTCCGTATGAATAGGCTTACTGTTTATTCGTCCTTGGCAAAAGTTTACCAATTTCCAAGCCCGGTATATTT
The DNA here is from genome assembly GCA_038088405.1 of Porites divaricata. Classification (NCBI taxonomy): domain Eukaryota; kingdom Metazoa; phylum Cnidaria; class Anthozoa; order Scleractinia; family Poritidae; genus Porites; species Porites divaricata. Next base: position 11,113,009 of record JBBMOI010000013.1, read on the forward strand.
GAAAGTACAGAGGAAACGTTTCATACATAACAATCTAATTCTTTCTTGGACCTTGTGAACTTTTAATGACGTATAATTTCTATTCATTTCAAACCAAATCACTTGTTATAATCTGGCCGACAACTTCTAATGACGTATAATGTCTACACATTTCAATACTTGCGATAGGGCGATTCCATTGTCTCACAATGAAACAGATCTTCCTCGGGGATTTGAACATGTTTAAACTTGCCAGTGCGTGTAAACAAATTCATTTCATTATCATTGGATCAATACGGTGATACAGTCACGGTGTCTGTAAAAGCGGTTTACAAACGCATGCAAGATAATATATTTTAGATGTTAACATTCTCATTCCATTACGTTACAGTACAATCATGGTGACTATCGCCTTGTAAATGAAGCGGATAAGGTGGTAACTTTTACGCCGTTTATTCCAAATCGGTCTGTTTGCCTGGGGCGTTGTGGTTCATCTGTGGAATTTGCAAAGCTGTTAAAGGTACCGCTGTCCATTTTGCTTACACTTTGTGTTGTGTTAAAGGAAAGCGAACTGAACAATTTGTTTTAAAATTAAGCGTAAACGTTTCAAGCTAGATAACCTGATGAGTTGTTGTCACTCAACCGTAAGAACTGCATAATTAAACTCTATACTATAATTAAACTCAATTTGTAACTCATATAAAACTAATGACTAGGTTATTTCTTCTGGTTAGGGCTAAGTATGATTCAAGCTAGATAAATGGATGAGTTGTTGTTACTCAACCGTAAGGGCTGCATAATTAAACTCCATACAGTTCTGAGTTGTTTTTTCCTACTTCTGCTGCGTATTTGTTTAGACCTACGAATTGGTTTACCTTTTTAAAAAAGGAGTGTGTTAAAAAGAGCTTTTTACATTCCATTTGTAACCCATATAACACTAATGACAAGGTTATTTCTTCTGGTTAGGGCTAAGTATGTTTCAAGCTAGATAAATTGATGAGTTGTTGTTACTCAACCGTAAGGGCTGCATAATTAAACTCCATACAGTTCTGAGTTGTTTTTTCCTACTTCTGCTGCGTATTTGTTTAGACCTACGAATTGGTTTACCTTTTTAAAAAAGGAGTGTGTTAAAAAGAGCTTTTTACATTCCATTTGTAACCCATATAACACTAATGACAAGGTTATTTCTTCGGGTTAGGGCTAAGTATGTTTCAAGCTAGATAAATTGATGAGTTGTTGTTACTCAACCGTAAGGGCTGCATAATTAAACTCCATACAGTTCTGAGTTGTTTTTTCCTACTTCTGCTACGTATTTGTTTAGAAATACGAATTGGTTTACCTTTTTAAAAAAAGGAGTGTGTTAAAAGGAGCTTTTTACATTCAATTTGTAACCCATATAAAACTAATGACAAGGTTATTTCTTCTGGTTAGGGCTAAGTATGTTTCAAGCTAGATAAATTGATGAGTTGTTGTTACTCAACCGTAAGGGCTGCATAATTAAACTCCATACAGTTCTGAGTTGTTTTTTCCTACTTCTGCTGCGTATTTGTTTAGACCTACGAATTGGTTTACCTTTTTAAAAAAGGAGTGTGTTCAAAAGAGCTTTTTACATTCCATTTGTAACCCATATAAAACTAATGACTAGGTTATTTCTTCTGGTTAGGGCTAAAATTATAGACTCCTCTCTAAAATAGAGTTATTATGTTTGCGTGCAGATAATTTAAGCAATTTGTTGTTGAGGTTCTCGTGGGACCTAGGGTTGTTAGGGTAATACCACGTGGCTAGGGTTCAACCTTTCGTGCAACAACCCGAGCGTCATCTCCCAGGAGACCTAGGGTTAGAACTCAAACAATAGGACGCCATCTTGGAAAAATTTGCAAGACAATGTGTGCCCAACTGCCCCCCTATGCTGCTTGCGGGGAGGCTAATAGTGTGAAAATTCATATGAAACTGTTCTCAACCTGCATTTCGCGTGACGCTATTTGTTTTTAGATATTTTAGCATTTCTAGGCACTCTTGGAGGTGAAAATTCACTAAAACGCGATTTGTAGAGCCCGTGACGTAATGACGTGACGTCACTATTTCGCCTGCGCATTAAAGCTGCTTTGAATTCAGATTCAGGGGCATGCGCGAATACGAAATTGATGTCCGGCAGCATCAGAGTGTTAGTAACGCTGGTCAGTCTTGGTTTGTTCCAACAAGTAATCAACAAAAATTTGAAATTGTTCTCGATTGCGCTGAAAACGTCGTTTTCACTTTCCTTAACCTTGCTGTCACTTTCGATCGGTTGTCTTTCGGTTGACGCGGACAGAAGTCGTAAGGCTTGCTATAGTATGCCTTCTTTTCTTTAGCAGATCGGGATCTGGCAATCTCAGAAAAGCTTTGTCTTTTGAAAGTCAACTTGCTGTCGTCGCATGTGCTGGAGTTTTTCAGAGTGTTTTTATTGCGTTTGTCCAAAGCTTTAGCCATTTTCACAATTTCACTTTCGTACTTTCGTTGTAGAAAGCTTCTTTCTCGATCCAGGAGATCTTTTCTTCGTTACCTCTTTGTACCATTTTGATATTTTTCCTAGCCTGGGAGAATGCATTTTGTCGGAACCACAACCGGTAAAGAACAGTCAAACTGAGAGTTTTTAGAGCTGCTTGGGGATGAGTTGACCTTAGTGTAATTTAGAGTGGATTCATTTGCAATATACGTGCGTATAGCTGTCGCATTTGCCTCAAATTTTTATTGTTTTTAAGCCTTAAAACAATAAAAAAAACTCCAGTGGGTAAAAAAGCGACAGCTATACGCGTACTGTGGAATGTTGCAAATGAATCCATCCTTAAGTTACAATTTTTCATTATGAAACAAATAGTTCAAATAGAGCTAAAAAAGAGCATAATCCCAGCGGGTAGTATAGGAGGTGAGCCAGTTGGCTATTTTACAAGCCTGTGGCAGAGGACTTGATACTTGAACTCGGAACTACAGAGAAAAAATCCAGGTCGCGGTCAGGGCGGGACTTTATCACCCGTACAGTCAATAACCGTAGTGCTTTGACTTGCTGTTGAGGATAAAAGTACACTTTAACTTCAACTATCGACCGAGTCACACGATGAAGTGCTTAGCTACGTGACAGTAACTATCGATCTTTACAACTTATCGGGCTATATTGATCATTTACGACAAAGACTAGACGGAGAAATAAGTATGTGGTTCGTACAGCACTCGAATTCGACCGTAGATCGGTAAAAATCTTGCTTTAGCCATCGACTCACTCTGGCAACAGTAATCGGCACCATGTTGTCATCTTCGCCAGGAAGAGAAGGTAGTTCTCTGTCAGAATTAAACACACCTCTAAATCAATATAAGGTATGTCTGAATTCTCCCACGGTAAGCAGTGCTGGCTACAAGGAACTGATGATTAGGTGATTTATATTCATTATCACCTAACTAGAGGTAATTGTTGATTACGGATCCGCGTTCGTCACTTACGGAAACTTACGAAATCAAGTCAAATGGAGTCCAGTTTCCCGCCGAGATGCCCCTGATAAAATTAATAGGGGCAGCTAATTTGCAGTGCCCGTGATAGCTCGAAAATTTCTGCCTTAGTGCCAGAGGAACACCAGATTAGGATGCGTTCTGACCAACGCGATACTTAATATGATAAAACAGTATGAGGAATGCGAAAATTTCAATAAGAGGCAATCTCAAATTAGCATGATGTCAAGGAGGTATGGCTGATTTCACTAAGGCTAAACTAAAGAAATTTGGACTGAAGCTAATACAAAGTACTTCAAGGCTAAAGGTTGTTACTTTCACTGTTAAAAGGACAGTGTAGTACTAACACACTGTTCATTCACTAATTTAAAACTGTTTGAAAGTTTAATTTACTGAAAAAAGGTTCTGATTGGTTCAAAACTGAAACTGGTGCGTCATATGCTCAACATAATTTTGCTCGGGCTCGAACAAATATAATATAAGTAATTGAGAAAATGCAAAGATATAGTTAAGACAAAAACGCAAGGCTGATTTTACAGTCGGGAATATATTATCTTTTAACCAATATTTCTTCTTCAATTATACAGTCCTTATTCTTGTTTCACTTAACCCAACTTAACCGGAAATGAAATCTCGATAATACAAATCCTAAGGCCTCAGAAGTACGTGAAACTATTTTACACTTCTCGAAACGACTTGGTATCGAAACGAACAGAATTTTTAAGCCAGTGACGTGGAAAGAACAGCAAACTGGATTTCGCTCACAAATTCAAACGGTTAGATTGACGAATCATCTCACCGCAGCGCTTGTTTGCGTACAGGTCGGTTAAGATCTGGAACGATCTAAAAAGCCCTTTGAAGTCGTCCACATCTGTTGCGACATTTAAAAAGAAACTAGGGGACAGCATACAAAGTGCGACATTGTAATATAGTATTAATGTATCCATTGATGATTTTTCGTCTTATCTTATAATATTATTTGTAGTTATAGTAGTAAGTATTTTCATTTTATTGCAAATAGTTTCTTAAAAACCTTTTAGAGGAGATACTATTAAAGTTTATCAGTTATCAGTTATCAGTTATCCGGTAATCGGGTCCAAAAAGGGGATAAAACTCTTCACATCATCTAATGTTGTGTCACTGAGCGTCACAAGTTCGGCTGACTACAAATATTGTGAGAGTTAATTTATGCATATGCAAACGATGCAAACCACCCAAGCAGTTTGGTTTAGCATCAAGCGGTGTTCGCCTCCTGATCCGCTCGCTAATTCACTTTGGGAGAAAGGCGTCTCCTCTGTCGGTAGTTAGCAGGGGCACCCAACGACTGTTTCTATTTAAAATATCTGTTCGGAGAAGCAAATATTGCCTAGAATTTTCTATTACTTGAGGACGGCTAAAAATTTATAGATGACAGTTCCATTTGTGTACGTATTTCGAAGCTCATCTAATAAATTGCCTGAGATTTTCTGAAGTTAAATTTTTCCACATTTCACTGCCCAGGTTTGGCTATTTTTCGTAGAAAAACGGAAACCTAAAATTTTCGGATTCAAAAATGCGATGGAAAGAGGAATCAGAAAAATTCTCTCCTTCGTAATATGTTAAACTGCATCTAAAATTTGCGGGAAATACTACTAAATCCCTTGTAATTTCGAAAAGACTCAAGTTCCCCTAGGATCCGAACAGATATAAATTATATAGTGCTGCTTAGAATGCATTTCTAGCAGGAGCCCACGATTTTTAGAGATTTAAAAGTACTCTGGATAGCCTAAAAGGTGTTTTCAATGTATTTAGGAGGAAACCGTCGTTGGGTGCCCCTGAGTTAGCGACTCCGATGAGAAGGCTAAAATTCAAATTCTCATTGTCTTCCGCCCCTGCAAAAATAGAACAAACTTCGCAAAAAATTGCGTTACTTCCGATTGCTCCCAAATTTGGTACACACGAAGTAAATACATTTGGCCAATCAAAGACCGAGTTTCATGCCATAGAAGGCAGTGGTGTTCGCGTTCGAAATTTTTGAAAGAGGGAGTGAAATGGGTTGTTTACCATTTACCACTAATTCCCGGAAATTCTATGGCGTACGATCCCCGCCAAAATTCATGTTTTGTATTTACAACACAACATTTTGAATTTAACACAAAACTTTTGTATTTCAAACTCGACATTTGAATTTAATACAAGACTTTTGTATTTAGAACTCGACATTTCCAATTTAACACAAGACTTTTGTATTTACAACACGACATTTCGAATTTAATACAAGACTTTTGTATTTAGAACTCGACATTTGAATTTAACACAAGACTTTTGTATTTACAACACGACATTTCGAACTTAATACAAGACTTTTGTATTTCAAACTCGACATTTGAATTTAATACAAGACTTTTGTATTTACAACACGACATTTGAATTTAACACAAGACTTTTGTATTTACAACACGACATTTGAATTTAACACAAGACTTTCGTATTTACAACACGACATTTCGAATTTAATACAAGACTTTTGTATTTCAAACTCGACATTTGAATTTAACACAAGACTTTTGTTGTTCTCGAGAACATCGTCGAATTTCAACTTGTCACCGCTCCTCGACCTCAGCTACTCGTATTTCAAACACCGCTTTTAAATTTTACATGTCAAGTTCATATTTTACATAAGACTTTACGCTTCAATGACCTTAGAGGTAGGTGGGGAGGGGTGGGAGGGGAAGAGTGGAGTCGCAGGTAACCGGGCCATCAAATCACCCTTTGCCAAGAATTGTCATTTTAACACCATCGTACGCCATAGTCTGAGTAAAATGGGGTTGACAGGCCTACACGACTCCCTAGCGCGTGTTCAAAATAGCCTTTTTATAGTTTGGCTCTAACGAGTATGTCTTTGAGCGACCGCCCTCTTTTATAAGATACGAGGGGCGGTTTTTTGTAGATTCCGCTCAGTAATGGTTGTTGTTCTATTAAATGCCAGTTTTTCATGAGAATTTGCTTTAGGTTTGGCACTGATGGTTGGTATTGTGTAACAAAAGGCAAGATTCGTTGGTTTGTCTTTGTTTTCTGTTGGAGGGCTAGTTTCCTGTCTTTGAAGTTCACCTCTGAGAGGGTTGTTTTAATAAGATCCTCTGGGTAACCCCTCTGTAGCAGATGCGCTTTAAAATTTGTAATTTTCTCTTCGAATATTATTTTGGAAGAGTTTGTTCTGAGGAGTCGGAGGGCTTCCCCTTTAATGAAGCCTTTTTTAACTCCTTGCGGGTGACAGGAAGCATAATGGGTATACTGAAATGTCTCAGTTGGTTTGAAATGAGTACGCACATCAAGGATTGCGTCTCTTTCGAATCTATCCCCTTTGTAGATGTAGGCGTCCAGGAATGTTGTTTCCTTATCGGAAATTTCAGCCGTAAATTTGATCGTAGGGTGATGATTGTTTGCTTGTTCAATGAAATGTTCTATTCTGTCTCTGTTTGTAGTCCAGAGCGAGAAGATGTCGTCTATGTAACGTTTCCAAACGAGCGGTTTAAAAAGGCTTTGGCTAAGGATTTCCGTCTCTACCTTGTTCATGAATATATTAGAAAAGGCGACTGCCATTTTCGTGCCCATGGCCGTACCATGTGTTTGAAGGTAGTTTTTTCCATTAAACTGGAAAGAATTTTCTTGGAGAATTAGCCTGAGCGCTCGTTTTAGTAGTTGTGTAGGGGTAGGAGGTTCGTTTCTATAGAATATTTCGTATGCTCTGCATACCGTGTCTATTCCCTCCTCTTGCGGTATATTTGTATACAAGCTCGTAACGTCCATTGAAACAAGTATGACGTCCGCTGGGACTTTCGTATTTTCTATGAAATTGACGAAGTCGGTAGTATCTTTAAGATACGACTTTTGTTCTTGTGCTATCGGCTGAAGGAGTCTGTCGACAAATGATGATAGTTTCTCCGTTGGGCCATCACACCCTGATACTATTGGTCTGCCGACCGGGGACGGCTTGTGTATATTAGTGAGGGTGTAAAATTCTGGAATTCGAGGCGGATTTGGTGTTTGACAAAGCCATTTTTTAGTCATGTCGTCTATGTGATCTCCGTTGCGGAGGTCTGTAATAAGTTGTTTAACTTTATGGTCTGTCTCAGTGACCATAGGTGATGCAAGAGGCCTGTAGTTGTCTTTGTTGTCTAGTAGAGTTTGGCCTTCTTTAATTTTGTCTTGTGTGTTCATGACTACGGTTGTTGTTCCTTTATCGGCCTTTTTAAGGTTTATTTCAGTGTCACGTTTTAGGGCTCTGAGAGCCTCACGTTCGGCCGGAGGCAGATTATTTTTTGGCTTTGTTATTTCTATTTCTGCAAGGTCGCTCTTAACCTCTTCTAGATAACTTTCAAGGGCTACTGATCGTTGTATTGGTGGTTCCCATGCAGATTTGACATGGAAAGGATGGGGTTCGTTGTTTTCCCCTCGAAATATGTACATTAGACGCATTCTTCTTGCAAACTGATCAAAGACACGCAAGAGTTGTTGCCTGATTTGTGTTTGTTTTGTAACGGGTGTTGGAATGAATTTAAGCCCTTTTGCCAGTAAATTGATCTGGTCATTTGTAAGTTCTTTGTTTGAGAGGTTTTTTATGTGTTTTTTGTTCGCCTCTATTGTGATAGTTGAACGTTTCTGGCGTCTAACCTTTCTGCGCTCTTAGACGAAATGTGCCGTTTATACGGAAATTTCACGTCTTATTTAAGACGCGTCTTATGTAAGACGCGTCTTATTTTTTCTCGTATAAATGGCCCTAATGTCCTTTTGAAATCGATTTTAGGGAAAAGAAAATTTTTAAGTTCGCCCATGTTCAGATGGCGCTTCCTAAAAATGAAATTTTAAATGTGTTGTTTTTTGTGATGAAATACTGCTAGCTGGAGCTGCCGTACCTTTATTTAACAGCTCCAAATAATAAAGAATTTACTGGTTAAAGCTCGTTGACTTCGTTCTGTACCGAAAGCAGTGAAAAAAAATTAGGCTGAAGCACCATATTTCACGAACTGACACGGTGGTGTGAAAGCGAAGATCGCTCAGAATAATTCGAAGGTTTCTGAAGGAAGAATTACAGTCAAGCCAGGTCAAGACTCCGTTCATGAATTGATTATTTGAAAAGTGAACCCGTTTGTCGCTTCTGTAACTTGTAGCCAGTATCAAATTGCATTCAAATGATCGGTGAATTTTCAGTATACGATGAGATGGAAAATATTTCAACGGATGAAATTTCTATTTAAGCATTCTTCAAATTCAAGAAAACTGAGCCGGCAGAAATTTCATAACGATCTCGCGTGTGTATTCACTGCCACATTACGCAAGCAAAAATGCAGACTGAAATCAATTAAAAACAACTAACGGATGGCGGCATTTTGGCCAATCGAAACGGCGCAAGTCATTCGAATTGTTTCCTATCCAATCAGAAAAAAGTCCAGAATCCGGCATTTTTACATGTGATCCGTCAAAGAAATGTATCATGCCCTCTTCCCGTGAGAGACATATAGAGGATATTACACGGTGGCGCGAAGATATGAATTTTATTTTCGAGTCGCAAAACAATATTTTACTCACTCGCTGCGCTCGTTTGTAAAATATTGTTTTTGCCACGAGAAAATAAAATTCATATCTTTAAGCCGCCGTGTAATGTTCTTTTTATTATATAGACAAAAAGACATCGATAAAGTAATAGAGGGAAATGACCGAAATTACGTCATCGATAAACTCACTAGTGAGATTATGGAAAATAAACCACTCGGGTCCCGGATGTAGCGTTTATGAATTTTACGAGTGGTATATTTCCCAGTAAAACACTCGTGTCTATATAATAAAAAGGGTTAATAGGGAGAGGGCATGATCTCAGGCTAGGTTACCTGCGACTCCACTCATCCCCTCCCACCCCTCCCCACCTACCTCTAAGGTCATTGAAGCGTAAAGTCTTATGTAAAATATGAACTTGACATGTAAAATTTAAAAGCGGTGTTTGAAATACGAGTAGCTGAGGTCGAGGAGCGGTGACAAGTTGAAATTCGACGATGTTCTCGAGAACAACAAAAGTCTTGTGTTAAATTCAAATGTCGTGTTGTAAATACAAAAGTCTTGTGTTAAATTCAAATGTCGTGTTGTAAATACAAAAGTCTTGTATTAAATTCAAATGTCGAGTTTGAAATACAAAAGTCTTGTATTAAGTTCGAAATGTCGTGTTGTAAATACAAAAGTCTTGTGTTAAATTCAAATGTCGAGTTTGAAATACAAAAGTCTTGTATTAAGTTCGAAATGTCGTGTTGTAAATACAAAAGTCTTGTGTTAAATTGGAAATGTCGAGTTCTAAATACAAAAGTCTTGTATTAAATTCAAATGTCGAGTTTGAAATACAAAAGTTTTGTGTTAAATTCAAAATGTTGTGTTGTAAATACAAAACATGAATTTTGGCGGGGATCGTACGCCATATTCTTACCGACCGAAAATTCCCGACCAAAATTTCCTGAATTTTTTTATAAATGGTAAACAACCATGGCGTCCGGTGGTGGAACTTCACGCGGTCGATCTTGTACCCTTGAAGAGACTATTGACATTTGTTTGAGAGAAGAAACTAACGCTGAAGGTTTGTCAAGTAGCGAGGAAAGCGATCTGGATCACCAGCTTTACGATATGGACGAGAATCAGAGGTAAGTGCTTCGTTGAAGTTCGATAAGACTCGCTTCGCATGTGCTCCGCATGGAGAATGTTGTGTCAGGGGCACCCAACGACTGTTTTCTGTGAAATATCTGTTCGGTGAAGGAAAAATTGCCCAGAATTTTCTATAGCTTGAGGAAGGCTAAAAATTTCTAGATGACCGTTCCATTCATGTACAATTTTCGAAGCTTATCTAATAAATTCCCTACGACTTTCTGAAGTTTAATTTTTCCTATTTCACTCTCCATGCAGGTTAGGCTATTTTTCGTACAGAAAGGAAACCTAAAATTTTCGGAATCGAAAATGCGATGTAGAGAGTAATCAGAAAAAACTAACACTTTCGTAAAACTTAAATTGCAGCTAAAATTTTCGGGAAAATAGTACTCAAGCCCTCGTAATTTCGAAAAGACTCAAGTTGCCCTAGAATGACCGAACAGATATAACTTTCTTAGCACCACTTAGAATACATTTCTAGAGATCTAAAAGTACTCTGGATAGCCTAAAAAGTGTTTTCAAAGCATTTAGTGGGTAATCGTCGTTGGATGCCCCTGAAATGTAGGTAATTGTCGTTTGGATCGACCTTCTCGCGATCGAGACCTGTATTCTAGTTGAAATAGATAAACAAAAAGAAACAGAATTGTTTACTTATGATATAAAGATGATAAAAGAACACAAGCTACCAGCTGTATTGAATTACTATCTACAATGACAAAAAAAATAATACTCACCTGAAAGAATTGCACTTTTTTGGATTTATTCGGCCAAAGGTATACTTTTTTTCATGTTTGCTCGATAGGACGCGTAAGTCACGGGTAATGTAGCAGCTGATCCAAAGAGAAGTCGCCAATGGTGCGTTTCCCTAACCCCAAACAATACTAAAACAATGGGAAGAATGACATGTAATTGTTTGCAGTGACCAATTAGGAGAGACCTTTGGATCAGCTGCTACACTACTGAAGTCACGTGCGGACGCGAAGATTCTCGTGGTGACGCGAACTTTGCGTGTTTCTCCTAGGCAACGCAATTCTTTCGCATTTTTTCCTTCGCAACGCTGGAATTATAATTTTTTTAACGAAATTGTAGTGTGTTGTAAAAAAACCTTCCTATTTCTTTCTTTCTTTTATTTTTTGGCAAAGTTTGAAATATTTCCTATATATTTTTTTTCACTTGTGTATTTGTGTTTGAGTGAGGTGAAAATTTTGCTTCTTTTTCCGGTTTATCACCTTGCCGTTTTTATGGATAATTATAGCTTGTGTTTTCGTTATTTGATTCTAAAGCGATAAAGATGCTGGTAGTGGTGATGAGGATGGAGCAGACATTTCACCTGTTGTGTTGCCTTCTCCTGCAACACCTGCACCTCTTGCTGCTACAGCTGCTTCTGCAGCTCCCCCAGCTGCACCCCTGGTTGCAGATGCGAGTGCAATTCTTTCAGGTGAGTATTATTTTTTTGTCATTGTAGATAGTAATTCAATACAGCTGGTAGCTTGTGTTCTTTTATCATCTTTATATCATGAGTAAACAATTCTGTTTCTTTTTGTTTAGCTCATTCTCCAACCAGGTTCTATGGCCCAACAGCTCCTCCTGCACGACCTGGTAAGTAATTATTTCTATAGTTTCTACAGTGTACGTAACTTGCCTGTAGCCGGATGTCTTGTGATTGAAATTCACCTGTACAGCTTGTTTATATCGAAGCGAAACTCCCACATAAATTGAGTAGTGAAATGTATGTTTGTTTGTGTAGCTCGCAGGGTCTGTGTTGTAGATCCACCTACTAACCGTGGTGCTGGTCGTAGCAGAGCTCGTGGTAGAGGCCGTGGTGGTGCTGCTGGTCGACGTCGTGCTGCTGGTGATGATGATGCAGACAATGAGGCCCCTTTCCAGAGCTATGATGACCAGGATGATGATGAAAGTCCCATTCCACCCTTCCGTCCAGAGAAGACTCCAGGCTTTCAACTCCCTGGCTACTACACAAGGGGCTCCCTCGCCACAGCTTATTCTTTTTTTTAAGCGTTTTTTTAATGATAGCATGATAAATAATATAGTTAATCATACCAATAGTTATGCACTAGAAAATATCTTTGGTGGTCAAGGCTCTTCCTACGCCTCCTCTGATGGCAGCTGGAAGGATGTGACCGCCGATGAAAGCAGAAGGTTTATTGCACTTCTGATTCATTTCGGCGTTGTTCACATCCGAGGTGATGTCCAGAAGAACTGGAGTACGAAGAGCCTCTACCATGGTCTCTGGGCCCGTGCAATCCTTCCCCGGAAGAGGTATTTCACAATCTTAGCCATGTTGCATGTGGTAGATCCTTCAACAGAAGACCCTGAAAATAAGCTGCGCAAAGTAGAGTCCTTCATACAGAATTTTAAGACGTTATGTAAGTCCTTGTATGTGCCCCAGAAATATGTGGCAATTGACGAGCGCATGGTAAAGTCTCGTCACAGGTCTGGGTTTCACCAGTTCATAAAGGACAAGCCCACCAAATGGGGTATAAAACTCTGGGTGCTGGCAGATAGCGCTAATGGCTATACCGTAGATTTTAACATCTATATCGGTAAAGCTGCAGGGCAGAATATTGGTGAACACGGGCTTGGGTATGATGTAGTCATGCGTCTCATGGACCCCTACTTTGGGTTGGGATACCATCTCTTTGTGGACAATTTTTACTCGTCTGTTACCCTTTTTAAACATCTTTATAATAGGGGTGTCCTTGCCACGGGCACGATTTTAGAGCAGAGGCGTAGTTTCCCACCCGCTCTTAAAAACAGCAAAGAGTGGGCTAAGGGTCAGGAGTGGGGAAGCATGCGCTGGGTGAGGGACTCTCCCTGTCTGGTGTTGCAGTGGATTGATAATAAGGTCGTGTCCATGATAACAACTGTGGGCAATGCAAATGACCACGTCCAAGTGAACCGGAAAGTAAAAACGGATGGACAGTGGCGAAACAGACTTGTTCAACAGCCCAGAATTTTTCAGACTTACAACATGAAAATGAATGCTGTTGACAGGTCAGACCAGATCCTCACTGCATTTAGCACCCAGCGGAAATGTGTGCTATGCTGGAAAACTTTGTTTTTCCATCTTATTGACATTGCTGTGGTTAACAGTTTCATTTTGTTTCAGGCTCATAGGGCTATGCATACAGAGATCGAAAGACCAGCTGGGTATTCTCAATGTGATTTTCGCGATGAAATTGTTCGGGAAATCTGTGGCTTCCCAGAATTTGGTGACCCCCCTGTTTATTCTCCTGGGAGGCCAAGGGCTCAACCTTCAGAGTTTGCAACAAAACATATTCCCCGTGTTTCTGAACAAAGAGGCTCTTGTGTTGTGTGCTATAAACAGGACAAGGCACAGACAAAAGTTTACACCTATTGTTCTGCACCCCAATGTCAGGGTAAATTCATGCACGTCGCCACAAGGGACCGAAATTGTTTTGAAATCTTTCACAGCAAAGAATATCACAGTCAATAATGTTCTTTAGGTCTATGATGCAGTGTGTTTAGATAGTCTCTTAGATAAGATGAAAAAAAAGAGTTAAGTATAAAAAATACAAAAAAGAAAATGAAAAAAAAATGTTAGCATAGTACTTGTAAAGAAGGGCTGAAACAAAATGATGTACTTTTTTGGTGTGATTTACTAAAGCTTGGTTTTGTTTCTTTTCAGGTAGATATATGAGTAATGGCCTGGCTACAATGAGTTCACATGCTGAGTGAATGATACCCCCAGTGTGCGTGACGATATAGTAATGATTTTATTACTGTACCTTCATTTACAGACTGGCTAATACCGGTGTTAAAACTGGGGGGACCAATAAAGATGAGGTGGTGTGTGTTTTTTTTAAATTTATTTTCCTTTTTTTTTTTTTTTATTAGAGTGGCTTCGGTTTAAAGGAACAACTTCTCTTGTCACATATCTTTTAAAGACACTTTATCTTGGACTAAATGGTGTCCACCTTTGATTTTTTGCAATAAATTATGCAAATTTTTTCACTTTGAATTTTTTTTCTTTGAAAACTGTATTGAATGTATTGAGAGAAATTAATCATTTTTATAGAGCTAGGGTTATCCTAGCAAGAGGGGTACCCTACCTGCCTTGTAAACGCTCTGCTAGGGATAACTCGCCTACCCGGGACAACTTTCCTCCGTCATGCGTGTCCAGTAATCTTGACAATTTGAACGGAATTATCTAATTTCTTAGTTAAATTATAAACATCTGAACAATATAAGGTATATAAGGCTTTTTTCGTCAATTTAACGTGTTTTCCAAAGAGGAATTCAAGTTTTATTTCAAATCCTGGACGTTATAAAGAATGTCACGCATGACGAAACACGCCAGTGAAGCTGGTGAAGTTGACGCGGGTGATGAGACATTCTGATCACCGACCAGCAGTTCTTCAGCTAGTAAATTAACTTCGATTCGATTCACGCTTCTGAGTCCTACGTCTAAATTTTCTATTTCTTCGATTAGTCCTCGACATTTCTTGAGTTTTGCAAGGCAGTTTCTACATTGTCAAAAAAAAACCCGATTGTTTCCAATTTCGAGAATAAGCCCTCCAAACCCCCCACACTCGTAACGCAAAACGGCCCTCCGTGAAAATCGCCCCTCCGAATATAAGCCCACGGGGTAGTTGGAAACTGCCCTCAAATACAAAGTAAAACAAAGCAATCACGGTGCAGTATTTGCCAACAATAACTATTACGTGTGCTAAACGATTGCAGTCAAGTGTCACAGGCTATTGCTGTTTGCGTAGTTCACTCTTCACTCTTGGTTTGGGTTTCCTCGGTCCATAGAGCGATTTTCGTATGACCTTGAAAAAAGGTTTCGGTAAGTGTTCGTTCTTTGTTTCATCAGCCAATGGATGAAAAGATCAAAACATGGACTCTTCGTTTTCCCGCCAAAGAAACCCTAATATGGAGAAGGCATTGTTCGATTGGCCAATCGTGTTGCAGTATGACGTCAAAGCGAAGTATCGGTTGATTTCTAGAAAGTTCGCGGGCATGAAGTTTTTTCACCTGAGCATTCGCTTAACCAATGAAAAGCCAGGCGCGTTTGTCTGTCCGTTCGATAAACCAATCAAATCGCTCTATTTCCGTTCGTTTGTTGTTTCTGTTTTGTTCGTGCGCTTTCATTTCAAGGTCGTACGAAAATCGCTCTATAGACAAAGTACTTGTATGGCTGCGTTTTAGAAAGGTCTACGTCCTCAAGGCGAGTTTCAGTAAAACCTTTCGGCAAATTACTGACGTAGATTTCCTTCCAGCTATAAACAAGCCCAATCGATTTTGAAACGCAAATTTCCCTCCAAGTATAAGCCTAGCCGATTTTGAAACACAAGTTTCCCTCCGTATATAAGCCCCTCCAAAAATAAGCCCCTCAAAAAGGGCCTTTTAAAAACTTAAGCCCCGGGGCATATTTTCGGAATTTTAGGGTATTCACTTTTCCCCCACTTCAACTGGACGTTTAGGGGGGAGGGGGTAAGGAAGTGGACGTTAGTGTGGGGCATTTTTGGATAAAAGCAAACTGATGCATTTTCATAAATTTTGCGTCTTGTGTGGAGCGGCGCTCTGCTCTTAACTACCAGCAAATTGTATATTTTACATTGTCATTTTCTAAATTCTAAACTCTATCCTGAATCGCCAATAAATATTTACAATTCCAAAAATTATGGTTAGTTTGCTGATATTGTAAATACGTTTGTCAGTCTGAGAACACAACTGGAATCCTTTTTCAATAAACTTTCAACGCCTTTTTTTTGTGAATCGGTTCACAGGTTCATCGGGCAAAATCTGAGGCAATCGTTTTCATTTCAATCTAACAACAAATGACAATATATGTTGACTTAAACTGAATAAGGTATTAATTCGACAACTTTTATAATGAGGCAACAGTCTATCTTAACAGTGTTCTTAATCATGAGCACAAGTGGAAAACCGAACTAATCAGTCCTCGAATTCTTCCTCACTTAGATACATCAGTATACCAGTATACAGATATTCTCCCTGATGACGTATGCGTTAGTCACACGAAACGCGTAGGAGATAAAAACAGTTTTAACGACTCAAGAAGTTTGAAATTACCTAAAAGTACTATGTCACTGGTTTATCGGGTTAAAAATATTATGTATTCTGTATTTTAAAATATAATAAAGTCTCTACCACGTTTTAAAAGCAGTAAATTGTGTTGATACCGTTGATATCTTCACGTAAGTGCATGTCAGTATTCCTCCTGGAATGTAGCCTGAGATCATGCCCTCTCCCTATTAACCCCATATGTCTCCAGCGAAAGAAGCAAGGAAGCAAAAAAACAAAAAAATAACTATAACGCCTGATCTCAGGCTACCTGGAATGCAGTGTCTTGGGGCAGCAAAATTTCAAGTAGACGTTAAGGAGGGGGGTCTGACCTAAACGTTCAGTTGACTTTAAGCGGGGAAAAAGTGAATATGTCGATGGCCCATTAGCTAGCAAAACCCTTTCTCCAATCTGATACGAAAGCCGAAAGTACAATAAAGCGACGAATCAGACGCAACGTCTTTGGTCTTTTGCTATGCAAAGTACTGTTAAAAGTAATTTTGCATTGCAACTTGTACAAATTTAGTTTTAGCCTTGGGGAATATTGCGTGACAACCTTGTCCCTGGGGCTTTACCCAAAAAAAAAAAATGGGTATTGCGTGATTGTTGCGTGAGCGCAAAGCGAGCACAAACGAACAGCGAAGCAACAAGGAAAACATGTTGAGGCAAAAATCATGCAAACTATCTGGATGGCATATACGTGTGGTACAAAACCAATCTTCAGATTCAGGATTGTTTGGATACCCATATTAAAAGAATTCACGCGTTGCAGCCGCTAGGGCCGACGTCACGCAATGGGGGTCGGGGAGCATTACGTCACTCCCGGACCCAGTTCGCGTCCGTTTGCTAATGATTTTCCTCGTTTACAGTGTTCGCACAATAGCTGACTTAAAGACATTTGAGAATCACTTGAAACTGGTGAGTTGTTTTGTAAAATTACACTTTGTTCAAATATCTTTCAGTTCTTTTGGTATTTGATCTGAGGCCTGTTAAAACAGTAAATAATCATGTTGAATAACAGCTTCCTGTGTCGCCCTGCGCGGCCGGCTGGATTTATACACTTTGACTTCTTCTGTTGGGCTTTTCTTGTGTCCTGAGTACAGCCACGTTGTACATATGATTATTACAAGAACTCTTTTTACCCTACAATTGAACAGTGGAACAATCTCCCACCAGAAATTATAGCATCTACTTCGCCATATGCATGTTCATTTGGGCAATCCCTGCGTAATCTGAGTCTATACAAATTCTTGGTTTGCAACCACGTGACCAGGCAGCCATGCTGGTAATTTGAAAATAGAGTTTAGTTCCCAGAGGAGAAAAAGGCTTTTGTTCTTGACCACCAACATGGCCACCATGACATCACGTGCAAACCAGCAATTGGTTAGCAATTTTATGTTATAATTGGTTTTTTCATTATTGTAGCTTGTTAAAGCAGTCTGTTAAGCATGAAGACTAGACTACACGTAGTCCTCATTTTTTCTTCAGGGATGTGCCTCTTGCCTTTCTCAGGTGAGGTGATTTTCACGCGCGCTTGCATTTCGCTCGCTCTGCTATACCTGAAGAAAAAAGGGGACCACTTGTAGTCTAAGTGAGGACTTAATTAGTAAATAAAGAAAGAAAGAAATATCTACTCGCAATCTGTGCATTTCGCTGAGCTAAAAATTCCTATCACCTGCTTCTCACTGTGCATCTATTGGATATATGTTACATGTGAGCTTCGTACAAACAGACACCAACAAGGTTGGGAGTTGTTGTGCCCATGTTGGTGATGGTGTGCAAATGGATACAACATCTCCCAACAACAGCCAACAACATGCAGCAGGGTGTACCAATGCACGCAACATGTAACATCCATCAATGTCGGGAGTTGTTCGCCAACAATAAATGTTCAGCGTCCATTTGCATGGGGCTTTATGGTTCAATTTTATCCTCAGTTTAAATTATTTTTCCTTTGTTTCAAACGCATTAACATACATTACCAAAATTGTATTAATTTGTTTAATTTAAGATATGTGGCAGCCACTTTATTCAAGATTATTTAAAGCATAATAGCTAAAAGAAGGAATAACGTATAATGAGCTGAAATGGTATCTAAAATGGCCTAAAAAAGTGTAGCTTGAGCTACAGAACTATCGCAAAAAACCTGCAAAACAACCTCGATCTACCTCTTTGCTCCGCAAGCATCTATTTAGCTGTCAGCCATGTATGCTAAATCTCAATTCATCGTCTTTGCCAGGGCCGTTTAATTTATTAAGTAATCAAGTGGAAAATATTTAGCCTTAGACCAGGCTCTGCAGTGGGGAAAAAGGCCAAAAACTGGTAGCCTGAAATTCATCTGATTGCTTCAAGTCGTTTTCTCCTCTCAACAATGTCTGAATCGACCGGCTGTTAATGCCGTCCAGTGACATCACTCACTACCCGAAAACCGGGTAGTGATTTTGATTGGTTGATTGTCTAAACATTTGCATAATTATGTATAATTATGAAAAATTTTAGCAGGATTTTTGCTTGATATTCAGCGGATCGCATGCCTGGCATTCTTTCGTGTAGTTCAAACATTTTGAAAAGCTTAAACTTTATCTTACCTAAACAGCAAAATTGCCCTTGTCTTTGAAACTGAAAAGCTAAATTGAACTGCAAATGAAGAATCATTGTGGAGAGTTGGTAGGTTTTTCATTTGGAGCTGCTTTGTGGTTTCGGCAACCGGTGATTTTGTTTCCTCAAAGTTTTCTGAGATCAACATTATAATTCGACCTTCTTGCTATTTTTACCGTCAAGTGTAATGATTCTGTTAGCTTTTCTTTCTTATTTCCTTGTTTTTTCTTCGTTAAGGACCAAATAGCTTCTTTTCAATTAAAGCAAATCATTGTGTTTTTGAACTAAGAGTTCCGTGTGTGTGTTTATTTCATTGCGTGATTGCGACCAAGTTTGATTATAGAATTCAGTACAACCGCTTCAGAGTTGTACTGCATGCAGTTGATTGTTTGAACATTAAACATGAGCTATGATTAAAAAAAATAAAGCAATTCTGTATCATGCAGACATTTCCAAACGATATTTCTCGGTTTGCCACTTGAAAATTGTGTTTTACTTTTTGCATGAATTAAAGCAAAGGTCAAGGAGTAGTGACATCACTGGATGGCATTAACGGCTGGTGGATTCAGACGTTACTGAGGGAGTAATAACGACACAAAGTAATCGGATGAAATTCAGGCTGAAAAACTGGGTGAAACAAAAAAAATTGGTGAACTAAGCGAGTCGAGCAGTGGACTGGGAGGGGGAAAGGGCAGCGGAGCCTCTTTTACCCTTACCCTTTTCCTTACTCCCGCTCAGTTTGCTTCGCTCACCGATTTTTTGTTCTTTTTTGTCTTTTTACCCCACTGTGGAGCCTGGTCCCAGGCTAGACAATTTAAACCAAATCCATCAACTACAGTATCACTTTTCACAAATATTTACAGGGGCATAGTATGAGATTTTGAAGGTATACCACATAAGGGAAATTTTTCAATTTAGGGTCTTGGAAATGCCATTTCCTTCTATTTCAGTAAATAACTTAAACTATTAATGAAATTGTCTGTTGTTCCTATCTGATTGAAATGATATTGGAAATGTTAACACAAAGACACCAATATAATAAGAAAAATTTATCAGTCATACCGATTTAACAACAAAAAATGCTTCCAGTAATAATAAATGCTTTCACAGTAATAAATATATATTTTTTCAGATTTTTGGTGTACACACGGGCATATGTGCGTATATGCATATGGATGCTATAATTTCTACAAAATCTGTCGGAAAGTGAAAGTAAAAGTTTCAATCCTATGTCCCATTCGTGTTCCCCCCACCCTCCTGGCCGATTGTGATCAAACTATATGAAGCTTAAGTTATCCTGCTCATAACGAATCCTTTCATTTTAATTGAATATACCACTGATTATCCGTCATATCGATTGACAACTCTGAAGGGCAACTCCATCGACCTCCCTCTTTCTGGAACAGGGGCAAATAGAGGGACAATAGCGGCATGTACATACTTATGATAAGTCTGAAATCTGGTGATGTCACATGTGATACAAAGGACTTGGATTTGCACAGGCTTGTATGGGTCCCTAGCTGCCACCCATTTAGAGTTGAACCCCTGATCCCAGACCAATTAGCACTAGCCCAGGGTTAAATTTTAATCCGGATTTCATTTTCTTTTCTTCAAAAGCACTTTTGTGGATAGTTTTCTCTATTCTTTGTAGAGAATCCAATCTTCAAAAAGTAGGCTTTCATATATAAAATCAAAGTTTGCACTTACCTTAGCTTTGAACAACCCAGCCAGGACATGTAGCCACAATTTTGTTGCACATTACAGTCAATTTGGTATTTTGGATGGCACATCGAAGGTGCAAGTTTGACTCCTGTATTATTTTGTTTCAAATTCAATATTTTCCTGTCTAATATTTACTTTCAGTTGACCAAACATTTTACGGAACTTGCACTGATGAGCCAAGGAGATCTAGATTTTCTTGTTTTCAGATCATGACAGATTTGAAAGTTATTGGTGCCGGACTGGGTCGTACTGGAACTAAATCCCTACAGCAAGCACTTGTTCTCTTAGGATTTGGACCTTGCCATCATATGGCAGAATTACTCCCTGATAATCAATAGCATTTGTGGCCAATGTGGAAAGAGATATTCAGCAGCAGTGAGGACAAGAGAGAAAAACTGAAGGAAGCCTTCAGGGGTTATGTGGCTACTACAGATTACCCTGGTTGTCTATTTTACAAAGAGTTCCTTCAGTGGAATCCCATGCTAAAGTGATTCTTACTGTGCGAGATAATCCTGACCAGTGGGTTGAATCTGTTCGAGCAACCATTTTTAGGTTCAGATTTGATTACAATTCTGCACGGCATGAATTTAGAGAATCCTTTTTTGCTTTCCTGACAAAAGTTTATGGAGCTGATCCAAGAAAACAAGAAACTGATGTGAGGAAGTTGTATTTGGATTGGAAAGAAGAGGTGAAAAGAAGTATCAAGAAAGAAAATTTGCTAGTTTTTAATGTTAAAGAGGGTTGGGGTCCTCTATGTAAGTTTTTAGGTGTTCCAGAGCCCAAGCAGCCATTTCCTAATTTGAATTCCAGGGAGATTTTCCAAAAAAAATATGTTGAGGGGCGTAATTTAGCAAAAAAAGATTGAACTTAATTTCTGGTTCACAAATAACATTTTTGTACCAAATATCCATGAGCTATTAAGCTCAGGAATTATTGCCATCATTATCATTTTATTATTTTGATAAGGTAAGTTATACGTAATATCACAGGTAACCCAGGCTGACTGTTTGTGTCATGTATGGGTTTCATAACATGGGTAAATATAGAGAACATATGGGGCAAAGTTTAGGTCTTGAAATCTGCTAGAAAATGGAAATAAAAATCGATGAAACTTATCATCTGGCAAGTTGTATAGTCCCATACTATGTAGGAAAGATGAAGCAGACTATTTTTCTCAAAACTCCATGTGCATATTAAGGACAACAACAACTCGCCACATGATAACTTTCATCGATTTTTATTTCCATTTTCTAGCAGATTTCAAGACCTAAACTTCGCCCCATATGTTCTCTATATTTACCCATGTTATGAAACCTGTACATGACACAAACAGTCAGCCTGGGTTACCTGTGGTAATATAAGGCAACTTTAACCCTGATGATCAGTTTGACAGTCCAGACCCTGCAGGGGAGGGGGTACTCCCTTATGGGTTAAACAGGTATGTGTGATTTAAACAGTCATCGTATGGCGTTCAGGGTCTT
>JBBMOI010000013.1:11140000-11155000 GCA_038088405.1 Porites divaricata
TATGTAAGATTAATTCATCTGAACAGTGCAAAATAAAGTTGAAGTTGAAGTTGAAAGAAAAATTAAAACTACAACACTGAATATCAAAATTATATATATATATTGTGTTTGTGATGTGCACGATTTTCTGTCCCTGAAAACAATGCCTACTGGTGGTCTACACGGAAGTAAGAGTCCCTTTAGTTTCAGTTTATTCTGCTCCCCTTTAGCTAAACGGGAGAAGCCCATGGGCACCTTAGGCCCGGTTCAGACGCCGAACTTTTCATGAGCCGAACCTAATTCCAATTAAGGCCGACCCAAACTATTTAGACCGGCTGAATTGATTCAGATGCCGATCTTAAATGTTGGTGAACTAAGTTCAAAAGGCGGAAAATGCTCATTTTGGTCAAAGTGCTTACAAAATACGTCATTTAACAATTAACGAATGAGGCAGGGGCGTAGCTAGGATTTTTTCGGAGGTACGCCGTAAAAACACGACTTCCGAAGGAAAACTCCGCCATCTTGTAAGAAACACAATCGCAATGCAGTGTGGGAAGACGTTCACTCCTCCTCTGGAGGTACGCACAATTCTCCAAATCGCTTTGTTGCAACGGTAAAAACGCCTAACAACTTTTCACTAGATATACGTTATTCAAGATTCGGTCCCTCATTAATGAAATAATTCGTTTCTCTGAAACCGACATTTGGGTGGAGAGAAAAAAAAAGTCCGTTGTTTTAGAAAAATATATATATATTTCAAAGAAACAGCCAGCGTTGAAGGAATTAAGGCAAAATGTGCTCTTAAAATAATTATCTTCAGATATTTCGCTTTCTTTTTAGAATTAACTTTTTATTTGTTATGATTTGTTCATTTTATATCTTCTTTGTTCACGACATTTTCAGGTACGCACGCGCGTACAGGTAGCTACGCCCCTGTGAGGCTGAGTATCTTATGAAGAATTATGGAAATAGAGGAGGGTGTTATCTGTCGAAGCCGTAAGCGCTGGGGTCGACAATGAGCGGATAGGGTGCTGCGCGGTAGTGACTGGGAACCGGGAAAACAGCGAAACAAACTTCCAAATTTCCAAACAAACTACCCGACAAATCCAGTTCTCAGACGCTTTCAAGACAACAATAGGTAGCTGCCCAGTGCCTGTGCGGGCCGCAATTATGTCATCATTACTTAGTTAGAACGCCAACAAAAATGTTTCTGAAAATTCACTTCGAATTCTTATATATTCTAATATTTCTCTTTTTTTCTTATTCATTTGCAATTAAAACGATAAATAAGTTCGTACACTCCCGTAAAAACCGCGCAAAAACCATATCCTTTGGGGCGGCACATACCTTTAGGTGCGAACCAAATGAGCAATTTCTTTAGCATTGCCGGCAGGTAGAGCAAGCCATTTCACAAACAGCTGTCTATGTCCCTTCTGGAGTAGTGAAGAGTGAGACACCAGCCGGAGACTACAGCTTAGCCCCGCTGTTCGACTGGTAATCTCGTACCCAGATCTCTTGTATTTTTAAGTACGTGCGGTCGAGTTACGCACTTCCGGTTCTCGACGTCGTTTACGTTTGGATCGGAGAGGCTGAGCTATAGGCGCTGGAAAGTGGTGAGTTAATTTGAAAATAATACTTTCTTACCTTTCGATTTTCAATTTCTCATGGTTTTTCAATCTGAGGACTTAAACGGTGTAAATAGGTAAATAGTGCAGTATTCCTCTTCTTGTCATCTTAATTTAAGCTGTGTCCCGCCCACCCATTCAATTCTTCTCTTTTTGTACTTTTGATGTTATCTTTGATCTTGTTTTTCTTGTGCCCTGAATATCGGCTTAAAGTTCAATGAACTCCAAGGATGTTACAAACGAGTAACATACAAGTCCTCTGCCACACTCCATTGGTCCTTATATTAGCTATATTTTTATAAAGCGTGAGTCATGATCTGCTCTCAATGAATCTGCATTCATTTCGTGCATCAGGTGCATGCTCCTTTTGCACTGTCTCTAATAAGTCTCCAATAAATGATATGAGATGAGTTTTAAAACGATTTAAACGACCTAGCATTTCCTCTAGCATAATATTAATGCCAACCAGGAGCCCCTAGTCTGCTTCACAGCCAACCGTTCCTTGCTTTTGTCATGGAACGCTCCTTCCCTTTTTCCCGCTTTCGCACGTTTCTCCCTCCCTTTCCCCTCCCCTTTTTGCGCCTGCCACGCAGGCTAGCGTAGCAGGCGCCGCTTAGTTTTTTGGTCAGTTTTTATAGAGTGCGCAAGACAAACAAACGATGGGGAAAGCAGGTGCCCGCATCGAAAACTCTAGTTTTCCATTTTCAACGTTCTCTGACGACGAGATACGTAGTATTCTTTTGGCTAAGAGCGCCTTCTTGGAGTTCGCCTGTCGCCACGATTTCAGAAACATATGATACATTTCGACCCAGGATTTCGAGGCGTTTAGTCCTTCCGTCCACACAAATGCGCTTGGCGCTTTCATCGAAAACGCATCGATTAGAAAACGCTCTTGAAAGTGGACCAAACGAAACCGCACAGAGTGTGGATAAGCTTTGATAGATTGTGCTAGCATAATTTTTGGCATAATTCCCGTCGTCAATACGATTTACGAGCGTAATTTTCATGTATTTCCTGAAAAACGCTCTTCTAGCATAATTTGCTAACTCTTAGCTAGTTTTGCACCATCGAAATTGTCATTTATTGATCGTGAAACCAATCATTTTTGGCCCGGGATAAGTGTTACTGGCAAATTTAAGTAACATAGTTAACAATTTTAAAATAATAAAAAAATTTTGCCTGCTTATTGTCACATTCATGGGACCTGGGTTCCACAGGACTTTTTTCATAGGACTCAACGCATGTGCATACCTGACTATCTCGGTTGCCCAAGATATGGCGTCCGTGTGTTGGTTTTGTGTTTGGGTTTTTATAGTTTTCAGAGAGTGATATGAATGAAGCAAATGTGTTTGCCATTCACTTGTATGTTATATAGTTATTGAGGTATTTTTACCAACTTTAAAGCAAAAACGAGAAGCATAATTTCTGTATATTTTGCTAAAATGAGCATGATTCTGATGATTTACAAAAACTAGCACTCAGGTAAGTTAAGGAGAGGGTCACACATTATTCTGTAAAGAAAATACGGGGGGTGGTCTATCTCCGAAAGTGAACGTCCGATCAACATGAAACTAGGCCACGACTTAAAACATGTCAAGGGAGCTTTATTCATAAAAGTGTTTCCATAGTAACCTATCACGTGACCACTTATGGGTTAACTTCCGGTTTGTTTTTTTGGGGCTTCTGCACACTAGGAAAAATCAACTTTACTGAAATTTTTTGCAGTATTGTTTTTAGTATGTAAGACCTCTTCTCAAATGTAACTGGAATCGAAGTCCATCTCGGCGACATCAAGTTTTAACGGCTATTGCGTGACAAAACAATGTCACATTTTATTGGTCACGTGACTTGGACACCCATTCCAATTGGTTTCGTGTAGAATTTCGTGCACATGAAACCATTCAAGCATCATTTTGCATCTCACTTTGTGTTAAGTTAGTGTGCGCTTAACCTAAAGGAAAATAGGGAAATTTGATGTCATTTACTGTCACGTGACTAATTGGTGACAACTTCTTGTCAACTTGATTCATCTTGTCGAGTGTATGTCCTTGACAATGTTTCATTTCTTTATCTTGAATACTGTAGAAGATAGACCACCCCCCTTCGTTTTCACACATGCCTTAATTGACCCACTCCTTAATACACCTGAGCATAATTTTTGGTATAATTTCAGAAATATACGAGCACTGCCCAATAGCATTTTATGCCACTTTTGCGAGCACAAACTATCAAAGCCTAAGTGTGGATGGTCGAAAACGCATCAAAATGAAAACGATGACCGAAAATATCGCAGTTACGTGTGCTTGTGGCAAGTGTATAGAGTTCAACGCACAAAGTCCAATTTCATCGTTTTTTGAACTTTTTAGTGTGGATTGTCGAAAACGCAGCAATACGGTGGTGTGGATGCGAATAGATCGATGCCTTTTCGCACACTTTTAAAAACGCATTAGTGTGGACATACATAATCTTAGTAGCTTTACTCCGGGTGGCAAAGGGGTTTTCCGTGACGCGTGATGGGACCCAAATTATCAGCGTGATGTGTGATCGGGCCCAAATCAGCCGCGTGATGCGTGATTTACTATTTTCACTACGCGTGACGCGTGATTTTCCCTTGAAATTGCCTAATATCATTTGAAACTAGAGGCAGAGAGATAGATATAACACCAACTTCTTGCCCTTTTTTTTCGTTCCTCGACTTCTGATTTCCTCACATCAAACGATAATAGGAGACTGTTTAATGTAGTTAATAGTTTATTTTATTTTTCCGTGATGCGTGATAGCTTTAAAAAAGTCGGCGTGATGCGTGATAGGTAACCCCCCCCCCCCCCCCTTGCAACCCCGTTTACTGTGAATTACCTTTAAAACAAAGCAATAATGGATTAGTTAAAAAGAGCCGCCATCGTCCTCAAGTTTGTTAGTTGAAAGATGCCTAAATTGAGCTACCACGACTTACAAATAAGGACTCTGACTTTACCTTTACCTTTTATTTAGATCATGACAGATTTGAAAGTTATTGGCGCCGGACTGGGTCGTACTGGAACTAAATCCCTGCAGCAAGCACTTGTTCTCTTAGGATTTGGACCTTGCCACCATATGACAGAATTACTCGCTCATAATCAAGAGCATTTGTGGCCAATGTGGAAAGAGATATTCAGCAGCAGTGAGGACAAGAGTGAAAAACTGAAAGAAGCCTTCAGCGGTTATGTGGCTACTACAGATTACCCTGGTTGTTTATTTTACAAAGAGTTCCTTCAGTGGAATCCTGATGCTAAAGTGATTCTTACTGTGCGAGATAATCCTGAGAAGTGGGTTGAATCTGCTCGAGCGACAATTTTCCCTGTCGAATCTACTAAAGAATCTGATTCCAATTCTGCACGGCAAGAATTTGGCCATTCCTTTCACGCTTGTATGACAAAAGTTCATGGTGTTGATCCACATAAACCAGAAACTGATTTACGGAAGTTTTATTTAGATTGGAATGAAGAAGTGAAACGAAATGTCAAGGAAGAAAATTTGTTAGCTTTCAACGTTAAAGAGGGTTGGGGTCCTCTATGTGAGTTTTTAGATGTTCCAGAGCCCGAGCAACCATTTCCAAATGCGAATTCCAGGAAGGCTTTTCAAAAACGATTTGCAAAGCATTAAGTTAAAAAAAACTGAACTTCAGTTCTGATCTGGAACAAAAATAACGGTCTTATTATAAGAGTCTTAGCCTGCGATTATAGCCGTCTCTCCTCCCTTCACGCCGCTCAGGGTAAACTAAGGCATGGGCCCCCAATGATTCAGTCAAAAAGTGATGGGGGTGGTCTGTGTCTGAGCACTTAAGCACTAGAAAGATAAGACTTTACCAGATACATACATGTTCTGGCAGTGTCTGTCAATTTTGTGTTTTTCAATTATGCAAATGTTGTCACGTGACTTCACATGGCCAGAAAACAATTAAAAGTCTTTAAACAAAAATGGCCACATAGCATAGTTTTTGGCATAATTCCCTTCGTCATTACTATTTACGAGCATAATTTTTATGTATTTCCTGAAAAACGCACTGCTAGCACAATTTGCACGTTTGGCTAGTTTTTCAGCTCGGAAATTGTCCTTTTTTGATCATGCAACCAACCAATTTTAAGTAACATAATTAAAAATTAATATTAAAAATTTTTTGCCTGCTCACATTCATGGGACCCGCCATGGGTACCTCAACGCATGCGCATACCCCGTGTGTGCTGTTTTTTTGTTTGAGTTTTTGTAGTTTTCAGAGAATGAATTATGACTCTTAAAAGTTTCTACGGTTGAATGAAGTAAATGTGTTTGCCATTTACTTGTATTTTGCATAGTTACTGAGGTATTCTTACCAAATTTACAACTGGGGAAAGTATGAGAATTCCAGGTTCAACTCCGACGCTTCCAGTCACGCCAAACAAGCCGTGCACACGAAATCAACAGTCGGGTTGCGTAGAATTACATTTTACGACTATATCATATATCCTAAGCTTTAATTATAGTTATAGATATGAAATAAATCTTATCTGGATTTGGATAAGAAAAAAAGGAAAGAATAAAAAGACAAAAACTGTCCGGATACGGGGCACCTGACATCGATACTTAATGAATGTTTCTGGCCTCCGTTATTTCAAACAAATCGAAGTTCAAGAAGAATCGATAAACTTTCTGAGAACTTGACTTCTTTAAGTATATCGTAAAGGCTTTTGTTCTTGGGCCATCGTAGTTTAACGAGGAATAAAACACAAACAGCGGTGATAAACATATCAAACTTACGCGTTTTAATAACTTGACGTTGACGTTTCGTATGCTACGCAACATACATTTTCAAAAGTGGAATAAAGACCGTTACAATTTTATGAAAACTATATATGAAATGTAAATAAGGGGTCTGGAAACGAGATTAAGAAACATCTGTTTCTTAACAGTAAAACAATAAAAGCTTAAGCTAATTAGTAAAGTATCAGCTTCTCACTGCTGACGTTTACATTAAGGGCCGGCTTAAGTTCTTGGATAAGCAAAGTTTCTTTTATTTTACAATGATAATCTGTTTTACCAGAAGCTAGAATATCAAAATGATCCCACTTGATGTTGTGACCTGTGGCTCTTATATGGTCAGCAATGGCTGATGTGGGCTCATTCTTAGTGAGAGCCCTGAAATGTTCCGTTTTCCTATCATGAAGCCGTCTTTAATTATCTTCACGTTAAATATAAAACAGTTTCTTTGAAAATATCGCATATTACCTACCCTTTCTGAGCAGCACTTATTTTTCTGCGCAGTAAACAGCGTAAATATTAGCCATAAAAAGTTTACTCAAGTGAAAAGAACGGCGTCTTTTGCGACTGTTTCGCAAGCTTTAAACTCGCCAAAACTTTCATCTTAAAGCTGAAATGTTCACCTTTCATTGAAACACTTCGTTTACCGAGAACTGAAAAGGGCGCCTCACTCAAAAATTGAGTTTTTGTTTGAAGTGTCCGGATACTGGTACCGTCGGGATAGTACTGGGCAACATACTTTACGGAAACCAGAGGTTTCTTTCCCATACAAATCCTCATATTTCGAAATTATGTTACGCAACAACGCCGATGTTCGCCGATGCTCATAGCTTGGGCTACCTGTAGTATAAATAAAGTATTTATTATTAGTAGTATTATTGTTATCGAAATGAGATACTAGCTCATGCGCAGTCATTTTCAGCCCCGTTGTCGATGCACGTCCGGTGCTCGACGTCGTTTGGAGAGATCACGAAGAGACAGAGTCATAGAAACTCATAGAAGCTGGAAAGTGGTGAGTTAATTTCAAAATAATACTTTGTTACCTTACGATTTTCATTTTCTCTTGATTTTATAATCTAAGGACTTATACAAACGGTGTAAATAGGTAAACAGAAGGCCCGTAGCAAGCATAAAATGACTGGGGCGCTGAGCGAGTGGCCCACATTAACTCCCCAGGCCCCGGTTTGGTCCCTCGGTTAATGCATACTTCTTGGTACATGTCAGATATTTGTCTACAATACCTTTTGTTCTTGTCTTTAATTTTCAGTTTGTGTTGACTTTGACGAAATATAGAACTTGTTTGGGATATCGTTCGCTGAAAATTTGCCAAACAATATTGCTTTCGGTTTTCGTTCTCTCCAACGAAATCATTAGCTACGTCTACAAGGGTCAGAGCATCTGTTCTGTCCTTGAGAACATGCAACATCATGAGGTGGTTCAGTCTAGAGTCTCCCGTTGTTGAGCGCAATACGTCTTCACCCGCCGGAGGCCAGGGTCTATTAAAGTACAGGTCACTTTTCCACAGGTCAGAGTACAGGTCAACATGTTCACCCGCTTTAAAGCTGAAAACGATCTGAATTACACAATTCCAAATTGCCCAGAAGAACAACAGTACATAATCTTACGTACTATGATCGACAATACTTTGGACAGCTGTCCATTTTAGTAGAAAAATCCCACTTTTGTAGCAGAATTTAATTCAAGTCTGAAAATTTCTGGGGGGCCTCGAGCCCCCTGCCCCTCCCCCTGCTACGGGCCTGGGACTCGTTTCTCAAAAGTCCCGATAATCAACGGGCCCGTAAAGCTGTTTGGGTTTGCATGAAAGATAGAGGTTTCAATAGTTCAGCATCTAACATGATAAAACTATCAGTTAACGAAACAAAATGGAGTAGTTTGCTAGCTAGGACCCGCTCTCTTATTCTTTATATTTCGATTTGAATATTTGATTTTGGGCCCGAAAAGTTACCGGGACTTTCGAGAAATGGGCCCCTGAATAGTCGGTAAATAGAGCAGCATTCCCCTCCTTCTCTTTTTGCACTTTTCAGGGTTGTTATCTTTGATCTCTTTTAACACTAGGAGTAATCGGAGTTAGGCATACAGGTAGC
Source organism: Porites divaricata (assembly GCA_038088405.1). Taxonomy (NCBI): domain Eukaryota; kingdom Metazoa; phylum Cnidaria; class Anthozoa; order Scleractinia; family Poritidae; genus Porites; species Porites divaricata. Next base: position 11,148,483 of record JBBMOI010000013.1, read on the forward strand.
AGTTGAGGAGGAAGGTTAGTTGCGATATAGATAAATATGATTATGGCATATTTTGAATGTAAGAGTTGCGTACAGCGAAACCTCTATTTAAACTGTGTATCATTATAAGAACGTTTTCAAAAGATATCGTATGGCTCAGTGTCAAGAGCTTGTAATCGGAGGAGACATTGGCCAGAGCTCGAGTGGGTCGGGCGTGTAAATGGAACATTTTGTTTTACTGGCACGTGTTACAGGGCACAGTTGCTCAAAGGTCGATTAGTGCTTATAAACCGGAATTCTCTTTCTTCCAAAAACATTTCTTCGGATACTTTTCTCTGTTATTTTTAAGAGCATCCAAACATCAACTTGTTGACAAAATGAATTCCTTTGAATTTACTGTTTTAAAAGCTTTCACATCTGAATTTAAACTTCGCACTAACCCTGTCAAAGCCGTCAATGGAAGGTGTGTGTGGCTCACGTCAATAACCTTTCCAGTAATTTGGTCGAGCGTGTTGATTTCAGTGTCTCGAGAGTGGTGCTACCATGGGCTGGTTTATAAGTTTTTCCTAAAAACTCTTGTCTATGGCTGGGATGCATGATAATTAAACGGGATGGTGATTTTAGTGCTCTTGATGAATGATATTCATTAGTCAGAGGTTCCAGGCTCCCGTCATCATTAAGAGAAAAATTTTCATGTTATTACTGAAAAAAGCGCTGCTAGCATAAACTTCACTTTTGGCTAGTTTTCAGCACAGAAATTGTCATATTTTCTTGATCGAGCAACCTATCATTTTTTGCCCAGGATAAGTGTTACGGGCACATTAAGTAACATAATTAAGACAGAATCCACCAGGAAATCGAGTAATTTAATAGGCCATTTCCGAGTTCCAAAAAATCTCACTTTCAAAGCGAGGCTAAGTGCGAAGCCATTGATATGAAAATGATTTTCAATTGTTATGCAAATAAAACTCATTTTCACAACAAAGGTTTCGCACTTAGCCTCGTTTTGAAAGTGAGATTTTTTGGAACTCGGAAATGGCCTATTATAATGCAAATATTTCTCATTTTCACAACAAAGGTTTCGCACTTAGCCTCGTTTTGAAAGTGAAATTCTTTGGAACTCGGAAATGGCCTATTTTCAGAGGATAAAAACCTTGTACCAGAATAATGTAATAAAATAGAAAATATTGCATCTGTACTAACACCAAAGAAAATTTCTCATGGAAGTCTGAGAAAATGAATGTCAAATTTCAAAAGCCGTGAATTGTGATTTATTACCACAGGTAAAATTCTGAAAATTTCATGTGTAAGATGTAATTCTTTGCAATTGGACAATCATTTTCTCAGGCTCTCTTGAGAATTCTTTTTTGGTGTTACTACAGATGATTTTATTACATCTTTAGCCCTTGAAAAAATGTACTTGAAAGAATGCAATGTGCTTTAAATTATTCTGGTACAAGATTTTTGTCCACTGAAAATCAAAATGACTCAGTCTCCTGGTGGATTCTGTTTTAACAATTGATAATTGTTTTTTTTTTGCCTGCTTATTGTCACATTCATGGGACCTGGGTCCCACAGGACTTTTTCCACACAACTCCTCAACGCGTGCGCATAACTGACTGGCATGGTTACCCAAGATATCGCGTCTGTGTGCTGGTTTTTTGTTTGAGTTTTTTTAGTTTTCAGAGAATGAATTAAGACTCTTAAAAGTTGTTTCTACATGTAAATAGAGTAAATGTGTTGATTGCTATTTATTTGTATGTTGCATAGTTATTGAGGTATTTTTACCAAATTTAAAGTAAAATGGAAAGGCATAATTTCTGCATATTTTGCTAAATGAGCATAATTTACAAAAACTAGAATACTTATTGATATAATAAATATTGTATCAATAACAAAATTCTTGACTCTGTTTGGTTCTTAACAGCCCATATTTAGAGCTTAATTATGCTATTATAACTGCAAAACAGACAATTGACCTGTCCGATTACCAGGAGCTGGTAATCAGATAGGTCAAATGGGACAGTTATGTTAAAGAACCAATAAAAATCAAGTAGCAAATGCCACTAGCCAATGAAATTTAAGTACACAGCACATGATAACCAATCAAAATCAATGCAAAAATAGTGACCAAGTGTAAATAAGGTATATGGTAAGTTGCCCAGGCTCAACTGGAAAAGAAAAATTGAGGAGACTAACTGATCCAGCGACTTTGTTCAGAAATCTTTAGGCTTTTACAACTTTCTAAATACAATTGATTTACAAAGCGTTGAAAGTAGAGGGGGAATACAGGAGGGTAAATCCCCCTCCCACTTACTGTTTGGGGCAATTTCTCCCTCCTGTCCTCCTTAAACTTGGTTGGCGGTGAGCAACACAGGACTCCTGCACTTAGTTGTAAAGGAAGTTCATGTCTGGCGGCACTACCACGACTTAAAATAAAGATTTTTACCTTTATCTTTTATTTAGATCATGACAGATTTGAAAGTTATTGGCGCCGGACTGGGTCGTACTGGAACTAAATCCCTGCAGCAAGCGCTTGTTCTCTTAGGATTTGGACCTTGCCATCATATGTTCGAATTACTCCCAGATAATAAAGAGCATTTGTGGCAAATGTGGAAAGAGATATTAAGTAGCAGTGAGGACAAGAGTGAAAATCTGAAAGAAGCCCTCAGGGGTTATGTGGCTACTGTAGATTACCCTGGCTGTTTATTTTACAAAGAGTTTCTTCAGTGGAATCCTGATGCTAAAGTGATTCTTACTGTGCGAGATAATCCTGAGAAGTGGGTTGAATCTGCTCGAGCGACAATTTTCCCTGTCGAATCTACTAGAGAATCTGATTCCAATTCAGCACGACAAGAATTTTTGGATTCCTTTAACGCTTTTGTGACCAAAGTTCATGGTGTTGACCCGCATAAACAAGAAACTGATTTACGGAAGTTTTATTTAGATTGGAATGAAGAAGTGAAAAGGAATGTCAAGGAAGAAAATTTGTTAGTTTTCAACGTTAAAGAGGGTTGGGGTCCTCTATGTAAGTTTTTAGATGTTCCAGAGCCCGAGCAACCATTTCCAAATGTGAATTCCAAGGAGGCTTTCCAAAAACGATTTGCAAAGCATTAAGTTTAAAAAAACTGAACTTCAGTTCTGATCTGGAACAAAAATAACAGTCTTATTATAAGAGTCTTAGCCTGCGATTATAGCCGTCTCTCCTCGCTTCTCGCCGCTCAGGGTAAACTAAGGCATGGGCCCCCAATGATTCAGTCAAAAAGTGATGAGGTTGGTCTGTGTCTGAGCACTTAAGCACTAGAAAGATGAGACCAGATACATACATGTGTAGCGTCTGTCAATTTTGTGTTTTTCAATTATGCAAATGTTGTCACGTGACTTCACATGGCCAGAAAACAATTAAAAGTCTTTAAACAAAAATGGCAACATAGCATAATTTTGGGCATAATTCCCGTCGTCATTACTATTTACGAGCATAATTTTCATGTATTTCCTGAAAAACGCACTGCTAGCAGAATTTGCACTTTTGGCTAGTTTTTCAGCTTGGAAATTGTCCTTTTTTGATCATGCAACCAACCAATTTTAAGTAACATAATTAAAAATTAATATTAAAAAAATTTTGCCTGCTCACATTCATGGGACCCGTGGGTCCCACAAGACTTTTTCCACACGACTCCTCAACGGTTACCCTTTCAGCGGCAAAAAATGTCTGATTGGTCGTCGCGCGACCACGTGACATTGCCAAATTCAAAATGGCGGCAATACCTCCATAGTTTGTTTATTCCAGTGGAAAGAAGGTTAATTGCGGCTTAATATAAGTTGCAAATGCAAATCGGATATTTTTAGAGTAGCCTAGACTTTTTATTATCCTCTTCACCTATTCCTATGGGATTTGTTTCCTGCGATGATCGCAATTTGGCCGGTTTTGGGGATTCAACTTTGGATCACGAACGAAAACAATGTTTCTGAAAAAAGCAGGGTCAGTAGAAAGAATGGCCTTTGTTCACAGCTCAATGCAGCAGATAAATAAGACACTATGGGTCCTTTGAAATTGCTTAGACACCTGGTATTTATTTTATTGTTATTTCTTTCCCAAAAGGTAAAGGAAAAATAATTTTTCTCCAGCAACACTTTCCAATTTACATAAAAAGCTTGAACATGAGCTAAATGAACTTTAGTGTCTGCATTCAGTCTTTTCATTGAGAACAGGTGCAATTTCAATAACAAAACTTCAAAGCCGTCTTTGACCGACCAAGGTTTTTTTTCTTTTCAATGGTTATTGTGCTTGATCTGAATAAGATAATGAAATTTTGAAAATTTGGGGAATACTACATACTATATTTTAAAAGTCAAGTGTTAGTTGGAAAAATACTGATTATAATTTTAAAGTATATAAAGGTTTAAAAAGTGATGCATATAGTATAAAGTGCTACAAAGGAGTAAAAACCCAGATCTTTCCATAAATAAATTTTATTGACACTGTCAGGGACATGTGCTTTCCTTGAGTACACATTTGTTTGTTAAAAAATCTTGTTTGTGAGGCTGCACTTTGTTTGATGCAGGATCAAGCAATCTTTTCTGAAGAGAAATGAAAAGTAAAGTATGTTAACATGTCAGATACTTCAACACTGCCTTAGCCAACAACCAAGAAGAAACTGAACTTCAAATCAAGAAACAAAGTGAAAACTACTTCACTGTGAAACAACAGCCACTTCATGATCAAATATATATTACTTTAAATTCATGCAAAATGTAGACCTGATGAAAAGTTTATAGGAAAAGAAACAAACTATAATAAAAAGGAAACTATAATTTTGTGAGTGTCCTCTCATAATTCTGACACAAGATCAAAATTGGAAACTGCACATCCTACACAACTGCATTTATCAACATGATCCAACTAAACTTTCATTAAGACTCAAAGTTTACTCCAATTTATAACTTGCATGGCTCCCAAAAACTGTAAGCTAAAAACGATGCATATAAAAACAAACGCATTCACAGAAAAATTACCCTATTCATCTCCTTCCAGCATCCAATTTTTGAGCAAAGAAGCACCCCCCGAGAGAAAGCCTTGCGTGTAAAAATTTAGTGCTAAAAAATTGTACACGGGGGAAATCATGTCCGTAAGTGCAGTTCCTAACGCGGAAAGTAACAAGGACCTCGTTGTGGATAATCCCAAGCCAAATTTATTAGCAAAATAATCTAAACTTCGATCCTTCTATTAGCCTAAATGTACAGCAGCTGTACACATTGTAAACAGAATATTTTTTACACATCAAATGTTGCTGGACTTATCGAACTGTAGCTCTGTAGCTCCAAGACGGTCTTAGCGTTTTAATGAAAACACTCTCACATTTTCTCATTCTACAGTTCGGATAAAACTTAAATTTCGGTAACATACAAAGCTGTAATAATAAACAACAACAATGAAATGTAAAGTCGATGGACAAAATCACGTTTCGAACGACGCACTTTAGAAAACTGCCGAAGCCCGGCCGCTTTCGATCCACTAGCTACAAGACAATTTACACACCAACACAATGGGTAAGAATAATTCTTGACCTTCGTTATAATTTCCCTTTGTACCGAGTGACACGAGATTAAGTTGGGCCAAGCGTGAGCTTTTTTTTCTGCCATAAACAGTGTCACGAGGAGATAAGCATCTAAATATAGTTTTTCCAAAACAAAGCCCAAGATTGTCTGTCCCTCGCCTTTTTTTTTGTTGAATCCGTGATAGGAAACTTGAACTAAACAACAAAAACATTTTGGATAGAATTGTAAGACGCTCTTCGATCAACAGTCGAATAATGTTATCGAATGTTAGATTCACAACCAAAGTCGAATTTTGACACAAAAACGGGATACACATTTAACAAAACTGTCGCTTCCGTGCACCTCGGTACAAGCTAATTTATATACCAAAACAAAGCTCAATAATTTTTCTTCCACTACTTTATAATTTCTTTTTGTACCGACTTGCACGGAACATGCAGTAAACAAAGAGAGTAATCAAAGAAAGACTATCGTCAACTCGTGGGTACGTTGTTTAGAAAATAATCAATTAGTTATCACCTCTGCTTTTCCCACAGTAAATTTTAGGAAATGATAGAAATTCAGATTATAAATATACTATCCTTGTTCTGGAACCACAATACTTTTCTTGCTGCACGAAGTGCCGAGTAAAAAATGGACAATTTCTGTGTTTTATACTATAAGCCGATCTTGCGAGCCCTCAGTCTCTTGGTTTGCGGTCTATAGAATGTGTAACAAAACGACTAACGAAACTGTAACGCGAACAAAATAACCCATTTTTCAGAGGTTTTCAATGGGTTTTGATGTTCTAACGACAAACACATCTCCTCTGGACCCTGTGGCCATACTTAACCGATTGAAAAACCGACTCGAAGCAATCGGATGAAATTTAAGGCTAATTGAAATCAGGTTACTGACAGTAAAAAACAATGTAAACACATTTCATGGCAATGAAAGAACATATGCGATACAAAGTCGACACAACTCCACCGCTTAATAGG
>JBBMOI010000013.1:11160000-11185000 GCA_038088405.1 Porites divaricata
AATTGTTGCTTTGTTTATAAGAGATAGCCGGTTTCCAGGCTCCGAGATAGTCGGGTCCCCGGGGATTGAGAAAGCGCGAATCGCTTACCTTTCACTTCCGCGTCTTCCCACTATCTGAGAGCCCGGAACAGGCTAAAAAGAGAAAGCGGGCTGACCCGCTTTGCGCTTGCCGATTTCTCGGCTCGAGAAATTTATTGTGGGCAGCCCGGGTAACAGGGCTACTCTACCCATGCGTCACTTCAACAGAAACCGCTCGAATCCTCACTGCTTTCGTGCCACTGAAATACAGAATCAAAAACGCCGGAAATTCAATTTTTTTATATTGGCTTTCCCGCTGGAAAACTATTTTCAGAGCCCGCTATGTTTGCAGGACCAGAACGAATGGACGCGCTATAAATAATCACGTGGGTGGTAAAGGAACCTGTTAGTGGTTTTCACTTTGTTGAAAGAGTACTGACGAGCTGTCATGATGCAAACGTAAAGGTTTACGCAACACGTGACGCAGTTTTAAAGCGACTTGGCGTGAAATGACATAACGACTTCTGTAATCCACAACAGAATTTACGCAATTGTATTCAAATAATCTAAACATCAGTCCAAAAATAATATTGCTAAGTCAGAAATAGCAGTCAGTCAATATTTCTACGGTGCAAATTTTAAGAGTACAATTATTCTGGAACCAAATTTGGGAGTCTTTGCTTAAAATGGTGAACTCCAAATCGAAAAATCAGGTGGGGGGGAAACGGAGACAAATTCGCCAGTTTTCCCTTTCGAACCAAGAATCGATTGAATTCATAAAATAAGACCATCAACACAATTTTTCCATAAAAAATAACCTTATACGACTGCCAAAATAAATCGCTTAAACTTAGTTTGTGTTGTGCGCTACGTGACTAGATCCGTCCCGGGCTCCTATATTTAACGGCGCAGAAAAGTAAAATAGATCTAAAGATTCTTTAAATAAAGCGCACGAACACAGGAACCGAATACTATGCTAATTGCTAAAATTTTGTGGTTCTCGTTTCAGCTTAAAAATACAAATTTAATTGAGGTAGGAAAATCGCACAAATCATAACTTATTTTTAACGGCTTTTGAAAAACATGCCTTTTTTTTATCTTTGTTTTGTGGACGAAGTTTCTCGATGGACTGGGAAGAGATCGAAATGTCTTCTACGAAAGTGCTTTTTGAGTATAGCAAAATAAATTCCTCAGTAAAAAGATCATTCTTCTTAATTTGTCCTTACAGTGAAATGTTACTGAGTAACACCTACACCAATTATAATTTTCGCCACATTCGTGCCGTCGCGAGTTTAAAATGTTCAAGAAAAAAGATTTGATCATTTAATCTGCTAATTTAACACATGCTTACTGCGTCACCGGGTAAATAGCTGTAAATTATCATAGAACTTAGTAAAGAAGTTCAAGGTCGCTCATCCCCTCTCGAGAGTTGAGAGAGCATCGCGTTATAAAATAAAAAGGGGCTTCTGAAGAGCAAGAATAAATTTAAAACGTAGAAAGTTCAGCTCTTTGCGTGCATTTTGAGTCAAGGTAGTGGTTGTGGGGGTTTATAGCCCAGGATCAGCGAGGATCGCATAAGCGCTTATGAGCCTGTCATGCATAATGGACCTGTGTGAAATGTTCACAACATTAATTACATAAAAATTATTTTTAGTATATCGCACTCAAAATTTCACTAATAGATAATACTGCTAATGGCTGCACTAAAATTAAACGGGTATGACGTATTTAGAGCTTGATTAGAGATGCTAATAAAGTAAGATTGCATAATTATGTACAGCTGTCACTCAAAAGGGACCGGCTTGGGTCGGCTGTGTGCAAGTTAAGCTAATAAATTATACGGCGAGACCTTCGTGGGTGATTGATTCAGTCAATTCTTGATCTTTTTTATCAGGCTCTATTTTCGTGGGCCTAATCTCAGGTTATACTCAAACCGAATTACCATCTCCTAACTGGGCCTCATAAGTTTTTATTGTTAGCCACGAGATCTTTTTCTTCACTGCCAGGCAAATTATATCTATATAACTGACATAAACAAAAATTTAAAAACAAAGAGAGATAGACGGAGGGGTTTCAGCCTGCCACGAGCGTGATCTACGGTGCTTGTTTTCCTCCCGCTGGCACTTGATGTGTCAGTTCTTGAAATGCCAGGAGCATTCTTCTTCTTCGCCTAGCTATTGGGCTCTCAGACTGCTGCCCCTACAAGTTGATTTAATTTTTAAAGGTGTTCAACATTTTTCAGATTTTTAAGAAAATGAAACGTTCGGTTGGTCACGAACTTGCAGGAGATTTTAAGTCGTCTTTAAGGACAAGTTTCAATTAAGTTATCAACTGTACTTATATAAACGTTTGCCTGATTCCGGGAATCTGGGATACAAGAAAGGTGCAATGCACGTGCATAAATCCAGATGAGCTCGATCATGAGTTACCGCACGCAGTATTATGAGTCACGCGGTTTAGCGTTATGTAAGTGCGTGTTAATGCGTTTCACACACAAACCAGGTGATCAGGTGAAACGAGGGAGCGGACATTCTCTAACCTCAGTGAAAACAAATTGCTTCGAATTAGCGAAATAGTAACAATCGAACGATTTTACTCTCGCATGCACGTCGTTATTAGTTTTATGATGTATACCTTCTTATTCAAGTCTCAGAGCAAGAGATATGTTGATTTCTTGTTAATAATTAATTGCTTGAGGGGGATTCCGGGACCGGAAAAAAATTGAACATTTCATTTTCGTACAAGCGGTTACATTTCGCACTTGAAGAAGCACTCATAACTGGTGAGATCAACACTAGTTCAAGCGTTTGCAAATCATGCTGACAGTTGTCCCAAAATTCAAATACGGTGATACGGATTTTAAGTTATGTTTTTGCAAGCTCGCAAAATAATGTCATGTGCTGGTGCACGCAATTTCAATTAAAATGTTGACTCGGTAGGTACCAGGTGACTTACGTGGTTCAGGGTTAAGAGTCACTTAACTAAACATGGGTTAAGTCATGTGTACTATGTACGAAAGTACAGATTTCATGACCTCGAATTTCTATCTTCAAGGCGAAGAAAACCATATTTTATTCTTTGAATGTCCCAAATAGAAATAGTATTTAACGAACAATGGTGAATAACAAACGCTTGCACTTGTCCCTAAAGGGAGCTACACAATAATCTTAATATTATGAGTCTAGTTTGATCTGTTACACCCGGCTCCGGGGACCGGAAATGACCCGCAGGCCAGTTTATCCCAGACGATGATTTCTAGAAGAAAGAATTCGTGACAGGGAGCTATGAAACTCGTGCAAAGTGATACAACAGTTTTTAACCTTTTTTTATGTTTATTAAATTCTTTAAAATTGTCCTCCTAGATTCTCTGATTGTCAAACCCGTGCAAGAGCTAAATGGGAATGCATACGTGTGTTTTAAGGCGTGCGAGTCACGCGAACAGGGTTAATTGATTTTGCGTAAGTTCTCCTTAAAAAAAAGGTGATTGAGATGAAGGAAACTATGTAACATTATCAAAAGCAAGTAAGCCCCCCAAATACTCTGGATAAGTGAAACACTTGTATTATGGATATTTTTCAAACTCTTCTTGTAAAAGTGTCGAAAACCTAGGATGATCAGCTGAACACAAAATATGCTGAGATGTAAACTATACCATGTCTTACGTTGGTTTACGTAATCCACCTAAAATGCCTCTGGGTGCATGCACTCGTGCAAGGCGTGCGATTTGCGTGTTTTCGACCACGATGCACTTTTCCCTAACTAAAAACCATCCAGTAGTATAAATTAAGCAAACTGGTAAAATGTAAACGCCAGTGGGAAGAAAAAGTAAAATCTATTGGTATAGTTTTTGCACACTTCGAATTGATGTCACGAAATCTTCTGTTTGAGCAGTCATTTTCGTTCCCGGCCAAAAGTTGTCACGCAATCGCACACGGTCTCCGAAGCTAATTGAAAGACCCAAAAATCCAACTTTAAGGTCAGGCAGATGGCCAATAAGCTGCAACAAAAAAATATAAATGTATAAAGCGGCTCTACCTTTATCTATTTCACGTGTGTCAGGAACTGCTTTCGAGTTTTCATAGAATAAAACAAGCAACTTACGCCAAGGAGATTGTATGACCGACTGATCGAAGTCCTTGAATATGCAGGTTTGCTGTGCTTTAGCTAAGGCACTGAAGAGCAAGTTTGGACAGTCAACCGATTAGCGAGGAGCTCAAATTTTCCATCAATTTTAACTTAAAGAGCAGAGTGGCAATTTTGCAGAGGATATTTCTTGCTTCCCTGTTAGCGGCTGTCAGTGTCAGGAAGAGTTCAAGCGGGAATTCCCCTGAGCCACGCATAGCCCTCTTATAACTCTACCGGATGTACAAAGATGATGAGATAAAAAAATCTTTTATTTACATATTCATGTACCCCTGACGCATTAAGAAACCTTTTTTTCGCGTCGAAAAGTTTTTTCCCCCGAAACATTCGTCCATCCGCCTTGGGTTTATATTTAGCTGCAATATATTGGCATTTCCCAATACGCTGTAATATTACTATTTTTATTGATATACGCTACGGTTCGCTTGCGATAAATTGCAATAGCAAAAATTTAGCAGGGTTCAGCTTTGTGACTTCTTGCCAAATAATTTGAAATTATTTCATATATTTGTTAACAAAAAGGAAAGTCGTCCACAAGCGGTGGGGAGCTGTTTTTGCAAAATCATAAATATTCTCTCGCTAATGGCACAACCGGCACAACTAATTATAGAAATGGAGTGGGGAAAGCAAAAAACATCACGATCAAATACTTCCCCATTTTTTTTGGATTTTTTTTTTAATCCATCTGTCTGACGAATTCGGAAGCAGAGCTGAACCGGACAAAATAGGAACGTAAACCAACACGTTCGCCGCTTTTGCCCTTGGAGCTCGCGTGGCAGAATCATGTTTTCAGGTCACGTTTGGTTTAGACCGGAAACTTTACAGAACGCGTTCTCATTGGTTGACATTACGATACGGATCTCGTGCAGCCAATCAGAAACGAGATCTTGTTTTACGGCTTTCGCGCTCGTGATAAAACACTGACACTGTTTATAACAGCCTGCTTGATTGGTAATCGGTCATAAGAAAGTCATTTGCGCGCGGTACAAGTTAGTTGGAGAGAAGCAGAATCAAACCAGCGAATCTTTTTCCTCTTTTTGAGCACGAAAACATGCTCGACAGATTTCAAGAAGAAGACTTGGAAGAAATTAGTTTCACTGAGAAACCTCTTAAATACAGCCGTTGCATTTGTTTGGGTTCAACGAACTTTTCGTGCAAAACAAACAAGTTTGAGCTGAGCAGGAACACGAACGAAACTTTGTGGATCGCTTCGGAAAAAAACAGCAAGGAAATGATTCCAAACTCGGTCTGTGAAATAGGCCGAACACTAGGGTCTGGAGGATTTGGAACAGTATTTGAGGCAAGTTTGGAGGGCAAAAAACTTGCTGTCAAAAAAATGCACAAAAACGTAAAAAATCCTCATGCGCTCTACGAAACCGTTCAAGCTGAAAAATTAGTCCTGCCTTTGAAGCATCCGAACATTGTGCGGACTTTTGCTGTTCTTGAGCGTGAAAACTTGGAAGATGTGTGGATTCTGATGGAATATGCAGGACATCGGACCCTACAGTCTATTATTGACGATGACCGAGAAATATTGGACAACACACGTCGCTGTCAATTTATTCGTGACATAGCCTGTGCCTTGAAATTTGTCCACGAGAACAGTCTTGTACATCTAGACTTAAAGCCTGCAAACGTAATCGTAAATAGCAACGATCTGTGCAAACTGGGCGATTTCGGGTGTTGTCAAAGTATAGAACTCACGGCGAAGGAAGAACTATCTCTTCCACCCAGTCCCTCGCCCAGCCCGAGAAGCCTTCTCACAGGAACTTTTGCGTACAGAGCTCCGGAACTCTTAAAAGGGGAGCTACCGAGTGGTAAAGCGGACATTTACTCGCTTGGGATCTGTCTATGGCAAATGCTAACTCGCGAGCAACCTTACGGACTAGAGAGCCACTTCGTCGTTATTTTTGGAGTTGTTGCGCACCATTTGCGCCCCACTCTCGAAAATTTACCACCAAGTGCGTCAAGCGAAAATGCTACTGGCGCTTATATTGGACTCATGAAATCCTTGTGGCAAGCAAGCCCGATCGACAGGCCCAGTGCGCAGCAAGTTTTAAAAGCACTAAAAGACATCGAAACCACGTGAGTTTGAAATGAGCAAGAGCGGAACTTGTCCAAAACATTGTACAGTATTTTATTTCTTCATACTAGACTTGCAGCGCCTAAATCTCCTCTGATTACTATACTACGTTGTTATTTATTTTTCCAAAGAATTCTCTAAATTATTTTCATAGAAATGGAAGTGGAAATTGTATTTCCGCATTTGGAAAAAAAATGAGGTCAACAGGATTTGACCAGTTCGTGTTGAAATTCCGTGTATGTTGGTGAATTTTGTAAGCTGTCACGGCGATATAATTAGCATAAATTTGCAAATTTCATTTACGACTCAATACAAAAGCAACTTACGCACTTCGCTTGTTTGCCAGAAATAGTGTTTCACCAGTTATCGCACAACTTCTATTTCTTTAACCTTATTAGGAACTGGATTCGAGAAAACAACTTTTGCATATTTTGCGATTATTTATTTGTTTATCCTTCACTCAAAACGTACTTCCGTGACCAGGGGCTTATGTTTTGAAAATTGCCATTAGTCAAAACTGCTTTCTCATCCTAAAGTGGCTTTTTATAAGATTCAGTGCAAATACAAGATAAATGTATTTATCAAGTTTCCATGGGGATTAACAATAAGCGAATTTGTAAGGAGTCGCAAAATGAGATTGCAGTATTTCTCGCAGACAGCATAATCTAGTCAGGAAATTTCTCTGAGAATTTTTTATTAAAATTCAAAGCTCTGGGAAAAACCAGTTTGAAACCTTTTTCTGCTATTTTGACTATTTCTTTTTGTTTTAAATATATTTTAATATCTTTCATGATAGTTATCCAGTATTAAACTGGTGAATTTTTTTAGTGAAATGTGAGAGAGAATGGAGGGTTTCCTATTCTCTCTCAGTGAAAACTGATTGAATTGAAGAATTTGGTCTTGTAATATTCATGGACTGTATTTTTTAATTACTTCAAACAAACTGTCAGTGATTAATATATGGTATAAGAATCGATTTGATGTATATAAAAAATATAATGATAACTTAAGTCATCCATGAACAATTTCAGTTAAAAATGGATGGTGAAAAAAATAGAATTGTGCATAGATTCCTATTATACATGCAGAGAAGAATGGAAATTTATTTAAAGACCTTTTAGGATTCCTTGCCTTAATGTTGTAATTAAGGAGATTATAAAATAGATTTTATAGCAATGACAGAGTAGTATAAAAATAGTAATTTCCAAAAATACAAGAAAAAGGATGCAATAAATTTCAGTGTTAAAAGGAAATCTGGTGATAATTTTGTCTGTGTACAAAAGCTCCAACCTAGATATGACCATTAAAATATTCCAGGGACAAAAGTTAAAGCACTTCAAGTCTGCTATGCTGGGCTTTGCATGATCAGAAACCTGAAGTTAAGTCATGCAGAATATCATGATTATCCAAATATGAGCCCAGTATTATTTTTATCCTTATGACAACAATAACTTGACCTTGAACGACATTTATAGGGATGAGGTAACCCAGCTTTAACTTTTGCACATGCACCAGCTCTTGCATGCAGTGACATGTGATGCAACAGTTATTAATAAATATAATTTGACAATATGGTTTACAAGGCCAAAGTGTCAGAGATAATAATATTTTCATAAAAATCCACTTAAAGCTTTTATTAGAATTTTACTTTTCTTCTTGGGGGAAGGGGCAAAGTCATGATGTATGTAAACATACTTTGGGATGTGACCTTTTAGAGTATCCTGGACTACTTGTTTGTTTGATTTGATTAAACAGAGTTCAGTTCACAAACATGCACAGAGTGGACTTTACATTTTGGCAGGCCACCATGAATGTTTGCAAAACAGACAAAGAGTAAAGACTACTAATAATATTTTTCTCCAACAACACACAATTCTTTTATAATATTAATACCATCTGCCACAAGTGAACTGTTTTCTATGAGCCTTCCTAAACTAACACTGCTAGAAAAACTTCCTTTTTTAGCCTGTACATTTCTCTCAGTTTCTGCTTATACATGTACTATGTACTGGTTATAGCTAACCTTAATACTGTTTTAACCCTATTAAAGCCTTAGACCTGGAGGTTCAGAAAACTTATTTCAGAAACTTACTGATTTGTTTCTCAAGCCTGAAGATTTCTAACAGAAACAGAAAAATTTATCTGGTGTGGTATAACACTGTACTATACTAAAGGTCCAAATGAACAAAGTTCAGCACTGGCTGTGTTCAAATTTCTGAATATGTCCAATTACCGTAACTATAAATTAGCTATTAATAATTTATTGCAACTGCTGTTTTGTGCACTCTTGTAGTTGTCTCTGAAGTTCCTTGTCAGTTTTCCAGTAACTTTGCGGTCACAAAAAAATGAGTTTGCAGGGATGAAGAGAAGAAGAGAAGCTCAGATTACTTTGATTCAAGTACAGAATTTCCCTGTTGTGTTACTTACACAAGGCCATAAAAATAGATCCTGTCACCACCACATAAAAGTATCTTCTCATGGTAAACCTAAGAACAAAGCACATGCAGTTTGTTAAGTATCAAAGAGGATAGGTAAGTGGCAGAGCTGTATTATTCCAAGACTTGCTAAACCGGTATATTATTTTAAAATAGGTGGCTTCAAACACACAAAGAAACATACATTTAAAAAAAATAGGAAACATTGATTCTCTTCACAAATGCTTCCAAGATATCAAGATCAAATCATTAAGTTTACAACTGAGACCCACAATTTCCTCAAGGTACCATTTTACACCCCTTGTCTCTGAAATGTCACAGGTGTCCTGCCTATTGACCTTCTTTTTTTCATTTCACCTGTCTTCAGTGTACCTTTTTGGTGTCAACTTAATTAGAGATATGCTGCATAACCACTGCACATACAGTTTCCCAGATGACCAGATATTGGTCGATATTTAATATGGAGTTTGTGTGATTTGCATGAAAAATAATGCTTATTTTACAACTAACATACATGAATATCTTAAGTTTAGATGGAATTAAATAATACAAAATGGTTTCTTGTTTCTCCTACATACAAAGTTGGAAATATCATCAAATATACAGTAAGTTCTGCTTTCTGAGATATCATCAAAGTTACTCTGTGGCATTAAAGTGCATATCCAGTCAAAAGCTACTCTAGCAGCCTGAAATACTAAGAGAAAGTCCTGAGCACTCTATAATCTATGATTACGATACTGGTATTTACGATAACCTGCCAGAGGGGGGGGGGGGGGGGCACTCCCTTATTTGGTCTATTACAGGTATGTGCCACCGAACGGGGTATAGTTTTCAGGGTCTTGAGTCGTAAACAGGGTATGTAACTTCACTATTAAAGCATCTTGAACAGGGTGTCTTTTTGCACTGGAAGCCTTTCAAAGAGTGTGAAGACTTGCTATGAGTGGTCTACATTAGCAATACCAATAATTCTTTTCCTAAATATATATTTCCACGATTTTAGTGTGAAAACTTACTTAATTCTGTATGCAAAACAAAACAAATCAGGGTCAGAAAGTGGTGTCTCCTGCCTTAAACAGAGTAGTGAAATGAGCAATTTTTGTCTTAAACAGCAGGGTTGGGGTTTGAAAGCCTCTGCAGCACAGCTCTACCCAGACTTGAGTACCCCCCCCCCCCCACCTCCAGGGATAACCTGTACTATCCTGCCTCTTCAAACCACTCTCTAGAGAATGTATTGGAAGGGTATAATATGATGACATAACCATAGAATGCAGGGCCAACTATTATTCTAGGTATATTCAATGGGACAGCTTAGTGGCTCGCCAGTCAAATAAGATGACCTTATGGTTTAACTAGATCGGAAGTTTGCCAGTCACGACTGAAGAGCCACTGAGCCACCCCACTGCTAAAACATATACCCTTCTCATTCTTTAAGACTCTTTCTTTGATTGACATAACAGTAAAACCAGGGCCGTGCTCTGACAGAGCCTGGTAGTCCCTGGCGCCTAACTTTTGCCCTCGGGCAACTAACAAATCTTAGTTTTTTTATACAAATCATAAGCTGGGCACCCTGGATTTTACAGGCTCAGAGCGCTGGGCTCCCTTCAATTCTACTTAGACCACTGCCTTGGACACCAAGCTGCCAAGCCAATAATTAATACAGATTCTAATTCTTTAAGACTTTTACCCTGACTGACCTAAAACTGAGCTGCAAAGGACCTCTACAACATACACCTTTCTCATTGATTAGGACTCTTACCTCCACTGACCTAAAATCAAGCCGCCATGCAACTAATACATGCATTTCCTTTAATTTCTTAAAGATGCTAATTAAATGACCTTGACTGATGAGCCACTACCAAATATGCCTTTACTTGTTCATACACCTCTTGCTTTCTATTGAACACTCAATTTAACCTTTCTCATTTTTTATAATAATATCTCTTCAGCAAAGGTGGGGGAAAAAACCGCAAAAAGTCACGTTCATTTCAAATGCAAGCCAGAGGGGGACTTATATTTGTTGGAGCTTATTATAGCCGTATTTTTTTTTTGGTTACAGGTGGTTGGACCTTTAAATGGGGGGTTATAAGTGGTGGGGGGGTGGAAGAATGCAGGGCAATATATATATACACTGCAAACCTCCGATTTATTGTAAACCCCCCATCCCCTCCCCCCAGGGGGATTACTCCGCATTTCAAGTGACAGGGATGATCGAATGGGGGCAAAAATTAAAACCCAAAAATATCCCTTGGCCCTTAAACAAAATCCCAAAAAATCCCTAGACCAACATTTTACCCCTTAAAAATCCCGTGCTGAATTTCCTAACCACAAAAATTTCCAGAAAGCGTTAAATAATATAATACAAAAAATAGAAAAATTAGTAATAGAATGTTTGTATTTGTTTATTCATCACACCCTCTGGAGGAAGACCCTTTTTCACATCTGGTGGTGATTGTGACAACACTCGAGACACCCAAGAACATATTCTGTTGCAACAATAACATTATATAGAATGACAACTCTAAACTAGACCACCCTGGGCAAGAACATTACGAACAACATTACAAAGTTATTTTTGCGGGAACTATCATGAATCTTCAGATTGTTTTGAATATCCAAAAAAATTCCTACTTAATTCAAACCCCCAAAAATCCTTCAATCATCCCCGTCACTTGAAATGCGGAGTAATCCCCCTGGGGGGAGGGGATGGGGGGTTTACAATAAATCGGAGGTTTGCAGTGTATATATACAGCTATTTCGAGAAAGGTTGTCGGAGAAAGTGAACGCGACAACCCCGAAAGGTATTGTGGATGGTTTTTAATTCACTGCACTTGTTCCAATTTCAGAATGGTTGTTCTCCAGTAAAAGGGCTGTCAAATCATGCATTTAAAGCTATTTAAGCTGTTGCAATGATGACAGAATGACTATAGTATACTATAATATACCTGAATGCTCAAATGCAATAAATCTTGGAAAATTCTCAGGACAGTTCTGTTAACTACATTCTTCTACGACAGCTCTTTCTGTTAGATAGCTTACCTTAAATATGAATCCTTCCAGTGCTGACAAAATTTCATAAAGTTGAGCTTATTGGCAGCTGATAAGGGAGCAGACACTTATAAATACTGGAAGGCATGACTGTGTGAAGCTCTTGTCGGACTGTGCCGTAAGTACTAATGCACTGAATACTCGTAAGGAAAATTGAAATAGGGATGACAAGAGGAGTGTATAAATGCCCATAGCAAATGCCGGCCAAACCTGGGCCAAACACTTCCAAACACTTGCATTCCATTGGTTCATTTGTTTCGTTAGCCACAACCCCGACAACCCCCAAGAGTCTTTTTCGTTGGGTGGGAGGGAGGGGTGGGGTGAAGTGATGGCTGACCCGTGCGTACCCTGTGAGCGTTTCCGTTAGCCTCAGGTAGACTGGGAACTGACATATATGATAGACAAACAAAATGGCGGAGGAAGACAACTTGAACGAGCTAGTGCAAGTCACCGGTTCTCCTTGCGATGATATCGACCTAGCTGAAATGTTTGAAAGCCACAGTGGTACAACAGATGAACAGAATCATGTAGATGACAAGGGATCGGGTTCAGAATTCGACTCCGAGCGAGAAGAGCACGTCGAATTGTTGTCTTCAGAAAACGAACATTCGGATGGGTTTCCCAGCCTGGAGGGATATTCCTACGGAGTTACTCCGCCAAGAGATGTTAGACGGCAAAAGGAAAGGTCAAGAAAGGGGAAAGAAAAGGTTCAAGGCTTTCTAAAGAACTCTTTAGGTCGTGATTGCGTACCTAATTCTTCTGAAAAAGCGGAGCTGCACAGACGGATAAAGCGCGGCTCGACCCAACTGACCACAGAGCGTGCGTTCCAGAGAAAGCTGAAGAGAAGCAGCGTTGACGTGCCTTTCAATGTAAGCTTTGATAGCGGCGTTCGTTTGCCAGATTGTGCAAAATCTTTAGAAATTCCAAGCATCAAGATCGAATCAACAAGTCGATTCATGTCTCTGGACTGCGTTCGCGAAGATACAACAGACGGAAGTCCTGATGACAACGGCACTGGAGGCATTCCGATGAAGCGGACGATTTCCCGGAGCCATCCCAGAGCTACACGCTCAGAATCTGATCCTCGCAGCTCAAAATCCCGAAGTTACCTCAATCCGCATTGCCCAGAGACAAGAATGGAATTTTACAGAACATTTTCTCTGCTGATCAAGCTTGGCTCCCTAGCTCATAATCAACAGGATGGTCAAAAACAGCAAGTAGTTGGCAATACTGCGGAGAAGCAGAACTCAGAGGAAAACAAAAAATGGCAGGTGGAATTGTCACAGGCACTTTGGCTGGAGCTTCAAGCTTGGCATGCTAACAGGACAATGGATGAACAAGATATGCATTTGGTGAAGGCACGTGCTGAGGTAGAAAAGGTGTTGGATGAAGTCATCAATTTTAAGGTGAAAAAAACAGATGCCGCAGAGATTCTGTTTGATGTTGGTGATACAACTGCTCAAGATGGAAATAGTGAACAGGTTGACAATAACGTAAATGTGAATGGAAACAATGACAGTGAAACAAATGAACCATGCTGTCAATCATTCAGTTCCTCTACATATGACTCTGAAAAGAATCCTGAAGGAAATCAGACATGTGGTAAAGATTCCGCACTTGACATTCAAGAAGAGGAAAATGCTACAACCCAAGAAAATGAGCAGTTGACTTCATCCAAGGCAAATGACAGTGATGAAGGTTCTGTTTCAAATAATTGTACTGATATGAAAGCAGTGAGGCGAAAGTTGTGGTTGGACTTGGATAAAACAAGTCCAATTGTTTTGTCTAAAGAACCAAGCATACACCAGTGCAACCAGACATTGAAGGACAGATCATGCTGTAGACTAAAAGCCGCTATAGAACAAGTCACAGAACTTTTTGACAAGGTTGAAAGAGTGGAACATCTCTATCCAACTTGTAAGTCTCTTGGCGAGCAAAACCCAAAGTACAGGAGTGAAGAATTTACCAGAAATTTTGAAACTTTATGTGTATGGTGGAATGTGACAAGTGAGTTATACCACAAGCTTCATTTGATAGCAAAGTTTGTCGGTGTGGATTTAAATAACACAGAAACATGGAAGGACTGGCTAGATATTGGTCTCGGAAGGTTAGGTAGGTGATCTGCAAGTATGACAGTCATTATTATTTTACAAGTTAATTGGTGTTACATGTATAAACAAGCATCTGTTCAAATGTTAAGATATAAACTGGCAGTAGTCTTGTTTGGACAAGGGACATTCATGTTTTTCTCACATGAATTATCCAAAGTGGGCACATTGATTTTCTGCTCTACACTGTATGAAAACCAAAGTTAAACAGGGTTCGCGCAGTCCTGAAGAGGAGTCGTTAAATACGGTGGCCCACAAGGGTCACTACGCATTATCTCACAACATATTTCTAATTATTAAGAAAGCACTTCAAATTATGCACAACACATTCCAAATTCCTCGAAACACATTGCAAATTCTTCGAAACACATTTTAAATTCACTACAAATTCTGAAATCTTCACAACACATTTCGAAATCCTCGCAACACATTTCGAAATCTTCACAACACATTTCGAAATCCTCGCAACACATTTCGAAATCTTCACAACACATTTCGAAATCTTCGCAACACATTCGCCCCAGGACACCAAGTGTTGGCAGAGAAAAAGGAACGGCTGCGCAGCTCCTCCTTCTTGGTAAGTACTTCATGTCAAGCCATCATATAGTTGTCCATATATTTTGCCTACATTTGCTTACTTGACGTGCTTTGCTTACTTGAGGTGCTTTGCCTTCTTAAGGTGCTTTGCCTGCTTGAGGAGCTTTGCTTACTTAAGGTGCTTTGCCTGCTTTAGGTGCTTTGCCTGCTTGAGGTGCTTTGCTTACTTGAGGTGCTTTGCTTACTTGAGGTGCTTTGCCTGCTTAAGCACAGCACCTCAAGCAAGCAAAGCACCTCAAGTAAGCAAAGCACCTCAAGCAGGTAAAGCACCTGAAGCAAGCAAAGCACCTCAAGTAAGCAAAGCACCTCAAGCAGGTACAGCACCTGAAGCAAGCAAAGCACCTCAAGTAAGCAAAGCACCTCAAGCAGGTACAGCACCTGAAGCAAGCAAAGCACCTCAAGCAGGCAAAGCACTTAAAGCAGGCAAAGCACCTTAAGTAAGCAAAGCTCCTCAAGCAGGCAAAGCACCTTAAGAAGGCAAAGCACCTCAAGTAAGCAAAGCACGTCAAGTAAGCAAATGTAGGCAAAATATATGGACAACTATATGATGGCTTGACATGAAGTACTTACCAAGAAGGAGGAGCTGCGCAGCCGTTCCTTTTTCTCTGCCAACACTTGGTGTCCTGGGGCGAATGTGTTGCGAAGATTTCGAAATGTGTTGCAAGGATTTCGAAATGTGTTGTGAAGATTTCGAAATGTGTTGCGAGGATTTCGAAATGTGTTGTGAAGATTTCGAAATGTGTTGCGAGGATTTCGAAATGTGTTGTGAAGATTTCAGAATTTGTAGTGAATTTAAAATGTGTTTCGAAGAATTTGGAATGTGTTTCAAGGAATTTGGAATGTGTTGTGCATAATTTGAAGTGCTTTCTTAATAATTAGAAATATGTTGTGAGATAATGCGTAGTGACCCTTGTGGGCCACCGTAGTTAAAAGTCCTTAAATTTACTTCAACTTTGAATGTAGGAGCCTTGAAAGTGTTTTTATAATGTTTTTTGGTTCTCCAAGACAGAATAATTGTAAATCATAGCTCAGAGAAGTTAAAGGTGAATTTACCTAAAGTGTTTTTTTTATGCAAGAATTAACTCTCAATTTAAGTGTAGAAAAGTTGTTGGAGGAAACAGTTCAAGTCCTGTTAGAATGGACTGGGAATGAAGGCATTTTTGTACAATCCTTGAAATTACATTCCTGTTAGGAAGTCCTTGAAAATATAATGTGGTCCTGAAAAGTGTTTGAAAAGTTCTCAAAAACTGTAAGGATGGGCAGAACGATGCACATACAAGCCAAGTGTTTAAGTACATGTACATGTACATGTATCCATGACAACCCAATAAGTAGCAACCACCACCAACACTGTCTGATCATAGATTTAATATACTGTAGTTATCTGAGAGGGAAGGGGTAGAGTTGGAAAATGGCAGCAAGGCTTTGGAATCACAAACATGCAGGATTGAACAATGAATTTTAGTAGCGTAACTCCCAGCTATACATGTAGGCCTTGTACATTTTTGTAAATCTGCTTCTTTAAGACACCTACGTAAACTTGTACCAGGAATGCCTTACAGTGCAGGTGAGATGTCCTAACCACAGCAGCAAAACTATGGAACTCTTCATATAGAACTACATATTATACTGTATGCATCTTTCAAGGCTTTTAGAAATATTATTAGAAAACTGGACTTGTCAGGTTTACTATAATATTAACCTACAACTACTACCAGTCTATTGCATTGTAAATAGTTTTAGCTTTATCTTATTATCATGTAAATTACATTATTATCTCTTTAATTAGCTATTTTATATACAGTTTCAGTTACAATTATCTATTCATTTTTAATTTTTTACTTTTCAATTGATGTGTAATACCTGCAAAGTAACCAATGAGTTTTCTCACAAATAGCTAGGCGTATTCTACACAATAAACTTGACTTGAGTTTAACTTCACATAAAGTGGTAAAATATTTTCTTCATGTAGCACTTACAATGTGACATAACAAGGTTTACATCTTTCTCTTTTTTTCTGAGAACTTGTCATTGATTTGTCTTCTTTCATCATTTTATGACAATACAGGCATAGCCTTAGCAAACTATTGGTTTCTCCATTTCTCAGTGGGTAGATTGTTCAACTGGTACAGTGGGAGATCACAGGTTTTTCTCCTCTAATGATCTCATATTTTGTTCTTCATTCTAAACTTTTGTGACAGTTTACCAAAAAAAATTCTGAAAACATTCCTGGTTGATGAGAGTGTTCAAGAGAATTGTTTCACTTCTTTCTTCCAGAAAATTTGTGCCCTGTATTAGATCAGAGCCATTTTGATGCCACTGAAACTTGGCCAGTTACTGATGATGATGATGATGATGAAGATTTTGATGAGGTGGAGGGGGAGGATGAGGGTCAAGATATTTATGAAAATGATGGGTCAGCTAACAGCAAACCGTCATCACCGCAAAGAACATTATCCCATGAGTCACAAACAAGCACACCTGCGAGACCATTGCGAACAAGTAGCAACATTTCAAACTTCGTATGGAGCTCTACATCGCGGTACAGACCCTTTGCTGACAAAAGCATCAAGAAAATGGGTTTGATAAAACTTGGAAAGAGATTAGGTGACATATTGGGCACTAGCATGATGAAAGCCAGGCAAGCATTAGCTCCTGCAGTGACATGTTGTGCTGGTGATGAGTGCCAATGTAAAATTGTCCCACTCAATCCCAGAAAATTTTCTACAAACTACCTGGAAGCACTTTTGAACGGACACAGTGAGGACTTTACACAAACATCTTGTAGCTGTCATCCTCACAGTACGATGCATTGTGAACCAGGAGATCGAATCTTACGTAATGATCTTGAGCAAAGGGGCCTTCCTTCTTTCCGTTCATTGTATCTGTTCTTATGCCGTGTTCTCCTAGATATAATCCATGAATGTTTGCGTTTGAGGCTTCAACATCGTCCTAAAGGAGAGCCATCTTCTTTGAGTGTGAGACAGGTAAAGAATACTAATTTTTATGCAGCAGCTAGTTATGTTAGTTATTTTAGACACTGTGCCCTGTACTCGCTGGGTACTAAATGTGAAGATGCCCTTTTTTCAAGTAGCCACACTAGAATTCAGGCATGCTGCTGGTGCCAGAATACAAGGTCTAGACCTCATACTTGGGCACTCAGGACTGTCAATAAGGGCCAGTAGCTGGCCAAAACTGACAGCTAGTTATCCATCCTTAGCCGTCTACTTTCATCTCCTTTTACCATAACTGCTAACAAAAATCCATCAAATAAAATTGTAAATCATCTGTTTCCCAGTTGTGAATGACATTGAATGGATATTTAAACCGGTTTAGATCAGTGAAACGGTCTAACTGTGCGATTTCGTGGGATGCCTGGGACATTTTGACAGCATTGTTCCCAGTCCTGTGTGTATTCTGACAAAAGAACATGGTGCCCGTGGTGCAAAATAGCTCTTGAAAACCCCTGGAAATGCCATTTCCAAGAGTCTAAATTTCAAAATGTACCTAGATTCCTCAGCCCTCAAGAACTTGTGCCTTTGATGTGAGTTCCAAAGCTGCCTACTATTCATTATGGGCCTGCTACTTAATAACATTTGATGATTCATGACCATACCCAAAAATAAACAAAACTGAAATAAAATTTACACTGCAGTGATTTTGTTACAAATAGTTACGGTGACTCATCTTGTGAAAAATCATGAGTCCTGGTCTAGAACTAATGAGTCCCAGTTAAAAAAAAAACTTGAAAATGCTTAGGCTTTTAAGTAACCAGACAGTTAACCTGAAGACAGACTCCAAAACTCTGTATTACAGTATACTGGAATTAAAATATAGCCCTTCTATTTTAAAGCACAACAAGGCTAAAAGAAATGTGCATTGTTAAACAACAGCCATAATAACTGCCACAGAAATTACACTTATGGGTCGGATATTTCTACAATTTAATACACATGTTCAGATCGATTGTTCAATTTTTGCATCGTATGGGATGGCATGCCATAAATTATTTTGAGCCTTTGGGGATTTTTATGTATCAGGGATGCAGCTGCAGAATGCAGAGGTAACAGAATCACTGCGCTGGATAAAATTGGACCATAACATTTTTTTGCAATTTCTGCCTTCATGGCTAATGTTTACTTGTGTCATTGATGATTTTACTCTGCAGCTCCTTAGAGAATGCAAAGATGTATTACTGGGTGGAGTCTTAGTTAAAGACTACTACCTTGATCTTGTTGATGGAGTTGTGAACTCAGAAGACTCTAGCAGTGAAAACACAGAAAGTGATATTGAAGGATTTGAGCAAGATCTTCAGAGTCTCCTTCAGGTACATGTCACATTGATGCTACTTTACTATCATTCTACTGCTCTGAAAGCAGTGAAGTTCATTATTTTTTTTTTGTCCTCAAATGAAGTTCGCAACTTGGTCTTGAAAGGAAATACAGTACAGCTCAGAGATAAGTGTCCACGTTAATGCGCTTCAAACTACACACATGTAGTTAGCGAGAAATTCGTTAACATGAGTCTGTCTACCTAATGCGCTTCAAAAATGGGCTTGCATTAGAACTGATCGATTAGTATGCATGAGCTAGCATATTGTTTCTGGTTTATTGTTGTTGCAGCAGCCGCAGCAAAGCCACAGCAAAGACGAACAAATACAAAATTACTTAAGGACTAATTTTTCAGTAATCTTCTAACTTCCCTCACGTCACAAAAAACTTTCTACTCCATAAAATAATAAAATCTACTCAGTGTTTAATTCTTGCGATAAATTCCTGAACTATGCAAATTCAAGATACAGTAACAGTTGACACTGACTCTTCAGGCAAATTCACTTTCAAACTAGTTAACGACTTTGCGTTAACTCAAAAAACTTGCGTGTGTTTTGCGTGTCCGTTGGTCGCGTATCTCTGAGCTGTACTGTAAGCAGTTTGCTCATTACTCTGTATTGATTTGCGTCCTGATTTACTCGCTAAAGGGTTTTCGCTTCCTATTTTATCAACAGTCGAGTATTCTTCAGGATATTTACTTTTTATATTGTATTCGATAATTTGTTTCTGAATTGATTTAGTATGTGTGTTAGTGCAACTGGACATACGTCTGTGATCACAGGCTTGATACACGTGTGTAATAATTAATTTACATGAAAATTAACATGGCATCTCATTTCAATCATCGCTGAAAATAAACTGGGACCCCAACCACCCTTTTGTGTCCTGCAGATTGTGAGTCTCGCTGCTTATTCAAGTGAGACTAATAAAATAAAAGCGAATAGTAATAATGAAAAAAAGGGAGTTAATTTTCAAAAAGCACAATTTGCCTCAATTCATTTATTTCTACCTGTTTCTATCAAGTATTTTTTCGAATTAAAACAACACTGTTTTTTTTTCACACTCGAATGTCAGTTTTCAGAAAAGCAATTTGATTCATTGGTGGACCCACTCTTGAATGATATATGTAGAGAAAATGTGGGAAAATAGTGTGAAGATATCAAGCTGGACATTATAGAGCTTGAACACATTGTTCAGTTCCCTCGGCCTGTCTTCGCAGTGGATGAAGTAGGATTAGGTCTATGTAGGGTACTTCTGGCAGTCAAAAAACTTAAATTATTGAGCGGTTTTTTGAAAAATACAAAATTTGTAGGCATGGGCCAAATTACATTCAAAAACTGTAACAGAAGCAGCTAAATGCAAGTCAATAAAATTCTTCTACTCACGATCGCCCAGAGCAATTCCCCTCTTTTCTTGTATGCAGTTTTCAATGGAATCAAACCACCATGAGATGAAGCTGCATTTCCAAAGCTTATCATTTTCTTTAAAAATTAGCTAATTGTGTGGATAGCATGCTATTTCACTGTTTTTATGATGCTTAAAACTTTGTTTCAAAATATTTCAAAAATGCTCTCATAGAAACTGTTCAAACTTTGCCATAATTGAGGCAATTATGGCAGGTACAAACTCCCTTAAGCAATTTCTTTAGAAAACTCCTGGTACAGAGAAACAGAAAGATAAATGAAAAATGTAATGGCATTGTTACATTGCCATGGTGACTCCAATTGCAATGAAACCCAGATCATAAGAAATTTTCATCTTTATACTATACAGTTGTGGTAATCATTTTCCCATATCTTTAATCATGGCAACGTAGTTAATGCTCAAAGTTGGGAGGTATCCCCCCAAAAAATCAAGTTGAGCCACCTTAATACGTGTGAATTCACATGAAATGTAAATATTTGCTTTTTGTCTTTAGGTTTACTTTGACTACCTTCATAATGTGATCCACTTGGTACAGAGGCTTCCTCAGGCTTCTAAAGGTCTCAAAAACTTTCTTGAAGAAGAGTGGAATTTTGTGAAAAGGCACTGTCGGCACATAAGGGGAGGAGAAGTTGGAGGAGGAACTAGATTTTGGTGAGGGAATCAAAGCTACATGTAGTCAGGAGTTGTTATGACTCTAAATTCTTTTTTTTTTTTTCAACCTGTTGCCAGGTTTTTTTATTAATAATATTATTACAAAAAAAAGAAGAAAAAGAAGAAAAAACGTAACATATTTAAATAATACCGGAAAGAAAACAAGCATGATTCTAAATTCTGGCCGACAATTTATTCATTAAGCAATAGAAAACGTTTTTCGTGTTTGCATAGCCTGATATAAACACAAGAGGGGTTGGGAGAATTCGAGACAGTTATGCAAACCCGAGATGAAGTCAAGGGGTTGCATAACTGTCAAGAGTTCTCCCAACCCCTCAAGTGTTTATATCAGGCTATGCAAACACAGGAGAAAAGTTTTCTATTGCTTTTATAAACAACTTTCCCCAGAAAAAATGGAAAACTCTCTTGTTTAGAGCATCGATTAAAAGAGAAATTCCGGCTTATCAGTCGTGAAGTCTTGTACATGAAGCTTGTATGCGTAATCAGTCTTTGTTTTGCAAAACGAGATGCTTTCCAAAATACGGGTTTTTCTCGCTTCAAATGTCAGCTCAATCAAAACAAAATTGACACTGCATGTTTCTAAAGATTTCCCAAGTTTCAACCAACAAGGAAATGGGTAAATAAAGTAAACTTGTTGAGTTTTTCAACTCGAAACCTTTTTCAAATTCGTCCTTGCGTGATTAATGCGCGAAAAGCAAAACATCTTGACATCACAACCATGCATGTTTACATACTCTCATGCAAACATGCCTCTCGGTCAATCAGAGCGCACGTACTATCTTAGTTATTGTATAAAAACAAATGGGAAATGGCTGCATTGTATGCCAATCAATCATTTCAGTGTGATGGCATCAGGATTGTTAGAGTCTACTGGTGATTTCTTGGAGTCAGAGTTAGATCAGAGTTGTTCAGATCTTCATAACAACACAGATCAAAGTGATGATCTCAGGTACGTATTGTGAGACTACTCTTACAAAATGTTGAAATGTAATGTAATGGTTTTCTGTTTTGAGCAGAGTTCTTTTACTAGCCTGTTTGAACAGATGTGTGCTTTTGTCAACTTTAAGTAATCCCAGTAGTATTATAAGGTAGGGTTGATAGTCAATATTTCACAGTAATGTCATGGCTTTATAAAAAAAATGTTTTGGAGACTAGACTTGTAAATTACCTAAGTTTTCTGTATGGAATAAAGAAAGATGATGGATTTTAAGCTCAGTGAGTGACAATAATAATGGTTATTAGCATGTAACAAGCATGGGACAAAGAAACAAATCTTAAGTCCCTGACAAGATCTGAACCTATGACCTCGCAAGCACTCAAGGGGTGCTCCATCTAGAAAGCTGCCTGGAGAGCAAGGCCATGTAAAAGGTTCATATTTGACTTATTTGATATGTGACATATTTTCTGTTCTGTTTTCTTCTGTTCAGTGGTATTTGGTTGGTCAAGAAGACAGACGTTCTAGCCATCTGATCCAGCTAAATTTGAGTTTATGTAATACTTTATTCTACTAACAGTGAGTGTACAATCATAAGGGTTTTCTGGTTTAACTTGTCATGATGCCATCTTGTATTGCATTAACAGACGCAAGGTTCTGGAGGCATGCAGAGGATTTAAGCATCTGTTCAATGAGGCTAGGGAGAGGGCATCCAAAGCACTTGGCTTTACAAAGAAGCTTAGAAATGACCTTGAAAATGCTGCAAAATTCAGTGTTGATGTACCAATGTATGAACTGCTGACAAGACTGGAGGCTAGTGGCCATGTACAGGTAGGCATGAGTTGTATGATCAAATTCGCCTGATATGGCTTTTGTAGTGAAAACCACTTGGAGTAATTGGGTGACGTCAAGCGAAGGGGTGTCTGAAAAAAAACAAAATAAATAAAAAACTACTATGAGCAGGCTGTCCTTGCAAACTACCTCATAATCTTGAACATGATGTAACTGCAGAAATACAAATTTTAAATGAAGAAATGATCATCACAAGGTAATTGCAATTTAAGCAATTGCAAATAAAACTGAAAAACATTTCGGGACTTCATCAGGATTGGAACCCATTGCTTCTGCATTAGCACTGCAGTGCTGTACCATTTAAAATTTACCTCATGTTTTTTTGTGCAACAAAGAGAGAATAAAAGACTCTCTTAGGGCATTTTTCCTTGCCACCCTTCAATTTGATACTTAAAATTTTTACTTTACAGCACAGTGAAGGAAATTTAACATTGTTTTCTATTATTTTTCAGGTTTTAGCTCGCCATCTCACTGGACTGTTCATGTTTGTTCCAAAAACACTTATCAAGAAAAAGTGGTAAGTGTGGACATTATTATTTTATGCAACATTGTGGCATTCTGTGAAGGAGAACACAGACCCATTAATTCGAGCATCTAAAAATGTAAGGGTCCGCATGACAGGATATTCATGGCTGGTCACCCAACAAGTTTCTAAATGCGGCTGGCAGGGTTTCACTTTATTGCAATGCTGAGTTTCATGAAGTTTTGCGAGATACGTATTTCTAGTTAAACCAGACTTAAGTTACCAGGGCCCACCTAAGGCCCACCTACCAGAGCTGCTGTGTTATAGAATGACATCAAATGTCTAATTTTCTCCACAATTTTATTGTTTCTGCAGTCAAATCATTCATCTCCTGAATGCTTGCTGTGTTCAAGAAGAGTTTGGTGACCAAGTTGTCTCGGAAGGACAGGGATATCTCCTGATCATGCCATCCTGTGATGTGGAAAGTGGCAAGGAGACACCCTTCACCTGGACAGGCAAAAAAGTGACAGTGAATCCAACAATGGACACTGCCATTGGTCTTGCTGACATACAGGTAACTGCAAGCAAAGTGATTTTCTCTCTACTCATGTAGAAAAGGGGAGCTGGCAGGTGTATTGTGATAAGAGCCATTTGAACTCCTGCTAATTAACTCAGTTTGATATGACACTGTCAGTGTAAAATGTACATTGCATTTGGTTGTCCTGCCTTCAAAAAGTCCACACATTTTCCTCGTTTCTTAAATAAAAGCATTTCACAGTCTAATACACTGTACATAGCATGTTCACAAACATGCCAGCTCTCCAGTGCTCGCATTGTCCGTGGGCCTCTCACAGCTTCCAAAAAGACAGCAACTTTATCATTGGCTTATTGATGCAAAATATAAAGTATCACTTAAAATATCCAAATATAAACCTCTTTCTCTCTTGCTTTGCTGGCGGTGCATTTTGCCAGAGTAATTAAGCCCTCTGTCTCTTTTAAGCCACCCCTCCCCCTCAAATTTGCTCTTTAGAAAGCCCCTGGGGACTTGAAGGAGGATTTATAGCACATCCCAATTCTCACAGAATTCTCGTATTTGTTTTTTTGTTTTTTTACAAAATATACATGCAGGTTGGAGGGATGATATTGGTTGTTCAGAATTCTAAAGAGTTGGATGTGCAGCGTAAATTGTTTCTAGAAAGTATGAGTTTGGCTGTGAGCATTGTAAAACCAAGGACTTCAAGCCACCAGGCCATTGCAGAAACTCTTGATGAGTTACAGGTTTGTGCTCAACTATTTATCAACAATTTAAATTCATTAATTTGTTTGTTTTTGTGCCATTTGCACCTTTACCTATTAGACTGTTTAAAGTCAGGAGATGTGGATTACGACCAACAAAATTTACTTTTGTCCATTTCCCTTAAGATACAACAGAGTAAACATCACTGACACAAGGTCGCTCAAATAGTAATTAATACTCTGTGTTTTTGTTGTTTTCGTTTTTCGTTTTTTTTTTTTTGTTTTTTTGAAAACTAAAGCAAATAAAATTATTACTTTTGTATATTGTCAATGAGAGCAAAGTTTTATTACAAATCCATTGTGAACACTGAGAGAAGATTGAAAAATATTTCCAGAACACTGGCCAACTGTTTGAAACATGGCACGCATAATGCAAGCAATACAAGCAAGATATAATACACTCTATTTGACAAGTAGGCAAGCAGTTTTTCCAAACCCTGCTTAACCTTTTCTAAAGCCTCCATAAGAAACGACCAGTTGCTATACTGTACCTAGGATATAAAATGGTTTAACAAGCCAAATTCAGCACTCTGCCACAAGGCCACACCTTAAAAAAAACTAAACTAAACTAAACTAACCGACATTGTTGATAGAGGGT
>JBBMOI010000013.1:11195000-11645000 GCA_038088405.1 Porites divaricata
ATTTTAGATTCAAGCTTCAAATAATACCTTTTCAAGCAAAAGATTTTTTTTGTTGACCGATTATGACTTCCCTTGTTTGGGAAAACCCATCGAAAAAAGTATCATTGATATACAGTAAAAACTTGCGACTAAGAACATGGTATTTAAGAACTTGTTAGGCAAAAATTTGCCAGTAAGGCCCCCTCTGTACAAGGACCTGTTAAGCCTAAAATTTTAAACAGGTCTATATTTTCTAAAATGTATAAAAGAAATTCTGTACACTTAGACAAATGAGATAACTCTAGATTCAGGATCCTTTTTGGAGAGATAGGTGCCGTATCACTCCAACTGCAATTAAAATAGTTTACAGAACCTAATGAATGAGCTGAATACATGTGCCACTTACATGTAATACTCTTAGCTACGATGTTTTTTTTTTTGTTTGTTTTTTTTTAGAAAATAAGAACCTATTAAAGAACCTAAAAAGCCTAATTTTGTGCTAATTACCATTTATGTAAGAATCTGTTTAGGCTAACTTTGGAAAATGCCGGTTCTAAGTCGCGGATTTTTACTGTATATGCTATGCTTCGAGTTGCCTCTCAATGAACTCATTCGACGTAACTTAGCCTCTTTTTATTTTGTTAGGGTATCGGTCTCAGAGCCCCGCTTGTCCATCCCCGGTCTTTGGAAGAAATCCTTCATCGTCATCTTCATCATCAGCGCTCTTGAGGGCAGTTTCATGGCCGGGAGGAAAGACACCAAAGTCCCCAGGGGACCAGGGTGAGGGAGATGATGGTCAAGCTACAAGACGACAGCTTTCAGATCCTCCTCACAGCAAACAACAGTTTCAGAGTTTAGCAACTGATGTTGATAACGCAAGTAAGTATCAAAAAGCAGTGTCCAAAAACACAGAAATTAAATTCGTGCGTCAGTGATGCCCGATTCATACAGAAAGCTCATTTAATGTCGCAGACCTGTGAGACATGAAGTTTATTAGGAAAACGGAAACGTGTAGACTGCTTCCAGTCGACCTCATTTTCTATGTCGCAAGATCGCTAGCTGATTTACCATTAGAGCAAATTACTGGAACGGTTTCTTACCCAAAACAAAGCAATAGTTTTTGCCATTCACGAGTGACACGAACAGTAAAATCAACCAATCAGAACTTGAATCTAACATGTGTACTCGGCGCCAAGCGCGGGAAATGCCTCAAGCAATTGACGATTGGTCAATGATGTTGTGTTTGTGCTTTTTATTGGTTGAAAAAAATGACGCGGGGTTTCTTGGCCAATCACAAAGCGTGCATGGCAATGCGAAATCAAAGCTATCACTACATTATCACGAAAATTAATAGCCTTGGAATACTCGTCACACAAAATGGGAAGAATGGAAAATGATTGAGGAAAAAAGCTTCTCTTGGAGAGGTAAATAAATCGTTCATCTTTCTATAGGCAACAATGAAGAGGGCGATAGCGGCGATGAAGAAGGAAAGGAGACTCCAAAACACAAAGACAGTTACGTGGAAACTCCTGGCGCTTTACGGTTGGACAAAGTGCGTCACGCGCTAAAGAAGATGGAGGCCAAGAGGAATGAGTTCTTGTTTGACAAGCATGCTATTGGTCGTGTAAGTAACAGACGACGGGATATCGTAAAGGAACTGGCGAGTATTTCCAACAGGAAGGTACCATTCAAGTGGCAACGGGGTAACAAGATAGGTAAGATAGAGATTTTGTAAGTTGTAAATTTCAGGCGGCATTCACCATCCTTCTTAGCAGTTGTAAGAGAGATTTGGAGACAGATCGGCAAGAAGGACCAGCTCCCAACAGCAAGGTGTCCAGCCTCGTCCCTAGGCCAGTTAGCGCTATCAATTTGAGCGGAGGAGGCTTGGAACCAAGGGTGATAGTGACAAGCTTGCCAAGTGACGTCACATCCTGACGTTACCTTCAAAATCGCCGAGGACGACTGGGAACGAGGCTGCAATGTGTCAACATTGGCAAAAATTTCTGAAAATAACTGCAGGTCTAAGCTTAAGTTTTCACTTATCTTTAACTTTTGTTGTAAACTTTGACTTGAAATTTTTTCTAGCGAGATTCAAAGCAAGTTATTCGTTTTGGTTTCAACCGTCTGTCATTTTTGTAACAGGTGAAGGTCAGTTTGGTAAAGTGTATGCTTGTGTAAATTTGGACACAGGAGAGCTCATGGCTGTTAAACAGGTATGTTGGCCATAAGGAGGACAATGCCACGTTTTTAATTATCCAGGGGAAACGTAGATCCTAGCAATGACTAACAGAAATGAAAGGAACGATAAGGATATTGTTACCAAGCATTTTTAGAAAGTGGATTTTTCACCGTAGGTCCCCTTTCCGCGATCCACTTTTTCCCTCTTGGTCATTACCCATACAAAAAATTTCTTAAATATGTTGATTTTCCCTGGTTTTAAGCGCCACCACTTTCAAATAGCTGCTGTTTATAATGATGTTGATTAACTGTTTGTTTGTTTCTTTCGTGTGTGTTTTTTTTCGTTCAGATCAAGTTTCAGCCAAATGATCATGGTGAAATAAGAGATCTGGCCGATGAGATAAAAAACTTTGAAGGCATTAGACATGAAAGTCTGGTTAAATACTACGGAGTTGAGTTACACAGGGTAAGAATCTTAAGTTTAAGCTTTGAGTCGCAGGAAAGTAGCGCTTTTAAGCTTCCGTTTGAATGGTTAAGGTTTTCATCCACAGTCTCTTAAGTAAGCGTCACATTGAAAAATGATACCAGAGGTTTTTTTGTCGCGTACGAAGACTGAGGAGCTTGATCGGTCGCAGGCCGAAGACACGAGTTACTCGCGAGTTTAACCGAAAACGGAACCGCGCATGAACACTTTAGGATACCCTTGATACCAGAGGTTTTTTGTCGCGTACGACGACTGAGGAGCTTGATCGGTCGCAGGCCGAAGACACGAGTTACTCATGAGTTTAACCGAAAACGGAACCGCGCATGAACACTTTAGGATACCCTTGATACCAGAGGTTTTTTGTCGCGTACGACGACTGAGGAGCTTGATCGGTCGCAGGCCGAAGACACGAGTTACTCATGAGTTTAACCGAAAACGGAACCGCGCATGAACACTTTAGGATACCCTTGATACCAGAGGTTTTTTGTCGCGTACGACGACTGAGGAGCTTGATCGGTCGCATGCCGAAGACACGAGTTACTCGCGAGTTTAACCGAAAACGGAACCGCGCATGAACACTTTAGGATACCCTTGATACCGGAGGTTTTTTGTCGCGTACGACGACTGAGGAGCTTGATCGGTCGCATGCCGAAGACACGAGTTACTCGCGAGTTTAACCGAAAACGGAAACCGCGCATGAAAAGCCTCTGGCACCCAGGGTACCTAAGGATTTCATCCCGGATGAAATCCTAAAGTGTGGCCATTATACATCTTAATAAACAGTACCAAAGGAAAGTACTGTTCAGTTACTTTCATTTGAATGGTCGTACACTATTAGAATTTTATCCATGGACTCAAAAATTAGAACCACGTATTTGCGTTTACAGTACCACAGCGGAGCTTTTCTGAATCGAGGTAGGATTTTATCCACGATTTCAGGAGTGTCCGACTTAGTAGCTTCTATGCGTATAATCGAGCATTTAAGGATGACACCACCAAGAATTTGCCTTTAAAACTAAGTCGTGAAAATGCTAAATTCTTGAATTTCGCGCCCCAACCGACACAACACTACAGTTTCTTTAGATAATAACCCACTTATCAATTTCACATTGTTTGTTTTTAGGATGAGATGTTCATATTCATGGAGTACTGCGCAGACGGTACCATTTCAGATGTGGCCAAGCTTGGTCTTCCAGAATCAATGATCAGAGTGTACACGTTACAGATAATTGTCGCTGTTAGCGTGCTGCATGAGAAGGGCATTGTTCATAGAGATGTCAAAGGTGAATATCTTGATTGGTTTATTCTATTCTCTGAAATGTTTGTGATTGGCCAAAATATTCACCTTGGCGTGGCTTTTAAGCCCTATTTACAGTGTGACTACTATTGACCAATCGGATTACAGGGAAATAACAATACATTCCAAGAAGGTTGGTTGTCGGCCAATCAGCAGCTCGAAAAAAAAACAAGCTACTCGAACCACAAAATTTGATGATGATAGCAAACGTTTTTCAGGAAAGCAAAATGTTTCACCAGACAGTGTTTTTCTATTCGAAACTTTGCATACAACACCCAGCTGTTATTTTGTCATCTACCAGCAATTTCTTCGCTCCCATTTTCGCGCTTTGCAATAAAATGCGACTACAAGTCTAAAATATGACTACCGTTTACGTTTTTCTCCTGCGTCACTCACTCTGACGGACCTCTCGAGGAAAAACGTGCTTTCTTAGGTCACGTCTGTAGGTTGTAATTGGTTGATTTCGATCCATGTTGTTTATTTCGTTTCGTGGTAATTATGACTGACAACTAACTTTCTCGGAATGTATTGTTATTTTCCTGTAATCTGATTGGTCAACTTTGTCTAGGTGGTTATAGTAGTCGCACTGTAAAAACAGTTATTTTTTGTTTATTTATCTAGAAACAATACATTCGTCTATACGTTGGTGTAATGAAACAACCTTCGATCAGGAATGTGGTAGTAGAAGAAGAACCATTATTATGTAAATGTCTTCCAAATCGGTATTAATATTCATTAATTTAATTATAAGCTTATTGTATTTGAATAGGGATAAACTTTAACATTCAAAAATATCTCTCTGACATTCGCAATATTGTTTCATTCAGGTGCCAATATTTTCGTCTCATCTGGAGGTGTTCTGAAGCTAGGAGATTTTGGATCATCTATCAAGCTAAAAAATCCTTTCCAGACCTGCTACGGAGAAATCAACAACATCAGAGGGACAGTAGGTAAGACTTTCTGAGAAACGTAAGATTATTAGAGCGATTTTCGTATGACCTTGAAAAATGGTTTCGGTAAGTGTTCGTTCTTTGTTTCATCAGCCAATGGATGGAAAAAAAAAAAACATGGACTCTTTGTTTTCCCGCCAAAGAAACCCTAATATGGAGAAGGCATTGTTCGATTGGCCAATCGTGTTGCAGTATGACGTCAAAGCAATTTCTAGAAAGTTCTTCGGGCATGAAGTTTGTTTACCCGAGCGTTCGCTTAGCCAACCAAAAGCCAGGTGCGTTTGTATCCGTTTCATACACCAATCAAATCGCTCTATTTCCGTTCGTTTGTTGTTTCTGTTTTGTTCGCGCGTTTTCATTTCAAGGTCATACGAAAATCGCTCTAGCAAAACAAGCAGTGAGTTTCTGATAAAATTTCAGCTCATCGGAAGCATTTACTGATCCTAGCAGTTTGTAGGACGCGTGCATATGAAGACTCAATCATGGACAAAAGTCTTGGCAGGAACAAATTTGCATTTGTGGCGCTTTGTCACACTCTTGAACAAAACAGCCAAGCGTGAATAAAACTTGACTTACCCAGCCCTTCCCCCAACCCCAACTACAATGTTGGACACATGTTCATTCTTCTCAATTTCACCATTGTATTGAGTGGTGGGAAAATAGGCAGCAGCGTATTGCAGTGCTTTTTCCGTTGTAAAACACAGTGTAACTCATTGCTTTTGTTATTGTGCCAAGGACGTTTTGTCTTTCATTGTAGTAAATTGCTTAGCTCAGTAGTTAGAGAGCCCGACCAGTGCTGTGGGATGTCATGGGTCGGCTGGGAATTTGAGTGTCTTCTTTTCAGACAGCTGAAGCAGCCACGACGGCGACGGCACTTCATCACTATTAGGGAGCTAATCATAACTATAACAAAATTGTCAAATCTGATTGGCTATCAACTGCCCTGATTTCAGCCTTAATTGGACAGTTTAATAGGACAGTACGCGTCATGCCTAAGTAATTGGACAGTACGCGCCATCACGCGCGCGCTTAAATGGCTTTTTTTTCACTGCTAGCAAAACAAAATTTCGAGTTTCTTGTGTTTTGATTTAAAAAATAGCCATCGCCTCGTCGCCCGAGGCGATGGGAAGTTTACCACCCTATAAAGCTGCAAGCGTACCAGCTTCTGTTAACTGGGGGCGCAAAGGTGACGGAGAAATGATAATGCTTGATGCGTCGCTTATTGTTAAAGCTTATAATGAAATCATTACATGGCGTAAAAATAGTTTTCTCGTTCCATATGGAAAAACCGGAAGGGACTTCATCGATCAGATAACAAAGCACATCAATGACTGGAACAATGGAACTGAGATGCAGCATACCGCTTTGAAAGCAGCCTTTGTTCTTCTAGCAGTTGGTCTTCAAAAACCAAGCAAAAAATCAAAGGCAAAAGATCATCAAGAATGTCTTGCAAGACGATTAGTACTGTGGAAAGAGGGAGAAGTTGACACTCTTCTGCGAGAGGGGCGAATGATACAAAGGCACCTTGATAGATCTCCGAAAGCGGATCCACCGAATAAAGCGAAGATCTTCGCTAAACTTGTGATGGAAGGTCAGATACATTCAGCTTTACGGTATCTGAGCGAAGAGGATTGTGGGGGCGTACTACCATTATCGGAGCAAGTCATGAAACAACTCACGGATAAACATCCGCAGGCACAACAAGCTAAATCGGACTCTGTGTTATTTGGGCCAGTGGAGGATATTCCAGCCATCCTATACCAGCAAATAAACGGGGAGATGGTGCGAGAAGCAGCTTTAAGAACTAAAGGCTCTTGTGGGCCCTCGGGCGTGGATGCGAACGGGTTCAGGAGAATACTGGCCTGCAAGTCTTTTAAGAAGTCCAGCACGAACCTCTGTGACTCCTTGGCTACTCTAGCAAGACGACTGTGTACAGAGTTTGTTGATCCCCTCACTATTGAGCCAATTCTGGCTAGTCGGTTGATTCCACTTGATAAAGGCAATGGGGACGTTAGGCCGATCGGTGTAGGAGAGGTTATCAGGAGAATCATTGGAAAATGTGTAACAAAGGTGACCAAGCAAGATATTATTGAGGCCAGCGGCTCACTGCAAGTCTGTGCAGGACAAAAGAGTGGAAGTGAAGCGGCGATTCACGCGATGCATAACATATTTGAGGCCGACAATACAGACGCTGTCTTATTGATTGATGCCTCTAATGCGTTCAACTCCTTGAATAGGGCTGCTGCTCTGCATAACGTGAGAATATTATGCCCTACAATAGCCACTTATGCCATTAACACCTATAGAGAACCGGCACGTCTGATTATCATTGGTGGAAAGGAAATGAGATCAGAAGAAGGTACAACCCAGGGGGACCCCCTTGCTATGTGTCTTTACGCAGTAAGTCTTCAGCCATTAATAGCACGCTTGAATGCCTCTACGTTAGTAAAGCAGTGTTGGTTCGCAGATGACGCGACTGGTGCTGGTTCCTTGGGGGAACTGAAGAAATGGTGGGGTGTACTAAACGAATCGGGTCCGAGCTTGGGATATTTTCCCAATGCGAAAAAGTGCTGGCTTATTGTGAAGCCTGAGAAAGAAGAGGCAGCGAGGGATCTTTTTGATCAAACGTCAATCAACATCTCCACTCGGGGTCAGAAGCATTTAGGAGCAGTACTCGGCTCAAGATCTTATCTTGAAGAGTATGTAAGTGAAAAGGTGGATGATTGGGTTGGCCAGGTGGTGAAACTGGCAGAGTTTGCAGCAACCCAACCACAAGCCTGCTATGCGGCATATACCTTCGGATTGAAGCACAAATGGACGTACTACCTGAGAACATTATCTGATATTGAGGAACTGCTAGAACCATTGGAACGTGCTATTAGTGTTGCCCTGATACCAGCAATTACGGGCCATACATGCACAACGAGTGAACGAGAACTGCTGGCACTACCAGTGAGGATGGGGGGACTGGGACTAGAAAACCCAGTCGAGCGTGCTGGATTCGAACACGCAATGTCTCTTCAGGTAACCGCCCCTCTTGTCACGCAAATCGTATCCCAAGCGCATGAACCTCCAGATGATGCTCTGATAAGATCTTTGCAGTTAACCACGCGTAGAGAGAGAGATGTGAGACTGCACGATAAATTAGAAGACCTGAGGAATTCCCTACCCGAGAAGACCAAGAGAGCGGTCAATCTCGCAGCAGAGAAAGGTGCTTCAAGTTGGCTAACTGTCATTCCGGTAAAGGAAATGGACTTAAATCTCAACAAGAGAGAATTCAAAGACGCAGTCCATCTAAGGTATGACTGGCAGATTAATGACGTACCAAATGTATGTATCTGTGGAGAGCCCTTTAATGTCGATCATGCTATGATTTGTAAACGGGGAGGCTTCATTATACAACGTCATAATGAACTGCGGGATCTTGAGGCGCAGATGCTTGATTTGGTCTGTCATGATGTTGAAGTTGAACCAGTTTTGCAGGAGATTACCGGTGAGTCGTTAGCCAGAGGGGCTAATACTGCCCCCGATGCCCGGCTGGACATTCATGCACGGGGTTTTTGGTCTAGACAGGGTTCCACATTCTTTGACGTACGGGTGTGCCACCCAAATGCGGAATCGTACAAGGACCTCACCCCTCAGCAAATATATCGCCAGCATGAAAACGAGAAGAAACGTATGTACGCAAGCCGAGTTATGGAGGTGGAACAAGCCACGTTCACGCCGCTGGTGTTCACCACTACTGGTGGCATGGCACCTGAATGTCAAGTCTATCACAAGCGTTTAGCGGAGCTCCTGTCAGTCAAGAAAGGCGAGGATTACTCGACTACGATGTCTTGGATTAGAACCAAAGTCTCATTCGCCATTCTGAGAACATCCCTCTTATGTTTAAGGGGATCGCGTTCATTGAGGAGAGTAAATCTGAACCTAAAGGAGATGGATTTTGACATCGAAAGAGGACTTTTAGGACGATAGAGTTTGATTTTAGTGTGTTTTTTGAATGAAATGACTTGGAATGGTTTTAATCGAAATGAAGTGTCCTTTTTTTAATGGAAATTATTATATTATTATAATTTAGGAAATTAGGAATGCGAGATTTTATTCTTTCCAACTTGTTACTTTTTAATATCAGAAACGGAGAATTTTCTTTTGCCATGACTTAATTTAAAACACTGGACTGCCTACAAGAGATATTGATCGCATGTGAGCCGCAAGGAATGTATTTGGAAAATCGTTATTGACACAGTGATTTATAATAATTCTTAATGTTGTACAGTGCTTAATTCTTACTTCAAATATTTCTGTAAATTATGTGCATATTTTTAAAGAAAAAATAGCCTATTATATTACAAATTTTGTTAAAGTTATGATTAATTGGTAACAGAACTTCGCGTCGTCCAATTCGGTCTGTAATCATACTCGTGATTAAACAAATCGGACTCCCGCTACGCGGTCGTCCGATTTTGTTAATCACTCGTATGATTACAGACCGAATTGGACTCCACTCAGTCCTGTTACCATTACTTAATTAATTAAGCAACGACGACAACCATGGCTATGAAAACGCCACTTAATTAAAAAGTGAATTCCCGCTGCTTCGAACTTTATCGCGCTTATTCGATCTCGTTCAGTTCGTCAAATGTTGGAACTTTTTGTGGAGTTGAATTCTAAAAGGTTGTATCGAAGTTCAGGAAAAGAAGAAAAAAGTCGTTGTCTTGTGTTTAAGTCTTCCAGAAAACGTGAAATTAGGTATTTTCATGTCGTAGTCGTACTGTGACGGCAAAGCAATGTACAAAAAAGCGTGTTGCACGTGCAGAGTTGTCTGTTTTGCCAATCCAAGCCTATTGCTTTTTTGCCGTTCTCCTTCGTCTTCACTTAAGCTCCCTATTATTTCAACTCTCTCCTTTGGTCAAACGTGGACGAATTTTCGTAGTTGTTAGGGACTGCCAACCTCTTTTCCAGGGCTTTCCCTTAATGCCCTGGTTACGATGTTTAGGGATGTTAACGGTCTCGATACAGCATCACATGAAGTTTCACCTCGTAGTCGTACAGTGACAGCAAAGAAATGTACAAAAAGTGTGCTGCATGTGTTTATTATCTTACGAATACGATTCGCGCTTTTTTATCCAAGAAATAAATTCCTTGAAGAGACAAGTCAGGCAGTTTTTTTACGCTAACAACTACAGCACCATTTTGTAGAAACTGGATTGAAAAATAGCTTTCGCGCCGGAATTGCATGACTTCTGGAGTCAGCACATGTCTGTATAAGTTGGCTTAATGATAGTCTGATACTTTGTTTCAGCTTACATGGCCCCCGAAGTGATAACGCTGGACAAGGGAGCCGGGTACGGAAGAGCAGCAGATATCTGGAGTATTGGATGTGTTGTGGTTGAGATGGCTACCGGAAAGGTACACAGAACTTTTAAAAACAACTTTGATATACCGCCTTTCGTTTAGCACAGGTGTCCCACTGTGGAGCGTGTGAGTTGGCTACAATCTGGCCTGGGCTGGACTACCAACTAAAAAAATGCACTCA
This sequence comes from Porites divaricata, assembly GCA_038088405.1. Taxonomy (NCBI): domain Eukaryota; kingdom Metazoa; phylum Cnidaria; class Anthozoa; order Scleractinia; family Poritidae; genus Porites; species Porites divaricata. The sequence continues at coordinate 11,205,425 of JBBMOI010000013.1, forward strand.
GATGATCACGTCATTGGGCGGTAACATTAAGTCATTGCCCTTACCATCTAACCCTCGTTGGTCTTTCGTATATGTGGAAGATATTGGGCGCTTTTCATTCAACAAAAATTCCGGTTTGAAATTTCGGAAATTCCACTTGCCCAATGGAACGGTACATTCTGGTTGCACAGACCCGACCCAAGCCACCGCGCGTTTGGTTGCAGAATACAAAAGAGCGGTATTGGAGACAACAATTTTGTCAAATGGAAAGGGACATTTTGGTCCAACTAACCGAAATGACCTGACCAGTCAAAGAGGACCACCTTCAAAGCTGGTCCCGAATATTCCGGTCGGACCAAACCATAATGGTCCGTTCCATTTGATGTACCAACCGAAATTTCCGGAATTTTGGGTTAAATGGAAAGCGCCCATTGAATCCACTCTACTGAGTTTTGTAGAGTAGGGGACGTAGTTCCCATTGTCTGTGCTTTGGCCTTGTTTTAGGCCTTGTTCAGTATTAGAAGACACGAGATTTTTCATTGATGGGGATTGGAGGACAACTTGTGCAAACCATCCAAGCTGTTTAACCTCTAATACTCTCCACCAACCCTCGAAGTTACAGATTAATTTCTCATAACTCTTACTGTCATGGTGTGTTATTTCGGATTTCAAGCAAGTTGGTAAAAGGAGCAGTATCGCAATATTTGGCCAATTTTAGTAAACAGATGGTCATAGGTTCAACTCACATTTGGAGTACTCCGAGCCGTCTGTGTCAATGACTGAACAACATCTTTCTCAAGATATATGTCATTAAAAATTGGTGACCCTGTGTATGTCTTTTCTTGAAGCCTCCTTGGCATGACTGTGACAACAACTATGTGATAATGTTCAAAGTGGGTGAAGGAGCTACTCCTGCTATCCCAGAAACCCTTAGTGAAGAGGGACAGGATTTTCTACTGTGTTGCTTCCTACATGATGCGTACGCGCGGTACACTGCCAATCAACTTATGGACCATTCGTTTGTCAAGGTAGCTTTATAAGGTAGATGATTCTATTGATCTTTATCATCCTTTAGGCGAATTAAAGCCCAATCGAGAAGTGAGCGCCCTTTCCTGCAGCAAAAGACAATAGAAAACGGATCAAATTACGTTTCCCGTCTCCCCTCCCCTGCGTCGAGGATTGACTGAGAGAAATGATTAGGGCTAGGAAACTGAGCGAATCGAATCCCATTTAGGATCCTTATACAAGCAACGTGAAACTTCAGAGTCCTTATACTGGAGTTCGGCGTTGTGCAAACACTCTTGACGTATCAAAGATCTGCTGGTGATCAAAATCAAATCAAAAAAATATGCTATCATGTATACAAACTTCATCTTCAGCTCTCGGATATTAGCAATTCTCGTAACCATTTGATTATTGCTGCTTTCATGCCTGTCCCCCCACCCTAAGTGTCAGAGACTTCCCATGCGCGGTTTCCGGTTCGGTCAAGTCTTTATCGTTACTTCTCAATCGCCGCATGCAAGAAAAAACCTCTGGTATCCCGGGTACTTCTAAAATCTTAAGATCTTGAGAGGCCGTGGTTACGTTTTTGCCAGCTAATGTTCTGTAGGGGCGGCAATATTGTAACAGACTGTGAAGTCATTTCAAATCTCTACTTTCTTTAACTACGACTAATATTTTTAAAATCGGCGACAATTTTAACCTCCCACACAGACGTTCTTTTGCCTGGTCACGCAATGGGGAAGGAACGCGTGACGAAGCCTCAAGAATGTCTGTGGAACGGTAGGCTTTGATGTAATTTTAGCGCAGCATGACAATTTGTCACGCAAGTCGGCAGACCACTGTATACCCATTCTGGATGTCTTGTTTCATCACTATGCGAGTTTAGGCTGGTAAGGTATAATCCAAAGTAAGCAGGGCTGTCGTTAAGAGGCAGGGGCCGGGGATTTCCCCCGGCTACTATGAAAGTGGCCCCCGGCTACTTTCAAAGGAAAATAAAAGAAAAAAAAGAACCAAAAGAAACCCCCAGCTGTTTCATTCCCCGACAACTTGAAATCTTGGTGACAACCCAGGGAAAATTTGCTTGTGAAATCCGGAACACAGCTTACAAAGAATCCGGAATACCACTAACGATTGGAATCCGGAATCCAAGACTGTGTTGGATTGCCTTTCACGTGGAGATGCTTTTCTTAATTTGTTAACAAGACCCTGACTTTGCAGAGGTTGCAACTTATCGCTGTTTATGTTACCTTTGCAGTGTTGTTGATGAGGAAGCAAAGAATGCAAGAGAGCATTTGGTTTTAAAATGTAAGAGAATGGCAGGTTACTCACCACAGAGACATACTCTGAGGCTTGCCGACAGCTCCGGGTGCGGTACCTTGACTTCAATCTGTGTAGCATACGTGTAAGCCAGAAGGCGTGGAAATCACATATCGCCGTGCCACAAGCAGGGTTATACCCCGGTAACTTGTTACCCTTATAGAGGATATTACATGGGCGCGCGGAGATACGAATTTTCTCTTTCTTCTCAACACGAGAAGAGAAATTTCGTGTCTCCAAGCGACCATGTAATGTTCTGTTTATTATAATATAAACACGAATGAAATACCAAACCATTTCACTTTAATAGCTTTTTGTTGTGAAAGGTGCGATTTATTATGTAGCCATAGCAACGTTGATCTTTTCACTAGTGAAGATAACATGTTATTTTCTCGCGTGAAGATATGTTTTCGCGCGAAAGCTCACCAAGTATTTCATTGGTGTTTATATAATAAAGTGTTTTTCTTCAGTAATTTATAACAAGAAAACTAGCTTGCGAGCAAGCTCTTATCTCTCCACATCCCCCCCTCCCAGCATCTCCCCAAGCTAGTGCGGACGAGAAAACTAACCATTATGGCCGTTGTGTTTATTTAAGCATGTTGCCTGCGTGGAACTTGATTTTATAGGGTTTAAGGTGTATATTACTCCATATCTGAAAGTTTTAGTGCCCTACGTGTATATAAGGCGAATGGTGAAGGGTCAATACAATTTTATAATGTATTTTTTATGCGTGAAAGCGATGTATGTAAAATACTCGTTGGCCTCTCCTCGAGGGAAATTTGCTGCTCTGTGAATCAAGATTTTTCTGTGGCAGGGAAAAGCTCTTAGTTGCTGTCAAAGTTTTTATTGTGAGATTTACTGAGTTTTTATCATGGCGTCATTAATTTCAACTACCAGAGTTCTTTTCGATTTCATTTTATATTTCAATTTAGTAATACTAGTGAGATTTCATTGACAAAATGTGCAATTTGCACAAGAAAACAAAATCCTAAAGAATTCTGGTGGCTGTTTTAAAATGTAGTCATCGCACAAGTGGCCTGTTGATCACAGACATGAAAGCCCAGTTTACACAATGCGATCTTTTTCGTCAAAATTTCATTGTAATCTCTAATGAATTTTACACATATCGTAGTAAGCGAAGTAAGGTGGATTCATGAGACTTAAGATTCGCCTGGTTTGTTGTGAAATAGATTTTCCCCAATTTTCGTAATTGCTACTCGTCCTAGGTGGGAGTGAAATCGGGCCGACAAATTCAAGTGAGGTACAAATCAGGTCCAAAAATCGCATAGTGTAAACAGGCCAAGGAGTACTTTGGATATTTGGATGCTTGAAGTAAATTTTGATGAATCAGTTTGTGTCTTAGTGAGTCATGTTTCATATACTTACGTAAAACTTTTAAAGTCATAAGTTAAGATTTCTCTTGAGCGCATGATGTCTTGAAGAAGAATTAAAATTCTTACAATAAGAATTTTTTCATATAATTTTACAACCCCAATAAACATAAAATAGCCGTCCTCAGTTGGTATACCATTCAGCACAGTGAGATATGTTTGTAAAAGTAGAGGTAATCATTGATTAAGGATCCGCGTTTGTCACTCGAGTCGAAAGGATTCCTTTTTCCCGGCGGAGATGCCCCTGATAAAATCAGTAGGGGCGGCTAATCGGCAGTCGCCCCGATACCTCGAAAATTTGTGGCTTGACGACAGGAACACCAAGATTAGGATACGTTCTGACGAACGCGAACAGGAACGCCTATGTAAATAACTGCCACCATGCGGGCAGGTTAGTTGACAGTGATTACACTGTGGCACGTCTCTTTCCAATACGTTTTGTCATGGCCTCACTGCTATATCAAACATAGAGGTCGTGAGAGTAAAAGAAAATAATAATAGCGTAAGATAAATATTACTGACTTTAACGTTTTCTCCTTATTACTCCTTATCACCGCCAAAGAATTGAGATTAGGGTTTAAGGGGTAAAAATTAATGAACATTGATGTTAATTTTTTCTTCCTTTTTCGGTTAGTACTAAGTCTAACCTTCCATGGAAGATACCATTTTCTTAACTTAAGAAAATATTCAGAGGGTATATGCGTGCATCTACTGGGCAAAATTTGTCTGGTTGATACGTAATTTGTAGCACGGTTTCGTGAGCGACCTCCAGATATGACTGGGAGTAGCAGAGTGAGTTCGAGTACGCGGTTTTTTTCTGAAAACGCGTTAACCATAACGGTTTTGAGGAGATAAAATAAAAACAAACGGGCCCGAGCCCGAGTCAACATACTTTTATCCTCACGCTATTACAGGTAGTCATTACGACACCTGAAAGAGGATCATGAGGTTATCCCATGTTAAGATCTCTCCTTACAGATACTGCCCCACCCAGCCCAGGAAAGGTTGGCCACACCATCGGGGTCTAGGTCCCCTACTCTTTTCGAACGGTGGTGTGGGTCTGTTTCTTTTAAGAACCAGAGTGAAAGTGTTTTGAGACGGGACCTACGGTTTTTCGTCCTTATCCGAGAAGACTAGAATGTCTAACCGTTTGCAGATGTCATTGCAAAGGCAGCACACTGTAGTCAGTTATTTAAAGACCCCGAGTTTTGGTCTGCCGGGGTTTAAACCCGCGACCTCTCGTTCTCTGGTTCAGCAGATGGGCGTTGGCTCCCATCTGAGCTCACCAGGCGGCGGTCTCAGTGTTTTCCTGACACGCTTTTCAGAACAAACTCATGCGCCTAAGGCCTGTTTCAAACGTCGTGCTAAGCTGGCTCGACCGTAGCTCGACTGCAGCACGACCCTAGCACGACTTGGTTTCAGACGTCGAATTTAATTCAGTCGAATAGAACTGCTGTTGCCGAAAACAAAACACAATAATAAAGAAACGACTCAGCAAACTTTTAAATGTATTCTAATGCATTTGTAATTTATGAATTGAGTTCGGCACGGCGATAGCACGACGTTTGAAACCAAGTCGAGCTACTGTCGTGTAGCACGGCAAGGCTTGCCGTGCTACACGGCAGTAGCTCGACTTGGTTTCAAACGTCGTGCTACCGCCGTGCTGAACTCAATTCATAAATTACAAATGCATTAGAATACATTTAAAAGTTTGCTGAACCGTTTCTTTATTATTGTGTTTTGTTTTTGGCAACAGCCGTTCTATTCGACTGAATTAAATTCGACGTCTGAAACCAAGTCGTGCTAGTGTCGTGCTGCAGTCGAGCTACAGTCGAACTAGCTTAGCACGGCACTAGCACGACGTTTGAAACAGGCCTAAGTTGAGCCTCGCTGTCTCTTTGTCAGCATCAGGGAAAAGGAAGAGTTCCGAGGACGTAACAGGCGTGGAATTTAAACGTCGTACTCGTACTTGATCTCGTACTCACCGTCAAATCGTAGGCTAGTTTTACACTGGCGGAGATTATACCGCATTCGTTTTGCTGTTTACACTCAGGTGTTTGAATACGAAATAAAACGTCCCGGTTTGGTCGCGTGTGTGGACATTTTGAATACGGAACCCTAAGTGCATTGTTTGTACTCAGGCATGTAAATGTTCTCGGATTAACTGATGCAGGTAAATTCTAGACTCGCTCCGCTTGCTTAGAAACTCGTGAGTTCGACTTGTGGCAAGTCTAGCAGCGGCGGATCCAGGCCTTTAGATAAGTGGGGGACCGGTCATCCAGACCCTGAGATAAGGGAGGGGCGGTCTCAAACAAATTTTTTTGGCTTTTCGGACCTCAGTTTGGTCTAAAAATAAGGGGGGGGGGGCCTGGGCCCCTCCCCTGGGATCCGTTACTGTCCAGGTAAATTCCTGCGAATTCGGAAACATTTCTTAATCCGGAAAATTGTCCTCTGGTGTAAATCTACAATGAGGGACAAAAGTGTTGAGACACTTCCGTAAAATGGCCCCTTTTTATATAGTGGACATACCTATCCCCTTCCCCTGTCTACCCCAACCCCTCCCCCCCAAAAATCAATGTTGTATTTTGGACCCTCAAGTCTTTTTTTTACTTCAGACAACATTGACCCGGGGGGTGAGGGGATTTACGGCGTTTAAAAGGAATGAAATTATAAATGAATTAAATGATTGATAAAAGCACTCATTTTAAACAAGTGTGTCAACTACTTTTGTCCCTGATTGTAGCTTTAAAGTCGCTGTTGTTATTGTTATTTTTTTAATCAAAAAATGCGCGCTGCCGCCCGCAATAAATGACTTGTAGCTCAGAGTTTAAACTTCTCGTCCCTATGGACACCTCATGACAGCTTGAGTGCTCTGGGATGAGAAAGAGAATTGAAGTGGTTTGTTAAACACTGTAAATTTCAAGGAATAAATTGTAAATTATTTAGTTAATGACGAATTAACCCTGTTTTGATTGCTAATAGAACTCTGCACTTTCGAGCTGGAAAGAGCTCGCTACTAGATAACTTGGCCCTCTGGCCCTCGAGTATAGGCAAGTTTCAGTACATTTTCCGGTTTCGAATATTCCCATCAAGAAGCGCTGACCACCGCTTTGTGTCGGCGTGACCAAGAAGTGCAATGTTAAAAATAGCCTGCACAACAGGTTGTTACTGTTAGGTTTCTTCGGTGTTTACTGGGATTAAGTTTCTTTGTCACACAAATTTACTATACCTCGTTTTCAGTCAAGCCATTTGCCTTGTTTTCACGTGTAAACCATGTAACAGCACACAGACTGCTCGCGGTGTAGCCATAGTCGAACCCCGCTTTACGAACCACCCGCCTCATAAGGCATTTCATTATTGCTTTGTCCCAAGGGAAAGCCCTTTCATGTACTCTAAATTCAACCTGCTTAACACGGACACCTATTAATGCAGACGAACACTTGTTTTTTGCCTAACCAACACATTCTCGTAGAAAGTCGACCTCGCTAATGCGGACGTTTCATTTACATCTGTGTGCTGTACTAAACGTTTTCCATGAGCTTCCTGTTTCCAAGAGAAACGTTCAGTTGACAGCAGGTCGGTGTTCCCAGCACTACAGTACACCGGTCCCTGACTAGCCTGCATAACTGGCGTCAAGCGAGGCGATGGGAGAAGAAAAATAAAGCGGCGCTTTTTTTCTCCTCCCCTCGCCTCCCGCTTCGCGCGAAAGGCTGCGTTTGCCTTGCTTGGTTCATAAAGCGCCTTTTATGCAGGCTAGTCCCTACCCTGGGTGCCAGAGGTTTTTTTCTCGCCTGCGTCGGGAAGCTTCCTTTCGTCGGCCACAGGCCGAAAACACGAGAGGCGAAGCCGCGTTTTCGCGCGGGTCACTTCTTAAGACTTGACTGAAACAGGAAACCGTAGTCCCTGACCGATTAGGATGAATTGTAGATGTCAAGGGAGTCAGAGTATGTTGGCATCAAACACGTTATTCAGAGAATGGTTTTTCATTGAGTTAACTATAAATAAGTGACTTGATTATTTCCACGGACATGGTCCGCGGAATGTCCACTTTGTGAACAGGTTAGAGACGTTTAATTTGACGGTGCTATGGCTTATTAAGTCATGGGCTCTAGCCACAGCCTGTTTTACTTCTTCAGTAATATTTTTCACATCTATAAAAGGTGTATTTTTGACTTGAATAACGTGATCCGCTTAATACGGACACTTTATAGGGACCCCTCGGTGTCCGACTGTAATTTCCTGTTGGGTATCCTGTGAATACTGGAATAAAAAAGAGCTATTTTGCCTGTTACCCAAGTTTACCATGTTTAAACGCAAGCCTCTTAACTCATTTTCTTGGAAAAACCATGTGGCACCACACACGATATAGAGTTCAAAACTATGTGGCATTCCACCCCAAAGGCTTCCCAGGCTCACACCAGACTGCTCGACCCCAAATTTTAAGGATTTGTGAGGGATTTTTCCATGTGTTCGATAAAACAGTACAATGCACGAAAACTGCCATTAAAGTGTAAATAACTCGTAAAGAGATATCTTTTTGTCGTTTTCGTACTGTTGTCTGCCCCATCAACGTTATTTTAGCGAGTTTTGATGTTCTGGTTTTTGAGACAAACTTAGAGGAGTCTGTTGGCCTCTCTGCTGGTTCTCAGATAGTCTTTGAGAAGTCTGTTGTGAGGCTTCGTTCTCTGTTGCCTCATAACCAGAAGATGGAATCTCAACCGCGCTTTATTATATAATCTGTGATTATTATAATATTTAGCACCATATTACCGGCTTCGTACTTCACTCAATGACACCTGCTCTGGTGACCGGGCCAAGCAGGGCACAGCCTGCGTGACAGTCGCGAAGCACGAGACGATGGGAGGAGGAAAAAATAACGCTGTGAACACTATAAGGTACTTTATTTTTCTCCTCCCCTTGTCCCGCGCTTAGGGAAAAAGCCGCGTTCGCCTCGCTTGACTCATAAAGCGCCTGTCTTGCAGGCTAAGCCGCGTACAGAATGGGGACGAAACGCGTCGCGTGTCTTCAGTTCTCACGCGCACCCAAAAACAATTCCACCAGATACCCAGTCTGTGAAGGTAGCCTTTGGCGAACGGATTCAATCCTAGTCTGAAGCATGTGTTAATAGAGCTTTCAATGAAACCTCCGTCACATGCTCCAGTCTGTCTCCGGTCCTATTCGGCTATTCCTACGGTTGGTACTACCCCAGTCATAGAAGATAAGTTGTGGTTATGGGCGTTGGTCTCAATGCTGTTGTTTGATTGCTTCCACTCGCTACTCAACCGTGTTCTTTACAGACAACGACATAACTTTATTGCCGATTAGCCTTTAGGGAGTTTAAGATACGACGACGGAGACGGCCACAAAAACGTCGCTTGAAAAGTGAATTCGCGTTTTTTTAATCTCTATCGTGATTATTTTCAACTTGTTTACTTTGTCAAATGCAAGCGAACTCTTCTAGAGCTGAATTCCTAACAACCTATCCAAGTTCAGAAAGAAAAAGACTGAAAAATTTGTCAACGCTTGTTCACGTCCTCCACAAAACGTGAAATTAGGTATTTTCACGTCGTAGTCTTGCAGTGATGGCAAAGAAATGTACAAGAAAGAGAGATGCAAGTGCAAAGTTATTGTTTTGCCTATTCAACCTTTTTTGACGTTCTCCATGTGTCGCCGTCGTCGCATCTTAAACGCCCTGGAAGACCTTAGATAACAACGACCTCAACCTCGCTGGTTGTGGCGTCCAGCGGTTTTAGTGAAAACAAGGGTTTGGGTGGGTGCTCAGTCTCGCGGGCTCATAAAATCTGGTCTCGGTAGTTCTTATTTAAGGATTTTCAAACGCCCTTTCCAGGTGATCTGTGACGTCATTGCGGGGGCCCGGGGAAAGAAATTTTAATGCCGTATCCCATAAACCAAAGCTGACAGGAAAATTGGTGCGCGCGTTGGTTTATGGGATACGGCATTAAAATTTCTTTCCCCAGGCCCCCGCAGTGACGTCACAGATCACCTGGTTATAAGTGAGTGTGCGTGTTCAGTTACGATGTTGATGGGTTTTCATTTTTAAAGGCAAACTCTGTCAGTGATAAGTCACCGGAGTGAACTTCTTTTAGTCGAAGTTTTCTTAACCAAAACCACATGTCACAAAAAACAGAACTGTATTGAGAATCTGTAAGTCGACATGAGGCTGAAATAGTAAACGTTCGGCACTACTTGATGTTATCTTGTTGCAAAGTACTGCCAGCTGATCTACATGTACATGTTCAATTCTATTAATTTCCCAGAACGCAATGACTTAAGAACTTTCCTCACTTCTTCACAGGAAGCCTGCAAACAGAAAAAGATATTCTAAGATCAGAGCAAGTCATTTGTAATAGAAAAGCTGTTGTTAAAGCTAAAGTTCATTGTCATTTTTTTCCTTCTGCTGGTCATCACTAGAAAAAGCTTCATTTATGAGGAAGTAGTAAAATAAAAGAGAGACTTCCAACACTAATCAGTCAAAGAGCCAGTAAGTTCCTTGTGGCCCAATGTCATCAAAAATTTTCTAGATACTCATTGGTTGATTGTTTGAGGTATCCTATTTGACTACTCAACGGCCTTCTAACTTTGATTTGACTGGATTGCCATGTGCCACTCCAATGTCTCTATTATCTTGAGGTTGTACCAATGACTAGAAACTATGTTGCCTGGACGTTTAGAACACTAAGATTTGCACTCTTGAATGCCAGTGGCTCAAAGGGACATCTGAAATTCAGGCTAACAGCAAATGTCAAATGAACAGACTGTACTTATAGATGAAACTGGCCTGAAAATACCAGTGCTAATTTTTGTTTTTTATATATAATCAGCACTAAACGACAAGTAAACGAGATACTACGTCACATTGCACAATTTGACATTGGTTATTGCCGTAACATTAATACTAAATCTCTCTAAACCTAATAACCCTTGCAATGTTGGTGTTTCAATGCCTATGCTAAGAGGGGAGTGTCAGGGTCAACTTAAGTCCTCTGTCATATTGTCTAACAAATGAAGAACCAACAAAACAGCGAGCCTTGTGGGGAAAGGCACCCCACCAAGCCTAAAACTTCCTGTCTTCTCTACACATAATGTCTACTGGTGGAGGGAATATAACTGTGGTCTTCAACCCTAAAGGCGAAAATGATGATGATGATGATAATGTTAGTCTTCATTATTATCATCATGCCAAATAATGTGGCAACCCAAGTTATAACCTCTTAAGGCAGCTACTGCAAGGTGAAAAGGTTAATACATAATTAAATTTCAACCCAATATTTATGCCACCATCTAATCTAGAGCATGGTGTTTGGTTTGGCCAGGCTGAATTGAAACTTAAAGTTGGTGAATCAGCCACGATTCAAACCCAGATTCGTCTTCTACAACTAGCTAACTAATAAGTGGAGTTAACCTCGTATTTCATATAAATGTTTATTATATAGACGCGAGTGTTTTACTGGGAAATATACCACTCGTAAAACGCATAAACGCTACATCCGGGACCCGAGTGGTTTATTTTCCATAATCTCACTAGTGAGTTTATCGATGACGTAATTTCGGTCATTTCCCTCTATTACTTTATCGATGTCTTTTTGTCTATATAATAAAAAGAACATTACACGGCGGCTTGAAGATATGAATTTGATTTTCTCGTGGCAAAAACAATATTTTACTCACTCGCTGCGCTCGTTCGTAAAATATTGTTTTTGCCACTCGAAAATAAAATTCATATCTTCGCGCCACCGTGTAATATCCTCTATCTATTTTACCTGAGGGAGAGAATTCAGAGGAGACATCTTGAGAAGAAACTTAAAAGCTTCCACAGACCTTGAATCTAGATGTGAGGACTCGGTATAACAAACAAATAGAGCTGCTGCCACACTGTGAATCTGACAGTACTGCAAAACTAGAACAAAATGTGTAGTGTGCTCAATGTGGTATAAAGACACACCATTTCAGTGAGCTCTTAACTTCAAACTGAAAATTTGACTGAATTCTTGACAAAATCATATAGTTGCATGACAAGGTGATTGCTCTTATCACAAACATATCACTGATTCTATAAAACCAAGATAAAATCTGATGAACATTGCACCAATGTTTTTTTTCTCTTGAAGGGTAATTTGTAACATTAATTTGACTTCTTTATACTCGTACAACAATACTGGTAACTGCTAGAATTTATACACTAATCCTACAACAAGAATCTTTGCTCCACCAACACAGGAATGCTAAAAACAGACCACAAAATTCTGCTTGTGACATCTTAATCATTTCACAAGGACCAGCTACATGTAAGCTCCTGCCATAGTGGGCTATATAGGTATGTGAAGGGTCTTAATGGTTTTCAAGCAGTTAAGTCTGGGATAGGTTATAGAAAACAGAGTTTGGGTCTAGAAGGGGTATCATTTTCCAGGGAAAAGGATAAACTGATAGAAGATTTTAGTCTAGAAGTAAGGTAAACCAGGAATTGACATTCAAAAAAATGAAATTGGCAAATTAAAATTCACCCACAACTCACTTTTAATAGCAATGAAACCGTTGGCTTCAGTAGTTTTTGAGAACACTGGCTCTAAGATAGGAAGGGACTTAAGAAGTTTTGTCTAGTATAGGATATATAGCAAAGTTGAGCTGAGCTAGGTTGGGTATAGTCTAAGGGTTCTGGGGTCCCAGCCACACATCCACACCCCAAAATTCCTTTAGTACTGCCCCCTGGGTTTTCTGCAAGGTCTTCTCACAATTAAAAAAGAATATCTTACCTGATGCTGCCTGTCCCTTGATAATGTTTGGTGTTTCCAGATAAGAACATTCCTTCTGAGAAAACTTTTCTTGCCATGCTTTTGTTTTTAAAACCTTAACAAAATCAGATGTAATATTCGCAGGATCTCTGGAGTGGTATTCACAGGCTGGAGCCGATGTTAGCATCACAACACGGGAAGGCTTGAGGTGTTGAATTAACTGCAAAATGGATATATTTTATGTGAATTAAGCATGTGAATTCTTTCCACGAAAGCCATTTTCTTGGAGCAAGCAAAGGGGAAGAACCATTTTAAAAGGCACCAAACAGAGCACTTTGAAGAAATTGGCAGTTTGAATATTTTAGCCCTTAAAGCCCATGTTCAATCAAATACTTTGCATGCATGAACTAGAGTCTAGTCTAGTCTAACAAGACAAGAACCTTGTCTTCAATTATGTCCACATCTCATTTTCCCTGACAACTTGTCAGCTAATGTGGGAGTGTGAGAGAAGGTAACGCTTTATAGGGCGTTAATCACTGGTTTCGAAGAATTCAAAGGATCTTAAGGTTCCACATCGATAAGTATACATACATACATACATACATACATACATACATACTTTATTGGAACTCCCTTCAACAGGGCTTTTCAGTCACAATAATCTGACTATTTTAACTTAATCACAATAACAATTTAAATTAAAAATTCAATCATTTCTTATAGAACATATTATTAAAAAGGGTCTTCTTAAAACTATTAATTTCTGTTATATTCTTAATATTCCCAGCTAGTCCATTCCATTCCCTTGGACCCCGATAATAAAATGCCCTTTGTCCCATATCAACCACAAGGAGCGAGATTTATTTCAGAACAGAACAGAACAAAAAAACACTTAAGTCACATGATTGCAAACGTCAACTTCCACGTGACCCGATGTCACACTGTAATGCTATACAAGTCTGTAACTGGGAGCCTACAAGCCACAGCCACTGTTTTGCAAGCCAGGCCTATCAGTGGCAATTTATGGTATGTCGAGGCAAGATGGAGAAGTCCATTTTTTTCATTATTGGCAGGATCAGGCCATTTGAATCACTTCAAAAATAGACTATTGCCCAGACAAAATAAGGGCTCTAGGTTACAGAATAAACACAGTTTTTGCCATTTAATAACAGAATGTCCTAAACATGGCTATCAACTTTGCGAATTTTGAAAAAAAAGACTTGATAGTACAGTGGAACCCCGCCTTACAGTCCCCTCGTTATTATGGCCACCTTTTTTGGCCACCCGGCAAAAATGACCATACATATTTTTGTAATGAGACCCTTGTTAATACAGTCACCTCATTATTATGGCCAAACTTTTTTGGCCCATTGCTGACCGTATTATCGGGGTTCCACTGTCCAGCCTTTTCAAGAGATCAAGCTACCTAATATTTTAAGAGAATCTTTTAATAAATAAACACTGCAACACTCTGATAGATTGAAAAGAGCAAGGATCACTAGACCAAACAAAATCTTAAGGCTTGGAAGAACAGAATTGCATAAAGGGAGGTCAATGAAGTTTTGCAGAAAACACGGTATCATATGTTTATGGCTTGGTCAATTCCAAGCACGCCCATCCCTTCCCCCCTGGGTATTTGTTGAGTTTTTGTCATCTAGTCCTAGTGGTGGGGATTTATCAGAAAACCTCTGCCCGGGTGGGTGGGGTGGGTGGGGGGGGGGAATATTTTTAATACCCATGCTTTAAAATGATATGCACGGTTTTCGCTCCATCACTTCTCTACCCCACAGTATTTTTTGCATCCGTTTCTAGAAATTGCTTCCCGCCATTGTGATCAGTTAACACATGGAGGTAAAACAATCAATGTATTGCTTGAAGAGTTTAAAGAAAAAGACACTTTCTTTGCATGTTAATTGTCAAGGCAGAGAGGCCAAAAAAAACTCTGCGAGACATTTGAAAGCTAATAAACACTTTGTGTATAGTACGATATACGTAAATGCGACAAATCAGTGGTTCCATCGTGGTGAGAAATACTCAGACCACACGTAAAGCATGTCAGTTGTTTGTTAATCATTCACTATATTAAAAATCTTCAAAAATAAGAAAGTCATTATTTAAATTCTAATTTACAGTTTTGTCATTGAGAATAATCAGATCAATGTGATCTATTTTACAACAATAAAATTTCTTATAACTGGCAGCTAGAAGCAATTTGCTTAGGGTGCTTCACATGTGAATTTGATCAGATTGTTACAGACTTCCCATAAATATGGTATTTGCAGCTTATTAACTGGAAAATGAAATTTTGGTGTTGCCCTGAGGTGGGGCATTTGTACCCTATATTTAAGCCCCACCAAGTGGGCGTGAACACCTGGCCCCATGGCAGGGCATTTGCAGCTTTTCGAAAACAAAATGACAAATGCCTAACAAATGCCCAGGAGGGGATGGGCATGCTTGGAATTGACTGATTCATTAATAAGCAAAATATATAAGAAGATATGAGATCATCATGTCACAAGCATGAGACAAAGATAAAATCTGAGTCTTCCACAGGAATTGAACCTATGACCTTCCGCACACCGGTCAGACGCTCCATAATTCTTTATTTATCAAACAGATAAAAAGTAAATGAACATTCGTTGTTTTAAATTTTAATATTCCCTAACTGACTGTCAGTCATTACATTGCTTCCACCCTCAAATTCACCATGGTTTTTTCAGGGGATCATTTTATAAAGTTTTGAATTATGCCCTATCAGCACAGCCCCGTAGTCCCTGGGGACGAAGGGGGCGGACTTCCTTATATGGCCTATACGGGGATGTGCCGCTGGACAGGGTATGGTTTTCATGCTCTCTGTCCTAATCAGGGTATAAAATTTCATGAAGTCTGTCCTAAACAGTGAGCATGATTTGTGCGATCGCGAGTCTGTTCTAATTATAAACAGGGTGTTTCATGCATGATCAATTTAGGAGTTGTTCTAAACAGGGTACTAAAATTGAGGGTGTTGAATCTTAATTTTTTGTCCTAAATAGGGCAAGGATTTCAAGCCCTCAGCAGCTCACCTATACCCAAATATTGGTCGAGTACCCCCCTCCCCCGACCTGTAGTTCCCAACCCCCTTGCCCCCTCTCTGCTCATGAGGCTACAGATGCACCCCAAATTTATCCTAGTACAATACTGACCACACCCTTCCTTCCCCAGGCAGGCTACAGATGCACCCCAAATTTATCCTAGTACAGTACTGAACACACCCTTCCTTCCCCAGGCAGATGATGAATATTCCTTGCGGGCTTCTCTTACATTTCATCATACCTTCTCTGTCCAATGGAATGCTTTCTCTTCAGGTACAGGAGTACTGCACTGGCAAATGATTGAATTATCTTGATCACTTGTGGTTAACTGATACAGACAAACAGATTCGGGTGATCTCGACGCAGAAGAGAGCTTTTCAAAGTTGACGCCGGTTTCCTCTTCGGTGGTAATGCAAGCGACTATTTTACTACCCGTGGATAAGAAATGTGCTTCTAAAAATGTTGTCGCTACTTCTCCGAGACCAACAATAAGCAAAGGGCACTCGCTTGCAATGAGCTCCTGAGAGTTCTTCGTAGCCGCCCAGAGAAAAGATAAATTTTTTGAATATTCTTCTACCGCGGAAGATCCGTCGTTGTCTTCTTCATCGTCTTCGTCGTACACAGCACGGGAAGAAGGAAACTTTACCTCCCAAACACCAAACGCCGCCATTTTAGATTTCAGACACTAGGTCATGTAAGCTTCACCTAATGTCCATTGATATTAGGCAGTGGAGCCATTAAAAGCAGATCTCTCGCTAGCCTGCGTGCAGACGATAACTAAACTCTGATTAGTTAACCAGAGTTCAATTTCGTCTGCGTGCAGGCTAATCTCCCGCGAGCGCGAAGCGCGCACGGCGGAGCCCATTTGCTAAGATAAATTGCAAACAAATTTTCTCATCACATAAAAAGTTACTGAAGAAAAGTGCTCAGATCATCGGTGGACGTAAGTAACTTTCTCGCCTTTCAAATTTTCACAACTGCGTTTTTCGGCTGGATCTTGCATTAGCTACTCGAATAATTCGTACCTTCGAAACTGTTGAGAGTATGGAAGCTAGAAAATTTGGTTTTGACGTAGCGTACGAACGCCAACCGTCCGTACACCCACTTCATGTAAGAAGATGCCAAATGTCAGGTTATTTTGGAAGCAGAGACAACTAAAGTGTCAATAAAGACGAAAACGGAAAGCGAAAATGTTTCTTTATCCGTTTTTTCTTAAGTATTAAGTTTAGGTAAATTGACATGTCTACAAATTTGGAAAATAGAGAAAGAAAAAGACAGAGAGAGAAAAAAGAAAAAGTAGGGCGACAGACCAGCGAAGCTCAACGAGAAAAAGAGCTAACGCGAGAGAGAAAAAACAAAGGAAACATTTTTTGTTGGATGAACAACATCAAATTTTGAAGCGAAGTAAAAATGAGCGACGGTAAAAAAAAAAAAAAGTGAACAAGAACACGTACGACATTTCCTCCATATAAAGTGTAACCAGGAAGTTTCTGGAAGTTGCACGTCGTAGTTGTGCAAAACAACGGCAAAGAAATGTACAAAGAAAGCGTGCTGCATGTGCAAAAAGTTGCTTTTTTGCTACTTAGACCTATTGTTGTTTTGTCACTGTTCTCGTTGCCTTCGCCTAGCATTACACGATTTTATATTTTGTTTGAGCAAACTATAAATATTACGGAGAGCTTCGTTTTTAGCCCTGGCTAAATCTATATATTATTGCAGCCCGCCTTGGTGTTTCGGTGAAAACCAGAGGCCGCTCCAAAACGTCTGGTTTGAATTTTCGGCAAATTCCAGTAGCAAATGGAACGGCATCTTCCAAAATTTCTCAGAAAGTGGGCAACCCTGCGAGGACAAATCTGTTCCGGGTCGTTCTCCCACCATGTCAAATTCACTAGTTTTATGTTCATACACAAGATTTCCACCAGGGTGGTTTGTGTAATTGGGAATAAGGTAAAAACAAACTGTAACAAAAACGGCGATTTCTATGCTGGAAAATCTTATTTATTTTTTTCTTTGTTTTTTGTTTTTTGTTTTTTTGGTTTTTGCTTTGCGCGAATTTTGACAATCAGATTAGGGCCAAGTTTTCCGACCAATTTAGGTTTCTGGGAAACTGCACACCTAGCCCTCCCCTAAGCCATCATTTCGCCCTAAATGAGAAGTAAGTGTTACTGTTAGCTTAGGTGAGGGGTGGGTGGGCAGTTTCCCAGAAGCCAAATTTTTCCAATTTTTCTTTAGTGTCTTGAAAAGTTTATATTAGGTTTTCAGTTTATTCACCGTCGCGTCGTCGTCTTGTCCCCAATCTTGGCCCATCCTCCTCTCTGAAAAGTCATTTATTTTAATTGATTAGATAGCCATTAAAACATTTTCATTTCAATAGCATGGCACTTTCAGTCTTAGTGTTGGCCTTTTAAGGCTAGCAAGCAGAGTCATCTTAAGCTATTTCAAAAAGGATCTTAGTAAAGATCGAAAGAAACACTATTCGTAGAAAGTATATAGACAAAGTAGTTAACCTTCCCCTTCCTCTTTATCTTGTTTCCTTATGTTTAAATGCATGGGTTATCTTTTCCTGAGCAACTTTAAAAGTGACTTCAAAATGCAAAGATGTCCGTTTCATTCCCCTGAACGTTATGTTGCCATAGTTTTTATTTTAATTCTCTCTTGTACTTAGTTGTCACGGCTCGGACTGACAAATGAGAATGAAGAATAACAACGTCAATCATTTATTGATAAGACATGTACGTGAAAATTTAATGGCATTAGTATCAAAAAAATCCATTAAGCAAAAGAAAGTAACTGAAAAAGGCGCTCTCTATAGTAAGAGAATCAAGACAAGGTAAAGAAAGAGATAGGGAGTAAGAACAACGAAATGACACTTGCTTCAGTGTAACTCGAACTGAAAGCAGAAGGAATCAGTGAATACAAACTGTAACTGTACCGTTATTTTATTATTAAATGAAGGATGATCATCGCAGTTATATACGCACCTTTTGCAGTTGCTAAAAGAAAGCCTGAAGAAAAGTTTGATTGGTAGAGCGCTGCACCGGTATCGCAGAGATCAAGGGTTCGAATCCCGTACTAGCCTAATTTTTTTTTTAATTTTTTTTCAGGCTTTCTTTTTGCAACTGCAAAAGTTGCGTATGTAACTGCAATGATCAATCATCCTTCATTTAATTGTTCACTCCACAGTTCACATATATGATTTTCATATATTCATAGAGGTTACCAATGGGGTTAGCAGTTAACTGATATTTGCCCAAAAAACAGTAGTTAACTGATAATTGGCCGAAAAAATAGTAGTTTTCTGAGAATTGGGAATTGACTGAGTAAGGGTTTCCTCTTCCTCCTCGGTTAGTTAGACTTCCAAGGTGACAAAATCCATTTTAGAGGATTGTTTTAAGATTGGACTTAAAACGTTAAACTGAAAGGATTTTATATGTGGTACTCTCCTCTCACTCTTTAGTTTTCAGTGGGAAAGCCCAGACTTTGGGGGGGAACAAGCTTATTTTCGTGACGCCGTGATCGACCTTTCTGTGAATCGTGATTGAAGTGCACTTCGTGAAACCTGAACTACCAAAATCCTCGATTATTTACACGTACATTGAAGATCAACCTAAGAAAATAAATCGTTAACTTGGCAAATCGACCTTAACCAGTGGCGGATCCAATGGAGGGGCCCGGGGGGCCCGCCCCCTCCCTCCCCCTTATTTTTAGACCAAACTGAGGCCCGAAGGGCCGACAAAAAATTCTTTTGAGACCGCCCTCCCCCCAACTCTAACCCCCCTTACCTGAAGGTCTGGATCCGTCACTGTTAACAAGCATCTGGTGTCTTTACTTTCGAGTCTTTTGATGTAACTTCACACTTCAGTTCGCTCAGACCCACCAACAGGGAATTTATAGCCGCGCAGCGTTTTTCATAACGTTCGTAAAACTCTAGTTAACTTGCTAAAATATAATCCATGCACTTGTGTTTTACATACTTGGGAACTAACGTAACGTTTTTGACATTTTATACGACCTCTATTTTTGAGCGGCGTGAAAACGTAAATATTTGTTTCCTGACCCGTGAAACGCAAAATTGTTGTTCGAGAACTCGTGATGAGATCCCCCCCCCCCCCCCCCCGCCCCCTCTTCTAAAGTGATGAAATCCAATTGTAGGTAGAATTGTCAAAGATTGCTCAAACAACGTGCGGCGATGGCGACTACCTTCACAATCCATGCGTTTACTCTGAATATTACTTCACTTGGAAGATAAAAATTTACCGGACATTAGCAGGTGGAAAGAAAATTAAGGCTGTGAAACATTAGTTTCTTTAACTTTCTTATAGAGCTTCTATAGAAAACAGAAATCATATATACGAAAGAAATTAAAACTGCAATTTTTTAAAAAAATAAATCTATTTTCATTATATACTGATGTTAAATAACTTGACTGATGTATCAGTCATGACATCTAAAGAGACCTATAAATTGCAGAAAGACTAAATCAAAGGCCGGGGTAATAGTGTTACTTCCCTCCCGCCCGGGGTAGGGTGATAGTTTTTAGGGGAGGGGGGCTGACTACACGAAATTATAAACCCTGTTTAGGACATGCAGAGAGGTCAAAAACCATACCCTGTCCATCGGCACATCCCCGTATAGGCCATATAAGGGAGTATCCCCTGGGAAAAGGACACATTACCTTATAAGTCTTTTTATACAAATAAATCGTTAATTTGCTGGTGGCCACGAAGGTAAAATGTAAACTCTAATATAATCACCGTAAAGGTTTTGGAACAGGAGAATTAGAACAAGCACCGTTCAACAGCAGTAGTAATATAATCGCACTGGCGTGAGTAAGTGTCATGTTTGTATACTGAGTTATATATTTAAGACTTTTCACTTATACAAATGTATTTAACAAAAACTTCACAGCCAATTTTTCACTAAAATGCCACTCTTCTTGGGAGAATAACCCAGTTAAATTTAGAATTAAATCTCGAAAAATTAAGAACTGGACAGCAGCTAGTATTAGTTTTTTGTTCTCGTGAAAAATCGACAGTGACAGTTGTTTTTAATTTTAACCTAACCGTGAAGCAGGTGACAGGATCAGGAAATATAAGAGAGAAATTGAAAAACATACGAGATGAGTCATTTTCCCCTCATTCTGTCATCAAGACTTTTCGTGTCTATTCCCGTCATTAAAAAGTATTAATATTCCAATCTTGCATTTTAAAAAAATTTTTCAAAACAGCTAGTAGTCAAGAAAATAATACCCTACTCAATATCTGACCGTCATATTAGCAAAACAATTATATGTATTATGAGGGTGGAATTGCTCGCTTCGCTCGCTGGGAATAATCGGAAAAAATTATTTTGGGTTTTCCCAGAAATCATCATATTTTAACTACTATTCAAATGCAAATATTTTTTCAAAGAAATGTTATTTTAAACACCTGTTGGTTTGTTCCTGTTGTGAATATTTAATTAGTGTTCTAGAGTGTTTTGTCTTTTTCACCAATCAGATGATGACACAAAAGTTTTTATTAGTCAATGAGAATTTCAGTGAGGCGTTATCAGTTTGTGATAAATTTAGTGAGAGATTTAGTGAAGCGGAAAAAATAAAATTGAATTTTATTTTAACTTTATCTAATCATAGCATATATGGGATTCAAATCAGCATCGCAATTATGTATAAACAACACAGCTACTCAAAAATATAAAGTTGGCGGACTTATGTTTCCTTCAAAAGAGATTTTTGAAATGTTCAAAAGATCTTGATGAAGCATTTGAATTTATTGTTAAATTAAATGAGCCGAGTGATTATTTTAATCTCATGCCAAAAATATAAGTAATTGAAACGTATGCCGCTAAAAATGATGACTTATTACTTAGTTTATCTTCATATTATTATCAATCCCATAACTGTAAATTGGTGATGCGGAAAAAATAATATAATCGTACATGAGAAGCATGAGTTCTATTGATTTGTATAATTTATCTATCAAGGATGTAAAGAAACTAGTTAGAAACGAACATAATGAAAATAAGAAATTAAAGGAGGATAAGGAAAAACAAGATCTTATTTAAGTTTATGAAAAGTTAAAAAAGCAAAATTAAAAATTAAAAAACGCAAAATCTACTCCTAAACCAAAATCAAAACCAACTCCTGAAAAAATAAAAACATTTGATGGGTATTTTAAGAAGTGTATCAAAAACAAAACAATTCCTCCTGATACTCCTTCCTATCTTAATAAGCTCTTAAAAGGGTTCTGAAAGAATATCAACAAGATATTAAAAAAGAGAAATCAGCTCTTGATAATTTTGCTGAAAAATACACTACTGATGGAGAAGCTAAAGTTGTTCCTATTCAACATTTCAAAGATAAAGCCCTTGGGCTTTAAGACTTTTTAAGAAGTCATCGCAATATTGAAGTTCGGCTTATATCAGTTTGCCTCATGGAACAAAAACTTATTGATAAAAGAAATTTTAACTATTTTTACACAAGATAAAGCATATTTTCATTCAGAGACACATATAAATGTTGAAGCAACAGATGTCAAAGAAATACTTTCTACAATGATTTCTTAATAAAATTGCTACTTATCAGCGAAATGGCAGCGGTTGGTATTTTAAAGAAGTAGTTAATCTTGAAATTAAGGCTCTTCTCATATTCCACTTCCAGATTTTATAATGAAAAAGAAGGCATTATGTAATATTCAACGCAAAGATGAAAAATGTTTTCTTTGGTCGGTTCTTAGATATCTTCATCCGCTTTACTTAAATGATACAAGGGTTAACGATCTTAAACAATACGAAGAAACTCTTAATTTTAAAGATATTGATTTTCCAGTCAAACCGTAAAAGACATCCGAGTTTGAAAAACAAAACCCAACAATTCAAGGAATTAATGTGTTTTCAGTTAATGGTAACAACAAGTTTTACCCTTTGAGAATGACTCCAAAAGACTGTGATAAAACAATTTATTGATTTACTTCTTTTTGAACAAGATGGAAAATCTCACTATTCACTTACAAAATATTTTTCACGATTGTTTAGGTTCAAATTACTTCAAGAGTTTATTTTGCAAAAAATGTTTTACTCACTTTACCAAGAAAGAATTATTAGATCAGAAACATATCAAATACTGTTCAATTAATGAAGCAGTTGCTGTAAAAATGCCAAACAAAAACACAATACAAAAATTTGAAAACTATTACAAACAACTTCCAATCCCTTTTGTAGTATAGTACGGAGATCTCAGTGAATGCTTTACAAAACCTCTTCAAACATGCGAGCCATCTCCACGTGATTCTTTTACTTACTCCTATTAAAAACATGAACCATCTGGATATTGTCTTTATCTCAAAGGATTAGATGGAATTAATAAATTATTTAATCCAACTGTTTATACAAAACAATCAGATGATGAAGATATTGCAAAAAATATCTGTTGATAAACTTGAAGGAATAACACATAAGATTTATAATGATTATTACAAGAAACCAAAACCGCTTAAATTAACACCAGAAGAAAAAGAAGAATTTGACTTTGCAGAGATTTTTGTCATATTTGCAAAAAAGAATTATGTGATGAAGATTTATCAGGTAAATTAATTAAAGTGAGAGATCATTATCACTTTGCTGAAAAGTATCGTGGAGCAGCGCATAACTCTTGCAACCTTCAATGTTGAAAACCAATGATTCTTCCCAGTCATATTTCATAATCTTCAGAATTATGATGCACATCTCTTTATTAAACAACTTGCAAAAGTGAACCGTAAATTAAGTTGTATTCTATCAACTGAGGAAGAGTATATTTCATTTTCCAAGGGGGTAAAGGTTGATGAATACAAATCAAGAAAAAATGGTTAAACAGTAACGTTGAATTTTGAAATCCGATTTATTAACTTTTTCAAGTTTCCTCAACATCTCTTACTATCTTGTTTCAAATCTTCAACCGTCTGATTTCAAAAACACAGAAGCAATAATCAAAGATAATGTTTTACGACTCACTCAAAAAGTAGTTTATCCTTACGACTATGTTTCATCTATCCATGAATTTTATTTCAACTTCCTCCAAAGTCAGAGTTTTATTCAAAACTAAATGATGAAGATATTTCAGATTCTGATTACCAACACGCACTCAATGTTTGGAATACATTCAATTGTAAAACTATTCGTGATTATCATGACCTCTATCTCAAGTCTGATCTTCTTCTCCTTGCAGATGTATTTGAAAATTTCAGGAAAACCTGCCTCCAACATTACAAACTTGACCCAAACTTTACTTCTCCTGGATTAGCTTGGGATGCATGTCTTAAAGAAACAGGTCAAGAATTGCAACTTCTTCACGATTATGATATGTTGATGATGTTTGAGAAAGCCATTAGTGGTGGGTTAACTCATATTTCAAAAAGATATGCAGAAGCAAACAACAAATATATGAAAAATTTTAATCCTGATAAACCATCAAAGTTTATTCAATATCTTGATGCAAATAATCTCTATGGCTGGGCAATGTCACAAAGACTTCCAACCAATGGCTTCAAATGGATGAAAGATTTAGATATTAATAAAGTAAAAGAAATACGTAATAAAAAGATAACTAATAGAGGATATATATTTGAAGTTGATTTGGAATAGAGCGATTTTCGTATGACCTTGAAAAAAGGTTTCGGTAAGTGTTCGTTCTTTGTTTCATCAGCCAATGGATGAAAAGATCAAAACATGGCCTCTTCGTTTTCCCGCCAAAGAAACCCTAATATGGAGAAGGCATTGTTCGATTGGCCAATCGTGTTGTAATATGACGTCAAAGCGAAGTATCGGTTGATTTCTAGAAAGTTCTCGGGTATGAAGTTTTTTCACCTGAGCATTCGCTTAACCAATGAAAAGCCAGGCGCGTTTGTCTGTCCGTTCGATAAACCAATCAAATCGCTCTATTTCCGTTCGTTTGTTGTTTCTGTTTGGTTCGCACGCTTTCATTTCAAGGTCATACGAAAATCGCTCTATCCAGAGAATCTTTGGGAATCACATATGTAATGATTATCCTCTCGCACCCGAAAAACTGAAGACTGATAACGTTGAAAAACTTGTTGGGAATTTTTATCCAAAGTATAGCTATGTTTTACATAACAAAATCTTAAACAATATCTTAATCCTGACATGAAACTAATAAACAGGGTTCGTACCCGTTTTTGAACAAAAACTTCAAGGACTTTTCAAGAACTTTCAAGGACACATTTCCCATATTTCAAGGACTCTATTCAATTCAAAAAGAGCCTTAATTCTACGTCTTTTTTTAGTTCTTCCACAACATAGGTAATTGTAATTGTGTTTGCTCCTTTTCCTTTGGAGTTCTACTTAAATTATAAAGTTAGCACCGAAATTCAAGGACTTTCCAGCACCGACCGCAATTTTCAAGGACTTTCAAGGCGCATGCGAACCCTGAATAAAAGATCACAGAGGAATAAAATTTCTATCAATCTGATTGGATAAAGACATTTATATATATATATATCTGTCTGGATTTGCAAAAACGTGGCTAAAGAAATCTCTCTTATATACCCTCTGACGGAGTCTCGTGGCAGAGCAGTTTTTTTTTTTCGCAGTTACCTTTTATTTATTTAATCGGTAACGGCTAGGCCACAGTACATAGACCTTGATGAGTTTCTCACTGGCTATTAACCTATTACCCTCTCCCCCCCCCCCCCCCCCCCAAGAAAAAATGTTTTTCATAACTTCCCATAATACTCTCTGTATGTCAGTTTGAAATCAGCGCGCGTATTAGACTGACTGACTTTTGGCTGCTTTGAGCAAAGTTTTCCGGAAGGCATCATTAAGCCTTATGAAGGAACAATTCTCACGTCTGGCAAAGTCTGCTGCGTCCAATATCTTCTGGTATTTCGTCTCATTTCGGGCTACACGGGTGAAAGACTGATCCCGGGCTTGTAGGCGGAAAGAGTGGATATTGCGAGCTTTGTTGTTGGCAGTAACAAGTCTTTGGCCTCACAAAGTAGGTTCTAGGGCTGAAATCTATTAGGCAAGATGGAAATTCATGCTGAATTCTGAGCAGGCCAAAGACTTAGTAAAAAATTGTGTGGAAGGCGGGGGCCATATGTGTCCTTTTCAAGCGCTGGTTTACATCCGGGATCTTGAATAAATCGATTGTCAGTGAGTCGAGAAAAGTTCCATGTGACGATTTATGTGGAGAAAGCGAGAGATTTACGGAGTAATTTGACGATGTTTCGCCCGTGTTAAGTGTGGAAGTATTATGAGTGGTTTTGGGAAGTGTCGTGATTGCCGCCAAAGTCGTTTATTGTGTGATTTACCGAAAGTGTTGACAGACAAATCTCAGGTATGTGCGGTTGAGAATACTTTGTGTCAAGCATAAAAACGCTTCGTGAGTCTTTAGTTTAGGTGATTTTGTCTTAGAAAGCCTGTTCTGTGCTCAAAGATTGTGGATTCTTAATCTGTTTTCGGCCGACACTGAGCTGTGGCCTCACGCTTTGACTGACTAAAAGATTACAATTTCTGGACGTTTCAAATGTTGTTTATTTCATCGCAAAATCTTGTTACTTCTGCGAGAGAACTTTACCGTCTATTGCCAGCAATAATGCTGTCATTGTTTAGCTTCAGCTAGTGACTTTGAACTGCTTCCTATTCCAGTTAGAGGTCAAATAGTTAAAATGTACTTGAAATTTCTTTAGCCACGTTTTCACAAATCCAGACAGATATATATATATACATTTATATATACAGCCGTTTTCAAAAACGTTTTCATATGGAGAGATATATAGATATATATATACTTTTGTTTTCTTGCACGTGCGCCCGTGTGCATTTTTCACTTGTCATTGTCCAACTTGTGAAAAAACTCGGTTCAACGATAAATTTTTTCTTCGTCGGGTTTTTTGTTCCAATTTGAAAAGAACATGTCGTTTTGCCTTTTTTTTTTTAGAAAAATGCATGCGCCCTGCAATACAAATTTGCAATGACGAATTATATAGCTGATTTTGGGAATGAGAAAAACATCCCGCGAAGCAGCCGAGTTATATCGGGTCACCGAATGGTAGGCCAAATGTCATGGCATCTGTAGCAAGTGACGAAGCATTTTTATTGATGGAGTGTATTAAAAAATGCGCTGTCCAGGGGCGTGCTTTAAAGAAAAACTGTAAACTAACTTGAAAGCATTTGTGGCCGAGAGTTTATTCTGTCTTCAGTGAGACGTTGCCTTATACATGTCGTGATTTTACATGAAAAAAAGCGAGACATTTTAATATATATGACCAGTTCATCATGGTTATGATAAAGTCTGCTTCTATGAACGTCTTAGTCCGTTTTAACAACTGCTTTAACATTGTTGCTCCTTCCCACATATCCAATATGGACATCCACAGTCACATCTTCCTTCTCAGAAAAAAAGAATCTGATCAACGGTTTCGAAAATACAATTTTTTTCATTTTATCTGCGTTGTTTTAAAAAGGAAAATCTTTGATGTTTTTCCCCCTATTCTGTAACGACAACAGTTATATGACCTGTAACTGACCGAATTCCGCATTCTTTAATTTTCAAGAGAACGCAAATCAAGGGAATTGCAGACAATATTCGTGCGTTATTTTTTTATTGACAAATTGGAACAAAGAACCTGAAGAAAAGAAAATTTATCGTTGAACCGAATTTTTTCACAAGTTAGACAATAACAAGTGAAAAATGCCCACGGGCGCACGTGCAAGAAAACAAAAGTATATATCTATCTATATATCTCTCCATATGAAAACGTTTCTGAAAACGGGTGTATATATATATATATATATATAAGACACAGAACTTAAAAAAAAACAGCAGCAAACAGTTTTGAAAAAGATTTTTTTCAAGTTAATGAATAATTCAGTGTTTGGAAAAACAGTTAAAAACACAAGAAAGATTCAAAATGTAAAATTGATTAATTGTCGAAAAGAAGCCCTCAAACTATCATCAAAACCAAACTTTGATGGTGCTGAAATATTTGATAAAAATCTTATTGCTGTTCATACGAAAAATACTGAGGTTTATTTTAACAAACCAATATATGTTGGACAAACATTAATGTTTGATTTTCATTATAATTACATCTGAGAAAAGTATGGAAATAAAGCTGAGCTACTTTTTACTGATACTGATAGTATGATTTACTGTATTCAAACAGATGATTTTTGTAAGGATGTATCAAAAGATCTCAAGAGAAAATTTGACACACCCTTCTGGAATCAAGAAAGGAATAAACAAAAAAGTAATTGGTAAATTTAAAGATGAAGCAGCTGGAAAACAAATAACACATTTTGTTGGTCTCAGGGCAAAGCTTTACAGTTACAAACTTGAGGATAAAGAAGAATTAAAATGTAAAAGTATAAAGAAAAACGTTATTAGAAATACTTTATCATTTGATGATTATAAGAAGCGTTTGTTTTCAGGAGACGACCAAATGAGGACGATGAATATCATAAGAAGTGATAAACATGAGATTTATTCAATGAAAATTAATAAAATAGCTATGTCAGAAACAGATGATAAAAGATTGATCGCAAAGGATAAAATAAATACAAACGCTGTAAGATAAATAATTATATTATTAAAGTGAGCTACACCGAAGACCAAATTGAGGAGTATAAGAAATATCTTAAACCAAAAACTTAATCATCTAAACCAAACAAACCGGAGAAAATTAGATGTAGAATATGTAAAAACGATACTTTTTTATTATATCAGGTCGAAATATATTTGTGAAATATGTGGGGTGAGTCAAGGTCATCTTCAGAGTATGAAAGATTTCATTTTAGACAAAAATCTATTTATCAAAGAAAATCAGTCATTATTAAGAAAAGATTAGAGATATATTTAAAAGTTTAAAATATTTTTAACAGAGGATGAAAAGTATGAATTATACAAAAACTTTAATGGAGATAAATAATGATAAACTAAAAAATTAGACGAAAATTTAAGAGAAAGAGAATGATTAACGTTAATTTTTTAATCAAAAAAATGTTAAAAGAAATGGGAAATGAAAATTATAAACTAAATAGATTTTAAGGTATCACTTCAATCTTTAAAAAATTATGAAGAATCGTATAATTAATATAAATCAGTATAATTTAATACAAAAAAGTGTTAAATTAACAAGCTTCTTTATGAAAAAACCAGTAAACAATTTCTGTTATGAAACCAATTACTTTTGAAACCTTGTTTCAGCCACTTAAACCTTACCTCTTCCTTTTTTATACAAATCGTAAAACTCACTATGTACAAAAAGCGAATTTTCTTTGGATTAATAGTAAGTCAATTTTATTTTTTCCGCTTCACTAAATTTATCACAAACTGATAACGCCTCACTGAAATTCTCATTGATATAAAAACGTTTGTGTCATCATCTAATTGGTGAAAAAGACAAAACACTCTAGAACACTTTAAATATTCACAACAGCAACAAACCAGCAGGTGTTTAAAATGACATTTCTTGAAAAAAGATTTGCATTTCAACAGTAGTTATAATATGATGATTATGGGAAAACTCAAAATAATTTTTCCGATTATTTCCGGCGAGCGAAGTGAGCCATGCCATTTCACTCTCATAATACATATAACTTTTTTGGTACTATGACGGTCAGATTCTGAGTAGGGTATCATTTTTTTGATTATATAAGCTGTTTTGAAAAATTTTTCTAAAATGCAAGATTGGAATATTAGTACTTTTTAATGACGGAAAATAGACAGGAAAATTCTTTGATGACAGAATGAGGGGAAAATGACGGGCATGCAGTCAAACAAGAATGATTTTAAACCTCTTACAACTGGGTATTTGATTCACGTGGTGTTAAAGCACTGCAATGAAACATGACCTCAACAACCACACGAACGCTCATTTTCAAAAGAAATCAGTCAAACAAGAACATTTGATTAACAAGATATCATGATTTAAACACAGAATTGCACTCATACTCTTATTTAAGCGCATAGTAGAGAATGGCAGGTTAAAGGTAAAGACTCTAAGATTATAAATCGTCAGGCGCGGATCCAGGGGAGGTGAAATGGGTGAATTTTTACCCCCCTTTTTCTGAGCCCCTCTTCAATCATGCTGATGCACAGACCTCAAACACCTCAACCAGGCTTTGGTTCTATTACATGCATTATTAGAAAAATTCACCCCCCCCCCCCCCCCCCCCCATTTCAAAATCCTGGATCCGCGCCTGATCGTTGACCGTAGTGTCCCCATTTCCCTGTTCTTTGGTCCCCTCTCCCCTCCCCTAGCTCCTCTGCAATTTCTACCCTCCTCCTTAGTTCGCTACACAGCCGTTTTTAGTGTCGTTGCGTGATGACGCTAAAAACGGCTGTGTAGCAGACTAGTCTCCTCTTCGCTAATACTCTTGGGAGCCTAATCACAGGATACTAGAGCTTTCGCCAGTTTTTGCAGATGGAATTTCGAGAAAAAAGTTGATGAGTCAACGTGACAGAAAAATTCCTCGCGACTTCGCCACGCTTTCCCCCAAACGGCTCCTATGTATCTGATCCCACTAGCCACAAAAGCTACGATTGGATCTAAATCTTAATTGATAACCGTATCAGTCTCCTATGCGGGATATATATGATACAGGATATGATACGAGATATCACCCCTCATAATTTTACCGTCTTGTGCTAGCAGGGTCATGATCGATAACTACTCACTCTGCCCACCTAGTCGTAAGTCCTCGAACTCTCAAACCTCTCCAGTAATCATCATATGAAAAGCTGTATCAAAGGTTCGACTCAGGGTGGTCTGTGATAGGGTCCTGAAAGGTAGCCCATGGGCCGTTCTTTGAGTTAGGGGGTGTTTACATGAGAAAACTCGCACCGGCGCGAGTTTCATACCGACATGACTTTTTTATTTCGTATCGCGTTTACATGATGA
The DNA here is from genome assembly GCA_038088405.1 of Porites divaricata. Taxonomy (NCBI): domain Eukaryota; kingdom Metazoa; phylum Cnidaria; class Anthozoa; order Scleractinia; family Poritidae; genus Porites; species Porites divaricata. The sequence goes on from JBBMOI010000013.1 coordinate 11,235,832, forward strand.
CTGGGTTATTTCACATATGATCTCGTTATTTGAAGGTACACTTCATGTTGATAAAATGCACGTATGATTCAAAATCGCGAACATTAGACCGATTTCACACCGAAACGGGTGGTCGTTTCGTGCTTACATGATACCGTTGCGAGATTTCGTACTGGAGTGAAATTCTCGCCCCGGTGCGACAACCGGAGTGAACTCACGCCGGGGCGACTCGCGCCGGCATGACTTTTTGTGGTGGTATCATGTAAACAAATGTAGAGCCATGAGAGGGAACCGGAGTGAACTCGTCGCGGCGCGAAAGTCGCCCCGGTGTCATGTAAACACCCGCTTACTCTGCAGGCCCGTATAGCATACACAGGAAAGAAACAAACGCACGATTTATATATTTTTTCCAGGGACCGCTACTAACAGCATCATGATTGCGGCGCATATAGTAATCTTTGCATTCCTTCAAGAAGCAGTGTCGCTGGTACATGTTGAGCCTAATATGAAATCGTTCTCTTATGCCATAAAAAACGGTTTCCTTCATCCTACAGTGGAGAAAACACTGTACGAGCATAACACAGGCCAACCTGGTGTGATTACAGAGCAATGGTTTACAGGCTTAGAATGCAGGAATCGAAGTATGAGAATGAGAATCTATATTGACGACGAAAAAAAAGCAAGCTTAGATTTCCAAGTCTTTACGGCTCATGCCACGGGGTTTAGAGAGACTGATGACCTATCAAATGTTCCCTGGGGAACCAAACGGTTTGGGCACAGCGCCAAAGGAGGTGCAATGTACAACACCTTTCGAATACCGTTTGGCAAATCATTTCGTGTCACTGCCACGAATCCATGCCGTCGTCAGTTCTGGTACATCATTCGTGGCGTAGAAAATTACCCTGTTGTTTTAGGCGACCTTGTTCTTCCACCAACAGCAAGACTGAAGCTATATAAAAGGGAAAATGTTTCCTTATCGCCGTTTGAGTTCTTGCAGATGGCACACGTCCGTAGTTCTGCAGGAGCGGTGTTCTTGGTGACAATGGCCGCCACTGGCTCTGATCTTACCTACCTCGAAGGCTGCTTCCGTGTGTTCATCGATGGCAGCAACAAGACAATGTGGCTTTCATCTGGTACTGAAGACTTTTTCCTATCTGCATATTATTTTGATGCGGGAACATATCAAAACTCAAATGCTGGATTGACTTACATAAATGCCTCAACAGGCTATGTCAGCGCGTACAAGTTTTTTGAAAACGATCCTTTGCTGTTTAGCAAATCCCTGGAACTTTGGTGGCGATGTAGCGATATTGATTTCACTAAGGACAAGTATGGCTGCCCTCACACTTGGCCTGATCCTAGTCCTTATGCTTCACCTGACCGAAAAGAGTATAACAAAAACGAGGAGCATTCCAAGAAGGAGAAGATTGCCATAAAAATCATTAACAGAGAGATGCAAAAGAGAGAGAAGAAGAAAGACTTAGCCTCAACCAAGAGATGGGAGATTACTCATACTTTCAAAGATGAAAAGCCTTATGTGTATGCCACCTTACGCTCACTGAATGTGACTACATACACGTGGGTTTATGAATGGTGAAAACTTACCCCCATCACATTTAGAAGAGGATGAAGATACTGACTCGTCCACATGTACTCTTCGTTGAGTCTCCTATTAATAAAGAGATTTAAAATCACGTTTGCGGTACTAAACGGCGAACTTAACGTCGGTTTCAAATTGAAAAATTGTCAAAATAGGAAATGTGCAGATAAAGACTGACCAAAATAATTCTTGTTGATGAAACTAGTGTGAAACTACTAATTTTTGTGAAGATTTAATGAACAGTCAACGATAGGTAAAGGGGAAACTTGGTCACGTGGTACAAATTTAAGTTTGGCGTTTGCTGTAAAAGCGTCAGCCACAGGATGGGAGAGGAAAGAAGACGGCAAACGTTGTGTAACAAACGCGACAATAATTTTGTTTGAAAAACTTTCCTCCAAAGCTTCAGCATCCTTTAAACAGACCTGTTTGTAAAAGACCAGAAAACATTTATGTTAAGCGAAGAACCTATTTGCATATAGGATTTATGCCATCACAAATTGATTATCAATAAAACTATTAAGAAACTATTTACATATAAATTTATGACATTAAAAAATTGATTTAAAAGGAAGGATTTCATTTTACGTTTAAAAATGGTAAGAGATTCACTTAATTTAAAATGGGGTTTTAACGCATTCCACAATGTTACAGTTCTGTAATAAAAAGATCTTTGTCCCGACTTGGTTTTAAAAAGCGGTATATTAAGCTGGGAAGATGATCTGGTCTTCCGACCACTGATATTCCCTCTGGAGATAAAATTTGAACTGAGGCAGCTTGGTACCTGTCCTGTCATAGATTTAAAGGCCAAGATTGCGTCTCTTAGATACAGGTGGGACTTAACTGGTATCCATCTCGGGTCTTTCAGGGCAGGGGACACGTGATCAAACTTCCTTGTCCCAGAAACTATGCGAGCAGCGAAATTCTGTACTCCATGTAGTTTGCGTATATTGTTTGACAAATAGCTCTTGAACCACAAGATGGCAGAGGGTGACAAGCCAATATCTTGTAATTTTTTAAGCAGAATATCGTGGTTGACACTGTCGAGTGCTTTGCTCATATCAAGGAGAACTACAGCTGATGTTTTCTTTTGGTCAATTGCGGTGAGAATGCGGTCAGAAGTGTAGATCAGTGAAGTCTCGGTGGAATGCCACTTTTTATTACCACTTTGATGGGCGAAGTACGATGGCCCAGGAGGGTCACAGTCCAGTATTGGTTTTTGACAGTCCAGTTATGGTTTTACACAGTCCAGTTATGGTTTTACACAGTCTAGTTTTAGTTTTTACACAGTCCAGTTTTAATTTTTACACAGTCCAGTTTTATTATTTTACACAGTCCAGTTTTAATTTTTACACAGTCCAGTTTTAATTTTTACACAGTCCAGTTTTATTATTTTACACAGTCCAGTTTTAATTTTTTACACAGTCAAGTTTTAATTTTTACACAGTCCAGTTTTAATTTTTACACAGTCCAGTTTTATTTTTTACACAGTCCAGTTTTATTTTTTTACACTGTCCAGTTTTAATTTTTACACGTCTCAGTCCGTTTTGAAGCGTTTTCGGCGAGTTAGCGCTATTTTGGTGTTCCATCAAAACGGCCTGAGACGCCGGCAAACAACAAAGAATACAATAAGGCAATAAGGTACGTCGATTTTATTTAAAAACATAACATTTTTTCTTCCTTTTAAGAAAAACCGTTTATATCTCATACAAGTCTTTGTAAATACTGTAACCGTTTGTAACACAACACCGCTCGCAAGCAAGAGTAACGTCCGCGTTCCTGTAATGAGCTTGGGCCGCCTGTGGTTCATTTCGTCCAGGTGGCCTGCAAAGACACTCTTTCCCCCCGGGAAAAACAACGCAGAAGCCTTTTCCATGAGCTCCTCAAGGCTTGGAGGGTTATCATTGGTATATGCAAGATTTTTGATATATGCAAGATTGTATAAGATTTTTTCTTATGTGATGAAGTTTAAGATAAACTAGAAATTACTAGGCTTGATGTAACAAATCATAGATAACCGCAGACAGTCTCTACTGAGGTTGTTATTCGTGATATTAGATCACTGATTGAATAATTTGAAACTTACAGAATCATTTTGATGTTTCAGGTGTTTATCATTTTCTAAGTTTTGTGGGATTTAAGTTACTTTTAATTTGACTAAGTACAATTGGAGCTTAGAGCTAATAAAGACCCTGGAGAATATCAAAGGATTAATTCTCTTTAATAAACTTTTTCAGAGTTTGTCATGAGTAGAAATGTAATATTTTCATACTTCGTTCTTGTCTCCACATGTATGAATTATGGGCCACCAGTCTTGTAATCAAAGTGTATCTTTCTGCTGTTTTTTTTTTTTTTGCTGTTCCACTTCAGTGACTTGCTCGGCCTCCATTTATTGAAAATATAATATTCTGTTGAAACAATGGAGAAGGTGCTTTAAATTCATGTACCTATTCAACTGCCTTGACTAAGATCCCACTGCGACCTGGGTTAATCAGATGCAAACCATGTAGCAGATGTACACAAAGATGTAAAATGATTTAAAGGCGCCTCATTGAATATGCATTACTATGTAGGGTGGTGCTTGAGATTGAGATTGAGCGTGAGATTCTATATTCGCTATCTTGAGGTGTTGTTGATAAAAAACCATTCAGGCACAAAAACACCGCTAAAATTGTGGCCTGATGTGAAATGCGTAAATATTTTCTAACACAGACGTTTTTAATTATACATTTGTAGTCCTTGATTTCAAATTTGCAAGCTTTTAATATTTCCAAAAGCCGGAATTTTATTAATTACTATATAGAATGAATCAAATGCGGCCTGTTGCGAAAAACGCGACAATTCATTCACGCTCTTGCTATTTGCTTTAAAATTATGGCTTTTTAGATTACAGTACATATTGAAATTAAAAAAAACATATCTTTAAAAACGTCGACAAGTTTTTCTAGCCCTTGCTGGACAAGCCATTCCGCCACAAACTGCTGATCTTTATCTCGGAAACTCTCCATGTCGACCACGTTTTAAAGTTAACAACGTGCGTGTCAAAAGCCCGGGGGTGCCCCCGGGGTTGGCCAATGCCCGGCCCCCGGGTCGCGCTAAATTAGCTAAAGCCCCTCCCCCGGGACTGACAAGGCTGGCAAATGCCCCGCGGTTGCCCGGGGGGGCTGGGCGCAGATGGAATTGACTGATGCATAACGAGTAAAAAATTAAATACAACTGGAGTAGGTCTTGCGGGGGGATTTTAAGCTCACCACCGACCTTAACTAACCAGCCCGAATGGTCAGAATGGTTTCCACAACCACAATAACAATTTGCATTTTTACTGTTCATCTAAAACAAAGGGTGTTATGAGTCTCGTTCAATGTTTTGCTCTTATGAATTTTAAACTCGGAAAAAGCATAAACACATTATGAATCAATTTTGGTTTGGTATCAACCAATGCGTGTTAGCTCGTTGTTGAATTTCGTCGTTTACACGTCGTTTTCTCTTCTCTAACTTAAAATCAGTGGTTAAATGAAACAGTCTTTGTGTACACCAAAAGAAACAAGACAATTATCAATGTCAGTATAGTTTTGGTCGTTCTGTGAAAGCGCTAACGGTACAGTAAAATATAAATGAAGGGTCCGCAAGATAGTCGTTGATTCTTCTTTCTTGTATTATGATTTGATGTTCACAGTTTGACGGTTATATCCGACTAGTTGTTAATAATAATTTACGCCGTTTACTTGCCTCGCCAAAACAACGAACAACTAGATGTAATATATGACGCAAGGTTAAGAGAAGAAATATAAGCGTCGCTGTTTAATGATAATCAGAATGCCTTTCTTTCAACGTACTTTAAGTTCTTAAAAACGTTTAAATTAAACGAGCAGGCCAGCAAAAGTTTAATTCAAAGGTACTTCCCTTTGCCATTCCAAATCAAAACAACGATAAAGAATCAGTATTGTCCAATCAGTTTTATCAGTATAGTGACGTCAGTATTTTCTGATTGGCTGACATTTCCTCTATTGTTCTGTTCCCTATATATTTGCGATGCCACCCGGATGGTTTGGGCGGATCAGTAAAACCAGTGCACTAAAAACTTCTCTTGCCAACACCTCAAGATAGCGAATATACAATCTCACGCTCAATCTCAATCTCAAGCACCACCCTACATAGTGATGCATATTCAATGAGGCGCCTTTAAATCATTTTACATCTTTGTGTACATCTGCTACATGGTTTGCATCTGATTAACCCAGGTCGCAGTGGGATCTTAGTCAAGGCAGTTGAATAGGTACATGAATTTAAAGCACCTTCTCCATTGTTTCAACAGAATATTATATTTTCAATAAATGGAGGCCGAGCAAGTCACTGAAGTGGAACAGCAAAAAAAAAAAACAGCAGAAAGATACACTTTGATTACAAGACTGGTGGCCCATAATTCATACATGTGGAGACAAGAACGAAGTATGAAAATATTACATTTCTACTCATGACAAACTCTGAAAAAGTTTATTAAAGAGAATAGACCGATTGCAAATATGGCGACGATCTCACCAAAGCGAGGCTTTTCGGTAGCAACCGTTGCTAGGGTCTGGTTGCCTGTGTTAACCTGTGCCGTTGCTGGAAAGACTGCAGCTTCTCAGGCGTCTTTTCCTTTAAATTCGACAAAAATAAGTCACTTTTCTCCGCTGAAAGAAGTTTCAATCTGGTATGTACGCTTTGAATACTGTTTATTAATGCTAAATTGAACGATCAACTGACGTACAGCGATCTCAGACAGAGTCATTTGTAGCGATCGCGATACTTTGACTGCCTGATATTTTTCATTCATTGTATTTAAGGTTCACATGCAAGCTTAAATATTATCATTCTAAAAGCTGATGTTCAATTTTTAGAATTGGATTGCATGCCATTTTTGCTGTAGATTTATAAATAGTGCCATGCCGGATAGTTGTTGCGTGCCTTTGTGCTGCAAGAGTGGTTATCGTGTAGGGCCGGATGGGAAAAAGATCGCGTATCGCTGCCTTCCATCGGATGCTGTAAGACTAAAGGTACTACTTTCAAAATTATCTTTCATTAAACCTATCGTTTCAGATTTCTGACATTTCTCAATACGACTAATATTTCGGGAGTGGCTTGTGAAAATTCGACGAGATGAGGGAACTCTGAATGTTTTTACCGGCGTTTCGAACATATTTCACAATGGTATTATACGTGAATGGAGGAAGATCGTCCAGTAGTTTGTCCATATTCTTCTCCGAGGGACAAAATCTAAACTTTACCTCATTCTCTCTAACAAGATCTAAGTGGCGTTTTGCTTCGAGCACGAAGTGCAACTGCGGTCGCTTGATTATTTTGATGTGCCCGCGATCGTCTGTACACATTTCACTCTGCACACACAAAAAAAAATCAACAAGGGACTGCAATCACTTAGACAGAAAAAAAAGAATGATACAAAAGGCAAAGGTGCATTAAAGTTTTCAAGTGTATTTAATCATTTGAAACAGAGGGTTGCTTACTTAGCAACAAATTGGGCCTTCACTGTTAATCTTTTCAGGCTCACTTTCTTCCTTAAAAGAATTTCTTTTAATTCCTTCACATGCATCTTTTCCACAGGCCTATCGATTATGAACTTAATACTGTTCGGTAAAAAGAGCATATAGTGAAACTGAGTCTAAGACATTTTCAAGAAGTTCAAGTTCAAAGTCGGAAATGTAATATCAGCTCTTCACACATAAGTTCATCGCAATCGTGATTTTTCCGATCTACGTTTAGATTTGTATAATATAGGCAACGTAAAAAGCGCTGGCCTTTATTTTAACACATTGAACCGACGCTGACTTCTTCTTGAAAGTTTTTTTATTGTGTTCAGAGTGAAAAAAACAACAAGATGACGGACTCGCATTAGCATATACCAGAAGCATATAACCCCGAAGCGTATAACTCTGTCGCAAAGCTCGGGTTTTTTAGGGAACCAATCAAAATTTACTTCCTAATATGGAATTACTGATAAGCCAGATTGTCGCGCGAAACTTGTATCGCGATTATCGCGATGTAAATGATGTGGTGCTTAAAGCATTTACTGTTTTATACAAGGTAATATTTTACGAAAAACGTAATACAGTATTAATCCCCAAATGACCAGGACTGAGTTAGTTCCTCCTAACAAGACAAAGTCGATTACAAATGACATGCACCGTAAAAGAAGCGATTTCTTAAAGTTGTTACTTCAAAAACGGTTTTTGCGTGACCATTAGCGCAAATTACCTTTAAAAAATCTCTTACTATCTATCTAGAATAACTAGTAACACCTATTTTCAAATAAAATTCAGTAGTTGCTTAACTCGAAAGTAAAAATTGCATAAAATTGGCTTACATCTTCGCAGTTGTAATGCGTGTAACAAGACTTAGATGCCGGCGATCATGTTTTCAACTAATGTTATGGATGAACGAACAGAAAACAATAAACAGACAAATTGTTCCTTGAAAATTTTTATTCGTAAACCCATGAGTTTACACTGACTGGATCGTGGATCTGTTCCCACAGGTAAAATCGGCTGAGCACATGGCAAAAATTAACACTTAAATTATCTGTCTCAGATCGGGCGCATTTCCCAATTTATCTTGAAAACTCTATCAAAAATTTATAAAACGTCTATGAAACATTTATAAATACATACATTTCCTTTCAATAACGTACTTTCCTCGAGCATAACGTGTAAAATGTAAGTTACCAGAAAATTCTTTTAAAAGGTTGCTGACTTGGTTGAGGTTCAGAAAGGGACGAGCGCTCCGATTCGCCGTGAAAGAAAAAAGTCCTCGATGGTAAATTTTGCAGCTTAAAACTTTTCTTTGTCCTCAAAAAGAAAACAAACTTTCACATGTCACACGTCTAATCAAAACTCCCATACATGTGTTCGCGTACTGTTCTGGGTGAATTAAAAAATCTACAGTCACAGAAGATTCCGTTCCGACTTAGTCGGCGCCTTGAACAACGCTTCTGCAAAGCTTGCCATATCATTTTGTTTGCAGTCACCATGCTGGTTTTGCTGAATGAGAACAGAGGTTGCAGATAACTGGCTTGTCGTGGTAGATGGGTTTGCAGCTAGTAGCCTGAGGATAATCTTTGTCGGTCAAACAGCTGCAGGCTGCTTGATGCCTTTTGCTATTTTCGGCGAGAGGCTTTGCGATATCGTGAAGAAACGTAAACATCCTTGTCTTACTTCGTCGCTGGTCGATGTTCTCAAGTCATACTGCTTATAACTTTGTGGCTCTTTATGTTTTGCCAGGGATGCATTTTATAGCAACATAATTACTTTACCTTTTATGCCACGAAACGATTTCTTTCGGCCGTAGAAATTACATGTATAAGCGTTGCAAGCTCAAAGATTTTAGCCTTGAATTCTCTGATTCCATATTTGGGCAAAATAACTTTCCGTGCTTCTGCTTGGACGGCTGCGCCCGCTAAAAAACCCGAGCTTGGTTCTGAACATATAGGGGGAAGTTATACGCTTCGGGGTTATATGCTTCTGCATATACACAAGCGACCAGCCCTTAGCAACGGTTGCTACCGAAAAGCCTCGCTTTGGTGAGATCGTCGCCATATTTGCAATCGGTCTATTAATCCTTTGATATTCTGGTCGTTTTGATGGAACACCAAAATAGCGCTAACTCGCCGAAAACGCTTCAAAACGGACTGAGACGTGTAAAAATTAAAACTGGACAGTGCAAAAAAATAAAACTGGACTGTGTAAAAATTAAAACTGGACAGTGTAAAAAAATAAAACTGGACTGTGTAAAAATTAAAACTGGACTGTGTAAAAATTAAAACTGGACTGTGTAAAAAAATAAAACTGGACTGTGTAAAAATTAAAACTGGACTGTGTAAAAAAATAAAACTGGACTGTGTAAAAATTAAAACTGGACTGTGTAAAAAAATAAAACTGGACTGTGTAAAAATTAAAACTGGACTGTGTAAAAACTAAAACTAGACTGTGTAAAACCATAACTGGACTGTCAAAAACCAATACTGGACTGTAACCCTCCTGGGCCATCGTAGCGAAGAGACGATCGTTCTCTACCAAGTAGGGCATAAGTTGATTTAAAGCGATACGCTCGCATAGTTTTGAAAGAACAGGTAGTAGGGATATAGGGCGGTGGTTATTTGGCTTTTCGAGATCGCCTTCTTTCAACACGGGGATCACTTCAGCTGTTTTCCACTCAATTGGAAAGGTATTACTTGCGAGGGACTCGTTAATTATGGACGTCACGGATGGCAAAATAGCAGTAAGGCTATGCTTGATCACTCGAATGCTAATTTTGTCAATCCCCGGGGCTTTGTCGCTTGGCATTGATGTAATTACCTTTTGGACTTCATCACAACAGGCCACTTACGAGTTCCAAAAACCCTCACTTTCAAAATGAGGCTAGGTGCACAACCTTTCTTATGAAAATGAGTTTTATTTGCATGAGAATAAAAAATGATTTCCATATCAAAGGCTGAGCACCTACCCTCGTTTTGAAACAGAGGCCCGGGGCAACTCGGAAATGGCCTATTGACGGGTCTAAATGAAAATTGTTGTAAAGGGAGATAGCACCTTGGCACAAAAGATGATTGTGTGAGGTCATAGCTGCATTCATTTGCCAACGAGTAAATTTTTTCAACATTGTTTTGAACGACAGAGTTAAAGAATTCATTAAACTCTTTGGCCACTGCGTCATCGCTGTCGCTAAAAGACTTTTTCTTCACAGATTTTCCACTGTTTTCTGGGGATACATGATCGTATCGTTTTCTAGACGCACCTTGGATTATTGGGATTGTTTGTAATCTGGTTTTCAACATGTTCCCGTTCCGCTAATCTTAATTCACGCTTAACTTCCCGCTTAAAATTCTTGTAGGCAGCCCATTCCATGGGATCGTTAGACTTCCTTGCGATCTTTCTCCAGTAATCTTTAGTTTGCCACACAGAAACGTTTTGCCATCCTCTTGTTCCTGCCGTCGTGTTGCGTAAACTCACTATTAACGAGAGAAGCATGGGCAGAGCTATGGAGGTTATGGGAAGAAGGAAGACTGGTAGATCCTGCCCGTGATCTAGTTGCCTAGTCCCTGTTCGGCGTTTTCCCAGTTCCTATTGGTCAATTCATTTCGGTGACGTATCCGAGGCGAACGGGCTGGAAACGCCTCACATTTTCGCTCAGACCACGTGACCCAAAAGGCTTTGGCCGCGCGAAATAATGAGGCCTAGGGACTAGGCAAGTGATCTAGCACAATTTGGGAACAAGACTCCCTCCGCACAACTACCTTTCGAGTCAGGATCTGCCAGTCGTCTTAATAATATTTTGTTTCCTACTTCCCATCACCCCTCGCGCCAGCGTGCGATTCCTAGAGACGACTGGGGAGTTGGGACGTGTCAGGGATAGATAGTTTGGATTTATTGGAACTCCTACGGCATTACAGCCCATAGGCCGATTTGAATAAACCATGCAATCACTGCAGAGAAGAGCAGTCATAGGGGTCTAGTCAGTCACAAAAATCCCAAGCAACGGGGATCACTTAACGGGGGACCACCGCGTTGCTAAGGACGTGGTGTCACCAGAACATTCATTAACATTTTAACCCTAAAGTTGTGTACAAAGAAGAGATAAAAACCCTAACCTAACCCAAACATATAAGCATTTTTAACCCTAAGTTGTGTACCAAGAAGAGATCCAAACAATAACCTAAACAAACATATAAGCAATAGCTCGTGCACAACACAATTCGTCTTTGTTTTTTATCTCGCACACGCATTTGGATTCTTTCGCCATCTGTTCCCAAATTTTCTCACCTGGACCTGCACCTGCTCTTTTACCACCTTTTCGTTCTGGTCTGCTGAATAATACGGATCGTTGGTGATGAACTCCCCACTGTTAAGTACATTGGAAAGTTTATGTAATGAAGAATGCGTATACAAAGCACGATTCGTAAAATCACCCACGGGAATTTTCCACGTTTCCCCTGTCAAACCTTCACGCCTGTGTTCTCGCAATAGCATGTGTTGCTCCAATATTCAAACCTTCTCCTTCTTTAGCGGGGCGTTGTTGGTCTAAGGTCATGATAAATGTTTGATTTACCACCGCATTTTGCTTCCAACGTTTGGCTGGGCCTAATTTTTTCACATCTGCTACAAAGAGGGGATTTGGTCCCTCACCATACGTATCAGACACCTCAGTCTCTTGGTCATTCTTTGCTGCTTTCATATCAGGATTGGGTTCTTCAGACGTGCGTTTCATACCACGGGTACTGACAGCACCCCTAACTTGATCAATCTCTTGGTCATTCTTTGCTACTTTTACCTGAGGATTGGGTCCATCAGACGTACGTTTCATACCACGCGTCGTCACAGCACCTCCGGACTGTTGTTCTACACTCAAACGTGGAGCTTTGTTTGCATGCAAGAGTTCCAGCTTTAACAATTCAGCTGTTTCTTGCGCATTCCGCTTTGCTGCTTCTGAATGAATTTTTTTCATGTGAGCAGTCAATTTGTCTTTTCTTGAAAACACTTTGTTGCAGTGTAAACATGCAACTTTAACATTTGTTACGCAATATTTCCTATGTCTAGAGAAATTACTACGGTTGTTGATTTTCGTTCCACATCTAGGACAAGCTCTTGGGTAAGTAATAACCATCGTGATAGCTCTGATCAGTACAACGTGTTGTAATCAAATGAAAAAAGTTGTAGGTCTCCCTCCTTTATACTCTATACTAATTGAAAAATTACGTCATAATGGAAAAAATAGAAAATAGAAACCAAATGCTGAGTCAGCAAAATCAAGTGTGACGTCAATCTACATGTCCAAACTTGTCTGTAATCAATGAACTGTGACTTTGTTAGGTTAGGGTTTGGATCTCTTCTTTGTACACAACTTAGAGTTAATGCTTATATGTTTGGTTTAGGTTATTGTTTGGATCTCTTCTTGGTACACAACTTAGGGTTAATGCTTATATATTACACAACTTAGGGTTAAAAATGCTTATATGTTTGGGTTAGGTTAGGGTTTTTATCTCTTCTTTGTACACAACTTTAGGGTTAAAATGTTAATGAATGTTCTGGTGACACCGCGTCCTTAGCAACGCGGTGGTCCCCCGTTACCCCCATATGTGATCCCGGTTGCTTAGGATTTTTGTGACTGACTAGACCCCTGTGACTACTGAGAAGTAGACTAAATTCTTAACAGAAACACTTGTGAAGGCAAAACCTCAACGACAAACCAGTGAGGGTCCGCCGAATTATTAGTAGACCTGGATCAGTAAAATCTTAAGTACCAAATTTTAAATTTAAAAGAGTAAACTGATCCTTACGGCAGGAAGAGTCATAGAAAAAATAAAGAAAGGAAACAAAAATAAAGTGGTGATTTTTAGGACATATCAAAAACATATCATGTCCATCAGCACATCCCCGTATCAAGGTCATATAAGGTAGTACCCCCCTGGGATTAGGACACATTACCCTATACGTCTTTTTATACAAATAGATCGTTAATTTGCCGGTGGCCACGAAGGTAAAATGTTAACTATGATATGATCACCGTGATGCTTTTGGAACAGGAGAGTTCTTAGAACAAATAGCAGTGGCAATTTGGTCGCACTGGCGTGAGTAAGTGTTTTGTTTGTTGATACTGAGTTATATATTTAAGACATTTCTGTGAACTTACACAGATGTATTTAACAATAACTTCAGAGCTAATTTTCCACTGAAATACAACTCTTCTCGGGAGGAGAACCCAGTTAAATTTAGAATTAAATCGCGAAAAAAATTAAGAACTGCACAGCAGCTAGTATTAGTTTTTTGTTTTAGTGAAAAAACCGATAGTGAAAATTGTTCAGTTAATTTTAATCTAACCGTGAAGCAGGTGACAGGATCAGGAACATGACAGAAATTGAAAAACATACGAGATGAGGCGACATAGCCGGGCACTGGATTTTACTGTTGCTCATTCCAGGCTCAAATCCCATTGTGGCTGTGGGATTGTTCTCAGAAGGCCTGTGTTTAACTTTTTGTTCCTGCTTCTATATCTCCATAGCTTCTTATTTGTGGGCCACAATGGGAACTACTTGGTCACCAGTAATTGTGTTTCCCCCATGAAGTAGTTATCTTGAAATTGCCAAACACGGGAGTTTATCAGTTACAACAAACATCAAGCCTTTTCAAGCGTCACAAGTAATTGCACGAGTTTTTAACGCCTACGTAGAAAAGAAAATATATTTTAAAAAACCGTTGCCTCCTTGTAACAAGTTAAAAATGACATTGTGACGTGACATTACTGCAATGCAACATCCACATGTACACGCGACCAACGTTCATTTCGAAAAAAACAGCTGGGGAATCATGCAGTCAAACAAGAATGATTTTAAACCTCCTACAACTGCGTATTTAATCCACGTGGCGTTAAGGCACTGTAATAAAACATAACCTCAACAACCACACGAACGCTCATTTTTAAAACAAATCAGTCAAACAAGAAAATTTGATTAAAACGATACCGTGATTTAAACACAGAATTGCTTTCATACTCATATTTGAACGTATAGTAGTGAATACGCGATTTTCGTATTCCCGGGCGGCCTAGGACGAGTGCTTGTTTTTGCGCGAAAGCGAGGCAAATGCGGGTCACTTCTCTCCAAAGAAGACAGACAAACATGAAAAAACTGCAGCTGAATTGCAGAAAAAAAGGAAACTTTGAAACGTTGAAAGGTTTTGGAGGTCTCAAAACTTACTTACAGGCTTTAGAAAAATGCTGATGAGTCAACGTGACGGAAAAATTCCTCGCGACTTCGCTGCGCTTTCCCGCAACGGCTCCAATGTATCTGATCCCACTAGCCACAAAAGCTACGATTGGATCTAAATCTTAATTGATAACCGTATCAGTCTCCTGTGCGGGATATATATGATACAGGATATGATACGAGATATCACCCCTCATAATTCGGTCTTGTGGTAGCAGGGTCATGATTGATAAGTACTCACATTGCCCACCTAGCAGTGGTCCTCGAACTCCCAAACCTCTCCAGTAATCATCATATGAAAAGCTGTATCAAAGGCTCGACTCAGGGTGGTCTGTGATAGGGTCCTGAAAAGTAGGTAGCCCATGGGCCATACATACATACATACATACATACATACATACATATATTTTTGATGAGGCAGGTCAGAGTCTGGCAACCCAAAGGGCTGGTGTGGACCTGCCATAAAATATATACCTGAAACTAAAATCTAAAATTATCAGAAATGCATCCTTAGGATTCAAGAACTACTAAAAGATAATCTAAGATGACTTAAAATTTACATTTCTATTAAAATTAAGTATAAAAAAGAGTGTTTTAAAAATATAAAAATGCACTATCCTTAGATTTAATAAGGCACGCCTCTTTCTCGAACTGTTGGTCCAATGTTTTTGAGGCTAGTTTAAGTTTTTCTTTAAAAAGCTGAAGAGAAGTAACGTTTCTTATGAATTTTGGGATGGAATTCCACACTATAGGGCCTCTATACCTTATGCTATTTCTTCCTAGTTCACTATGATAACGTACTAGCGAAAGGTCGTTCGAGCGCCTTAATTTGTAACTAGTCTCATTTGAGCGAGTTCCAAGTAGGGCCGTAAGCTGAACCGGTAGAATATCATTATGCACCTGATACATTATCGATGCGAGCTTCCGCTTGTAGATGTAACTCAGTGGCTTCCATTTAGCCCTTTTAAGGGCGTCACAATCAGGAGTCCCACTGGGGAGTTTATGGATTAGTTTTGCAGCTTTTATGTGTAAATGCTCTAGGTCATTGAATAAAGACAATGAACAGGATCCCCATACGGCAACACAGTAAGTTATGCTTGGAACAATGCCTTTGTAATAGATTTCTTCAAGAACACAGGTAGGCTGTCCTTTCATAGACTTTAGGAATTTAAGTTTTCCTCCAAATTTGGAGTGGAGCATTTTAATTTGAGGTTTCCAGTTCAAGTTGTGGTCGATTACTACACCCAAGCAGGTAGATTTGGAGGTGAAATATATGTATGAGTTGCCAAATATCAGTGGTCTCATAGGGCCGACAAATGCGTGTTTGCAGATTAGCATTGCTTCCGTCTTACCAGTGTGAACAGTCAAGCGATTTTGGTCGCACCAGCTTTTAAAATCAATTAATATTCGGTTTAACGCATCTACTATTTCTTCAACCTCCTTCCCAATGTAATACACGGTGGTGTCGTCGGCAAACATATGAATGAATCCAGTTGCGGACGAGTTGGGTAAATCATTTGCATAAATTGCAAAAAGTCTAGGACCTAGGAGGGAACCTTGAGGGACCCCAATATTGACTGGTCGCAGCCCAGATCTTACTCCATTTACAGTGGCAAATTGGCATCTATTTGAGAGGTAACTTACGATCCACTCGTGGAAACAACCTGATATTCCTGCAGCTGATAATTTGTGTTGAAGGATGTTGTGGTCGACGGTGTCAAAAGCTTTTTTGAAATCAATAAATAGTACTCCGAATTTGTGGTCAGTATCAATTGCCTTTTTCCATTCTTGAGTTAGTCTGCGGGCCCGTAAAACTGTAGAAATCCTATGGTAATTTTGTTTTCCTATTTATTCTTATTTGCAATCTTTCATTGCTGCTATCAGTATTTTAATTTACTATTTATTGTAATCTTTCATTGTTGCTAATCTGACATCCTTGTAAGTAAATATGTATAGCGCGTTGTAATAAGCCTAAATTAATCATACCTTGGTACTATTTTAATTGTAAATACCTGTTTCTCAATAAAGAGTGTTGTTTGGATCATAGAACCCACAGTATACACAGAAAAGAAACAAACGCACGATTTATATATTTTTTCCAGGGATCGCTACTAACAGCATCATGATTGCGGCGCATATAGTAATCTTTGCATTCCTTCAAGAAGCAGTGTCGCTGGTACATGTTGAGCCTAATATGAAATCGTTCTCTTATGCCATAAAAAACGGTTTCCTTCATCCTAAAGTGGAGAAAACACTGTACGAGCATAACACAGGCCAACCTGGTGTGATTACAGAGCAATGGTTTACAGGCTTAGAATGCAGGAATCGAAGCATGAGGATGAGAATCTATATTGACGACGAAAAAAAAGCAAGCTTAGATTTCCAAGTCTTTACGGCTCATGCTACGGGATTTAGAGAGACTGATGACCTATCAAATGTTCCCTGGGGAACCAAACGGTTTGGGCACAGCGCCAAAGGAGGTGCAATGTACAACACCTTTCGAATACCGTTTGGCAAATCATTTCGTGTCACTGCCACGAATCCATGCCGTCGTCAGTTCTGGTACATCATTCGCGGCGTGGAAAATTACCCTGTTGTTTTAGGCGACCTTGTTCTTCCACCAACAGCAAGACTGAAGCTATATAAAAGGGAAAATGTTTCCTTATCGCCGTTTGAGTTTTTGCAGATGGCACACGTCCCTAGTTCTGCAGGAGCGGTGTTCTTGGTGACAATGGCCGCCACTGGCTCTGATCTTACCTACCTCGAAGGCTGCTTCCGTGTGTTCATCGATGGCAGCAACAAGACAATGTGGCTTTCATCTGGTACTGAAGACTTTTTCCTATCTGCATATTATTTTGATGCGGGAACATATCAAAACTCAAATGCTGGATTGACTTACATAAATGCCTCAACAGGCTATGTCAGCGCGTACAAGTTTTTTGAAAACGATCCTTTGCTGTTTAGCAAATCCCTAGAACTTTGGTGGCGATGTAGCGATATTGATTTCACTAAGGACAAGTATGGCTGCCCTCACACTTGGCCTGATCCTAGTCCTTATGCTTCACCTGACCGAAAAGAGTATAACAAAAAAGAGAAGCTTTCCAAGAAGGAGAAGATTGCCATAAAAAACATTAAAAGAGAGATCCAAAAGAGAAAGAAGAAGAAAGACTTAGCCACAACCAAGAGATGGGAGATTACTCATGCTTTCAGAGATGAAAAGCCTTATGTGTATGCCACCTTACGCTCACTGAATGTGACTACATACACGTGGGTTTATGAATGGTGAAAATTTACCCCTATCACATTCAAAAACTGACCAAAATAATTCTTGTTGATGAAACTGGTGTGAAACTACTAATTTTTGTGAAGATTTAATGAACAGTCAATTATAGGTAAAGGGGAAACTTGGTCACGTGGTACAAGTTTACGTTTTGCGTTTGCCGTAAACGCGTCAGCCACAGGACGGGAGAGGAAAGAAGACGGCAAACCTCGTGCAACAAACGAGACAATAATTTTGTTTGAAAAACTTTCCGCCAAACTTTAGCATCCTTTAAACAGACCTGTTTGTAAAAGATCAGAAAACATTTGTGTTAAGTGAAGGTCACGACAAAACACGCAAGTGATCGCCCTGTGACGTTTGTCACATACAAACATTTTCCCTTCCTCTTCTTCCTGTCGTCCTGTTGCGTAAACCTCACTATTAACGAGAGAAGCACGGGGAGAGCTAAGGAGGTTATGGGAAGAAGGAAGACTGGTAGATCCTGTCCGTGATCTAGTTGCCTAGTCCCTGTACGGCGTTTTCCCAGTTCCTATCGGTCAATTCATTTCGGTGACGTATCCGAGGCGAACGGGCGGGAAACGCCTCACATTTTCGCTCGGACCACGTGACCCAAAACGCTTTGACCGCGCGAAATAATGAGGCCTAGGGACTAGGCAAGTGATCTAGCACAATTTGTGATCAAGGCTCCCTCCGCACAACTACTTTTCGAGTCAGGATCTGCCAGTCGTCTTAATAACATTTTGTTTCCTACTTCCCATCACCCCTCGCGCTATTGCTTCTCGTGGTTTGTCCCCAGGCGTGCGATTCCCTCGTAGAGTCGACTGGGGAGTTGGGACGAGTCAGGAACTTCTACGGCATTACAGCCCATAAGCTGATTTGCATAAACCAACCATTGTAGAGAAGTAGACTAAATTCTTAACAGAAACACTTGTGAAGGCAAAACCACAACGACAAACCAGTGAGGGTCAGCCGGATCTTTAGTAGACCTGGATCAGTAAAATCTTGAGTACCAAATTTTAAATTTAAAAGAATAAACTGATCCTTACGGCAGGAAGAGTGATAGAAAAAAAATAAAGAAAGAAAACAAAAACAAAGTGGTGATTTTAAGGTCGCCCAAACTTGAAACTGTTACGTAACGTTCAAAACATAAGAATTAGCATGGGAGAAAAAGTGATTATGTGTTTCTGTAGCCTACGGAGTGTGAAAGGATTAAAATAAAAATTGGCTAACCTAACTTAAAAAGTTGTGTGTTTCTTCCTTCCTGTGTGGTTTCCAAGCGGCCGATTTATTAGCCTGCGAACTGCAGACGTATATTTCCCGTGAAGGAAGAGAAGCAACGACCGGAAATAGGTCTGCGGTTCGCAGGCTACCGATTTATGGCCATTAAATGGATTTTATTGCAACCAGTTTGCCTTCTGTAATATAAAATCCTTACTTTGGAAAAAATTATCGAGGAAGCATATAAAAATGGGGCCACGATTATTTTTGAGAATTTTTAAATCGATGTGGAGACACCTTTGGTTTTTTTTAGAAACAAGCAAATAGCGTAAAGTATCTCCTTTAGGAATAAAAATTAGCGAAAAACGTTTTACCCGGTGTTTTGATGTCACCATGATCAGACAGTTTGAGGTGGTAAAAACAAAGCAAACATATATGCACGTGTAAACAGACAGTGCGGTAAATTTTCACGTGCTGCACGGGAATTTGATGTTCTGCTAAACCACAGGCCTCCCAAGCTCATTGTGTGAGTTTAAAATGGCCTTGAATATAAAGGATTTGTATGGGAATTCAGGTAAAAGATTCAAATCGATAAATACTCGCTAGAATGTTTAATAAAATACAGCTTACCGTATTTACTTTGCTTGTTTTTGTTCGCTGTGTGGTTATTTTCCCGATCCATTGCGATTTAAGCGATTTCCTTTAACCCCGAGTTTCAACTGTAAGAAACTCGGGGGTTAAAGGAAATCACTTGCCGGTCCCAGAGAATACGTTTTTACAGTTTTTGCTTTTTGTCACGTCTGTTCTTCACTTGCGATTTTATCGGCTTGCTATATCATATAAACATGGAACGCTGATTTCGAGCTTGGGCTCGCTTGGGAGACCTGTGGTTTGAAGCGGGTGATTGTCTTGTGATTGTCATGTGACTCTTATAGCGTCATTCCACAGGAAATGATCATCAAAACAAGAATATAATTACTCAGTTGTTAGAATCATGATGGCGGTGCGTGTCTTTCTCTTTGCATTCCTGTTCCGAGAAGCAGTATCTCTGGTAAATGTAGATCCTAAAATGAAATCGTTTTCGTATGCTATTAAGAACGGTTTCCTATTTCCTAACGAAGAACAAACACTTTACGAGCATAACACAGGCGAACCTGGTGTGATTACAGAGCAGTGGTTCACGGGGCCTGCTATGGACAGAAATACCAGGATTAGAATCTATATCGACGGCGAAACAGAAGCAAGTTTAGATTTTAACGTGTATCTGGCTCATGGTATGGGATTTGGTGAATCTGGTGAGCAGGATGAGAAACCAAATATTCCTTGGGGCACGAAGCGGCTTGGACATGAAGCTGCAAACGGTGCAGTCTACAACACGTTTCGAATTCCTTTTGGCAAATCATTCAAAGTTACAGCAACAAGACCAAATCATGCTCAGTTCTGGTACATCATTCGTGGCGTAGAAAATTATCCTGTTGTTTTCGGCGACCTTGTGCTTCCACCAAACGCAAGGTTGAAGCTCTATAAAAAGGAAAATGTTTTCATGATGCCGTTTGAGTTCTTGAACATGGCACACGTCACTGGCTCTGCAGGAGCATTGTTCTTGGTGACTTTGGATGCTGCCAGCTCTGAACTTACCTTTCTTGAAGGCTGCTTCCGTGCGTTCATCGATGGCAGCAACAAGACAATGTGGCTTTCATCTGGTACTGAAGACTTTTTCCTATCTGCGTATTATTTTAATGCAGGAAGATTTAAAGCGCCGAATTCTGGGATGACTTACATAGACAAAGGTAGAGTTAGCGCGTACAAGTTTTTTGAAAACGATCCTTTGCTGTTTAGCAAATCGCTGGACCTTTGGTGGCGATGTGGTGATGTTGATATCACTCATGACAAGCATGGCTGCCCTAACCGTTGGCCCAATCCTAGCCCGTTTGCTGACCAAAACCAGTTTTACAACAAAGCGAAGCTATCCAAGGAAGAAAAGATTGCTGTTGAAGAAATTAGGAACGGCTTGAAGAAGAACGGAGAGTTACCCAAGAACTGGGCCACCATGGAGAAAGAAAGAATTGCCAAAGAAGGAAAGCCTTATGTATATGCTACTCTTCACTCAACTAACGTGACGACATACACCTGGGTGTATGAATGGTAAACGTTTGGCCCTACACATTGAGGTAAATTATATGGGGACGGAGTTATTATGAATAATAATAATATTATTGTAACATAGACGACAAAATGACTTAATTTTGATTGCCTAATGAAGTGCAATTTGGAAATGAAGATGGCATAAATGTAAGTATAGTCTGAAATGTCACATGTCTCTGCCCCTATAACTCGTGGGGGGCACTGGGGAGAGAGACATCTGAATTCCAAGCGTTATAATGCCATCCAGTGACATCACCTACTTTTGCAAATATGGTAGGTATTTTCTGATTGGCTAATACCTTTTAGAAATAGAAAACCTTTCATCATTGGCTGAACGTGCTGAGGAAAACATCTGGTCTGACAGGTTAACAAGACTAATGACGAATTGCTGTGTGAAACATGACCTTGTAGTTACCCTATCTTCACAAAGTGAAGACTTGTATAATAGTAACAACTGATGAGGAACCTTTTAATTCCGAAAGTGCAGTCTCGCTTTGGGCACTTGTAACAAAAAATGCACTACCACGACAGTTGCATAGACTATAAAGTTAAAACAAAATTAATTGCCAATGGAGAAACATTAGGATGTTGCACTCCTGACCACAGGAAATAATTACTCAATATGCATGAAACAGACCAGCTTCATGACCTCTAAATGTTAGACTCAGCCGGTAACATTTGCTCAGTCAGAGTTTAACATACTCTATGTACAGTACAGCTCAAAGATAAGCGACCACTTTAACGCACTTCAAAACTAGTTAGCGAAAACTCTGTTAACACAAGTCCGTTTACCTAACGTGCTTTAAAAATGGGCTTGCATCAGAACTGATTAGTATGTATGAGCTAGTGTATTGTTTCTGGTTTATTGTTGTCACAAGAGCCACAACAAAAGGCTTAACAATGCCTACAAGGCTCGGTGAAGTTAACCGAATAAGGACTGAAACAGGGTCTTGCCTGACTTCGCAACACGAAGTAGGGTGAAAATCAAACAAACACACAAACTTGAGCTTACGTGAAGACTAATATTGTGACGCTGTGCTGCCTTTTATCAAATTACTGTTCTCGCCGTAGTGACTGTTTGGCTACGTGACATATCGAACTCAATCAGTTTGACTGAAACGGAAAGTCGAACATCATCAAATTACAATTTTGGTTGCCAAGTGACTTAACCCCTACTAAAAAGTTTAAGCATGCAATCTTCTTTTGGTTTTTAAACCAAGAGAAGATTTAAAAAGTATTCTTTGATCTTTACTTCATTTTGAGCCAAATACAAATTACTGCAAAATTTCAGAATGTGTAGTTCTGTTCGAGGCGTATTGTATTCAATGTTTACATATTAAACTGCTGCACGGTGAATTATAAAGTTCTATAATTAGTTAGAGATAAAGACACATTCTACCGGTCTATGAAGAAATAACATCTTATTTTAAGCCACTGAAGCCAATCCCAGTCTTTGTCATGTTGGGTTGAAGTCAGGAAAGAAAGTTATAAAACGTCACAGTAATATTTTTATTATTTGTTATATTACAGGCAACCCTTCAATTTTGGGACTTAACAGAAAGAGAGCAGTGATGACAGTTTGTGAGAAAAGATACTTCTGTTTCAATTACGTTTATGAAATGTGCACAAATAATTTAATGTTATATTAATCACAGTCATCAAAGGTGCCCTCAGGTTTTTTCTTGTTTATTATTTTATTCCTGTTGAGCTAAAACTTTGCAGGATACTGGATCTTTGACTGTCAAATAATGATGTATCTTTTGGTTATTCAGTTTGGATGGTTTTTGGCATAAAAGTGATGTCAAGTGTTTGACGGACCATTAGGGATAAAATGTGAACAAAAAGGTTAAGTGGAGAAATGAAGCTAAATGATAAATGCAGTTCCATTATCCAACAAAGTTTCACCTCAGACAGAAAATTATTTTATACAAAAGTAGTTAGTAAATGGCCCATTGATTTTGGCACCTTATCTAATGCACCTGTATCATTACAAGAATTCCAAATTTGGGGGAATGAGTTGAATAAGTGGGGATGAATAACAGTATTTTGTAAATTGCAGAAATATTCTTTTTGTTATTCTGTGACTTTTGTATTATACCAGTAATAGGGATATTTTCACAGGAAATTTTTTTCTGTTTCACCCATCCATTTGGTGGACACTTGTCCGATGTTGATTGTCTGAACATAAAATTCACTTGTCCATTAAATGTTGAAAAATCCAATGACATACGATACAACAGCAGTCACTGTACAGTCATGATACAAATTATATTGCTTGGTTTTGCAATGGTTTCTTTGCCGAAGCAAAACTTTTTCATATTTGTATGGGTAATTTGGAGCACTGGAGCACTTAATTTGCTTTAACATAGTTGTACTAGTTACTTGTTTATCTTATCTCTGTGGACTTGTTTTGCCAAATGCACTGGAATAATGACAGGGCTTGAAACTAGTGCTCGC
The DNA here is from genome assembly GCA_038088405.1 of Porites divaricata. NCBI lineage: Eukaryota > Metazoa > Cnidaria > Anthozoa > Scleractinia > Poritidae > Porites > Porites divaricata. Next base: position 11,259,259 of record JBBMOI010000013.1, read on the forward strand.
AAAATGTGAGTGATTTTGATAATCTGCGAGTGAGGAAAATATCCACTAGCAAATGTTTGCGAGTTAGAATCATCCATGTCTCCCAAATAAAGGGAAAGAATTTGCTAGTGGAAAAAATATTACTAGCAAAACTCTGCAAGTGCACTAAAAAGTTAACTTCGATAAGGGGCAAAGTAGTTTAAAAACAGCGTATTTTAATGGGGGCAGTTTGTCCTAATGAAAATCGCAAATCCTGTCTGAGTCATTGTCTCAGCGCAGTAGTTATGCATTGATACAAATTTGTAAGTAGTACAAGCACAGTCAAACATCCTTAATATGGACCCAAAGAATCCAATTACAGATGTGTCAGGCTTATTATAGAGGTACAGAATGTGTTGAGCTTGGTATCTTTCGGGCCAAGAGAGTTTTTTTATAATAGAGACGTGTCAGATAAATACCTAGGGTAAAATAAACCATGCTGGCAGTTTCAGAAAGCTCCAACTTCATGCTTCTCAAATGCTTCACTGTTTGTGCTTTTCTTCTCACACTCGCAGCTTGGTCGTTAATAATCTCTGGCACCAAGGGTATCTCTTTTGCTTTTTGGGGTCTGTAAAGGGGGTTTGACCACTGAGTGGTTATGAATTAAGTAGATTTCTTAGTATGTGTGCGTTTAAAAACTACTATTATTGCCAAACGAAGAAAATTGTGAACATGTGAAATATTTGGGAATGTTTTTTTTTTGCTTTATGACCAGTCGAAGCAAATATCAGGGCCTAGTTGTTCAAAGGCTGGTTAGTGCTTAACCCGAGGTTAAATTTAACCCGGGTTTCTTTTTCTTGTGTTTAAAAGCATTTTTTTGGGATTAAGCTTTCAATAATCAACTTGTATACAAGAAGAATTAAAACTGAAATGATTTTAAGCTTTCATATCTGAATTCAAATCTCACACTAATCCTGGGTTATCTTAACCAAGCTTTGAACAACTCGACCCAGAAGACAAGTGCAATCCATGGGCGCTCACAGAATAATAATAATATTATACTTCAAACAACAAATTTTTCCATTAAATAAATATCACTTGTTACAGGATTTGTATGCGTCTTGAAAACCCTAGAATTTTTAGAGTCATTGTTCAAGGCCTTGAAATTCTCTTTCATTCATTTTGGTCCTTCAAAGTCCTTATTTGAGTTGAGGAAGATTTTCAAACTTCCAAAAAACTTGGGCAAATACCAGTTTGAAGCCAACATGAGGTATGGACGGCCTGTGATGCAAAAAGCTGAGGTCTAGAATGGTTACAAGCAATCTTGTACCTCGAGCCTTTGTCCTATAGGTTCAGGCAGGGGGGTTAGATTTTAGGGTTTTGGAAATGCAATCTCGAGCGTTTTCCGCAGGACACTTTTGATAAATATATTAAGTGAACCAAAATACCGTAATTATTTGTGTTTTTTATCTGTCTTTAGTGTTATCGGTAAGGTACAAAAAGGGGTAAGACAGTGACGCCATCAAGGAGTTTATAAGCAAAGGGAGAGACATGTACCCTTCAGAGGGGAAACTCTGTTGTAACACCATCTATGTCAGTTAATGTCCTTGTGCTTGTGTAGTGCAGAATTGCAAGAGAGTTTAATCTCTGTTATGGTGCTTCCTAAAGCAGTTCTCTTCATAATGCTAAAGTTACACTTAGCTGGGCTTGTTGACACAGGATAAGTCAACAACGTTATTAGAGCTACATATACTGCGGGAATCATACAATTCTGGGTTGATGTGGCCAAAAGTATCAACCAAGATTTGGATTCATTTCACTCCACTTAATAAAAAGTGCAAAGGAAATACTAACACAAAGACACCAATAAAATGCAAAAAATTTATCAGTCATCCTGATTTAATGATAATTGAAAATACTTTCAGGAAATATTAAAATAGATTTTTTTCCAGATTTCAGCTGTTCGTACGGCATATGTGCGTACATGGACGCTACGTCCCTGATGCTGTGTTGGTCAAGGGGACTGAACAAAGACTAGGCACTTGGGTGGATAAATACTCACAAACGAATTTTTACCAAAAAAATGGTTGCCCTTTAAGAAGAAAAGCCTGTTATTATCGTAATATTTTCATAGTTTATTTGGAATCTGTAATAAAGTAGGTCCTTGAAAGTCCTTGAGTTTTACCTTGAAAGAAGTATACGTTATATGAACCCTTGTTATCTGAGTGTAATTCTAAGTGATTGTTGGATTCAGGTGCCAGTCACCATTTTAGAAAGGAGAAGGGCACAAGAGGCCAAATGTGTCCTGCAATTGTTTCTGGAATCAACCACAATGCGTTTTCTATCTCTTCTTGTGCAAAAGTAAAAGAAAATAACCATAATAGATTGAATTTGCCATTTTTACATCTCTCATAATACACCTTGTTTAATTCCCCCCCCCCCCCTCCCCAGTTTTGCATAAGCTTTGTCTTTTATTTCTCTTGGGACTACTCTAATACCCAGGTGAAATAAAAAACAAAGGTTCCATGCAAGGTTTGGGGGGCAAACAAGTAGGTGTATTATGGGAGACGTGCAAACGGTGAATACAGGTCAAACACAAATGTAGTTACAAATGAAGTGACTGCAGTACGGCCCAGAAAAGGTAGCTTGATAACAAGCCCATGTCCAAGGCACCCTATTGCCATAGTGCCCCAGAGAGCTTGATAGCAGGCTACAGAAAAGTTCACAAACTTAGTAGGTGACCACTTTCTAAGATTCATCAGTTTTGGACAGTTTCAATAAATTGTGGATCATGTTTTTAATGATAAGGTTTTATTGATCTCTTATTTCCTCTCAGGAGACAAAAAAGAAAACCACTAAAAAAATGTGACAAATATTTAAATTTGTTTGAAAAAAAATTAATGATAAAAACTAAAAACTTAAACTATTCATACCATTCTCACTTATGACTTACTTTCTCTGGGATATCTTTTTGTTCTTTTAATTTACCTATTAATTTGTAACTAACTACAAAGTACCTCTGATTGATAGCCTACCTTTTACCTAAAACCTCTTAATTTCAAAATTTTGCCTTAAATTCATGAATAATATCCTTCATGAATATAAGAAAAATAACATATAAATAACATATAAAATAACATCATACAAAACACTTTAACAAGTAAACAAAAGGCATTTCAAGGCATCAATTCAAATAAAACCACAGGCTGCCCAGACTTTGTTGCAGTTAGACTAATTTGAATTTATAAGAGAATGTACGAAAATAACCAAAATATGTCCTAAATTCCATTTTTTGACAAAAATAGAAATAAAAAGTACTCACCTTGTGTTTTTGTTTAGTTATTTACTGTCTCTTTTCTTCTGGAGCCATTTAGAGTACAACTCAAAATCTTAAACGTTGATAAAACGGCTTCCAAAATTGAATTTTGGGACGCTTTCCAGAAGTAATGAGAATTTCACTATTAATCAAAACTATCCCGCTACATCAGTCAAATCCTAAATAGTATGCAGCAAGGAGATGGTTTGTTCAGCAAAAACCCTTGGAAAAAGCCGATTTCATTGTCACAATAACTGGTCTGGTAATGGTCCGGCTGACCAGTTCTGATAAATGGAAAGTGCCCTAGGACATAATTTTGTTTATTTTCATACATTCTCTTATAAATTCAAAGTCTAATGAACTCCCACAGAGTATGGGCTGCCCGTGATAAGTGTGTGCAGTGAAAAGGGAGGTTACTATGGCTTTTAGTCTTGGTAGGCACAAGTCAATGGATACCCCAACATCAGTTTGCACACAGGCTCACAGGGGCAGATCCAGAAAATTCAGAAAGGGGTGGCTGGGGCACTTGCCAGCCATGTAGAAACTATATATTTCAGTGAGAATCGCATAAAAATAATACACAGTTTCACTGAAAAAGGGGTGACTGCATCCACTTGGCCTACCAATAAATCCACCCATGCCTCATGTTATCTCCTGCCAAGACAACCATTTATTAAGCACAATGAACATCAGCCATTTTTAATATGCATGGAGATGAGTTGAGTATCAGTGGTGGATCCAGACCTTCAGATGCGGGGGAGGGGTCATCCACACTCTGAGATAAGGGGGGGGGAGCCTAGTCTCACAAAAAAAGTTTTCACCTCATTTTGGTCTAAAAATAAGGGGGGGTGGGCCCCCCTGACCCCTCCCCTGGATCCGCCACTGAACCAAAATACAATGATTAAGTTACATGTAGGCACTGTTTTAAAAACGGTAAACTAGTTTTTAAATAATGTAACAAACAATGCAATGTACGTCAAAAAAGGAAAAGAAAAGACTTGTGTAAGCAGTTAGTAGATCACTAATATACTCATGCTCTGTTTTCTTCCTTCTTTTATTATAAATGTAAGTTATAAGACTTTTTTGTGTATTTTAAGTAAAGGTATCCATGGGTGGATCAAGGGGTGGTCCTACTGGACCAAGCCCAGCCTCCTTTTCTGTTTGTATTATTTTAAAAGAATTGTCTGAAGTGAATAGTATCCCGTATATAGCTGGCGAGTGTCCTACCCCACCCCCTTTCTGAATTTTCTGGATCCACTCATTGTTTCCATTGTGGTCACAACCTCTTAAACTCCTGTAATGTTAGTTTGAGTTTGGATAATATAAATTGCTGGTTTGCAGTCATTTCAGTTCATGGTCAGGTCATTCTAAGCCAGATCATTCCATTTTATAGTCATATTGTTCCACAGCTTCAACATAAAACTCCATGTGAAGCGTGCTTTATTGGCTTCTTGGCTAAAAGAACAAGGTATACTTGCACGAGTAACGCCCTTGGCTTGTTTCTGCTCATAGCTTTAAGACTCCTAAAATGTTCTGACTAACTGTGGAACGTTCTGGCTTGGAATGATCTTACGATGGATTGGAACGAAGTCACCGGATGCCTATAAATTACTAGAAAATTGTCTAGTCCAGGTTATGTTATGTATTTTCATAGCATCTGATTTAATTCCTTGCATCACAGTATTAAATATTAGCATGATTACTCCTCCAGCACCAACTATAGAAGAATCAAGAGATTCTGGCAAACATGGTTATAATCTTACCTCTAGTGCATGTATGCTTCCACTGTATTATTATAGAATAACACAATTTTGCTGTAATGTTCCAACACATTGTTATTTCATCTGATAATCCTCATTGCAATGAATCATAACTTTGATAGCTCCTCCTGCACCAGTTCGAGAAGTTTCAAAAGCTTCGACTGACTGCTCAAGTTTGAAGTGATGAGTAACAAGAGGTTTAACATTCACTGCTCCAGAGGCAACCAGGGCCAAGGCTTTGGGGTAACTACAATAAAGAAAAAAGCAAAAAAAACTTTAGCTGCTGTAAAGCATGCTTGTTAAAATCAGCTAGCATGCACAGGGCCCTTCATGCACTGCCCAAAATAGAGAGCATGCTTGCAGGCTTATTATTTAAGCATTTACTCAGCGATCAGCATCACGCTAGTTTATGCTATTACAATAAATCCTCTGTTAAGCCCGCAGGGGGCTTATTTATTTCAAGCATGTTTTAGGGTGCCTAATAGAGAGGGCAGGACTTACTTGAGACAGAGAGTTTATTCAACTTAGTGAACATGACAGGTATCAATGCCCCATTAAAACTAGACAGTAAGGTGTCAAGGCTCAGGTACATGAAGTTGGAGGTCATACAGCCGACGATCAAAGACAAATCTGAGCTTTCAGCACATGATATATCACACTGGGTCAGTTAATATAAAGTGTTACAGTTGAGGTTAAGAAAGTCTATCATTTAAAACCAAAGTGGGGGGCAGGGTGTGGAATAACTTTCTTCCACTGAGAAGGGGGCTTATTAGAGAGGACAGCTTGATAGAGGATTTACTGTAAACTACCTCAGTTGTCACTTCGGGTGTCAAAATTTGGGAACTGTCCACCCAAGCCTTGACCTCATTTTGGTGTGTATGTTCACTGGAGCAGAATGTGAGAAAGGTCTGCAAGATTTCAAATTTGGGGAAGGAGAAGGACCCTATCTTAGAATTTCAACAGTTTTCAACTCACCAGTTCACGTATCTAAATATGCCTCTGATATCCACCTCTCTGACCAGTGCATCTACAATAGGAAACTTCACTTCAGGTTTACCCATCCCTACAACCACTAAAGTACCTCCTGATTTAGTAGCCTGAAAAAAAAAACAATTGTTTAGTGCAGTGGTGAGAGCACTCGCCTCCCACCAATGTGGCCCAGGCTCAAATCTACATGTAGATGCTATATGTGGGTTGAGTAACAGTTTGTTGATGGTTCTCTCCTTTGATCCGGGAGGTTTTCTCCGCGCGCTTCATTTTTCCGTGCACCTCTCCTCAAAGACCAACACTTCCAAATTCCGATTCAAATCTGGAACACACGGACACAAGTTCTTAAGAAATCCTTCAGTGATGAGTTCCTTCTAAAATGTGTTAAATTTCGACTCAGTTCCATCCTTGCTCAAGTTGTCATTTTTCTTGGGTAAATGAAAAAGCATTAACCCTAAGACCTTGAAACTACTCCAGTACTGAAGGAATGCATAAGAGCTGGGAGAGCAGATCCTAGCAAGGACAAAATATTTTAATTGCCAGCTTGTCTGTGGACTGATTGTCAAACTGGGAACACCTTTAATGTTTAATTCTACATTGACCTGCTTGATGATGTTCCACTTCAATTCAACTTACATGAATTGCAGTATGAAAGCTTGCCTCTGCCCCACTACACTCAATGCTTTGATCAGCTGGTCCCATACAGTCTTTTACTCTATTGGCCAAGTCCTTGCTGTCTTTACTTGGATCCACTTTGATAATGTAGTCAGCACCAAGCTCCTTGGCTTTATTAAGTCTCCCCTCATCAATATCTAAAGCAATTTATTACCCTAAAATCAAATATTATAGATATTCGGAGGCAGTGTGGTTGAGTGACCAGTGTGTTGCGCCTCACAATCTGGTAGTACCAGATTCAAGTCCTGTTCTGGCCACTTGCTGGATTTGTTCATAGCCGTTCTGAATTCATTCCTCACCCAAGCTTGTAAATAGCCAACTGGTTAATTGCCTCCTGTCAGTTGGGGTTTTTTTTAACCCGTTATTTTCTAGTTTATTGGATTATTTTTTTTCTAATTATTTGAGTGGAGTGCTTGTAAACTAGCTCAGTGGATAAGCTAAGTGCACTTTTCACTATAAACCTTTGTATTATAAAAATTGGCAAAAACGTAACATTATTGTTTCAGTGATAGCATGTGATAGCATTTTCAATGTGAGATGTACAGTGTGCAGGTTGGAGTAAGAAAGACATACTTTTCTCATAATAGCACATTTTTTCTAATATTTCTCCTCATAAAACCTCTCAAAATTAACTATCTGTTTTTATTAATCTTGTTCAGTTTTCCTTGTTTTATTAGCAGAGAAGTAAAATGCATTTACATGTAATCAACTGTAGTCAGTTTGTGCCTTGTCTTGGAATAGGAGAATTAAGACTTCAAACTATAGCCTTGTATAAAACTACATGACTGTGTACCTGCAAGAAAATGGTACACTTGGAATTTACAATACTTTCTGCAATTTTTTTTGCAAGAAACTTTTACAGAAGTTACTCTCTCACCCCTTCTCCTCTCTCTTAAAATTGATTCTAGAAGGATTTTTACATCTTCAATGTGCAAATCATTCAATACATTTTAAGCTTTTCTGAAAATTTCAGATGAATACAAGACCAAGTACTGGGTGTGTGCATGTAAGGGGCTGCTCATCTATTACCTATAAAAAGGGGAGGAGGGGGTGCCATTTTGCTGGCCCGGGTCATTCTCGAGATTTTTTTTGGTTGTGGGGAGTCATTTTCTGAAAGGGAATCATTACCCAGGGGGTCATTTTAATACTTCATTTCATGGAAGTAACATAAACCAGTAACAAGCATGAATTGAAATTGAATGTTACAGCCATGAACAAGTAAACACTGATCTTATAAACACGACTGTGGATAACGAATGTGGTGAACTTCAGTACGATTTGCACCCAGAATATTAGTAGTTTCCACAGCAATTGAGCGGGGGAGGGGAAGTCACTTTCACAAAATGTAAAATATATGGGGGCGACATTTCTAAAAAGCTAGGATGAAGTGGGGGATTGGTTTGAAAAATCATGTTCTAAGCTTTCTCAAAATAGCTGCCCCCCGCCCCCTCAGTCACAGGTAATAAATGACCAGCTCCTAATATGTGATATAATTACCTGTGATGGCAACTGTACTGGCTCCACAAGCTTTGGCAGTCATAAGGTTGACTAAACCAATGGGACCTACAGGATTGTGAAGTTATAAGTACAGTCAACTCTTGCCTTGCGGACACTTCATTACTCTAGGCAACCAGATGATACTGTTACAATCTGTAAAAGTATAACGAATAAAATATACTGCGATAATGACAAGTTTCCACTGTTTTTATTCCGGTCACTTCACTCTTCACACACTCGACAGATCTGCTCTCATGATCTCACATGCCCAAATATGGGAGAACCATATTTGGAACACAGCATGCAGCATAACACCACACCACATCTAGCCTGCTAGAGCATCCCGTTTTTTCAGCTCAAGTTCCTAGTTTCACCCGCCAAGAAAATTTTCGGAGGAAGGGAAGCGACGACCGGAAATACGTCTGCTGTTCACAGGGTACACCACGTCAGACAATGGCTCATTACAATAACCACAATAATGACAAAATCCCTAGCCTGAGTAGCTGGAGGGATTATTATGTGCAGGATACTTTCTTAGCAGCAGAGCCATGGGCGATTTTTCCTGAGTGGTGAGTTGCTGCCAATCTTCTCTCTGCCCCCAGAATACAAAAGTACTTGCCAGCTACAATAGTAATCCTACCTGTTACACAGGCTACAAAATCCCCCCCCCCCCCCCCCCCCACACACACACTCCAAAAAAACAGAGTTAAAGGGTCTGGTGTTTGTTTTACACCCCCATTATTATACATGTACCTGAGAAAAGGATATTTCAATTTAGTGTATCTGGCTGGATTTTTGAAAACATTACCACCAAAAACTATCTGTAAAGTAGGCAAAGTATAAACTAATTCTCCTCCTTCCTTTCTCCTAGCTGAGCTGTTTCTATTTTTCCTTTCCTTTCCCTTTGTTAGTGTGATTTACTGCCTTACCATACCCAAAAAACCTACCTGTAAGCCCTTTTCCACTTAAATGGCTGCAAATTTTACAAGGTTCATTTTCAAAAATCCAGCTAATAATATATATGTAAGTACATGTTATCTCTCTAACATTTTCTCAGGAAATTCTGCTCTCATCCCACTATTACACTTGATTACAGCGTGTATCCACTGTAATAGGAGTTAAGAATAATGAGCAGTTAGTTTAAGTTAATAAATTTTGAGAACATTAACCACATGGAATGCAGAGAAAAGAGTTCAGATGTAAAAAATCGACTCACCAGCTCCACAAACCAGAACTTTGCTTCCCATGGTAATTCCAGCCCTGTTACAAGCATGCACTGCAACAGAGAGGGGTTCAAGAAGAGCACCTTCCTCAAATGACACATGATCAGGAAGTCTATTGAGGGTAAAAATGTTGTGATACAAGTCAAGTATTGGTTAAAATAAGATTTGGACCTAATGTTGCTGACGTTATACTGTTATAGACGGGAAGTTCCAAAAAGGGCCAAATTCACCTTGCATTGGGAAGCTTCACTGGACATAATAGTAGGGCAGAAAAAACTCATAAGCAAGGAAAGTGCTGTGGTATAAGAAAAGTGGAATTGTTATAGAAGTGGGTCACTAAGTAGGGCTCGAAATTGCGACTGATACGGTTGCCAATGCGACTAACATTTTCTCCTTGGTGACTAAAAATTCTGGTTTAGTCACCAAAGTGGCCACCAGATTTCTCTATGCTTTAGATTTAAATTAAAAGAGTAAAGTTAAAACAAACATTATACACTTAATGTCAGTTCCCGAGGGAAACAGTCAGTTTTGTTTTCCCGAGAGTCCTGATGTTTCCCGATCCCGAGACGAAGTCGAGGGAAACATCAGGACTCTCGGGAAAACAAAACTAACTGTTTCCCTCCGGAACTGACATTAAGTGTTTTGTTATATTTCTAGACTTTCACTTCAACAGCAACAAAATAATAACTTGAGCGAAACAGAACAGTCGACACATTATTAATGACAACACAAATTTAATTCTCAAACCACTGAATGAATTATTTACAACTACTTTCCTTACATTATCTGCATCTTTTTCCTTCACTAGCTGCTGTTTCTCTTCTAGGATGACTTTAAAAATCGTTGCTTTTTAGTTTGAGGCTTCGTGTTTGCGTTGCTGTGTTCATTCACGAAAAAGAAAACAGGCAGTGTTTTTCCCGCCTTCTGTCACACCACCTTCCACCATGCTTTGATCACGTGTTGTAATGTATCCCAAGCAGGGTACATTGCATGATGTATCACGATCGGGATACATTTGATTTTAGTCAAGGCCACGTGACCAGGAATCAACCAATGACAGCCCCTGTTTAGTTGATTGAAAGTCTAGGAATATAACAAGTCATATTATCTTGCTTTGCTTTCATCATAGAAAATGTGCCAAATTGCATAAACAAAGCCAGTTTACCTCCAAATTTACACCAACTTCTATCCATGATATTTTCAAATCTGATGGATCGTGCCAGGGCTTCTGATAGGTTGCAGAAAAAAAGTCAAATTTCACAGGATTTTTAGGGACAAATTTGCGAAAAAATTGGCCAATTTCACGGGAATTTTTCAGACAAACTTCGCCGAAAAGCAGTCAGTAAAAAACGGCCGATTTTGTGGTTATTTTCAGGGAAAATTCACTAGGAATCGATCAGTTTTGCGGTGATCAGACAAGCATTTTTAATGTTTTTCTAACAGAGGTCATCATTTGCTCTTTCAACAACAGTACTCTCCAGAAATAAACCAATGCCAAAGCCTTTCACATCATGGCTAGTGACCTGCTTTTCACAACATAATTTACAACCAGGTAGTTTCGGGACGTTGCTTGCATGTTTCAGTGACCAAGTTTCAAGATAAATTTGCGGAGATAAGTTTCGAATATGTTGTATAGACAAGTATTTGATAAGATTTCTACAGAATTTTGAGGTATTCTGTGTGCTTTTGTGAATTTCACGGATTTACCTGAATTTCATGGCTTTATGATCGCACAAAATATCACTAGGCCTGAGCTGCATCATTTACATTATACAAACTGGCGACTAAAAATTTGCATCTGGTGACTATATTTCTCCAGTTGGTCGCCAAAAGGCGACCTGAGGATTTTTAATTTTCGAACCAACCTGAGTGAGTGTCCCCTACATGGCACAGTGCACACATGACATCAGATTGACTAATTTTTTTTAAAAAAAAGGTCAGACAAAGATAACTTTTTAGTGACAAAAGACAAAAAAAAGACAGGAATTCCATAATGTTAATTTCAATTTGTTATTCTGAGTTCCAGTTCTATAAATGGTGACTGTGTGTAGCACTATTGTAACCTCATGAGTTTGATAAACCTGGTGCATCATGCTCAACAATCATCACTCAAACACAGGGAGTACATCAAATGTTATTACAGCTGTTTCGGATAACAAGCAACCTGCAATGTCAAAAACATCTTTGGATTTTGGGTTTTTCTGCGACATCAATAAAAATCTGAAGACTCGGTGCCTTCTTTCTGGACCTCTTAGGAAACAGAGTTTACTTCAACGGGTTCCAAAGGTTATAGTTTGTGATTTGTGATTGGTGGATTTTGATCAGTTTTGTGTATTTCTGTGTTTCAAGGTTGCTTGCTTTTAAACTTCACGGTTCACATGTTTTCACTTTTTAGCTCTCAAGTTGTTTTACCTGATTACTGTAAAACATGGCAAGTTTAGATTCCAAAGGTGAAATTGTTCCTAAAAAGCTTCCAAATCCAGAAGAAACACAGATATGGAAGGGTGAAAAACGAATTTGATTCTGTATGTTCCTGCCAACAGTTAACTTTTGAGTTACTTTATTGCCAGATGGGATGCCATGGTAATGGTTTGATTGACATTAAAGAACAACCCAAAATCTTGAAATGTTTTTGACAATGCAGGTCACGTGTTATCCGTAACAGCTGTAAGTGATTATTATTAACTCCTATTACGTACTTGAAACAGAAGTCTGCTGGGTGAACATAGTATCTACAGAGAGAGCCATCATAAGGAGGAGTGGCAGCAAATTTCATGTCTGGACACAGATTGTAACGACCTTCCTTACAAAAGTTGCATGTACGACAAGAATATCCAGGTTCAATGGCGACTCTGTCACCTAACACACACACACAAAAAAACAAGAAGAGGTGGCAGTTTGCATGGCATATTGAAAGCCACTGAAATATATATGAAATAATTCATTTTGCGATGATCATTCTTCACTCTCATCTATAACCACAGTTCAAAATGAATTATTTCATATATATTTCACATCATCTCACTCCTTACGGGAGATATGAACTCAATAAATTGACCTCGCTCCCAATGTGTGGCTTCATAGCTCAGTTGGTAGAGCAACGCACCAGCAACGCGGAGGTCACGGGTTCGAATCCCGTTGAAGCCCTGGTTTTTTTTTTTTCAGGCTTCTTCTTTCCAATTGCTTAAATTGGAAAATTCACTGCGATGATCATTCTTCACTCTCAGAAATAATATTATAACTTACCAACTTTCAGGTCTGTAACTCCTTCACCAACAGCAGACACCGTACCACTGGATTCATGACCAACAACCATTGGTGCCTTGAGAATAAAGTCTCCAATCCTTCCTTTCTTCCAGTAATGTACATCTGATCCACAAATTCCAACAGCATGCATGGCAATTTGGACCTCTGTGAGAAAGTAATACACACCTTTAACACATTAACATACATAACGAAGCAAATTACATCTATTCTTATTAAAAAATAAAATGGAGAGAGAGAATCCATCATGTTTATAGTATTATACAGTTGAAGCTCTCCTTGTGACCACTCTCGTATCACCTTTGTGGAATCCTGTTTGATTTGTGAATTAACTTGGTATTAAATGGAAAGCTCTCGTAAGGGACCATACGCTCATTATAAGTGACCATTTTTGCAGTTTTCTATTAAAGGAGAGTTGGTGTAGACAAAATCCTGGGAAAATTCCCTAGATGCTATTCTTCAAAATTAACCATTCTTGACTAGAATAAATTCCTTGCACAAGTTTGAAATATGACCACTGGCACTGTTGCATAACGTTCGAAATATAAGGATTTGTACAGGAGAAAAAACAATATCGTTTCTGTAGCTGATGAATGTAAAAGGATTTAAATAAAAATCAGCTAACCTTGCTTAAGTTGCGTGTTTTTTCTTTCCTGTGTGGTTTCCAAGCCAATTTATGGCCATTTTATGGGTGTTATTGGGACCGGTTTGCTCTCTCTATAATAGACTCCCAAGGTTAAGTGCTGGAGGAAAGCAGTCGATCGGATCCGCTAAAGGAAAACAGCCGTAAATTCACTCTTAAGGCTCCAATCGCCTCCATATTCCACCTATATCCCAGAGGATAGTTCTGCTTTCCATTCATGATCTTTTTTCAAGTGGTACTTGCGAAAGGAATGAATTAAAGGTCGCTAATCTTTGCAAACGTTCCCATTTGGAGCCGTTGACAGAAGCTTCATTTGAACTCTGCATTACCCAAACGGTTGAAGATAGCTCATGTTACTCATGCTCAGGGTGGATGAAAAAACATTGCCTGCATAGACGACCCATAGACAGGTTAGCTGGGCTGGCCTGCTTTACTGAGCAGGGTCATTTTATGCGTGAATTATTTCCTTGCAAAAATTTTCTTCGAGTCTAAAGTTTTGTATTAAAAGGCATACTGGCTCAATTTCAGTGAGATTAATTAATTAATTAATTAATGTCTTTATTGCAATTGATAAAATACATATCAATAGTTACAATAGTAAAGATATTTAATAAAAAAGCCAAGTACAGGAATAAGAATAAAAATTAAAATTAGTTACAGCATGATATCAATCGCTTCAATTATAAAAGAACTATAAAAACTAGTAATTTTAAATCGCTAGATTGTATCTGAAAGCTAACCTATTACTAAAACTATTCTTAAAATGCTCAGTTTTTAAACAAGGCAACACAATATTTAATGACCGTAGTTGATGGGTGGTACAGTGCCGCTTTGGTAGTAAAGTATACAGTGGGTGGTTTTCGTCATTACTTATTTTTTCAAAAAGTGTGCGGTCCGCTTTCTCAAGAAGGTCATGTATATCGATCAATTCAGAGACATATCGTCGCTTGTGGCATCTCTTAAGGAAACACTGTACTGCATTTAGGTCCGATGTACTTGCACCAAATACTGGTAGACCACAAGTTATCTCTGGCAGGACAATTGCTTTGAACAGATGGTCAATATCCTTCTGGCCGTATCCTTATTTTCTAAGGCTTCTGATTACGTATAAGCACCTATTTGCTTCAGCTGCTTGATCTGAGATCTCGAAATGGAATAATGTTTTGTCACCCACCCCGATCTTCAACCATTTGGGTAACATGGAATTCAAATGAAGCTTCTGTTGATGGCTCCAAACAAGAATGTTTGCAAAGATTAGCGACCTTTAATTCGTTCTCTTCGCAAATGCCACTTGAAAGAAGATCTACAATGGAAAGCAGAACTATCCTCTGGGATATAGGCAAGATATGGAGGATATTGGAGCCTTTGGAGCGAATTTACGGCTGTTTTCCTTTAGCAGATCCAATCGACTGCTTCGCTCCAGTATCTATTATAGAGAGAGCAAACCAATAAAAGCCATTAAATGGCCATAAATTGGCTCGGAAACCATACAAGAAAGAAGAAACACGCAACTGAAGCAAAATGCAAGGTTAGCAGATTTTTATTTAAATCCTTTTACATTCATAGGCTACGAAAAAAAGTGTTTTTTCTCCCATACAAATCCTTATAAATTATTTTGAACGTTACGCAACAGTGCTGATGGTCATATTTAGAGCTTGGGCTACCTGTGATGTCACCAATGGTTTTCCCATGAAATTACCCTATCAGAAATGAGCAGAGAAATTCCATACTGATGACACATCATCACTACCCAGACCTGAGTAGTGCTTCTGATTGGAAATCTTCAGCAAACCAAACCTCGGTTGTTCAAAGGCTGGATAGCGCTATCCACCAGGCCCCAGTTGATCAAAGGCTGGATAGCACTATCCACCGGATAAATCACTATCAAGCAGATAAGTATTAGGGAAACCAACTGCACTATTCGCTGGATAGAGATTTATCCGCTGGATAGCGCTTTCCACCTTTTGAACAACTGGGGCCAGATAAATCTCTATCCAGTGGATAGTACAATCATTTTCCCTGATACTTATCTGGCCCCAGTTGTTCAAACGTTGGATAGCGCTATCCACCGGATAAATCACTATCCAGCGGATAAGTATTAGGGAAACCAATTGCGTTATCCATTGGATAGACTTTTATCCGGTGGATAGTGCTATCCAGCGTTTGAACAACCGGGGCCAGATAAGTATTAGGGAAACCAATTGTGTTATCCATTTGATAGACTTTTATCCAGTGCATAGCGCTATCCAGCGTTTGAACAACCGAGCCTGCTGGATAGTGATTTATCGGGTGGATAGCGCTATCCAAAGTTTACACAACTGGGGCCAGAAGCAGTACCCAGATCTGGGTGGTAACATGTCATCAATATGGCATCAGACGTCATTTTGCAAAGAAGCCAGAGATGGCGTCACCAAAAGTCAGCTGTTTTCTCAGGCTAAACATGATGCGAATCCTCACATTCGGTTGGAGAGTTCAAAAGGCTGTCTCTCTATGGGATTTGGAGAATGAAAACTTTTTATTTATTCTCCCTATCCCAGCATTAAAGTACAAATTTTTTTATTCCTTGAAATCTAATCCTAGGATGTTACTGAAAGCCATTCAAAATTCGGAGCTTATGTAACTTCTGGTCGCAGAAAATGATTTTCCTGCTACAACTCATAAGGTACAGTTCGAAATTTTTTGTCAAAAAATAATTAGCTTGGGATTTTTGCGTGACTCGCGTCGCGAGAGGTGAGAGCATGCATTAGCTTAGAGACAATCTACTTCAGACCGAAATATATTCACTTTTGAGAGAAAAACACAACAAAAAATATGTTGTAATAATAAGAACAAAGTGCGCAAGTTTTTAACGACTGATCAAAGCAAAGAAATATGAAAAACTTGGGTTAAATTTGTTGAAAAACACTCACCGCCCTTTCCAGGTCGCGGGACAGGGCGTTCTTCCTGCAAAACGAACGTATTATTGGTTACTCTACCAATTAAATATGCTTAAACACATGACAATTAGGTTAAATAGAATGCAGGAATATGCAAAATTTTATCCTACCAAGCATAAGTCGTCCACTTTACGGAGAACAGCAGACAGGTTACCTTCCGCCATAGTTTCGAGAGCTGAGAGGCGAGAGTGCTGAATGACGGAAGTGGGCAGAGGAAGACTGGGTACGACTGTTACGCAGGACACTTGAAGGATGAAGGAAGAAGCACGAACAACAGGGACTACAGACAAAGCCCAAGCTTTCCACGTTTACCTGCTCAGTCTGGATATTTTGAAAACCGCATATATATTTTTGTCACGAATCAACCTTCCGTCCACACGAAACCAATGAATCCACTCATTCATCTGGGGCCTATTCATGTTAAAAAATACCGTAAAATTCAGAAAATAGGCCCCTCCATGTATAAGCCCCTCCAAATATAAGCCCCCCGCCAAATATAAGCCCCTCCAGACCGGCAACGCAAAAAACCCTCCGTTAAATCGCCCCTCCAAATATAAGCCCCCCGGGGGCTTGTATTCGGAAAATTCCCCTCAAAGACAAAGTAAAACAAAGCAAAAACGGTGAATTTACTTCCAACTATTAGGCTAACCCAATCGATTGTGAGACGCAAATTTCCCTCAAAAAGGGCCTTTGAGAAATATAAGCCTCAGGGCTTATTCTTTACGGTATGCGGTTTAAACAATATCCGGATTTGTCTACACAGGACCTCAGGTCTCTTTTGGGCAAACATTTTATTTTCATTGGTTAAATAATGGTAAAAGAACGTTTTTCGATGAGAAAAGAGCTCGATCCTTAAAGGACTTTTTGGTGCACCAAAATGTCTGCCGTTTCACTTTTCCGTGCGCCAATACGGCCACTGTGACTGGATTAAACGATCTATACAATGAGTCTTTTCCAGGGCCTGAGTAAGGGGTGGAAAACAGAATACAGTCAATTCTTTCTTAATGGACACCTCTATTCTTCGTTTTCACTGTCACGCAATAAACACGGCACAAAAAAATAAATTGGAAACCGTCCAGTGGAAGAAGCCGAGAAAATGAAATGTTTATAAACAATTTGTCCAAATCTCAGGTCTTTGTGGCCCACAGTTTCTGAGTTATTTACTAAAATGTTTCATGCACCTTTGTAGAGCTTTGTATGGAGATGCCATATTGGTGGCCAGTTTTGGTCCACTAATATGGCCACCAGAAATCAACAAAAACATCTGGAGTTCACTTTTTCTATAAAAGCTCTTCTTTTTCACTTGAGAGCTAGCATACGTGTGCATAAACACATCTTTTAATACTTGAAATGGTTAAACTGCTGAAAATAAAGAGGACAGACTTTTTTCAATGAGACAGCATTCCTATTTTGGTGTCAAACACTGTGAACACTCAGAAGTTCAAATTGGTGTATTTTGAAAATGAAACATGCTTCAGGGCTGAAAACTTGTTCAAAAATCTATTTTCTCTCATTAAAGATGTGAATATTGTTCATCGTGGTGTCAGATAGGAATGAACGATAGAATCTATTTTCTATTTATCTTCAACCTAGTGTAAATAAGAATTCATAAAACCTTGCTTTTTTGACTTTGCAATTTGATGACATCACTGTGAAAACCATTAATAAGATAGACACTTCTTTAAGCTGATACCTAGAGTTTGAACCTGCCTAACTCTTCACTCCCTTGACTTCCCATAAGACAGACACTTAGTACCTGTCCTAGCCTGCGAGCAATGTCTCCGCGGTACCCTGAAGGTGGGGCAGAAAAAGAAAGGGGAGCTTGCAACTACAGCTGTACATCTCTGGAATTTGAATTTACCTCCAATTGCCCTGTGGCTCCCCCTTGACTGAGCTGTCAGGTTTCTGCCAATCAGTGTGGAGTGGAAAGGAGCACGAATGTAAACAAACATTGAAAAATACATGCCAAGGGTAATGATGTCATTATTAATGTAATCTCTGCCAATCAGCATTTTGCACCAACCTTTTCAAGGCAGTAATTCAAATTCCAGAGAGGTAGTTGCAATCATATGATAAACCTGACATTGCATAGGTAAATCAACCTAAATTCTTCAAAAAGTAATGGAGATGAAGGGGTGGCGAATGGTAAAATCGGAGACTCGCCGAGACACCTAGATCCTAGTTAGAAATCCAGGCCAGAGACTCTTTGTTAAAAAGTTTCGAGACTCAAAAAAAGTATAAACAAACCATGCAAAAACGAGACTTCGACACTTATCAAAAATGCTTCAGAGATTTCGAGATCCTGCCAAAATTTTCCGACACCCATGTTTTTTGAGGTACCATTCGCCACCCCTAGATGAGTAGTGTAAAAATGTCAAGTTTATCATAGAGTGCATTTTGCTGCAATCTTTATTACTGCAGTTTTTGTTTACACTAAATTTTAAATTAATGAGCTTTTAACAAGCACCAGATCCTGTCAATAAACATCAACTACTTCGGTTTTTCCCAGGCCTGTGAATTCAATCACAGAAAAGATTCTTTCAAACCTTGTTGATACAGTCTACTCAACTCAAACCAGCTACACATCCACAAATTTTATTCAAACCCAGGATTAAGATATTCCCAGATTGTCTAATATTGTAAAAGGCAAAAGAAAGTGACCACGTGCCACCTGGTACTGCTACAGCAGAAACCCTGTTGATTTTGACAAAAACTGCCCAACTTTGTCGTAAGTTAAAAAAAAATTATCTATTAGTCCTGACAATATTATTGATCATTCATTTTCTCTAGTGATAACAATCACTTATCAGCAAATAAAAAAATCAAATCTTTTGAGGCCTATCCTTTTAATCTTGCACTTCTATTTCAATCCAAAATATGCTTCATTTCATTATTATTATTATGGCAATTCATATTGTGTTAGTACCGGACAGTTACTGCTCTTCAAAGGAATTGTTCAAATCTTCATTCTCAACTTCATCATCCTCTGTCTCGTCATCCTCAGCAACCATATCAAAGAGTCGTACATGCCGTCCTGTTAAAGACAATACACAAGCAACCTTGCGAGTTCCACTAACAGCCAAAGACTTTGCCCTCATTGCAGTCAATTTCCGATAATGGGTAATTCTTGGTCCAACATCAATGGCTGGAGGTTCTGGCAGATCACTTAGACACATCTGTCTGAGTTGAGTGACATCAAGAAAATCCTTCTGTTCAAGCCATTGAAGAGGAACTTGAGCCAATACTGACATGCTTTTCTCCTGGTCGTCATCATCCTCACGTTTGTCCACCCTTTGTTTCTCAAGCAGGACTGACAAATATTCTGAGTCATAAAACATCACATCAGAAAAAGAGTATTTAACTGGTTCACTATCACAAGGGAGATGGTCAACAAAAACTCTGGTAAAAGATAATTGAGGACAATTTGGTTCGAAAGAAAGAATACACAACTTTTCATTCACAGGAAAAACCACAAGGGAACACATGGGTGTACCCATTGAGGAATGAGCAAAACAGAGGGAAGAAAGGTCACCCTCAATTATCTCACATAGTGAGAAAGAATTCCAAAATGAAACTGATTTGCTAACTGTAGCTATTGGACCTGTAAAGGCTTTTCTAATGTGCTCATGAAGCTGTGTAGAGAGGCTGACCAGAGATTCAGTTGCATTATCTGGAATAAGCAAAGGACTGGATTTCAAGGTGGGATGACTTTCCACAAACTCTGTCCAGTCATTGTTGCCAAATGAAGGTTTTACAGATAATGGCTTTGGATCAAAATATTGACCAACTCTTTCAAGTGTAAACTTTCCTTGACTGTTGACTACAAGTTGATCTTGAATAAAACCTGACACTAACATTATGTCTTGCTGGCTCCTTTGTTTTAAGAAGTCTGGAATTTCAGCATCAGAAAGGCTCAAGATGATGTAATAAAGCCACTGAAAAAATGCTTTAAAGCTCTTCAGGTTTGATTCAATAACATGGACAAGCTCTTGTGTTTTCAACATGATTGAACCAAGGCCTTTCACAGCTGTTTGTAGATCAAACTCTGACAGACCCAGTACACCAAACTTCTCATACCAAAGGGACATGCCGTGAATTTCAGTCAAATGGTACATTAGAGACTGAGTCACACACTGTAAGTGCTTTAATGCCAGAGTTTGAATGCTTGCATATGAGTTCTCAATGCTGTTCCCTAGCTTTTTTAGCCCTTTCTCTGTGAGATCATGAATAAGAAAGGACTGCAGCTCTGGACTTGTAACACCACGGGTGAGTAAGGTTAGAAATTCACTGCTTACACTTGATCCAGCTGTCAGGCGTTCTGCTGCAAACTCTGTCAACTTTGTGCCCATCTCAAGGAGAATGTCTTCCCAAGCATCTGACATGGACTGCAATGTACTATCAAAATACTCCAACAAGCAAGTAACTAAGCCCATTTTCTTGGCCACAACTGCAAGTTCACGGCATCTTGTAGACAGGAGTCCAGTATCATATAGTAGCAAAGACACAGCTTTCTTATCTGATGATTCATACACATTTGATTTGACAATCACAGAGAGCACCTTTAGGTCATTTGACACCATTGCACTGACAACTTGGGAATCACAATTTAGCTTCTGCATAGAATCCGATGTATCTACAACAACACAGAGGAAAATTCCAAAAAGGAATAAATGCACTTTGCCACCGTTATCGCCAACTACCAATACACTCAACTTCTCGGGCAAGGTCTTCAGCCTCTTTGGGTCATCTGATTCTTCTTGTGAAGCTTCCTTGGAGAACAAAGCTCCGGTAGATTTTGGCAGATGCAAAAGTGAGGGAAGATAGAGCTCTGATTTTTCTTCAAAGATGATACTGTTTGGGAACGTTTCTTCGCCTGTACTGTTCTCGGCTTCTTCCATCCACTCTGTAAAAGTTGGCGTCATTTCAATCTTGGTCTCATGAATGCACTCAGCATTTTCGATATTGAATAGTTTAACTTTACCGTTGTTGAATGCAACGGCTAAAAGCTTGCCATCGGGCCGCCATGCAACAGACAGCGCTCTTTCATCAGCTTCTGAGGCTGAAATTGACCACACTTTCTTCCAAGACAGCCTCTGTAACCACACTTCCCCCTCGACTGTAACAAGTGCAAGCAAATCCATTTTTGGTGACCATTTCTGACAAAGGATTTCCGCAGAACATGGCTTGTCTTCGAGCTGCCGAAATGATCCACAAGATCCCGCCATTTTGGAAATTCGAAGTTCGAACGGCAAACCGCTGACCGCTTGGGTCCAGACAAGACCAACCCGAAATCACCCGAAATTATTTTCGTTGGTCATTCGTTTTATGATTTGATTGGTTATAAAGAATCGGAAGGTATTTCAGAAATCTTCACGAAGACTCGCCGAACCGACATCCTGAACTGGTGGGCTCGAGGTTTCGCGCGAGAACGAGTCTCGCCAGTCGGCCATCAAGGCGTTCTTAGGAACGAACGTTGTAACCGAGGACAAGTGTAAAATGTTGGTGTTATAAGTTGTTCAACGATGTGGTCATTGTTTTTTTTACCACCTAACGATTTAAGAATGTAGCAGAAATTCTCTCAGTGAGCAATGGACCCTCCTCGGTCGCGTAAATCACGCAAAGGGGACAAGGCTTCCAGCCGTCCGTTTTATGAGACGGACGGTCCGACAAGTGCGAACATCGTCTCAGAGGCCAGATCCTCTTTTCGTTCCCTGGACACAAAAAGGCCTTTTACACCGGTCGAATCAAACAGGACGCTCTTTGGAGGCAGCTCGTCTAAGCCTTATGAAGGAAGACCTCCTTCTGCGTTCAGGTATCGTCATCTTTAATATTCTTTGACAGGCATGCAATTATTGTTTACTGTTATTTGCCAAATGTCAGCAGAAACTTTTAAAACTCGATTATTGCCATGTTTATTATCAACACTGCAAAGCGCAAGGAAGCTTACCGTATTTCGGTAAGACCATCTACGACACCTGACATGCATATGAACTTAATTATGTTAATCTTGCACCGCGCTATTGCTGAGGGGATGTTAAAAGTTATGCACTTTCCCGGTAGTGTGATATTATTTTTATCAACCAGCTAATCTTTTGTACAGTTTCTTTTTTCGGATCATTGCATTTCTTTGATATGAAAATTTTCGCACACAGAGGGAGTGTTTTTGTTAATGAGCATGTACATATTGTGGATTGGATGTGTGGAAATGTTCTTATGATCTGGATACTACTTCATTAGGGAATAGCATTTACACTTTCTTGTTGGGATTTTTAAAATCATTATTGAAGTGCTTTAAACAGTTAAACCCATACTGTAGAGCTCCAAAAGTAGCGACCCCATTACTTTTGGAGGCTGCAACTTTTGGATGACTATTACTTTTGCACAGTCGTTACTTTTGAGTGGCTAAAGTATGTCTTTTTTTTTGTTAAAAAAATTGACCTTGACCACTCAGTAAGTATAATGTTGCTAAACTCTCTGCTTCATAAAATTTATTATGATCATGTACAGTTCATCTCACAACTGAAAACACGTTCCATGTGTGTGATGCTTGAGAGAATGCGATTTCTCTCTCAATGCAGGGTGCAAAGAAAGTCAGTTTTACAGCTTGCCATTTGGGCTAGCTGTAGCTAGCGTGTACAAGCCCAAACATCATTTTAACTAGCCCCAAAAACTTTTTGATGAGCAGGTTTGATTACACAGTTCTTCTGTAATTTGAATTCTCAAAAAACTTCACTTGCCCATTGGGCAAGCTAAGAACAAAATTCACCAGCCGAATAGCAAAATGCTCCAGCCTTGGGCTATTGGACAGTACTTTCTTTGCACGCTGCAATGTTTTCTTCAGCTGTAGCTGTTTTTTCTGAAGAAGATGTTGTACAGGCAAACAATTTCTGAATCAATCCAAAGCTGCTTATTTGAATTTGGATTGACTTAGCCATTCTTTACACACCTGCCTCGGGCATGAATAATGGTCGTCAAGTAGCATTAATTTAGATGCCAAACTAACCAAAATAAAGAATTTTTGTGTGTCATGCGGTGTACATTTTCACCTTTTGAATTTTAGTTTGGCTGAAATAATGATCAGTATCTGAATCAAAATTATTTTGGTCGTTCTAAATTCAAATTCATTTCAGCTCAAGAGTGCAGTACAACAACTGAACTGGGTCTCAGTTAAATTTGAACATTAACAAACTAAGATAATAGCAAATGGTCCACACATAGTGTAGCATTAATAGTGACATAGTTTGTCATAGCAATGTTACAACTTACTAACAGCGCTAGAATTGTCTTTATTTAGCCGTAAGGTACTGGGAGGTTTTTTTCCAAAATCAATCATTTGTTCTTGTTCCTGTAATAGCTGCCTCATGCAATGTTGTAAAGCTTGACCAAGATCTATGTGAGTGTTATCAACATCTTAAGGATGAAATTGTAGATTTTAAAACACAGCAAAAACTGAACAACCTCAATGATGGCAGATATCTCTGAAATTAAAAAAGACTGTGGAAATGAAGCTGTACCTCATACTAGTTGCATTCTATTTGAAAACTTGTGTGAAAAGTTCTTGAGGATAGCTTTAGGGGTGCTAGAAAGAAAGACTTCTCTGATTGGCATGCATTGAAAGTGTCATAAAAATAAAAAATCTTTAGTCAGGAAGATCAATAATAAATAGAATTCAGGGCTCAAAATTAATGGTAACCCGTTAGTAGTTGGTAGTTTCCAATGTTTGGTTACTAAAATTCAGCCAATAGTAACCCGACATTGTTAGTAAAAATTTGTTATGGAAAAACTTTTAACATTTGTTTCTTTTTGCATAAGCTTGTGTTTTATTTCAACAATTTATTGTTCTAAAAGATATGCTTACAGCGTAATCAAACAACATGAAAACTGCTCATTTCACAGAACTCGAGGTAACCAGGCTTTTGTTGGATGGGGAGATCTGGGCACAGCTTTAAGATGTCTCTGCCATCTTGCTTGTTTCTGTGTTTGTTTTGTTTGCTTTTGAAAGAGGATGGTTTGTGACCTACTTATTATATATATCAAATGCTGAGGTCCTTGAATAGTTTTTTTCAGAAGGTCCCTGCCCAAAATTTGTGTAGAAGAAATGGAAAATTGAGAAAAACAACAAAGAAGTGTAATTTCAAACACTACGGAATGTTCCTAGAGGGGTGTGAAAAAGAAGGAAAGAACTTTCCGCCAAGAATCAAAAAAGGCATTCGCCTGGCTACAGTTCAATGAGTCTAACAAACAACCTTTTGCAGTGTTTATTATCTGCCCTCACATAACATAATTGAAAGGAAAATGTAAATGAGCTTTAAATCGTCTACATTAAGCTTAATTTGAACCAATCCATCCATACATTAGTTTGGCCCATTTATTAGCACTGTTTTCAAAAGTTAAAATATTGTTAGTTCAAGAACAGATTCTAGGATAATAAACTCTATAATTTGGTTAGTAAAATTTATGCCCACTGACCCAAAAGATTAGTTATCCAAAAATTGATTTTGATCCCTGAGAATGGTATGTGTGGACAGAAAAACTCAGAAAAAGTTTTGAGTTCCAGGTGGGAATTGAACCCACAACATTCCACTGCAGACACTAGTTGGATGCTCTAACCACTGATCATGAGCTATGGAGAACTCCAGTGATGAGCAGTTCATTTGTGGGCTGACACAATGATTGCATGGCACAGTCATGTTAAGTTATATGAACACACTAAATGACTCTATCACACAGCATTAAGTAAGGATTTTTATTGTCTGGAACAGCAGCTTTTCAGTAAGTTTTTAAGTAGGTGGCAAAAGCTTTTGAGAAGGCGGAGATGGAAGAAACTTGTGCCAAAGGCGCAAGCCCCCTTCCCCCCCCCCCCCCCCCCCAAAAAAAAATTAAATTCTGGCCCTTTAGAATGCATTTCAAGCAATCCAGAGCAAAAATTAGAGTTGCTGAACAGAACGCAGATAATTTATCATTCAATTTTGGCTTTTTTATTCAGCGACTGTACATAAATAGTTTATTATTATTTTTTTTTCTTGCCAATAGCTATGGACCAGTGGTTGTTTCAGTACCTGTTTTAAATTGTGTTATTTGTAAAAACTAAGAAAAAGAAAAGTAGGTGATTTCACAAACTGAGAAGTGTTGTGAAAGTGAAGATCGCTCAGAATAATTCGCAGGTTTCTGAAGGAGGAATTACAGTCAAACCAGGTCAAGATTCCATTCATGAATTAATTATTTGAAAAGTGAACGTGTTTGTCACTTCTGTAACTTGTAGCTGGTATCAAATTGCTTTCAAAAGATCAGTCAATTTTTGACTGCAAGGTTTAGTTTACGATGAAATGGAAAATATTTCAGTTGATGAAATTTCTATTTAGACTTTTTTCAAATTCAAGAAAACTGAGCTGGCAGAAATTTCATAACGAACTCACATGACTGTGCATTCAGTGCTCATTACGCAAGCAAAAATGCAGACTGAAATCAACAACAACTAACGGATGGTGCAAATCATCCGTATTGTTTCCTATCCAATCAGAAAAAAGTCTAGCCTGCAGTGCAGGCGTTTTCTTTGGGTGCGCAATTTGCTCGCGAAAGCACCATGTTGAAACTTCCCAAAGAGACACGGGGAAATGGGGCGAGTTAAAGGGAGCAGGGAGGGGGCAGGGAGAGAGAAGAGAAAACACCTGCCTGAAAACACTGTGAAAATGAAAAACACCCCCTAATTAGACGCGCGTGACCGCTCTTCCAGAAGTGAGTAGCCGACAATAACAAAACAACCAAACAGTCGTTCCAGTCCAGAGACTCGCATTGTCTTAAGAAAAACAAGCTGGGGTTTATTGTTTTTATCTTGACTGAGTCACAATGCAACTCTCCACAGCTGATAAAGTTTCAGTTTAAGCTGCAATATTCATTCTTCTAAATTCATCTCTCTAAATCGCTATCCGTGGAGTTAAACATCCTGCAAACTAACGAGCTGGGCCCAGCGTGATACAACATTGCAGGAAAACATCACATTCTCGGACTAGGAAGAAAATCGCTTAGTTCTTCAGATCCTGAGGCACTTTGGACAAAAATAAAAAACCTAACAGCCTTGTTTAGCGACAAAAAAGAGATTTGCGCTTCAAAAGAGGTCAAAGAAAACGCTCTTGCATCAGAGGGCAAATCATGAAGACCACAAATTCGAAAACCACAGAAAATCAATAAGCGTATGACCTCTCAGTGTGAAACAAGCGGTTAAAATCACATTTGCTCAGTCAAACATAAAACCCATAATCTAATCGCCAGGAAAAAAAAGCGTACTGGAGCAAGCCGCATTTTTTGCATGAGGCAAAAGTGGTGTAGGTTTTAATACTGCGAGCAAATCATGTCCTGATGACCAGTGTACGAATCGCTTTGACTTTCTCCAAAAGGCTGACCGAAACGGAATAAACATTATACTCCCCTTGATTGGCAGCTAGCAATCAAACATCTGAAACCGCACCAATCAGAGTCCCCGTCTATCTGGTGTACGGGTTCGCCAAACGAACAATGGCTGCGGGCAGGCGTATTTTTTCCTTCCCTCCCCCTCCCCCTCTCCTATTTTAAGCCCATCAACCTCTCCCTTAAGATCAGTTTTTGACTCGTCCCAACTCTCTGGCAGTATTAGCGTCCAAGATGGCGGGACAACGTTATTCCTGAAAACAATTCATGGATCGCGCTCTAAAATAGGCCTGCTTTGCAGGCTAAAAAAAGTCCAGATTCTGGCTTTTTTGCATGTGATCTGTAAAAGAAATGTATCATGCCCTCCTCCTGAAAACAGATTACAGAGACAAAGGAAGAGGGCATGATCGCAGGCTAGGTCATTTGGCAAGGTTCCACCCTATAATAGCAAAAAGGAAATTAATTTTCATTGTCCTTTGTTGCAGCCTAGGCAGCTACCAGTCTGAGGGGGAATCCTCTCGTCCTCCATCAGGAAGAAGGCTGACACCCATAGATCATGCTCCGCAGATATCTGTTGCTGATTCAGTCATACCTTCCCCGCCTTCTGGTCTGGTAAGGTTAAAACTCTTTTTTATTGTGATAGTGACGTCTCAACACTCAGAACTGTTGCTGGTGTGATCAAAATAGTGATTGACCCTTTCACCTAAATTTTAGTGGCCAAAGCTAAAATTCACCAAAAAATCCTAATTTCCTTAACAAAGTGCTTGAGTCTCATGTAGTTCAGGGCTTGACGTTGCGACCTGTGGGGTCGCCAATGCGACTAGAGTTTATTCACTGGCGACTAACTTTTCACGCCTGGTCGCCAGGCTGGCCCCAAGATTTTTTGATTTAGTTTTAAAATTTCTTATTGAGTTCAATACTCTGATACTCTCGTGTTCGCGTATGAAGCCGATGAAATCGTGTTCGATTCTCCTTTTGGCTACTTTATTTACTTGCTAGCAAACGCAAAGTGAAAACTACATGCACGAGTCAGAATAGTAAACTTTTTAAGGCAAATTTCTGCTGACATTTGAGCCTATCGCGACAAAGCATTGTGTGACGACCCAAATGAGAGCTTTGCTGATAAATTATTGTAATTAATTGTATTTTATTGACTTCCAATAAAGTACCATTGTGGTCACGCTGTCTGTCGAACAGACTTCTCGCCAAATCAACTTTTCCCCGAAAATATTGACAATCTGTTTCTTCTTTGTGGAGGAGACTTTCGATCACGTGCTAGGCAACGGACTAGATCATGTTTCACCTATGTTCATTCCCAAACATCAATGCAAATATGGGACGCAAAACAAATGTTTGCAGATTTTGTTCTTTAATAGCCTAAATAAGCCTTTTTGTAATTCCAAAAATTTGTTTAACTGCAAGTGTATTTCATTTCCTGAAGCTTGAATAACTCTTTGAGGGAATTTACGCTTCACTATTCACAGCCGCCCACGGGTAAGCGATGTTAATCAATGCGAACGGACAACGGGCGAGAACCGTGGGAAAGGAAGCCTTAAAATATCAGTAACAAGTTCGTGCAAAATAATTTTTCTAAAGCGACGGTGTTACAGACCCACAAAAAGACGGTCTCTTCTTCAACAGAGTATTTCAGGTAGAGGATCTACGGATTGGCCATCGCTAACGGATACGACTATAAACGTTCTAACGGGTCAAGATCAGATGCTAACGAATTGACTAACGCCTCTAATGGATCAGCTAATGATCTAACGGATACGGATGAGTTGCTAACGAATTTTCATTGATCTGTCTAAAGGATGACTAATGGATAGCTAACGGTCTAACCGTTCAACGGAATATCGTAAGTGTACGTTTTCCCAAAGAAGGTCACAAATACTGACTACTGACGTTTAAATATCAACAGAATGTACAGAATTTAAAAACGTCTGCACAACAGATCTATCGAATTTTATCACAACCTGATAAAAGTCCAGAGTTTGTGATATTTAAAATTCTCACGGCATGATATGTGAAAGGGAAATTCACTATTTCACACGCACCGAAAACGCGACGCATCATTGACACATACCCGACATGTATTAAAAGTTATAAAATTTTCTCCAAAAGTATTCTTCAGTGGTCGTTAATGAAAAAATAAATTAGCTTTTTCAACGCAAACACGCTTGTATTATGGATATCAAACTTTCTGTAGCCATTCCACTGTTCCGCTGGGTAAAATTAAAGTAGTCAAGTGCGGCAAACTGAGGGCCTTTAAATAACTTGATATATGATAGCATTGTTCGTGCCGCCTTCCACCTTGTATCAGTGTTCAGACCTTTAGTGTATTATATTCTATTTTTTCTTGAAGATAATTTTTGGCGACTAGAATACTTGTCCTGGCGACCAAAAATGAAAACTTGGAGGCCAGGTGGCCCCAAGATTTTTTTCTGAAAGTCGAGCCCTGTAGTTCTATAAAAAAGGTTCAGGGTTATTCTTTGTGGTGTGGCAATAATAATGTTATATTATTGTAATGTATGTATTATATGCAGAAGTCAGAAAATACTAAGAGTAAAGAACAGGATGATTAGAAAAAGTTTTGTGTGGCCATTTTTCCTTTCTTTTGTATTAAATACTTTTGACTAAAATTAATTCTAATTCTATGCGTCAATATGCTAGCATTATTATTATGATAATGTCAAAAGTATGTCTGTGGAAAGTGAGGAAGGTTTTCTGAAAGAACTACATGTAAATGAAAATCATGCAGTAGAAGTAAGCCTATTATAAGTGCTGTGCTGGTCTTCAAGTAATGCTGTTGTTCCTTACAGCCTTCAGGCAAAAACAGGAGACCTTTGAGAGCATCTCTATCAGGTCCATCTGAAGAGTTAAATGCTGAAAAACTCAATCAGAAACTACGTAATGCTGTCATTAGTCAGCAAGAGAAAGACTCTCAAATTGAACTTTGTCCATCTCCACCCAAAAGAGGATCTCCTTCAAGAACCCCACCTGCTGGTGATCCTTTTCGTCGCCATTCTACAGATACTTTTCCTGTACCCCCTGCTGTTCCCAGGGATGTTGTTGGAGCAAGGAGAGTAAGGAGTGGGCCAAAGGAACGTAGCCCACCAGTTGTTGATTCCATGACACGTGTTAAGAGTGGTCCTCTGGAGCGAGGAGATCCTTTTGTAACTTCAAATGATGTGTCTGTGGAGCAGACACTGTCAGCCACGGGAAGGGGAAAGAAAGGATCTGAGAGAAGTGGAAGTGGGGACAAACGGAAAAAGTCTAAGGGAACTCAGCAAGAGGATGATAAACCAAAGGATGAACTAGTTATGTATTATGAGGAAAATGTCAAGCCTCTATTATCACAAATGGAACAGAGATTTGCAAGGAGAAATGTTAAGGATCTTTGTCAAGATTGTTTGAAACTTTGGAATGCACTTGAAAAAAGAGGCCTCATTGGAAAGGCCAGTGGGAGTTTCTCGGCACGGAGAAGAGGGGAGATTTTAAGGACAGTCTTCAAGTTTTTGGATCTCAGTGATCCAAGGTTATTGTTAAGACTTGGCAAGTTAATTCTTTCAGTAAGTACTGCATGAGAAAAAAGTAATGTAACTATCAGGGGAATCTTTATGAAAAATCAATTCCCGTACATAATGTATCTAGTGGTTTTGGGACCCTTCCTTTCTGGGAAACTGTAGAAAAACTGCAAAAAACATATAACATCAGGTAAAAAGGCAAAATAATATTATTGGGTGCATTCCTTTTCGATGATCCGGATCAGGATCAGTGATCCGAGATCACTTGGATCATGGTAGATCAAATGATCTGATGAATCCTAGTTCAGAGTGGGAGTGGATTCATCAGTTCATTTGATCTACCATGATCCGAGTGATCTCAGATCACTGATCCCGATCCGGATCATCTCAAAGGAACGCACCCATTAAATTAATTGTAACTAATATATTTCAATCATCTCTTTATTATTTGTTAATTGAATATACATTTAATAAATTAATATTAATGTAGAGAAATCTAGGCAGTAGGTCTCCTGGGGATAGCAATCTAAGGTTCTGCACTAAGAAAAACAACTATTGGAGTGATACCAAAAGCTCTGGCCGTTGAATGAATCCAGGATGCCAATCATTGACATTGAGAAGGAAAGGGAATTTCTTGGGGTCACCAACATTGCCAGAGCTTTTTCCTGCAAACCTGTGTTCGTTTCAAACAGTCAGTCACTAACATTAGGACTTTTTCGATTGACCATTCTTTAATAAATGGAATGTACTCTTGAAATCATTTGTTTTGGCATTCATTGCATTGCAGTTTCTTGAAGTCTGCTTGACATAATTTATCCTGATGTATGTAGCATTGAAGTGGTCCAAAAGTCACAGTACTAGAGATTTGTAACAAAGTTTTTGTGTGTTATTCTTATTCCGGAATATGATCAATCGAGTGCACCCTAAGTTTCCAATTTCAATTATTTGACAACAGGATATACAATGTGTGTTACCAGAAACCCATAAGGGGTTGAAACATGTAACTTGCGTTCAATGCTCGTACATATTCATTTTGACCATATTTGGAAACCCTCATTGCGTGACTTTCGTGTAGCTTAAAAGTTGCCCAAATGTGGCAACATGGCCCGTAAATTATGGAGATTAAGTTTCATAATGTTGGTTTTGGCCCGGGTGGTAAGCCAGTTTTCCCCAAAACTGCTACCATCCCCAGAAGAAAACTTCGCGTGAATTTCTTCTCGTTCCAAATATGGTACTTGCGACAACAAATATTCAAGAGCATCGGACAAGGCAAACATATGAGAGTTACACGTTTCAACCCCTTATGGGTTTCTGGTGTTACCAAATAATCATTAATTTTTTTCTGTTACATACACACTGTAGCCTGGAATACCATGTAGATGTAAATAACAGTCAGTTTCATGATATGTTAATCAAAGTTGTTTGTATTTCATGTATATTACAGATGAAAGTCACTGGAAACAACTTAACAAACATATGTATGGTTGTGTACAGAGTAGCAAAAACAGAAAAGAATGATCAGCTGTTTCTTGAAGAGGATATTTTGAGTGAGTAAGGTGGACTCCTCTGATAGATGAACAGTTAACGCAGGTCCCTAATTTTGATCATTGAATTATATACTTGAAAATGTGCCATTTGTTATCAAAGAAAAAATTAATAAAACATAAGTGTTAAATTTCAGTTGTTGTCTTTTGGACTCAAAGTGCAGGTACAGTCTAAATATTTGTGTAGGTACACTGTAATGCTTCTTTTATTCATTTCGCACATCTTTACTAGGTTCTAGAACATGGCACATTAATGATTTTTATCAATAACAGGGCTCTCAATACGATTTCAAGTTGCTGGGTAAATACAACAAGTAGCTAGGCAGGGAATCAAATAGCCTGCAAAAACATCTGTTTCTCCTTGCTCTTCGCCACTGGGGACGCTTCACGCGGAGGAACCTCTGTGACTCAGCGACAGAAATTCTATACTGATTACGTAAAATCTGTCCGAACTCCAGTCAGAAGAGCTGATTGGTCCACAGAGTAGTTCAATTGTTTTAGCTATTGTTTACAAATGACAGACAAAAGGCCACAAAGGTCAAATGTAAACGTGAAGAATCTCTAACAAAACATTCAATATTTGTGGAATATAGTCTTCTCTAGAAGAAGCATTTGAGTTTTGCTGGAGTTTGTTGGCACATGAACACAACACTTTACCAAAATCGACCAGAAGACACGTAAAATTGGACAAAAATATATTTGGAACCCCATGACTACCAGATTTATTATGTAAACATTGATTTACATCATCAGTATG
The DNA here is from genome assembly GCA_038088405.1 of Porites divaricata. Classification (NCBI taxonomy): domain Eukaryota; kingdom Metazoa; phylum Cnidaria; class Anthozoa; order Scleractinia; family Poritidae; genus Porites; species Porites divaricata. The sequence goes on from JBBMOI010000013.1 coordinate 11,291,750, forward strand.
AAATTTCTGCCCCTGAGTCACAGACGTTCCTCTGTGCGAAATGTCCCCAGCAGTGAAGAGCGAGGAGAAACAGATGTTTTTTTAGGCTAGGAATCAAACTTCTAGGGAGTTCTTTTGGTTTTATTTTTATTCCATTTTCCTCTGAAAGTAGCCAGGGGACCATGTTCATAGTAGCTGGGGAAAATTCTTAATTTTGGGCTTTTGCATTTGAACTTTTTTGTTGTAATTTCTTCTTTGTGTTGCCCTTCTTTAGAATGTTTGGTAGACACTATAAAGAGCTGTGAGATAGGCAGCCATCACGATGCACTTGTATACACAGCAGGAGCCTTGAAACATCTCTCTAGCAACAACCCCACAACTCAAAAGGAACTAGTCTCTCTTGAGGCGATAGAGGGTTTGGCTGACATTCTTGATGCCATCAGTAAAGATGTAAGAGTGTCTACATGACTTACCATAAAGACTCGCAGATAAGCCGCACCCCGAGTTTAGCTTTAAAGTCTTACCCGTAATTTTAGCTCTTTAGTAGAATAAACACAATTTCCACCAATTATGACATATGATTGATATTATTCTGGTATTTGTTCACAGGTATTTCTCCATTCAAGGCAGTTTTTTCCATAGAATTTTGCGCGTAAATTTGTTGTTTTCTTGCATGCAATGTGTGAAGCTGTGTAACCAGGCATAATAGGGAACTTAAGAACCACGACGAAGTTCACGACGACGACGTCTGTTGACTGGGAAAAGACTGGAACGAGAACGTCAGTTTCGGTGGGAAAAAGGAAACTTAAGATGCAGTCGGTCGGTAGGTCGACGACGATCACACTGAATGTAAACACAAATGTAAAACTGTAATGTCAGTTCGCAACAAACTTTTCTGCACTGGCGTCTTTTTAAACAATGCAAGATCTTATTTTTTGAGCCGTACATCTAATTTCATTGACGATGAAGAATTTTTTGTGTTGTCTGACCTTTTCGAGAGGAAAAACCTGCTTTCCGCACAAAGATTATTCAGCTTTTAACTGAATGAGATGACGGAGTCCGAGTATCTGTCAGAGTTTAGATTTGGAAAAGGAGACAAGCTGATGTGATAGCTGTTTTCCATACAAAGTTTATTTCCTCTATATTAAACACATTTGGTCTTGATTTGCCTTACCTAAACGTACAAATAAATTTATCACTTACAAGTTCGCTCACTCGGCCTCCACAGCTGTTGTCATTCTTCGAAGTAAAAACAATTCATTAGTTGAATTTTCAATCAACATCGCTTGTTAGGAGAAAAAAAGAACGAGACCTGGATTTACGAGAATAAAGAAATGCAAAGGACTTCAAAAATCGCTTAAAACAGTGGATTTATACCTGCCGAAGCTTGTGGATTGCAGGACGACTTGATTCTACTTTGTTTGGCGTCGTCGACAACACCTCGACGACGAAATTTATTAGTCGCGCTTGGGCAGTACACTGTAACTCACTTCCGGTCGTCGTCGACAAAGCCGTCGTCGTGGTTCTTAAGTTCCCTAATATCGGACGATGGAAGACTGGACCACGCTATTCTCAAATGCTCGAGAATAGCGTGGTATTTTCTCGCTCGTGGAGGATCAATTACCCTTGAAGTAACAGGCCGTCGTCGACACTGTAAACAACTTTGTGGGGGAATGGAAATTCCATGCTGTGCAAGGTTCTCCTGTTTGAGAAAAGCGACCATAAACTGTTTAAAAGACCTGTTAAACAAGAAGGTTGAACGGCAAGAAATGTAAGCTTGAAATAAGCTTATACTCATCACCAACGGCTCTTTTAGGAGCCACCAAACTCGCAAAAGCAATGACCAATACTCTCTTGTTGTTGTAATGTAGCATTTATTCCAGTATTATGCCATAAAAGTGTCCATTCACGGAAATTAACAGCACCTTTCCCAAATGGTCTCGCAGATAAGCCGCACCTATGATTTTGATCGCAAATTTTTGGAAAAAAGGTGCGGCTTATCTGCGAGTCTTTATGGTAACTAACAGCTTAATCATTATTAATGTGAAACTTGTTCTTCAATGCCAACTAACTTATTGTAATAAATAAATGTTTCAGGTGTTAATGACTATGAAGGGAAATTCACAGTTCACCAGTCTGCTTGTTCAGGTGGGACAAAGTTTTTATTAAATGCCTACTCTCTAATCGGATGTTTTTAAATCAATATTACTCAAACTGTTAACGTTACAGGTCAAAATCATATTCAGGTTAAAATTTTTTAACCTAGGTTGTTTCTCTATTTCCTTTGTTTCCTAGCCCTAATTCATGAATAATTAGGGCTAGGAGACAATCAACAGGTAGGTTAAAATATTTAATTTTGACCTGTAACATTACTGCTCTTAACTTAAACAATCTCACTCACCACAACAAGAGTTATGTTATGGCTGATCAAAGTGGCATGCTAAAGATAAAACTATACATTATTTTGTGTGATGTTATGGTTAAAGTTTTATTTCCTACAGCTGATTCAAAACTTAATGACAGCCTGGAGATTTGATATAAAATAGGGCTGATTTAAAGATCTTCACAGTTATGTATGCAATTGACATAAAAGGAGTAAAGAAATGAAGCTTGGATGCAATGGGATTTGAACTCATGACCCTGCAATGTGGGTGCAATGCTCTTACAGAGCTATCAGGCCAACTGGGAGGTGCTCACTTTGTGAGTTTATATGTGCAGTATACCTGTAGAGAAGAAAATAATTATGAAGTGAGGCTATCAGATGGCAGGGGGTGGCTTACCTTACTAGCCAGTGATGTTGGCTAGCCACTTATTGGGCTAATATGAATGTGCAGTTATTGTGGTGTAAAAGTCAAGTTATTTCTTCCTCTGCAGGTAACTGGGGCTCTAAGGAATCTTGCTGATGTTATAGGTGCTGTAGAGACGTTTATCAACACTGGTGTGGTAAGAAACTTGTCCATTGTCCTTGGACCTTATTCATCCGATAGTGACGTGGTGTGGAATGTGTGCAGAGCTTTAAGGTACAAAATATATGATGTGTCTTTGTGTGGTTTTAGGCAATACCTCCTTCACCCCTTCAAAGGTGAAATTCTTGGAAGTGGGAGCTCCCTGCATGTTTCTGTTGGGAATTTATACTTGTGAAAGTCAGTTACTCACAGAATCTTATCGTTTTTGCTGTAGTGAGTTAACTACATTGTTGCATGACTTGTTCTTTTAATTTTTATTTCAGTAAGTTAACGCTGTACAGTGAATGCTGCATTGAACTGTCAGAGTCCTGCACTTGGCTTCAAGCTCTGCGGAAGATCTTATCAGATTACGAAAAGAAGCAAGTAAGTTGAAGCATTAGCATTAGCAGTGGTTTGCAAACTGTTTGACCATTCCATCGTATTGTTTTGGTAACTGGATCATTTATCACTGTTTTCTGATCTTACTTCTTTCAATGAAATGCTTTTGTCACTGAGAGCACTATTTGGAAATCTACGGGCCTGAGTTGTTTTAAAAGTGGATGAGTAAACACGATCCACTGGATGATACAATGTAGTTTCCGTAACACTAACATCCAATTGGATAGTGATTTGTCTGCTGGATAGAGCTAACAAAGTTTTGAACGACTGGGGCCAGATGTATAGCTGATCTGATGCAGTGTCCCGTAACATTTGTTTCTTTAATTCATTATTATTTTGCAGGAGTTAGTCGTCCGAGTCTGTTTTATTTTGGGTAACTTGGCATCCAAGAGTGAGGATGTTAGAGATGCAATTTTCTTTGATGATTCCTTCTTAGAAGTGATACTATCTGTGATGCAGACATACTTCAACTTTGAAATGGAGGTTAGGCATCTTAATTCATTTGGCCTGCATGTTAGTTGTAAAAATTATATTATTTTCCTCTCCTTTAAGGAGCTCTTTGGGATAATCAACGTAGCCATGTAACAAGTTTATTCCAAGGTTCTAACTGGCGTATGAAGGAGGTAGATAAGCTGGTTATTGTGCAGTTTACCAAGTGACCTGGAGTCTTTTGAGAAATGACAACTACATTTTTTTGAGGGAGGAACTAAAAAAGTTGAGAATTTGGGATTTTAAGTCTTGTGCCCTGATTCTGACTCTCTTATTTAACATTAATTTTATTGAGAGATAATGTGGTTATATACTGTTGTATATAACCACATTATTTTTCAATAAAATTTATGTTAAGTAGATTTGTCGGTGTTACAGCCAGCTAAACATCCTTGACTTGTGTTACAGGTCATATTTGATTACAGGTTAAGATTTTTCAACATAGGTTGATCCTCAATTTCCTTTTTCTTCCATGGCTTGGAGACAAAGGAAATGGAGAATCAACCAAGTAAGTTTAAAATCAAAATTAGCCTGAAATAATCAAATTTGACCTGTAACATGTATTATTGTACACGTCAGCATGTAAGTTACCTGAAGTCCCAGAGACAACCACCTTGGGAAGTGTTTATGGTCAATATTGGCTCGTTGTATTTATTTATTTTCTAATTAGTTAATTTATTTGTTTGTAAACTACTAAAGGAGTTAAAAAATGGACCATCATCTGAGCAAAAACAACGTAATGGAGAAAACAAAGGTCCCAGCAGAAATGAGGATGTTCTCATCAAGGTGGCTATTACCTAGTATTTTCTTTCCTCTTATTTTCTTTCAGTTAACACAAATTCATGTAAATTATGTTCTGGCTTTTCCTTCTACAATATAATTTTTGTTCAAAACAAAAGAATTGAATGCGAATAATCTTTGTAAACTATGTCTGGTATAACTTTGACTCAGGAAAGAAAGCTGGTTTACCAACTTAGAATAAACGCCACTGAATCGTAGTCAACAGTTACTGGCACCGTACAAACAACTTATTGACAGAATCAAGCAAAACTAACTACAAGCGAATGACTGGACAACTGACAATTTGACTAACAATAAACGACTGGTTAACTGTAACAACAGACAGATCGAAATGCACCAATGACATTATGCATCTTCATAGCCAATAACATCACGGCTTAACTAACAGACGACCAATAACTTTGCAACTTAATTGACCATTCAGGTCAATAACCAGAGTTTAATACCATCAACTGACATGATGCAACTCACTTTGACTCCGAAGATGACTGCCACACAGGTTGTCGAAACGTCAGTCACTGTCAACAACAACAGTCCTATTCAGGGCTGCATTCACCCAGACAATCATACTCAACCTACCTATGATATGTTTGTTATATGTACTACTTTCAGGCTGTCAGAGTTATTGCAAACCTGTCCATCAGTCCAGAGGCAGGAGCTGGTTTGGCTGCCAGTGAACACTTAGTTGATCTTTTAATTCATATACTTGGTATGTAGAATGGCATTGAACAATCATTTTTTATTTTTGTTTTATTAAAGTGTTCATGATATACGGTAGTTGTGTAGCTGTCAATTATAGTTTTGAAAGTTAATTCACATTTGTCACTGGGTGGGTCAACAATGTTTCTCCATTTGGCTTTCTGATTAAAGTGCTAGGAGAAGATAGTGTGTTAAGAAGGGAACGTTAGCAAATAACTATGGCTGGTGGAGTAATAAGGAATTTACTTTGAGAGAGAATGAGAGAAAGTGAAAGGTTCTGTAGTTAAAGGCCAACATAAACACTTTTTGGATAACTCAGAGTCACTTCCTTCAGCCTCGATGACAACAATCCCCAAATACTGAAGTTCATAAGAATTTTTATGATGCATTTTCCCCAGGGATGTAAGATTGACAATAAACAGTATGGTGTATCATTTCTTTATTGAACATTTCAGAGGTGAAGGAAGCATCCCACAGTGAGGAGCTTGTTCTTAATACAGTATCGACTCTCAACAACCTATCATTTTACAATGATGCCGAAAGTATTGTGCAACAGAGGCAAGTACAGATTACTGAAAGTAAGTCTACTATTACTATATCTTTGTTTGTTTTAAAGAATAATTTTCTCTATTCTTGATTGATTACTGAGTGGTTAGCCTGAGAAAACAGCCAACGTTTTGCAATGGCATCACTGAGAAGAAAGCAAAGAAATTCCATACCAATGACTTATCTCTACCCTGATTCCAATTGGTTGAAGCAATTTTTTCAACTAATCAGAAGCACTATCTAGATCAGGGCAGTGGCATGCCATCAGCAGTGAATTTCTACACTTCTTTCATTTCTCAGACATCATCTTATAGAGAAACCAGTGGAGGTGCTGTGAAATGTCAGATGTTTTCTCAGGCTGCTTGGTGGTGTGCCATATGTTTTTTAAATAGTTTGCAATATAGGACAACAACCTGTTAGCTATTTTTTTTAATCTCTTCAGTGTTGAATGTGAGACCAGTTTTCTTCAGAAATGCTTTATTTCTTTTGTCATCTTGTTTTAGTGCTTATTTCTTTGCTGATGCCAGAGAATATGGATGCCATGGTGGAAGCCAGTCGAGTATTTGGTAATTTCTCGCGATCCAAGGAAGTCAGAACTTTGCTTGCTGAACATAAAGGTAAACTATTAATGGTCTACACCCTATTATCGAAGCATTGTTTAATAAATTATAAAATGATGCATAACATATAATGTTTGAGAACAAGGGTGGCAGAGTTGGTTAGTGTGCAGCCTTTGGTCTGCGAGGTCCCGAGTTCAATCCCCGATGACAGCACATCCTTGTTTCAACTTCTCTCTTTTTTCTGAAGTTTTGAAAACTAACTTTAACCCTTTAAACCCCAATATCAAAATTGAGATTCTCATTTACTGTCCCTATACTTTTTCAATAGAAGTAGTGGGGAGAATTTGTTGAAATATCAATTAGACTCATCTTCCCTGATCATCTACTCAATTCTCATGACCACTCTGTTTTATAAAGCACTAATATTACAAGGAGAAATTTGATGCTGATCACTCTTAGGGCTTAAAGGTTTAAATACCCTTAAAAAGGAGCATTGATAGAGAAAGGGATAAAATGAGCACACCATTGACCTCATGTCTACGAGTTGAATTACTGTCACGAGTTATTGATATTAAATATGGTTGCTTTACCTTTTTTACCCCATTAAGGGAAACATCGCAAATATTGTTCCCCTTTTTTAGGACTAGAATCCCAAAAACACATCTGTGTTGGGCGGAATATACACTATGCAGATCAGTTTAGGTTACTGGGAAACTGCCCACCTACCCCTCCCCCAAGCCAACATTTAGGGCAAAGTTTTAGCTTAGGGGAGGGGTAGGTGGACAGCTTCCCAGAAACCTAAATTGATCCCACTAGCAGGGTTCGCACACATCTTGAAAAGTCCTTAAAAATTCTTGAATTTGAAAATAAAATTCAAGGCCTCAAAAGTCCTTGAAAATTGCGGTCAGTGCTGGAAAGTCCTTGAATTTCAGTGCTAACTTTATAATTTAAGTAGAACTCCAAAGAAAAAGGAGCAAACACAGAAAGACCTTCGAGATAAAATTACCTACGTTGTGGAAAAACTAAAAAAAGGCATAGAATTAAGGCTCTTTTTGAATTGAATAGTCCTTGAAATATGGGAAATATGTCCTTGAAAAGTCCTTGAATTTTTTGTTCAAAAACGGGTACAAACCCTGCACTAGGCATACCCCACCTACCGGTAGGTTTTGAAGGCGTACCCAAAAGATCAAGACGTTTTACAATGTGTGTTGATTTATGCGTGTGTTTTGCTGTTGGTGTAGTTGATGAGATCATGATAGCTTTGCTGGATGCTGGCGAAAGAGAAACTGTCTTTACTGCATGTGGTGTACTCATCAACCTCATGATCGATGAAGAAATAAAACCCAAGTTAAAACAAGAAGATGGAATAAAAAAGTAAGTATGATTATATGTCCAAACTACTTCAGGAACATCACTTTAGTCACTGCTGTCAGGGCTGTCACAACGATTTTAAGTTGCCAGGTAATTACAACAAGTAGATGGGGAATTAAGCAGTTAGGGATTTCTTTTGGTTCTATTTTTCTTCTATTTTCCTATGGAAGTAGTCGGGGGTTATGTTCATGGAAGCCGGAGGAAATCCCCGGCCCCCGGCCCTCGGCCCTAATGACAACCCTGACTTTTGTGCTATCAGTAGCAGTGTCCAGGTGATCTGTGACGTCATTGCGGGGGCCTGGGGAAAGAAATTTTAATGCCGTATCCCATAAACCAACGCGCGCACCAATTCAATTCAATTCAATCTGTTCCCGTCAGCTTTGGTTTATGGGATACGGCATTAAAATTTCTTTCCCCAGGCCCCCACAGTGACGTCACAGATCACCTGGGTATCAGCACAACAACTAAGTGAGTTGCTATTCATAAAGTAATTTTTTTGTCCTTTTAGACTGGTGGATGTGTTGCGTGATTTTGGCAAGCATGATTGGCAGCTGTCAAGCATGGTTTGTCAGATCCTGTGGAACTATAGGTGAGGTCGCTTAAGGCCCACCATGTGTGTAACGTTCATTGCTGTAGAGATCATTTTGTTAGAGTTTGCGGGGGAGTTGCATCAACGCGAGCATCTGCTCTGAATCAAATACGATATAGCGAAAATTTGCTTTCCCTGTTGAATTTGATGTACTAATCATTTTTACTGCTTTTCATTGAGGTTTTTCTTATTTTGTTCAGTGACAAGATAACCAGCTCCTCAGAAACGTTCGGTGAACAAGAGGCAATAGAGCTGATGGATATTCTTGCACAGTATCTTGGTATGTCAGGCGACATTTTGTTGAATTAATTGCTATAATACTGACCATTAAGCCCTTAAAAGTCAATACCGTTTGTCCTCTCAAGAGCCTTCAGACTTAGGTTGTTACCAACAGCTAATAAGCAAAAGCCATACCCCTTTACATTCGTATACACTTTTAACATTTGGTAAGATGTTTTTTGCCACCAAAATTTTAGTTGTTTCCGGTGTTTGCAGAGAATTTTTTTTCTTTTTCTTCTTATGTTTTTAATACAACTGACTTGAAAGTTATGTTTTGACAGATCTGGAAATATTTACTAATGGGGCTTCAAGTTGTCAAAATTTGCTGGAGAGTCCCCCGACCCACCTATATTATATTACATTTAACAATTATTCTTTGAAATCGAGGTGAATAGTGGTTAAGTATTTACCGAGCCACGAAGTGGCGACGTAAATATTCCTAAAGCCACTATTCACCGAGATTGAAAAGAATAATTGTTTTAGTATATACACACGTAGTGATCTCCATAAAATCTGAGAGCAAACCATTAAAAAGTACGATTTGATTGACAGATCAAGTCACACGAAAGTTTAAAAATAGATCTTTGTAGAATTTTCAAACATAGCAATTCACAAGCTTATCACTTCGCAAACAACAGCGTAATGGCTTAAATGGAACCGTTAAAAGTTTGAATTGTTTCCTTACCTGACAAGAAAAGAAGAGCTTTGTTGTTTTCTGTTGACTCGCCAAGTCTATAGCCGAAAAGGTTTGTTGTTTCGTTCTTTGCATGAAGTGCTGACAAAAATAGTCCGAGATAGCGAACCAATCAGATTGTTTAAATCACCAAGGTCAGTGAATGTGTATATACTAACACATTATATTTCTATATTCCTGGCTGAAACTATGACTTCACCATACAAGCTAATAGAAGCCTAAGATCCGACGACGGCAACGAGAGCGTCAAAAGGTGATAGGTTTACTAAGGGAAACAACAACTTTGCATGTGCAACACAATTTTTTCATTACTTTGCCGTGACTGGACGACTACGACGTGAAAATGCTCAATTTCTCGTTTCACAGAGGACGTAAACAAGCCACGACGAAATTGTCCTTTTCTTTCCAAATATGGATATGATTCTTAGGCATTCAGCTCCAGAAGGGTTGGCCTAAATTTGTCTAAGTGAGTTGGAATGATCGCGATAAAGATTGAAAGAACGCGAATTTAATTTTTTGACACTTTTTCTCTGACGTCGCTGTCCTCTGATCTTAAGGTCCCTAATATTTCATCAACACCTGTCCCTTTGATTGTTTGAGAAAATATGATTTAATGATTTTAGTAGCTAGTTATAGAGGACAATTGTGCTTGCCCTTCGCTGTCGTTTATAAAATTATTGTCCAAATCACAGTTAATACTGGGAGCGGACTCTGTAATGATCATCCTAGGATTCTGCGGTCTTTTGAATATTATATTATTTCAGATGAGGACATCGTTCATGACCCCAATGAATTAGAAGCTGCAGAATCAACTATTCCGGACATGCTACGAGACATGTGGGAGAGTCAGTTCGTGCCTGTTGGTCAACATCTGCTGCAGCGCGTGAAGTCTCATCACACCGACCTTGTGCCTTTAGATGCACCCAGCTAGCATATGTGGGAACAAATCTTAGGGAAAAAAATCCTCTGAAAGGATACCATGTTCTACACACACGTTATCTTGCAGTTCACTAGAACTGCTATCACAACTGAGTCTGTTATAGTAAGGCTTTCAAAACTAAAAGCTGGGTGGATACTAAGCATATGGATGATCCTGTGTTGATGAAATCAAAATGTACGTCCCATACAGATCTCTTCTGTTGACAGAGGCTCGAGAGGGATGGGATGAGATGGCAAGTGTCAAAAAAGAAGATTAATAGACTACTTAAAGCCATCGCTTCCTATCTTTTATGTTCTACCCACGGTCACTTTACTAATAAGTAGATTCTCTGTCCAAGAGCAGAAATTGCCCTTGAGGCATCCAAAGAGTAGACAACCTTTTGACGTCCTTGTAGGAAATTGAAAAAAATGAACGCCACTATATATTATATTAAACCAAAGTGAACTAAAATACTACAGTCATCCTCATTAATGATTAAAGCCTAATGTGATGCTTACTTCCCCCACCTTATCAAAGGTTAGCCGCTTTATTTATACCCACACCAAAACAACTCTCACTTTATTTCCGCATAACTCAGTCGTCCATTTTGCAGAGGTAGGGTTTGTTTGGCGTCTCGAGTCCTGATAACATGTAAAAATAATCAAATACACTGGTTACGATACAGAGGTGTATCTTAACTGTTAGCTTGCAGTTGGTTTTCCTACAAGAGCTTGTAAATAGAGACATTGTCCTTGAAAGTACTGCGAAAGGTCGTTGGTTACACAGTGTGTAATGTTTTATCTATTACTAACTATAAATTCATTTTTATTTATTATCTTTGAAAGAGTGTCAAAATAGAAAGAAGAAATTTTAATAAAATAAAAAAACTTTGCCGGTATGTAACTTATGTTTTCGTTTAATTTCCACCAGTCCTTTTTTAAAAAAAGTATCCTGAGGTAGTCGCATATGTTAAAGGGATACCAAACCTATCGTGCCTTAGGGAACGTCTTTCGTTTGAATTTCTTGTGGCCTCCTTTTCACAGTGGTAATCTTGCCCTCTTGAATATAGCGGAAGGGTTGCCTTTGTTAGAAGCGTTGTCTTGCCCAATTGGTTCTGCAACGATGGCGTCATGGGCGGTCGCGAGTAGGGTGTGCCGCTGGGTCTTAACGAACACCTTTCGAATGTGCACACTTGGTTAAATGCGAACATTATTACTGCAAATGTGTCAAAAACGTAGTTTATGCTGATAGGATCTGGCCAAAGGCTTAATACAAAGAACTCAGTTTAAACAGGCTGAAACTACAAAATCCGTGGTGCAACGATTGACGACAAATTCAGTCTGTTCCATGCAGGCGTTCAGATAGAGAGTGCGGTGTTCAGTTGGTGGGGAGCGAGTTAAATCGTTCAAGACAAACTCTGTTGAAATTGCCACATCGACAAACTGGCCAACAGAAGTCGAGGTCATGAAACGTGTTAGGCACCTGGCTCCCCAGGGGACCTTGCATGCTGTTTACAAAGTTTAATACAACCCAACGTCAACTACTGTAATGCTGTTTGGACACTGGGGTAACTTTATGGCACGTTATGGCATTTTACTAATTATGACACTGATGCTGGCCAACTGTTGGAAATTTTGGGGTAGAAAATCTTGACCGCCAACGAAACATACGTAAGGCCATCGAGGTAATAAAATGCCTACTTGGGTTAGCTCCGGACTATGTAGCATCAAAATGTTCTGAAAGCAGTCCAACCTGCAACTTGAAAGACTCCGACAACAACCGTAATGTTCGATTATCACGCAGAAATTATTTCAAAAATATTTTTTGTTATAGTGGCGTCACAATGTGGAATAATTAAGAGGCAGGGTACACGGTGTCCGTCGGGCCGCTTAAACTTGCAATCAACAAAGCTCTTTAAGGCACGGCATTCACGAAGAGCAGCGTTCTAATATAGTGTACTTCATTGTTGTAGCTATAGTTGTGTATTTATAGTTTGACAACTTCCTGTAAATAGCTGATGTGTTTAAATAGAGTTCATTCATCCTGCTTTCTTAGCTTATCGTAAACACCATCAGCTATTCTTTTAGTCAGCACCTTACTCACTAGCGAAAAACTACTATGTTCAGATGTGACTATGCGTCACGAATTGCGGATTTATGGTTGTACAAGGTTTCACATTATGGTCCCTCTACAAGTAAACATGATTTGTAGTGGCGATGCATCATTAGGTCTGCCTTATGTCAACTGCGATTCGTTCCATTGGACCGCTCATCACGTATTGTTGTAAAGGGGCACTATGTTTCCTTCCCCACGTTTTCTTGGGCCCACAAACCTGCCACGGTCAATCTAAGAACTGCTAATGTATGTCCTAGCCAGTTACTTGTCCAAATGACAGTGTTTTTACAAGGAGGTACACCACGGTGACTTGCAGTCATATGACTGTGATGAGCTCCAAAAGCAGTCTGTCAAAAACTGTCAGGAAAAAGAACGTGGTCGATTGTCTAATGTTTATGTCAATTTCCCATTTGCGAAAGGGCACACTGCTTTTTGAAGAGAAACTGTTCCCACTGTAGCCAGAAGGTCTTTAGAGGGCAACTTTGAGGCGACACATACTTCCCAATATGGTTTTCTTCCACAAGCTTCCTTCCATCCAATAACAACCTGGAGATCATAGTAGTCTTTCCACTGTTCCTTAGAAAGGTGGAGTGTCATGTTTGTTCCAGCTTTACCGTAGCAAACCGGTCCACAACAGGTTTTTCACAGTCTGCTGTTTGGTGGTTTTGCATTGGCTTCGCTGTTAGCTTCCACGGTGGGTTAGCTAAGGTTAAACATCCAACACATTTTCCAATGGAGGCCCTTCATAGACAAGTTCCATCGAACTAACAAAAGTACTGGGTGCGTTGCAAAGCCCAAATGGCATAGCGTTCTATTCGTACAAGCCGCTTGAAGTTACAAATGCTGCCTTCACTTGGATGTCCGCATTCATGGCCACTTGCCAGTACCCGTGGAAATATCGCACGTTGAGAAACACCATGTATCACTTAAAGCAGCAAGTGAATCATCAACTCGAGGCAAAGGGAAAGCACACTTTGTCGTTACTACATTCAAGATCACATTTCCTTGCTGTTAAAAGTCAGATACTTGTCGTTCAGTCTCATAGTGTTTCCATGGAGAGGTTCACCGCGGCCTTTGTCTGGCTAGGGGTGCATTGCTTGCTTTAGTTCTATGCTAGGCCATATGTTTGGTGCGTAAGTCCCTGGTGGTAAGAGAGACCATTATGTTAATAACTGATCAACAGCTACTGGGGTCCTCCAGTTTCGAAGGCAGTCACATATGTCTTTTAGTATGTCTTTTGGCAGGAGTAATGCCAAAAGACATGCTAAAAGTATACCTATGTAATGTTAGGTCAGTATTAGAATACGCTGTGTAGGTGTGGCAGGATATCCCTGCATACCTGTCTGACGCTATTGAATCAATACAAAGAAGAGCCTTGGGAATAATATTTCCTAACTCTAGCTACCAGCAAGCGCTGTATCAGGCTAATCTTACATCTTTAGCTAGTCGTAGGGAACTTTTATGTCAAGAGCTAATGGCTGATATGAGGGATGTGAGCCACCCAATATCTTTCCTGGCTCCGCAAGAGACAATAAGAACAATACCATATCAATTAAGATCAGGGAATACAATACCAACAAGAACAATGAAAAAGACTAAGAGAGCGAATGACTTTTTTACATTTAGATTTGGATAAATTATACAATTACTGTATTATTGATCATTGGGCTTGTAAATGGTTATTAGTATTATCTTGTAAATTTTTGTAAATTTCACTGTTTACTCAGTTACATTATCTGCTAGAAGTGTTAATAAACTATTATTATTATTATTATTATTATTATTATACTCAGTAGTCCTTCAAAGGAGGTCTTGTAAGGTCTCGTTTAGAGTTGTGTTGACTGTTTTTTTGTGACATGCTGATTTATTCCTCTAGTTTAGCCCACAGCACTCTCATGATTCCTTTCATGAAACTCCAATAAGATGACGACAATAACCGGCTTAGATAGGGCACCCAATGCCTCAGCAACGAAATGAAAAACTTAATCAGGAACATTGAACATACGCAAAGGGTTCACTGTCTTCTTTAACAGCAACAACGGTCCATGAATCATTAAGGCCCTTTTGGTGCAAATTTGAGCAGAGCAAGGTTCTAACAATTGCATGCCTCATGAGATGGCTTTGAATCTAAATTAGAACCCTTGTGAACAGTAACAGGGACTATCACTTTACTGTTGGGTTAATCTGTTTAATAACCATTGACCTTGTTTCTTAAAATCAAAACAATCAAACACCACTCCAGTGATTGATACTTGATTATTTTTTAATGTCAAGACGCGAATAGACTTTTGACAGGAAGTTGAGACCCAGGATTCTCTCGACCTCCACCCTCCAACAATCAGTGAGATCAAATGGCACAGAATTAGCTGAACTCAAACTGAACTTGACACTAGCAAGCAAGGATTATAAATCTTGAACGACGAAATGGAATGAACAGTACCAGTGTAACACGAGTTCCTCCCAGAAAGCATGGCAAGCAAAGACGTGGTAATCAATCACTGACTTGTGACCTTTCAATGGGTGTATCAGGACATGCCATTTCATGCGTTAAAGATGGCTGAACCAAAACATTGTTCAGGACGGGAGCGTCAGTTGACGACGGGAAAGCGCGCGAAAAGGACTTAACACTACTCCCGGTGCTCAATTTGCCGCTCTGCCATGGGTCAAGCCAGTTGTTTGATTTGCCCGCCGTCGTCAACTGTCGTTCCCGTTCTGTTGCTAAATCAGCCTATTATGGGCCATGAGACGACTGGGAATGTCAACAGACCCGCTTTACTTTCTCAGGTCTTTTCAGCGTCTCCAGGGCTTGATTATTATACTGTTAAACTTGTTTTGAAACTAAGGGTGATAAATTTAATACCAAAATAAACTAGTTTCGGGTTGGTGAAAAGTAGGCGCCGGTGATGGGAAACCATTTTTTGTGCAGTTGACCTTAATGATGGGTTCCCCTTTCAACGTTGACTCGATGCATAACTTATTCATCCACTTGACCAACTTAAAGAGGTTTCGGAGTGCGGTAAATGTTCGTAGTGTGGTAGAATAGATTGCTTTATTGAAATATCTCACTAGCAGCATTGACTAATTTATTAAGGTTCACAATATATAGAAACCAGTTCTTCAGGTGGTATTTTTGCACGCTTTAGTTGCACTAAAAAATACAATCGTTTGACAGCCTTTTTTGTCATTTCTGTTGCATGGGAATCCCACTTAAGGTCTTCTTGAATATAAAAGTCTAATACGTTAACTACCTACAAGATCATGGTTTTTCTGAGAACGTGCAGAGAAATTGCCTTCAGTGGGGTTGAGTTGGAACTTGTTCTTAATAGACCATACAGACACCTGAGTAAGGATGGACAGCGCATGACAAGTTCCATTATTTTCACTATCTCGTAGACTTTTGTATCGTCCACGTACTTGAAAAGACCGCTCGAAGAATCTGCACTAAGATCGCTATCCCTTGGGGAGCAAGGGATGGCGCAGTGGTGAGAGGACTCGCCTCCTACCAATATGGCCCGGGTTCAAATTCCGGCGTCGACGCGATATGTGGGTTGAGTTTGTTGTTGGTTCTATCAATTGTTTGGAGAGGATTTTCTCCGGGTACTCCGGTTTTCCCCTTTGCGCAAAACCAACATTTCCAAATCCCAATTCGACCAGGAATTAGGAAGACGAAGAACCACTTTGTGGATGTGCTACCTCCAAACCATTATTTATTTATCGTTAAGCATAACGAGAAACAGCCAGAGGCCCAATGTGGTCCCTTGAGGAACCCCCGCGCGAACCGAAGTCCATTCAGAGAAGCAGTCGTTTCCTAGCTTGACTCTTTGCTGCCAGTTGGAGAGAAAGGCTAAAATCCAATTTATGATGTAAGGAATACTATTATATCGCAAAGGCTTGCCCATCTAAAGACTATTATCTATCGAGTAGAACGCCCTCCTGTAATCTAGAACAAAGCTCCTTACACAGTCCCAAGTTCCATCCAGAGCGCGAGTCCAGTTATGGAGCATACTAATTAAGAATGCGTATTAGAGGAACCTGGGATACATCCGAACTGGTCGGGGCTTAGCGTTCTCAGAACGGCTGGCTTCACGTGTTCTTCAACAACAAACTGTTCTGCGATTTTCGATATAGCTAGTGTGTGTAAGAGAAATAGGTCTAAGATCTTTCCCGATATCCCCTATGTTATTAACTTTACCGAGAGGAGTGAGGTTAGCGCATTTCCAAATTTCGGGCACAGATCCAATAATAAACGAAGTATTTAAGACCGAACAACTAGCTGTGCAAGTTCAGCGGCAAACTCCGTAATACCCAATTTGGAATCGCATCAGGGTCACCTGCTTTAGAAGCAACGACTACACTGAGCCATTTAAAACACTGTTCTTATGAGATGGTAGAGGCCTCATGACTCGACGTGTTAACGTGATAGTTATCCGGAAGGGGAAAAATCTTGTTTTGGTTGAAGGAAAGCTTGGTTGATGTCGTTTGCGAGGCTTTTAATATTGTCATCAGTAACTGGGTTGTAGGGTTAATAGCTTGTGATATAAGTCTGCACTTTGCCCACCATTTCTTGGGATTTTCATCTTTTAACTCGTGGACGTTCACATGGTATTAGGTGGATTGCACAGTTTCCGTTCGCTGCTCACCTTATTCCGATAGTAGTTGAATAGCCGTTTGTAGCCATGGTGATGGGCTGTTTGTCGTAGCGGGATGAGAGACTAAAGCCTAGGATTGATCGATGGGAATTTGAGACCCTTGTACTGATTACTCTTTTTGAAGGCCGACCTAACTTAAAGACTGAGAATCTAAGAATCTGTTTGAAATGAACTATGCCACTGTACATGGTACACAGATTATGGCATAAGAGATTTGCAGCCGAACCTTTTCGTATTCTTATTCCAGGATACGATCTATTGAAAGCATCCTAAAACTTTACAAGTAGGGCCAGTTCATTTGTGTTTAATTCCTTTTTCCACTCTACATTCGTTATGCACTAGAGCACATTTGTTTTAAAGCCGAGATTCGCAAAATCATCCAGGCACTTTGTTCGGTTCCAGGATTTCAATAAAGCCTCCAGGCACTTAGTGGCGTTGCGTACTGTGATGCCTTTTTGCATTAATTCTTTCACGAAATTGTAGCGAGAAGAGCTTTGGGTCTATGTAGGAGAGAATAGTGGAGAATGTCGTACTGTTCAATCCTTTCATGTGTTGGTTGTAGATTACTCACCTTGATCGGTCTGTACGTTAATGAACTGACACCTTCCCAAATTCTCCACCAAACATGCATAATTGGAATAGAGTGCAATTGTTGTGTACAATGAACTTGAAGTCATGTATTTTCATGCGACCTGCCTGCCTGGCATAATCCATCTAGTTTGTCAACAACCTGCGAACGTCTTAGTGTGTGGTGTGTTGGTTCGTTCGATGAGCTCTTCATCGTGCTCCATTCTCACACCTGGGCCCAGTTGTTCGAACGCCGGTTAGCGCTAACCCAGGGTTAAATTTTAACCCGGGCTTCTTTTTCTTTTCATCAAAAGCATTCTTTCGGATAATTTTCTATATTATTTTTAGAGTATCCAATTATCAAATCGTCGGCAAAGAGAATTAAACTGAATTTGTTTTCTAAGCTTTCATATCTGAGTTTAAATTTCCCACTAACCCTGGGCTACCTTAACCCAGCTTCGAACAACCCGGCCCTGGTGTTGTTTCCTTCATACACTCGCTCAGACTCATTCCCAGTCCCTACTTATTTGTTCTTCAAAGGCGATGAAAGACTGGGGAGAAATGATGTCAAGGTCGCGGGGCAGGCTGGGAAGGGGGAAAGAAAAGCCGATTTTCGTGCGGCCTTCCCTTGATGCAATGCGTTCTAGTCAAAACCGCCTCAGGAGCGACTGGGAACGAGTCTGACACTCGCTATTTACCATGCGTGGAATCAGATGGCTAAATATTAATCAATTTCCTATGTGGCCTTTTTAATGGACCAAAGCGAAGTTGGATTCTATAGATAACAAATCAAGATCGGAGCTAATGTAGAGCCATCATGAATTTATAATAATATAGCTCAAACAAATTTTTCTAGCAGGAACAAAGCAGAAAATCCCAACGGGGCAAGACAGTCTCATCTTCCCTACTCGGGTAGCCAATGTCCTTTGATATTCCTGGTTGAAACCATGCCTTCACCATGGGCTAATAGGGACCTAAAAAAGCACTAGGTTCAATAAGCGAAAAAACAACTTTTCAAGTGCAGCACACATTTTTTGCTCATTTCTTTGCCGTCACTGTAGGACTACGACGTGAAAATGCTTACTTTCACGTTTTAGAGAGTACGTCAACAAGCCACGACGAAATTGTCTTTCTCTCTGAATTTGTATATGATTCTGTCTTAGGCATTCAGCTCCGGAAGAGTTGGCCTAGATTTGTCAAAGTGAGTTGGAACGATCGCAACAAAGATTGAAGGAACGCGAGTTTAATTTTTATGAGACGTTTTCTCTGCCGTCGCCATCCCCGGATCTTAAGTTCCTTAATATTTCTTCAGCACTTGTCCCTTTGATTGTTTGAGAAAATATGATTTAATGATTTTAGTAGATAGTTATAGAGGTGGACTGTGCTTGTCATTCGCTATCGTTTACAAAATTATTGTGCAAATCACAGTTAATTCCTCTCAGCGGACTCGTCATGAAAACCTTCAATGATCGTCCTAGGATTTTGCAGTGTTTTGAATATTGTTTTTATTTCAGATAAGGACATCGTTCATGACTCCAGTGAATCAGAAGCTGCAGAATCGGCTATTCCAGATATGCTACGAGACATGTGGCAGAGTCAATTTGTTGGTCACGTTGCTGCAGCGCGTGAAGTCTGATCACCAAGCAGAGCAGATCCACTCAGCTATCAAACGTGTAAACAAATCTTAAGGAAAAATCATCTGACAGGTACCGTGATCTACACTCACGTTAACTTGTAGAAAAAGGTCCGTTCGCCACAACTGCTATCACAACTGAGAGTCTGTCAAAGTGAGGCTTTCTCTAAACTAATAGCTGGGTGGAAACCATGCATATGGATGGTCCTCTGTGTTGAGAAAGTGATGTAGAGCATTTACTCTCTAGCGGGACACAACACAGCCACTGACAATATAACAATATATTGCACCTGGCTTGAAAGATACAACGTCGAGAAAATTATGAATGAGCTCATTCTCTCTTGTTTTAGCCTATATAATAACGTGTGTCACTCGGTTGCTAACACTCTCAACAGTATATTTCTAAAACTTTGTATCCAGAAACAGATCCACACATTTGAAGAATGGAAAAAAGTGAACAAAAAATAAGTCCTCGCTTGCCCCAAAATTAGCCTGCACTGTGAAGGTTTACATTTTAAATTGTATTTCATCCACTATCTATCATGGCAAACACGAAACAGTAGGGATGCTACCATTAATTCAACTCATTAGAAAACTTTATAGCCTATATATATAGATCTCTGAGTAACCGAATTGTGTAAAATTTAAATTATAAAGTTAACTTTGCAATCAAAATGTTCCATACATTGCAAGACAGAAAACATAAAAATGATGTACACAATTGTACTGAGATCAAGTTGCAGAATCAACCCAACTCGCTATTAAAGATGTTTCACCAATTTCAGCCTACAAATTAAAGGTATATATTTGATGGACAGAAACTTTGCATTAACTATCGACTTGTTTCAATGGCAACTATTCCCTTATTGTCTACAAAAGTGACAAGCTGGTAAAAGAATGTTTTTTTCAGGCTGGTTATAGCATTAACATTTCACAATACGCTTTTACTAAGATGTTGAACATATCGCACAACACAGACTCCGATCGTGATCTACCAAGTAGGGCATATAGAAATGTTACACTTGGCTTTAACATCGCTTGTCTTTTCTTAGGGTTTGGAGGCAACAGTTTGGTAATTGCGGTAATGTCAAGCAAGAAACACAAACGGTCGATTCCAGTACTTTTTGTCCTGAATCTTGCTGTTTCCGATATAACTTTCATTGTAGCTGCCCTACCACTTAATATCTACAGTCGACTTAAAGCGATTCGACAAAACTTGTATTTTTGTCGACTTCTTACGCCTCTGGTGACAGCCTTCTACATCCAGAGTATTTTCACCATCACTTCCATGGCCGTACATCGCTGTAGGGTGATTACTAACCCCTTGAGACCCAAGATGAGGATGCGAAATGCATACATTTGGATCGTCGCCATTTGGTTCTCATCCCTGATAATAGTCCTTCCCTTATCAATCGTCTCTAAAGCTAACAACGGAGTCTGCTACGAGAACTGGCCGTCCATAAATCACCGAAAGGCGTACACCATCGCTCTCTACATTCTACAGTTTGTGATACCTTTCTTAGTTATTGGTGTGGCGTACGTTAAGATTGGTATCTATCTTTGGCGATCACCCGTTCCTCAAAGCACCTTGCCCGCACAAAAGAGAAGAAAAGAAAACATCCAAGTTGTCAAAACACTTGCCATGATTGTTATCCTGTTCGTGATTTGTTTGCTTCCTGGGCAACTCGCTTGGCTTTTGCTTGATATTGGGGGTCAAAAGGAAACAGAGATCGCAATAGTGATTTTAAAATTCGCAGATATTTTTGACATGCTCCACGCTTGTATAAACCCCATTATTTACGGACTGTCAAATAAACAGTTTCGTAAGGAATGCATAGAACAGTTTTTTGATTACTTTACATGTGGCTCAAAGCAGTTAAATCCGAAACGTCCATAGCATGTTTCCAAGCTTGAAGCTACGCTATAAATCATTCATGTCAGTACGAAATTTGCGCTTTCTTGTCCCATATTTTTCAGCCCCATGCTTATCCTGTCTGGTAAGTCTTATGAGTCGCTATGGCGCATATTGTGTATCGAGTTTTCTTCTTTTAGTCTCCACAAAGTCTCCAATAATCGAACACAAAAGAGTACTTTCTAGGACTTTTGGAATTACATGATTTAAAAAAAAAATGACGACACCATCTATTAGATCAAACAAAAGCTAAAAGAAATGCACTAAGAAATTAACTACAGTTATCCTCATTAATGATTAAAACCTGATGTAATGTTTACTTTCTCCACCTGACCAAGGGTTAGCTGCTTTTTTTATACGCACACCAAAGCAACGGTCACTGTATTTCCGAATAACTCAGTCGTCCATTTTGCAGAAGTAGAGTTCGTTTGGCATCTCGAGTCCTGATAACACGTGAAAATAATAACGGGCTGGAAGCATAGTTTTCCTTCGTCAAATCTAGAGCTGCACCTACTTGTTTCGGTGTGCATATCTTTTTTTTGACTTGGTAATGTAGTCTTTTTTTGTGCACGCTATTGTTTTCAGTTGCGTGGTGTATGGTTGTTGTTGTGGTGTGTGGAGATCTGCCAAAAATTTCAAGAAGCAGTTTTTCCCACCCATGCAAGGAACGTAGGATCCTTTAAGGGGATATGGTAGTTATGATTTTGTGGACACCTCGATAACCTTCGAGGGATGGAATCAGAATACTGTAAATTGTGGTATACGCTCCAACTCACAAACCAATTGAATGTACTGCAAAATAACATCAAGTTTTCGTGCAAATATCGCACCCATGTTAATTCTCAGGGGGTCTAAAAGTTATTGAGTACTTTGAGAAACGGGCCTCTGCTCAGAACCGCCCTTTAGGAGAATGTCAAAATTTGACAAAGGATGGTTTGTACTCTTGACCAATACAAATACATTAACTGTTGGCTTGCATTTGGTTTTCCTACAAGAGCTTGTAAATAGAAACATTGTCCTAGAAAGTACTGAAAGAGGTTCTTGGTAACGCAGTGTGTAATGTTTTATCTATTACTAACTATAAATTCATTTTTATTTACTATCTTTGAAAGAGTGTCAAAACAGAAAGAAGAAATTTTAATAAAATGAAAAAACTCTGTCGGTATGTTTCTTATGTTTTCGTTTAATTTCCACCAGTCCTTTTTTTTGTACAAAAGGTGTCCAGAGGTAGATCACAACAGCAATAGTTACAAGACGTATATTTAACAATTAGTCGCCACAGGCGATGTGAATATTTAACAATTAGTCGCCTCAGGCGACGTGAATATCGACGAATAGTCACCGAGACGAAGTCGAGGTGACTATTCGCCAATATTCACGTCGCCTGAGGCGACTAATTCTTTTAGTATAATTACATTGATGATTATTCGAGAAAATAAAATTATTGATCAATTTCCGACCCCGAAACATCAAAACATCTGGCTGCCATTTTGAAAACTGCTAGCCTTCAATGCTATAATCACCGCGCAGTGATTATAGCGGGATAGTGCGAAGCTCCTAGCCAATCACAGCGCTCTATTTTCGATAGTCATTGATGTAATTATACTAAAGCAGTATAGTTGCTTTTGGTAGAAGCGTTGTCTTACCCCAAACTCGTTCTCAGGGTTCTCTAACCCCGTCCCCACGAAGTGAGAGAGAGGCAGGTCTCTCGACGGATATGAGAAAGAACCTGGGAACCAGGTTGGTCTTGCCCCATTGGTTCTTCAACGAAGACAAGTAGAATAGGGCGCACCGCTTAGGCATCTTTTTTGCGGTGGAATCTCATTAATTTGCGGTGCAAGAAATAAACGCCGATGATGTCATAAACTATTTTCTTTATCTCATGAATAAAATGCGCAGGAATCTCATTAAGATGAGGTCATGTGCTGTTTTTAGTTGGTTTAACCGGTTTTACAGGTTTGTTCTTATTTTTAGGCCGGTAAATGTCTTGGTTTTCTGTTGGTTGATTAGAAAATATGAAACGTTTTCATAGGTTAATTCATGGTGTTTAAGGAACAAAGTCAAGCTCGCTTGTGACAAATCACTAAGCCGTAACGGGATTCTGCAAGTTATATTTTCTGAGAGCAATGCAAGACAGGATAAAAGAACATGACAGAGATATACGGCTTGCTCATACACAAACCTCCGCAGTTTCGGAGCACGCAAACGAAACGGGGCATCTTCCTTTATGGAATCAAGTCAAGTTTATCGATCGTGACCCTCACCGATACACACGTAGGGTCAAAGAGGCTATCCAAATAAGACTTCATTCTAATAACATCAACAGAGACAACGGAATCGAAATTCCTGAAGCATGGATGCCTACGATCAGAAAGCATAACAGCCGTTCAACTACAAAGCGGACCCCTGAGGGAACATCGTCTGCTATTCGGAATAATGAGGATCGAAATACACCAATCACAGCGAACCAACGTGCATAA
Organism: Porites divaricata; assembly: GCA_038088405.1. Lineage (NCBI taxonomy): Eukaryota > Metazoa > Cnidaria > Anthozoa > Scleractinia > Poritidae > Porites > Porites divaricata. The sequence goes on from JBBMOI010000013.1 coordinate 11,315,376, forward strand.
ATAGCTACACGTAAACAATCGACCTCATCGCCTGATGAAGACTAGCAGTATTGCAGTCGAAACGTCGCGATCAATATCTCAAAGCGATTCTATCGTGAGACAAACGAATAAACGTTCATTCCTACTTCATTGTTATAGTTATAGTTGTGTATTTATAGTTTAAGAACTTCCTGTAACACCAGTGTGACACACTAGTGTCTAACAACCACATAACACGGGTTACTGCAAGAAAGCCTGGCAAGTAAAGACCTCGTAATCAATCACTGACTTGTAACCCTTCCATGGGTGTATCAGGACAAGTCATGTGTTAAAGATGGCTGAAGAAAAGCATTGTTGATATCATGCTTGGTTGTGGGGCCAAAACCATTTTTATTCAAGCATCCCCTTTGCCCGTGAGACACCCTGCAACCATTTCCCGAGTCCATATTGGCTCGCTTATGTGATCTGTGCTTTGGGCAGTTACGAAGGTAATGATCGAATTATTTGCACTTTCAGCATGGACTATTTCCGTTATGAATTAAGTGAAGCAGGTGGACTTTATTGACTTACAGAGGTGTTCAAAGATGTTGGCTGGGACAGCTGCTGTATCTGATGAATTAACTGTTGAAGGGGAAATTGCTTGGTCTCCTGGCGTTGTTTTTTCAGTTAAATCTCAGAACGTAACATTTGATTTCCAATGGAGCTTTTAAAAAATCAGAAAACATAAAGAAAACCTATGGAGTGCCTCCTTCCTCAGGTTTACAAGCCATCAACTGGGTGCGCAGTCCGTCTAGACAAAGCCTTACGTCTTGATCTTTGCATCATTAAAAATCACATCATTAAAAATGTGGACGGCAAATATCTTCTGAGTGTCATGAGAAAAGACTAATAAACTAAACTGAACAAAGACCAGATACCGACGGCAGCAAGAGCTAGGACACTTTCGTATTCCATTTGGCGACAGTTGTGCAGACGCGGCTGGTCTTACTCGTGCTGTTTCTCGGCACCGAGTTGAAGTTCTGTATCCGTTCAAAAGTTAAGCTTAGATATTGTGGAAGACTAAAGTGAAAAACCTGGCAGTCATACAGTCAAACCGAGTGGAGAAACAGCCAGGGCCCAATCTGGTCCCCGATTGAACCTCTGCCCGAACGGAACTCCATTCAGAGAAGCAGTCGTTTCCTAGCTTGTCTCTTTGCTGCCTGTTGGAGAGAAAAGCTAAAATCCAATTTATGATTTAAGGGTTGGTTAACGAGGCTTTTAATATTGTCATCAGTAATTGGCTTGCGGGGTTAATAGCTCGTTTATATATAAGTCTGTTGGTGTTTTTTCCAATGCCGCAAATACGTCTGCACTTTGCTCACCATTTCTTAGGATCTACATCTTTTAACTTATGGATGTTCAGATGGTAATAGGCGGATTGCAGAGTTTCCATTCGCTGTTCACCTTATTCCGATAGTAGTTAAATAGCCGTTTGTAGCCATGGTGGTGGGCTGTTTGACGTGGCGGGATGAGAGACTAAAGCCTAGGATTGATCGATGGGAATTTGAGATCCTTGTACTGATTACTCTTTTTGAGCAGGCTTTGGCCTTCATACAGGCCTTAAGACGGAGACCATGTCGATTAGACGAGGGAGCTTCCTGCTGCTTCCGTATACAAACAAGTCAGTTTGCTAATTTCACCACTGCATGCTGAGCAAGGTGACAAAATCGGCGTCTACTTCCGTCTACTTCTACTTTTTATAGTTTCATCTCCTTGGCGATCCACATGTTATAATCTAGAGGACGTCCTGGTTTGATGACTATAATAAGGGAGCGCTCAGCTCGATTGAACGTATTCCGGAATAAAAGCAAATTGAATGAACTCTAGAAATCAGTTATTTTGGTGTTCTACGCATTGCAATATCTAGAAATCTGCTTGAAATAAATTATGCCGCTGTATGGTACAAAATTATGACATAAGAGATTTGCAACCAAACTTTTGCGTATTCTTGTTTCAGAACAACAGAGTGGAGTCATGTAGATAACAGAGATAAAGCTAGAGCGAGTGATTAAAAACAAAGGAGGCGAATTTCACAGCGGCGGTTAAAAAATGAGAATTACTTGAGGCCAGCAAGGTGAAAATGAGCGGCAGTGAAAAAAATAAGAGCGAACAGGAATGCAAGAAAGAAAAATTTTGGGTGAGCACATACGACAATTCCTCCATTAAAAATAATGTGTAACTAGGAAGTTGGAAGTTTCGCGTTTTAGTTGTGCAAAAAGGCATCATAATCGTGCAAAACTAGTTAAACGGCAAATAAATGTACAAAAAAGTGTGCTGCACGTGCAAATTTGTTTTCTTGCTAATTAGATTTATTGATTATGTTGCCGTTCTCATTGCCGTCGCCGTTTAGCATTAGACGATTTTATTTTTTCGTTTATAAGTATCTAGTAACGAGAGCTTTGCTTTTAGCCCTGGCTAACGACCTGTTAACATGGAGGTGGGGGACCCCAGGTAGGTGAGGTAAACCGCTTTGGTGGGGGAACGAGCCCGCCTGTTCATATAATTACACCAGGGGCACCCAACGGTAGCCTGAATTTCCTCCGATTACTTCGAGTCGTTATTACTCCCAACGGCGATTTTCGGAAAATATCTGTTCGGAAGACGATTTGAGATCTAGAATTTTCGGAACATTTGTTGTAAAATTTCTTGCTTGCCTGCCTCTCCTAGGATTTTCGAACATCTAAAAAATGGTATAATTACCCATTTTTAACGGATTTTTACCCTAAAAGAGGCCACCTAGAATTTTCGGGAGCCTTTTTCTGGCTGAAATTTTCGAAAAGGTAAGTTTTGATCCCTTTAATTTTCGGATCACTAGACTTTCAGCTAGGAAATCGGAACAGAGAAGAAGTTTTTAGGGGATAAAAATATGCCTATATCTACCATTTAAATACTAAAATACGTTCAACAATGCTATGTTAAATTTTTTTTAACTATATCCTCGTTGCGTGCCCCTGTTACATAATATCTCATTTCAATGTAATTTGATCACGTCTACATGATAGGTGTGGTGACCCTGCACATGTTACTTCCCCTATCTGGGGTCCCCCACCTCCATATAAACAGGCCCTAGACCTATTTAGCTCTATTTCCATTTTTCTTTTAGCCCCTGAAGAAGGTTTGTCTTGAAACCAAAATATTGGGCAATTTGTTTAAATGTATATATTTTTTGTTTTATCCTTTTGTTTACTTCTTCATTGCCTTGCCGTAAGGATCAGTTTGCCGTTTAATATTTTCCTAGACCTATATGTTAGTAAAATCCAACTAGTGGTCTATTATCAATGCTGCGTTCTGATTGGTTGAGCTACTACTAGGCTATATGTTATAGCCCATCAGTAGCTACCAGTAGCGGAAAGCGAGTGCATTTTGGCGGCAAAAAAGGATTTAAGTCTAGATTTAACTAGCTAATTTTTTTTATTCTCGATATTTTTTACCAACTAGTTGGATTTTACTAAAACAATTATTCCTCTCGCCCTATGGCCTCATCCTCGGCGAGGATGTCATGGCCTCTGAGTCAATAGCCCATTCGGCCTTTTGCCTCATTTCGGGCTCGAGGAATAATTGTTAAATAGTCTACTGAAGAAATGGTAAACTTCTGTGATTATCCGGGAGATTCGCTCCAAAATCTGGATTCTCCGGGAGAGTTGACAGCACAGTTTACCAAACTCGACTGAAATTGAAACTCGGCCGAAACTCGACCGAAACTCGACCGAAACGCGATTATGTTTGCTACGTGCCCGCAGTACATGATCAGCGGATGATTTGTTGCTACGAAATCTGCGTGACAATTCGCCAATCTGCTCAACTTCTGGCATTTTGGTGCCGGGTTTTTGGTTACAAATAATAAAAGAACATGCCTTTTTATGGCTAAATAGTACTATTTAATATTCAATTCTCGCCATGTTTACAAAGCTGAGTCGCGAAGAGGCGCGCAAGATTTTAGGCAGTGTCGACTTGCCAGGTAACTTTCAGTGATACATTGTTTGCATTGTGAACTGACTTCTTGCAATGCGGTTAGCTGCTGTCAAGTTTATTTGTTAATAAGGAGAGTTTGTTTCTTTTAAATATTAATGAATTTGAGTTTAAGGCCGGAGTGTCCAAAAAGCACAAAATCTCGACCCGATTTTCTGAAATGGAAGTGGAGAAAAAGAACCCTACATACAGGGCTTCTGCATTGTCAGATTCTTTGCAGACAAAGCGTTTCTCTCACACTTGTTATTCCTACCAACTCATTGCAGGATCTACAGCAACGAATTTAAAGTTTGCTCTCGCCACAAAAGCCGACAGACAGGTACGTTTTGTATGGAACTGAATTAAAAGTATTATAACTTTAATGTAAAATTACAAGTTATACTTACTGGTATCTTAATTGAAATCTGAAAGGACAAGATATCAATGTACAACAACATGGAATGTAGAAACTGGGTAGAGGGCACTGGTAGTTAAGAAAAGAATGTTTGTTAGGTCATGTTTGTAAGTTTGAATATTTTTTTACTTCCATCTACTTGTGTGGACAGCTTGACAAGTTATATGTAGGGGATGACTAATCCATCATTAAGACAGACAGTCTGTCTGTTGTCATGCAGGGACATATGGTTTTCCTAGGGGTATGCCAATTTTCCAAATTCACCCTTACCCTTAAGTTTTCCATTTTCTTTTAGCTGATAGATTTCATATTATTTGGCTTTTCTTATTAGTATGGGGATATTATACATGAATAGGTGAAAAAGAACTAGGTAGTAATGCATCAGTGAATTTCAGCTGTACTCATTTCCCTGGGAAACTGCAGGGCATTTGCCTGCCTTGTCAGTCCTGAGATGGTTCAGTAGCAAATTTTTTTGACCCCAGGGATGGGTGATTTGCCAATCCCAGGCCCATCCCCAGGTTTTTCACATGCACATAATTCCCAACTTGAAATTCAAACACAGCTAAAAATGGAGAAATTTATGGGAAAAGAATAGCAGGCGCATTTGTCAAGGACTAGAAAAACGTTTTTGTTTATAAATTGGTATTTTTTTCTGGATTGTCTGCATTTTTTTATCGCTTATCAACTAAAAGAGCTGTTATAACAAGATCGCAAGCCATCACTGTGTGAGTCAATAAATTGATATTGAGTGTTTCTGGGTGTTATAGAAATGACTGAAGGTTTGCTTTCGGTTTGTGGTGTGGGTATTGTGCAGTGTCTTGATATCTGGTGATCGCACCCATCCACAACACAAAGAAACTACCGCCATTTTTTTTTGTTTTTTTAATTAATCTTGTGTTGATCAAGGATTTGAATGAAATATAGTTGCCACAAATATTCAGAACAGCTGACTAAACCTGTAGCTGATCATGAATATTTAATTACAATTTATTTTTACTAATCAGCTTTAGAAGATAAATAACAATTATTATAATGAAGTGCGAATCACGTACTGCATTTATGTTGTTGTTGATGTCTTTATTGACATTGGTTAGTGCTATAACAAACAGTTTGAAGAAGGACTGGCAGAAAAAGTGGTGACTACTGTTGGGGGGCGGGGGGCACTTGGGTATTTTTGGGTGGGTATGTGCCACCCAGGACTCCAAATTGGCACCCCGTTCTAAAAAAAATTTCGCCTAAAATTGATACCCCGTTCTAGAAATGGGCCAGTTTTTTATACCCCGTTCTAGAATTTGCCCTAAAACTGATACCCCGTTCTAGAAATGGGCCAATTTTTTATACTCCGTTCTAGAAAGTTTGTAAATTGAAATAGCCCTGGTTTTTAAAAAGATGTTTCTTTATTTGTTCGACTTATACATCAAATAAATGCTTCTTCATAATCAGCAACAATAATTATTTTAAGCAGAAGATAAAGCTGCGATCCACAATTTTTTCTATTTCCCATCTTATTAAATATTATACCCCATTCTAGAAAACGCCTCTGAAATGGATAGCCCGTTCTAAATCAGGAGTTTCAAAATCACGACCCCATTGGGTGGCACATACCCGTATAGGTAATGTATGGGAGTACCCCCCCCCCCCCCCTGGGACTACTCTACTCTGCAGTGAACAACTGCTGTAGTACAGTTATTGTGGAAGCTTCTGGGCGAGGCACTTGCCTTAAGTTTCTATTTTTGTCCCTGCCACAGGGTATTTGGCTGTTTTAATGTTCCTGTCCCCAGGATCTAGGAATTTGCCATCCAAGAAGAAAAAATTCTGACTAATGCTTTGGGGTATGGCACAGATAGGGGGGCATGAGCATAGCTGGATTGAGTGACGTCAGAAACCCATAAGGGGTTGAAACGTGTAACTCGGGTTCAATGCTCGTGAATATTCATTTTGACCATATTTGGAAATCTTAGTGACGGATATCCATTTTCAGCAAAATGGCTGCTGCGCGATCACCATGCAGATGTTTTAAGACAAGAGTTCTGCATTTCAAGGTTAAAAATGCACCGTTAAAGGACAAAAAATGGAAAGAGAAAGTTCAAAAGAATGCTCAGCTTTCTTTTTGTGGAGAAAGGGAAGCTTTTCATCAAGAAATCGTCCTTCGAGGAATTCAACCTTGTTTTCTTCACGGCGGAGCCCATGGTCTGTTTTGAAATGCAACCAAGTCAGCGAAGTTTTTGCTGAATTTTCAGGTACATTTTGCACTCTATGGCCAAGACAATTACGTTTTTGAAAAGGAATTTATGTATTTTTAAATGTTTCATAGACGTTTTATAAATTTTTCTCTTCGGCGCTAAAGAAAAATCACAAAATGTGCCCTGATTTGAGATGGATTTTGTGTTGAATGTTGCCATGTGCTTAGCCGATGTCATTTGCGTGAACGGATCCACTATCCAGATAGTGTTTTCCGAATTCCTTTAAAGGATTAACTTTTTGGACTTTGAATAAAATTTTCAAGAAACGGCTTCTCTGTCTATTTATTTGAGTTTGTTCATTCATAAAATTAGCTCAAAACACGATTGTGACTACAACATCTAAGTTTAATTTAAGCTCTTAAAATGCTTCTCACATTCATTACAAGCATTACTTTTTGCGAAGATGTCAGGTTCAGGTTTTGGACACTTTCGATACGCAGCTAATGAATTTTATTAGAAAATATTTTTCGATGTTTATTCTAGACTTTTAACATAAGAATTTTAAAAGCGTATTTGCATTATATTAAAGTTTACTGTGCAGAGGGTCAACGAGGCATCGTTTTTTGAAGTGACAACTTCAAGAAGTTGCGAGGCCGTCAATGGCTTTCATAATGTTACGTTTGGCCCGGGTAGTAAGGCAATAATATCCTGTTCAGTGTTTTGGTAATATTCCTGGTTTCAACCCTTGAAAGCTTTCTCGGCTTTCGGGAGTTTTTCCCCCGTTTGTCGGCCATTTTTTTTAAGCAGGCGCGGGAACCTGAAGGAAAATTACGTCACGTTGTTTACGAAGTTTGATTAGTCAGCTATCTCTTCTTCTCGTTCCAAATATGGTACTTTCTAAAATGAATAATCACGAGCATCGGACAAAGCAAACATATGAGAGTTACACGTTTCAACCCCTTATGGGTTTCTGGTGACGTATAAAGCTTTTTGTAGGTTATGTGGGAGGTATGAAATTAACTGTTTCCTGTTTTCTGTAGGATTCCTTCAATGCCTTTTTCTGTTTCCTACAATGCTTGTTGGTCCACCTTTCTTTGGATGATTTATCCATGATACAGATCCTCAACTAAGGACAAAAGGAATGGTTGTGTTAAATTAACACAGACCCTGATCTAGTCATTGAGGATCATCCTTTACTGTGCCTGTCATTAGATATCTTCCTAGAAATCAGTATTTGCAAAAACAGGGTGATGGAAAGTTCTTATTGTGATGGAAAATGAAACACCAAGGAATTTTCTCCTCTAAAGTCTGGCTCATGTTTTCACTTTTCTTTTATGGTTCCATAGGAATTGATTGTCGCAAGGATAGATGAGCAGGAAACTAGAATTGCTGCAGTAATTGAAATTCAACGTGTTTGGAGAGGGTACTTGACACGGTAAATATACTTACTTTATAAGAGCTAAACATGTAACATTTAGATGTGGCTGTTAATGTTTTTCTTAATTGTTAAGTTCTACAACAGGAATGCTTGTTAAAGTTATTAAGATTAATCAGCTCCTTGTGGGCATTGACTGATCTCATGTTTAATTTATCATAATAATAATTATTCATCATAAGAAGTTGATCTTTATCATTACAGATGTAAGTTGTTTGGGATTCTTCATCCGAATGCAAGCGTCATGTCTACAGCTCGTGGCAGTAGATTCATTCAAACTCCATCACGGCTTAGTGATGTAAGGACGATAACACCAACAGTTCCCTACTCTACTCCACAGCCCTCGTCAAAGGTAAGGCTTGTGGTAGCTGTTGTTGGTTTTGTTCATTTTCCCTCACCACCCCTTTCTCTGATAGCCATTTTCCATTCTTCAACTTCTATCTGTCCACAGGCCAGTGACATTGTTTTTCTGTGAGCCATTTATTTTCGTTTTCATCCTCTGTTTTCTGTGAGGCTGTGTTTGTTCCTGATGTATGACAGAAAAAGTCAAACAGTCAAACAACAACAACAAAGAAAATTAACACCCAAAGGGTTTAAATGATTAGGACAATGTTTGTTGTTGAAACAAAAGTCACGTGCAAAATTCAGAAACAGAATGGCCTTTACTTGTTGCACACAATGCAGGCACAATAAACATCAGCATATTGCTTACTCTGTGTGCATGTGTTCACTATTAAGGATATATTATGTTAAATGTATTTAACCATGACTTATGGTATTGTTCTTTAAAACATTACAGGGACCTTCAGTGCCTGCTAATGCCTTGCCTAGAACAAAGAAGAGGTATAAAGAGTATTGTGAGCGTGTTGTTGCAGAACAAGGATCATCATGTAAGCTGATGACGTACACAGAATTTTGTGCCCTACTTATACAAGAATGGTGGCATTCAGTATTATTAAAACCAGACATGCCCAGGCCTCCTCCACCAACTACAGACGGGGGAGTCTCAGAAACAGGAGCTGCGAGTGAGCTTGTGGACACGGCTGGAACTGAGGGATCTGACAAAAGACAAATCATCAACAGAGAAGCAGCAGCAAACATTATTCAGAGATCTTGGAGACAACATATTGTAAGACTAAGAAGATTTATTTGGACTAATTTTTAGTGTAGGCTCTGTAGTATTATTATTGAATGCTTGTCATTAGTTTCTTTCTGTTGTAGCTTGAAAATTGCTTTCTACCTCAATCCTCCAGTGTCCAGCTGCTCAAACAAATTAAAAAAGGGCAATTATGGCTAACCCTGGGTTAACTTTTAATCCAGGTTCCTTTTTCTCTTATTGAAGTTAGTTTTTTAGAGAAGTATCTGGGAACATGCAACTGCATAGGCTTAAAAGATTTACAGTAATAATATTTATCTAAAAGTGAGAGTGAAAAATAATCTTGCCATATTAGCACAGACTAGGAGTGAAGGGGTCTAAGGGGTCTAAGGTACCTTGATTTAATGAACCTCTATATAACAAAAACCTCGGTATATTATTAACAATTAGTCGCTGAAGGCGATGTAAATATTAGCGAATAGTCACCGAGACGAAGTCGAGGTGACTATTCGCCAATATTCACGTCGCCTGAGGCGACTAATTGTTTTAGTATAATTACATTGATGATTACTTGAGAAAATAAAATTATTGATCAATTCCGACCCCGAAACATAAAAAAATCTGGCTGCCATTTTGAAAACTGCTAGCCTTCAATGCTATAATCACCGCGCGGTGATTATAGCGAGATAAAGCAAAGTTCCTAGCCAATTACAGCACTCTATTTTCGATAATCATCAATATAATTATACTAATGGGCAATATTCCTAGTCCCAGTAATAGTAAAATAATTTATATGTAAAAGAACCTCTATATAGTGAAACCTCATTATAGTGAACATATTTTGTCAGTCCTTTGGTCCTTTGTTATACGAGGTTCCATTGCAGCTAGCAGCCTGGGATGAAAAAGAAACTGTGTAATATATTATTTGCATTCTAGGATGTTCAAGTATACAAGTACTACAGAGACCTAATCAACTTTAAAAGCCGTGGAGACCCCTCTTCAATGCTTAAATGTATCAATCCAAGAGAGGTATTTTGATTTTCAAATGTCGTATATTTTAAAATTATTTCCAAATTTCCAAGAAGAAACCACTCATTACCAGTTACTTGAAGCTCCTCCTTTAAACAATCTTCTGCTAAAATCTTTAAAACCCATTGTTGAGGCCCTCTTGTTAGGGGTAAGTATGTCCAAGTCTGAATTTCAAATACATGTACAGTCATTTCTCATTTTGAGGAGCAATGCCATGTCCTTGTCGGTATTGAACCAATCTTTATGTTGTATATCATCATTTCACCCAGTCTTATGTGGCTGTTTCAAGGCCATGTTGCTTGTTGGAATTTAACCCAACAGGGGCTCATTGTTAAAACCCATTTGACCTGCAGTTCCCTCCCAGATGCCAAAAATATATATTTTTAAGAAATGTTATTTTTGGGATCTTGTTAATTAAATGAATTTTTTTTTTCACATTTTTTTCCCCTATAGGCTGAACTCTTAGATGCTGCTGCTGGAGTCCATATAAAGTTTAGGCTGGCAGGAGTGAGTACCCCTAAATACATAAATCAATCAATCAATCAATCAATGGATAAATACATGAATAAAACGTAACGATTTAAAGGTAGCACATCACTTAGTTGGTTCTTCATCTGCCTAATTCCTGGTGGAATTGGAAATTGGAAATGTTTGGTTTTTGAGGAGCTGAGGGGAAAATTCAGTAACTCAGGAGCAAAACGTTTGTGAAGAGAACCAAAAACAAAACCTCTAGGCATTCTAAAAAAGGAAGTCTAAGACTCAGGGCTGTCACTAAGGGTGACAGGACTGGAGATTCCCCCACCCCTCCCCCCAGCTACTATGAGTATGAGCCCAGCTACTTTCATCCTCCTAGCTGTTCATTTCCCTGCCTACTTATTGCATATACCCTGCAACTTGAAATATATTAAGTGGGAATCCCTTTTTGTGGACTTTAGCGCAGTCTGGGGGAGAAGTATATGCTTGATGTTTACTGGCCTTGTCATATGTATTAAATTCTGACATAATTTATGTGTTGTTACAGTGGATTGCAGTAAAACCTTGTTAATAGTGAACTTACGCGAAGGGACGGCAGAGGGAAGAAGACAGCAAACCTTGTGTGACAAGCATCACAATAATTCTATTTGAAAATATTTTCTGCCAAACTTCACCTTCCCTTTAAAAGATCTTTTTGTAAAAGATCAAAACACAGTTATATTAATTGAACATCACAACAAACACGCAGGTAATAGGCCTGTCACGTTTGTCACACATGAGCGTTTTACCATCTTCTTCTTTGTGCCGTCCTAATGTGTAAGCTCACTAATAAGGACATGAAAGGGGCTATAGAAAGTGTCCATATTAACAGGGAGTCTGTTTTAAGCCAGTGCTCGACCTTAACTTTTTAAATCGCTGGTCCTGGGATTAGTTGAACTGAAAATTTACTAATCCTGAGTAAATCTATGGTAGTCCTTCCTGATGGCAGCATGACAATATTATTTGCAATATCTTTTTACAATTAAATTTCATTGATGTCATCATGAAACTTCATAATACCACTACCACAGAGTCAAAGAAGAGTGACAGACACTGACCAGGTTAACCTACAATTTAATAAGTACTTACTAGTCCTGTGACTAGTGGTTCTAAGTTTCTACTGGTCCAGAAGAATTTTGCACTAGTCCAGGACTAGTGGACTACCGCTAAGGTCGAGCACTGTAAGCAGCTGGAATTTCAAGAAAATATAACGGCTTTTTTTCTCCAGGAATAATTAAAGCAAACTGTCCCTAATAATGAGGTGTCGGTATTAAGTGGGGTTTGACTGTAATGTTGCAGTATCTTATTATTGACAGCTGTCAAATTCTATATTATTGGACTTATTTCAGTGGCTTCAAGTACATTCTCTTTATGAATTGGGTTTTTGGTATTTTTTTGAAATTTTCTTCTAGGAAAAGTTCCCTCCCAATATCTACTACAAGATTTTTACTCATCGCAACATTGTAGACTTGTGTGCTAATGCCCCAAGAGATTACACACAAGCAACAACAAAACAGCTTCCTGAGGAATTAATACACAATAAAGGAAATAATGCTGAAGAGGGTGGGTACATAAAGATGTACATAGATTGCGAGCAGTCTCTCTTTTTCTTCAGTTTTAGTGAGGGGAGTGCACGAGCATGCGAGCATTGAGCCGCGAGACCCATTTTGCTCGACGGTCCAAGAAACAAAAGAGACTACTCGTAGTCTAAGACATACCATTACGTACAGACTTCATTATATTAAGGATGGTAACAAGAACCTCAAAAAAAAAAAAAAGAATTGATAATCAAGACAACAACTTTGCATGTGTATCACAATTTTTGGTACATTTTGTGTGGTGTCAGTGCTCAACTACAACATGAAATTTCCTAATTTCACATTAGAGAGATTTCGAATTGTTTTCCATTAGCCTTAAACATGATCCTAAGTTTTTTGTATGAATGACTTTAGGGGGAAGGGGCTTTGTAGGGTTGCATCTGGCCTGGAGAAACCACTGCTTGCAGGGTACAAACCCAGCTAATGCGAGAACCTAATAAGGATCATGACTATAGTTATGTTTAGGAGGTTTCAGTTAAGAAATTGATGGAGTGTTTTGATGTTTGGGCTCAAAGAATGTGGTAACAAGGTTGTCGAATAAATGGCCTGGTTAAAGGCAGTGCTAATTTGAATTTGCAACGTCCAAAACCTAATTGATATATATTACATTTAGCACAGCCATTTTCATGATTGAAGCGGCCATTGCATTACAGTTAGTCTTCAATAAAACAGAAGATACATGTAGTAAGCGTGTGGTGCTATCCTATCAATAAACTTTAACAAGTATTAAACTCTATTGTTTTGAAGATAACAGAACTGGCTGGTATCAGAGATGGGAGAACAATGGCTGGAGACTGGTGTCTGACCGAATAATGAAACAAGTTGATCAGGATCCTGTGGTTTATGAGTCAGCTCTTAAAAAAGAACAGTTCAGTTATAATAAGGTACTGTATGGGGTTCTTCCTGTTTACACAAACTGACACGAAAAAAATTTTAGTTTATGCTTACTTTACACCAGGCATGAAAACCCTTTACTGGATAAGGCTTCTGTTCCAGGTTGTCATTAAGAGCTGGGGGTCGGGGATTTCCCCCAGCTGCTATGAGTGTCGCCCCGGCTACTTTTATTGGTAAATAGAAGAAAAATAGAACCAAAAGAAATCCCTATTTATTTGATTGCCAGCCTACTTGTTGTATTTACCCGGCAACTTGAAATCTGGGTGACAACCCTGTGTTCACTCATAAGAACAGTCCATTCAACATGATTTCTGTAATGGAACGAATCTGGGCTACGCCGATCACGAAAATTTTGGTGCAGTGTGAATAGATATTCGGACCGTAGCGGAAGTGAATAAGTAGGAGTGAGGACTGGAATCCACTGTGACGGAAGTAAATATTCAGGAGTGGGGACTGTTAGTTAACTAGACCCTCTTGGCCAACCGCGCAGGCATGATGTTTTGATGTTCGATCTGTGTGAATGACTTGTTGCAGTTCTGTGCTGTTGCTGTACGTTCCCTCCCTTCTCGCACGCCTCTTGCATTTCTCTTGCGCCTAAAATTCCCTTTCCCCTCCCATTCAAATGCCTGCCACGCAGGCTAACCTCAGACGTAAACACTCATATTATATTTTGTTAAAGCTCTCCTCCTGGAAACTGCAAACTATTTTGATCTATTTTGTGCAGGTTATTAGAAAACAGGACCTTGAGAGAAAACGGAAAAGAAAAAAAGTGGAGTGGATGAAGAAAATGTAATTATTGCATTTTGAGTATTTTTACCACCTAATTTCTGGTCAGTCCCTGCTCTTGCTTTCCATTAAAGCAGGGGGGAGGGGTGGGGGGGGGTAGAGCCTCCACCCCAAGGTCCAACCTCTTATCCTTTTATAATATACCTTTTTTGGCAGAAATGTTAACCCTTTTGTATACCTTTTATTGATAAAATGGTACCCCTTTTGCACACCTAGTCTAGAACTTTGCATCCCTTTTAACTGTTGTTAACTGTACTGTCTTTTAAATATGAATAAATCGCAAAACCAGAAGGCTTTCTCGACTTTTTCACGGCCATAAAGTGCATGCGTAAGCCCTTTTGGACCTTTTTACAGACCCAAATGACAGATTTCCCTACTGTGGTTGCCACAGGTCAGGAAATGGTCAGGGAAAAAAGTTTGTTCAAGGTCAGGGAATTGTTAGGGAATGTCACTTTTGAGTGAGGGAATATTAAAGTCTTCAAACGAAGTCAGGGAAAAGTGAAATTTTAAGAGAACATATTTGGTCTTTTCCTCTACTTTTATTGTTTTCTAGCATTTAAATCTTTTTTGTACATTTAGCGGACATGAATCTTGTTGTGTTGGTAGAATATTGTTCATAACATTAAATTGAATGACAAGCTCATTTTGGGTTTTCAAGAAAATCAATCCTTTTTGCATACCGTATTACATGTAACTATTAAAGAACTATCAATTCGTGTACACTGCACGTGACTTGCTGAAGGCATAAATGAATTTGGGTGAAGAGGATGCTATGAGGGGAGGGTTAAATCCATTATCAGGACTAATTTGTGAAATAGTTAATTCAGCTGGTCAGGGAGAATTTACATTTGTCAGGAAAAAGTCAGGGCATTTCAGAAACCTCAACTAGTGAAATCTCTACCGTTTGTATACTTGAAGCCTGAAAAAGGTACCCCTTTCGGGCGGAGCCCCCAGTATAGGACGTTATTGGGAGTACCCCACCCCCGGGGCTGAAACCCCACCCGGGGGCTGAAACCCCACCCCCCGGGGGCTGAAACTGCACCCCCGGGGATGAAACCCCACCAGCTACACAGAGTAACCCACTCTACTTTGTACACAGGTACAAGGAAGGCATGTTAAAGGCCCGGCAGGGAGATCAGGAAACCGATCAAGTGGTACAGTCAGTAGCTGAAGGAATGCTTACCATCACAGACTCACGGGGGCAGGATGCTGTGGAAGATTGGGAAGTGGATGAACTGCTGGAATGGACTAACGGACTGAACTTTGACCAGTATGTAAAAAACAATTTTTTACCGTGATTTTTGGTTTGTCCGGTGGGTATGGTAATTTTTCCAAAACTCCTTCCAACACCAATATCTGTTAATGTTTCTAGGAAATTTATCATCCGAATTGATTTAACTATGCATGAGAGAGTCAAGTCTGAGGTAGCAGATAGACGCTTGAAAGGAAAACGTGCTGAAGAAAAACGGGGCGCGCGCGTTTCCTCATTAGAAAAATCGCAACTGACTCTGCTGTAGACTGTTCACAGTCCCATATTTTTTCGTAAGATCGCCAGGATCGAGCGCTCTCCGGTACGGGCGGCCATCTAAGGTCTTGGTTTCATATGTACCCATGGGGTGGTCGTCGGGGTTTAAAGCGGTAGGGGGAGGGAGGTAGTTTTGACACTCATCCAAGATGGCTGCCCGTAACGCAAAGCGCTCGATCTCGACGATCTTACAGAAAAATAGGGGACTGTGACCAGTCTAATTCTGCTGCCAGCAAAATTGTCTTAAAAATGCTTCAGTCTTCGCTGATATTGCTTGTCGTTACCTTATGAAAGGACTTTAGGGATTATTTACAAAAAATACTATTAATCTGTTTCACCTTTCTTAGATATCTTTATGACTGGAAAGAAGTTGCTACAAGTGCAGGCTCAGAGTATTTATCAGGTCAGTTTTTAGACAGACTGTAAGTCTGGCAACAACTAAGGTAATAGAACATTTTCAATTCGCTGCCGTAAAACAAAACCATTATATTTCTACCAGCCACCGAGAAAAGGCACAACCTAGCTAGTCAAGAAAGCGCGAGCAGTCAAACAAAATGTCTGGAACGAGGCTGAAAACGGAGGCTCGTGCGCTCGCGGGTGTGAGACTGGCGCAGCCTGTGCTTCACGCCTTATTAAAAAAAACCGATTTTGAAACAAAAAGCACCGACTGTTCTGCATTCCAGCCACAACCTGGCAATGTAGCCAATAAGTTCTTTGAACAAGTACGCTAGACCGGCGCAAAGGGCGGGAAACTCGTGCGGGTTACTATTACTTTTGATGTTAATTCTGATCGGCCGATTGAGTGTCGGAAGATTTTCTTTAGCCAATCACAGAGCATAGCCATACAAAAATAAGGCGATCGCAAAATTTGCTAGTCAGGGGAATGAGATGTTTTTGAGTCCCCTGACCAGGCTTAAGCTCGTTAAAACATTATTTTTGAAATTATTTAACTGTGGCCAATTCTCCCTTTGAACGTGTCAACAAAACCATTTCCTCGTCAACGACGATTCTTCTCTGATCAAAAGCAATGTGTGTTTTTTATTTGGTTTTGTTGTTGTTGTTAATGGAGGATTTTCAGTAAATTATTATTTGGTAATATTCTTTGTTTTTCAGAACAAACCAAGTTTCTGCCCGATGACCCCTTTTCGCTGACGTTGATGTCCAGATAGCAGCAGTTTTGACTTTTTTCTGTGTATCTTGTTCATTTGTATTTCAAGTGTGTGTGTATGTTTTTCTTAAATATTGTTATAAAAAGCCGTTTTTCAGAATGCACTGTAAATAAATATCATACAAAGATAGACTAATAAATTGTTTGGATGGCTTTTATCTCTATATTTCGTAAAGTAAAACAGTTACTTGTAAATAAGTGCAGACTAAGAGCCCTAACCATCTTACCGATGCACTAAGAATTTGTTTGATTTTAAGATAAAGATGTCTTAGGGCCTGTTTACATGGAGGTGGGGGACCCCAGATAGGTGAGGTAGCCCGCTTAGGTGGGGTAACCCGCCTGTCCATATAATCTCTCATTTTAATGTGATCACGTTTACATGTAAGGTGGGGTAGCCCGCCAGGCCGCCACATGTTACCTCACCTACCTGGGGTACCACACCTTCATGTAAACAGGCCCTAAGTGTAGGAAGGACCAACACCATTGTATTTTATTTCAATTTTTTTCGGAGGCAAGTGCTTCGTTTTGGAAAAAGTGTGACTTTCGTCGCCTTCAACAAAACGTTTTGGGTTTAAATAGGAATAACCAAAGGAAATCCCAGATCCCGGGTTCGACCCTGAGGTGCGATTTCCTTTCTTTTTATAGAAACACTCTCAATAACAGGCCAAAAATTATTTATCGATATATAATGGTAACGAACGTTTACGAAATGGTCAATTACAGCGGCGAGATATATCTGGTCCTTTCAACGTCCTTCATTCGCCCTTGACGTCTTTGAGACCAGTACATGTCGCGTACTGTCGCGTCTCAATCCGAGAACTCAAGTGCTTTCTCAAATTCGATGGAATGTGAATTAAATGAATGAATTCAATTTCTTTTCAACTTGAAAACTAGGCACGTGAAAGGGATACCATTTGCCAATAGAAAGTATACGAAAGGGGTACCTTTTCTGTCAAAAATGATATCTAAAAGGCAGGATCCAAGGAGTTGGACCGCAGGGCGAAGCCTCCCTTTATAAAACGTTGTTAAGCCTTCCCCCTCCCATCCTCGGAGACCCAGGGGCAGATAAAGGGGGCGAGGAAAAGTCTAAACGGGCGGAAAATATATATATGGAACGAAGAAAAGTAAAGAACGGCGAGAAAAGCCCCTAGGGGCTTTTCTCGCCGTTCTTTACTTTTCTTCGTGCCGTATATTTTCCCGCCCGTTTAGACTTTTCCTCGTCCCCACTGTCTGCCCCTGGGTCTCCGAGGATGCCCCCCTCCCCGGGCAAAATACTGTTTGTGAGGCACTTCATTTTTTGGAACCTCCTCTCAATGCTGGTAAGCATTTTGAGATTTTATCTTAATTCAAACAAATGACATGAGTCAGGAACCCTGCATGAGGCAAATATTTAAAATCCTACACACGTTATTTTTTGTTGTGAAATAACCAAGTATGTAGAGTTTTTTACGTCTAAAAATTTTGTTGTGTTATTTTTTGCAATCATTAAACTTGTTATCAAATGCCCGCTAAGAGGATTGAAAATTTGGAAGCCAGACCGTGAAGCAAGCTGTTTTTTTGAAATATGAAACGAACGCAGCGAAAATTTTTAGACCCTTCTTGAATTCATTGCCATTGCTGTTGCAATTCCCTTTAATGGTCAAGCGATAATTTTTAAGCAGAACATGTTTTAAAACTGGAGACCTCGAAAACATCTATGAATGCAGAGAGCGTATCGTGTGCCCTAATCAGTATGTGTATCACGACTCCACCCACATAACTGGGATTCTAGGCATGAGATATCTTAGCTTGTCAACTGTAATACATTGGCACTTTTAACTTGGACGTGCTTTCGTGCAGACCATTTAGCTAACAAGGACCATCAGCTGCGTTTTTTTGTTTCGTTGGCTAAAAAGACTCATCATGAATAAAGCCAGGGGATATGGACTATCTGCTGAATTAGAACGTAAGGTAAGGAAGGATCAAAACATTTGCCAAAATGTCACTAAATTAAAGATGTGGTCGACTTACACGGAAAGAAATATCTCTCTAAAGCAATTGTCCCAGTTTTCCATTGTGCGATGCGGACATGTCATATCTGCAGCTGTTTTTTCATCAACGCGCACTAGCACCTTTATGTTTTTCGTTAAAAACAATCGTCATTGTGTAATTTTGTGTTACTAAAACGTTTGTTTGTGTTTTGGGCTTCAAGGATTTTTCGTGTTCAAAACAGATTCGATCACGGCGGTGTGCTGTTGTTATAAAACAATCGCCTCGGTCAGCATTGAAAAGAAAAACTATTAAACTGATGCAAACCTTGTAATTTGTTTACGTTAAGACTCAAAAATATTTTTAATCCATCGAAAATGTTCTGAAACGTTATTTTACTTTGCTTGAGAGCAGACTCCACTCTGAAGACTCAGGAGTCATAAAGAAAAAAAAAGAAATAGTAGGAGTCTCGCTCTTTTTAATGCAATCAACACGTTATCGGGTCACAGCGAAGACATTTCATCTTTTGTCGTTTGTGTGGACCAAGTCGCATTACCCTTGCGCATAAATCTTACAAGCCAAATGGTCGTTTTGGAAGCTCCTTGGAACCGCACCCAATGACAGGTGAAAGTTAAGGTGAAAGACGATCGTGAAAGAAGATCGTGAAGACTGGTCTCAAGTCTATCCCAATCTCCCGCGTTATTTCAAAAATGGCGCTGCAGACGACTGCAGACCCACTGCAGTGCTGTTTTTTGCTTGTATATTCTTCATGAATAACGTAACTGTTTGGATATAAACTTATCCAAAAAAAGAAAAAGACTATGCAAGTCTTAAGGTTAGTGTAGTCGGGTTGTAGTCGAGTTTACTTAGGGAAATTTGTGCAAGATGAGAAAATCCGGTTTTTAACGCCCCCCTGGATGGCCCATGCTAGTGCCTTATACACCGCGGTTTTTTGTTTTATACATTCATGGCTTTATATATAGTAACAAATCGATCGAAAATGAATTACCGAAAACCCAACCGATTTATCGATACACGATGGTGTTAGTTGATTCTTTATATTTGTTGATTGATCAGTTATCATATTTTAATAAAACAAGTTACATCGGCGTTATCTTTGACGTTTTATATGAAAAAAAAATGAAGGTAAAATAAAGAATATCAAACTATGTATTACGCAGTACCTGGCTGGTTGTTAAAGTTTAATCTATGGAGAAAGAGCATTTAATTAATATAATACGCCTAATTCTCAATCTGCCATAACAAGAATAAATGAATAATAGGTGCTTTCATTGGTATGTTACAGAAAGAAGCAAAATACAATGCAGATGATGAAGCTGATGCAATGGCTTGGGTTGAAGCTGTTCTTGGAAGAGATGTCTTTGGGGGGAAATGTGGGCAAGATAATGTGCATGCTTGCTTGGCTGATGGCAAAGTCCTTTGCGAGTAAGACTTACTAGGGAGCTTATAAAGCAAAGATGATCGTAACGACAACGGCAGAAAAGCTAATTGTTTAGGTTAAGATTGGCAAAACAACAACTTTGCACGTGCCTTGCGTTTTTTTTTGGTACATTTTCTTGCCATCACTGCTCGACTAAAACTTGAAGCTTCCTAATTTCACATTTTATGGAGGACATGGGCACAAGACAACGATTTTCTTTTTCTTTTTGTGAAATTAGATACATGCAGTCCTCTAGAATTCAACTCCTGAAAAAATCGCCAACATTTGACAAATTGATTAAGTTGGCATAAGAGCGATGACATTTGAGACAGCACAAATTCACTTTTTGGGGGACATTTTTGCTGCCATTGCCGTTGTGTTGCCTGAGCTCCTTAATATTATACATGTCAGGTAATTCTAGATCTAAGGATGTTAGGCTGGCCTGTGATATACTCCTTTTGAGGGGCTGGTTGTTTATTAGTGAGCTTAAGCAAAGATGTTTTTGAGCAACACCCATCAACCAGAAGTGGACATTTTGCATCCTTGGGAAATGCTTTTGTCCAAATATTCGGGTATATTGTCTCAGCACTATAACAGTAAAGAAAAATAGCAAGACGCATTTGTTAGAGTCAAGACATATTGAAAGGGAAAAGGCCTCACTTTCTGTTGCTGTACGTGGCTCAGAAATGGGGGCAGCCATGTTGCTGGGGGTTCATGTTCAAAATCTTGATTGATTTTGGGGGATCATTTTCAGATAAGAGAGCATTACCTGGAGGGTCATTTAAATATCATGAAATTAGTATGAAGCAGTATTAAATGAGTATGAATCAGGAATTGAATGTACAGCAGCCATAGATAGTACAAACAGACTGAAGATAAATTACAAGGTGACAAAGCATGAAAAATAGTGAGTGAAACGAGCTTGAGTAGTGTGAAGGTGGGAGAGCCTACAGACAAATGCTTAAGATGACGTAAACTTTTCAGGTTTTTTGTTTTTGTATTAAATTGCTTTTCATGATCTGACCCCACTCAAGGAAGTTATGGGCTGTGAATACTTGTCAGTATGTCTATAGGCAGCAGCACCAATAGGCCCCAAACAGACTCAACGAATTACCGGAAACGCGTTTCCAATTACCCTTTGACCTGATCAGCAATCATGGCGGGTACTTAAGAGCGACTTTTTTTGGAGACTGAGTGAAAGGTGGCACATGATGGAAAAAATACCTATCCTCATATTTCGTCCAGAGATACCTTATAGTGAGTCAACAAATGTGGTGTAACTTTTTTTGTTGAAATACTTTTTTCTTTCCCGGAAAATTCTCAAAAACTGTAACAGGTGGCCACCGCCATAATATGACCAAAATAAAAGTGACAAGTAAGGGTACAAGAAGTTTGCTCCTTAAAAGTGCAGAAAGAACTTAGGGTTTTTTAAATTTAAATATGTACGTAGGAGGTATTGACAAATTATTTAAGCGTAATAACAGGATTATAACGGTTATTTTGAATTTCCGGCAAATTTTTGAAAATCGCTAATATTTCCTTGTTATAAAATCCAATTTCGGAGCAGATTTTCAAGAAAACTTTTTCCCATGCGGTATATTAACTCAGAATGACTTGAAATTAATGTTCCTGTTAAGTATAAATGGCCTTCTTTCCAATAAGGCAAAAATTTATCTGGGGCTCTTATTCACTGCTAGGAAAAAATCTGCTAAACTTTGAGGAAATCACGCATTGACTTGTCAACAAACGAGAGTTATCAAAATAATTACGCTCTTCGTTATCAAAGCCAAGATTTCACACAAATCTTAACTTTAAGCACTATTTTAGATCTAAAAGACAGTACAGTAAGCTTACCTTGTAGAGCCAGAGGTGGAAAATTGGTTTTTTTCACTATTTTCGTTTCAAATTGCCATCTCCACATGAACAAACGGCACACATTCTTGGTGGATTTCCAGTGAACATTGCATTACTGGACATTTTTAACCATAATTATTTGAGCTTTTACACGTTAACACCCTACACGTTGACTAGATTCAGCTAAAAAGGAAGACAATGAGATTATTTAGAGTTGAAGTAGAATGAATTTTGAACTCCCGAGTGACTCAATGTTCGCTAACTTGTTGCAGCTTGTTTTGATGTTTGTCACGCAATGAGACACAGGAATCCCAATAATGCTATGGTATACACAAACGCGTTGAAAATCTTGCAAAAAAAAAACATAAAGCATCTGATATTTTCTTGGAAAGCCAAAGTCGAAATCGGATCTGTAATCAGATCTTGATGAACATTTCGCAAATCGTTCACGAGACACGGTCTGACGATGCTTTTTCTTCTTCACTGTTAGACGAATTATGTGATGACACCGTGGAGAATTTAATGATCGGCGTGTAGGCCTAGACAGATTGTGCTCGCAAAATCATGAAAAGTTGCTCTTTTTTAAGCCAAAAAGTTGCTAAAATGTTGCCCAAAAACCCAAAAAGTTGCTACTTTAATATATCAATATTTCATACGAATATTATTAAATATCATCGATCATTGTTCTTTTTGGATAATTGGAACTTAAGAAAGTTCAGTATATATTAATCTGAAGTGTATATCTTGGGCACATGTATATTATAAAAGGTTTGCACAGTTGCAGAACAAAACTTAATATATTAAAATTAATGCTCTTGCATCTTATTGAGCAATGTCAACAAATTAAAGAAAATAACAATGTGTGTGCTAAATACTCTGTTCAGTCGCGTAACCAAATTTAACAATGTTACATGTTAATTTTTGTGATTCTTATTAGACATATCAATACAAAGTTGCTCAAAAGTTGCTCAGAAAGCCAAAAGTTGCTCAAGGTTGCTAAAATTGGAAAAAGTTCAAAAGTTGCTCAAAAGTTGCCAAGCACAATCTGTCTGGGCCTATCAGCGTGTCGAGTAGTGACAACAGATCCTAGCGCTAGTGGGACATAAACAGCGACGAGAGGGGATCAGATTTATGCTCTCATGCAGTACAGCTTGGACACCGCAAACTGATTTGCGTATCGATTAATCAGGGTCGTCCCAAAGGGGTGGAGCCCGGGGAATGGGAGCAAGAGTGGCTGGAGCCCTTAAAGTTTTACTGCGGAGCCCGGAGCCCGAACATCATTTTACTTCGGAGATTGGGGTAAGAATTCTTTTCCTTAATACCTAAGTTTGAAAATCTTGCAATAAAAAAGGTAATGCATCTGATATTTTCTTGGAAAGCCAAATTTGAAATCTGATCTGTAACCTTGATTAACTTTTCGGCAAAGTGTTCACGAGATGGTCTTACGATCTTTTTTTTTACTGTTTGACGAAGATGACACCGTGGAAAAGTTTGTAATCGGCGATTCGAGTAGTGATGACAGATTCTAGCGCTAGTGGGACATAAACAGTGAAAAAAGCGTGCAAGAATTAAAAATTAAGCATAGGTTGCCGTACTCAGTACAGCTTGCACACCGCGTTCGTACTTGATGTCGAGCCGATTTGCGGCATTCCTGGAAACTGGCTTGAAATGGGTGGAAGACCTCCAATGCTGCTTCGAACACCTCTTAAGGAATCAAGAAAGTCTTTGCATCTTTGCATTTATTTTATTTTTATTTTTTATTTTTCTCATTTTTTTTATGAAACTCGATTAAGCGCCTACCCTGTTTACATGCGTATTTGTAGAGGAGTTGCGGTTCATTTGTCTTGTTAATTTAATTTATTTATGTAGGTATTTTATACCATTATATGGTTAATAAACAGATTCTACTACACCAGTAATGCTACATTTTTCTACTGTTAGTTTGATGTTTGAAATAGGCTTTATCTGGGTATGGTCCAGCTGGAAATACCACTGGGTCTCTTCTCCACAGATGCATCTTTCCACCTTTTCACTCTTCCCATCGTCCCCCGCGCACTTTCTTTTCGATTATTGCTAACCGCAGTAGAACCTCAATAACTCGAACTCGGATAACTCGAATTCCCTGCTAACTCGAAGTTAATTTCCTTTCCCTTGTCACCCCGATAATTCGAATTGTTTTTCGTTTTGCTTCAGAGTTTGAGTTACCGGGGTTCTACTGTATTTTTATCGCGATGACCAGCAGGAGCCTCTACGGAGGAGAGAGCCGCTGTGTCGAATCCTATGTGAATGGGATAGATCACAAATTCGTTAATCTGCATCTGGATCCGTTGGATTTGAAATCTAGCAAACCCTTTTTGAAAAAGCCATTCACCACATTAAAAAATGGATTTAGATTTGTCCGTTGTTGTGTCAGGAACGCAAATTTCGTTTTAAGATAAAAATTTTTTTTCGATTGGCCGAAAGGAACCCACCCACATAAAGTTTGGATCATAGCTAAGTCAAGGGAGTGGGATTAGTAAGTTTCTTTCAACAAAACAAAGTTTTATGTAAATTTAAACAATGACATTAAACGCACTTACAAGAATTGGGAAAACACGTGGCATGGAGATAAATGTCAACTTGGAACTGACAAAAAACGAAAAAAATGTTATGGCTGTCTTCCTTGTCACGTCGATGCTAGCTGTTTTTGTATAGCCAGGGCGCTTGTGTTGTTTTAAAATAATAAAGAGCACTCAGTGGCTCCCTCTTCTGCAAAGAGGCTCCCAGAGGACACAGGCTCTCTTCATCTTCCGAATGATATAGAGCTCCTGGGGCGAGGTGGGTCCTGAACCCATATTGAAACCACTATTCAAAATTAAAGAAATTGTTAGTAGAAAGAAACAGGCTTTCCTGACGAAGCGTGAGTGAGGAAGGGAGGGTGCACTCATCCGAGGGGATGGAGACGTTCCTAAGCCGAGTATGCCATGCTGTCCAGTGTGGGCGCATATTTTGATATTTTTATTATTGTTATTACCGTATGGCACGGAATTGGTGATTTTTTGTGTTTCGTGGGAACTAATCTTTGCGATAAGGACAGATAGATGTTTCTTTTTCAGGAATTAATTTTTTCAGAAAGTACCACACCCAGCATATATTTTCGTTTTTAATGATTACCTGCAATAGAAATACATAGAGGATATTACACGGTGGCGTGAAGATATGAATTTTATTTTCGAGTGGCAAAACAATATTTTACGAACGAGCACAGCGAGTGAGTAAAATATTGTTTTTGCCACGAGAAAATAAAATTCATATCTTCAAGCGGCCGTGTAATGTTCTTTTTATTATATAGAGTAAAAGACATCGATAAAGTAATAGAGGAAAATGACCGAAATTACGTCATCGATAAACTCACGAGTGAGATTATGGAAAATAAACCACTCGGGTCCCGGATGTAGTTTTTATGAATTTTACGAGTGGTATATTTTCCAGTAAAACACTCGTGTGTATATAATAAATAACAATATCATGGTGTGCGTATGTTATATATAATAATATTTATTATATAGACACGAGTGTTTTACTGGAAAATATACCACTCGTAAAATTCATAAAAACTATATCCGGGACCCGAGTGGTTTATTTTCCATAATCTCACTCGTGAGTTTATCGATGACGTAATTTCGGTCATTTTCCTCTATTACTTTATCGATGTCTTTTACTTTATATAATAAAAATAACATTACACGACGGCTTGAAGATATGAATTTTATTTTCTCGTGGTAAAAACAATATTTTACTCACTCGCTGCACTTGTTCATAAAATATTGTTTTGCCACTCGAAAATAAAATTCATATCTTCGCGCCACCGTGTAGTATCCTCTATATAATTCATTGTATACCGTTTTGTTTCTGAACCAAAAAGACAAGTTGTAATTGAACAGACACGATTTCTTAGTATCACATTTTTGTGTAGCGAATTTAAGTTAGAGAATATTTCCTCTGGAGTAAATGTTTAAGGGCAAAATGTTTGGGGTGATTTTTATTTGTAGGAAATTATTTTTACGGTCCCTGGAAAAATCACAAAAATTAGAAAATGCAAAAATTTCGTGCCAAACGATATTTTTTAAGTGCTTATTCAATAAGCACCTAAAAAAATACCGTTTGCACTTTGAAATTGTTCGACCCCAAGTAAAATGAGAACTATGTAGGAATTTTTATTATTTGAGCCTTTGATTCACCATAGTGTACCCTCTAACAATTTTGCTGAATGAATGGTTCTTATCAATTTTTCATGAATGGTTCTTATCTCTTTTTAAACTAACCAAGTAAAATAATGTTAAGTTTTCGGGCTCTGTACCAAAACTTTAAGGGCTCCGACCACCCCCTCCACCCCTTTGGGATGACCCTGATTAATCGATGTACACAAATCAGTGTCCAAGCTGTACTGAGTACGACAACCTCTGCTTAATTTTCAACTCTTGCACGCTTTTTTCACTGTTTATGTCCCACTAGTGCTAGGATTGGTCGTCATTACTCGAATCGCCAATCGCAAAATTCTCCACGGTGTCATCACATAATTCGTCAACAGTGTCGAAAAAAAGGCATCGTCAGACCGTCTCGTGAATGCTTTGCAAAAAGTTCATCAAGGTTACAGATAGGATTTCGAATTCGGATTTCCAAGAAAATATCAGACGCATTAGCTTGTTTTATTTTTAATGCAAGATTTTCATACTCTCAGGAAAAGAATTCTTATTCAAAAAGTAATGGTTTGGGTTATACGATAGCATTGTTGGGAGGCCTGTGTGTCATTGCGTGACAAACGCTGCAACTGGCTAGCAAACATTCAGTCACTTTGGAGTTCAAAATTCACTCTACTTCAACTCTAAATAATCTCATTATTGTTATTTTTAGCTGAATCTAGTCAACGTGAAGGAGATTAACGTGTAAAAGCTCAAATATGGTTTAAAATGTTGAGTAATGCGATATTCACTGGAAAGCCGCCAGGAATGCGTGCCGTTTGTTCACGTTGAGATGGCAATTTGGAACGAAAATAGTGAGAAAAACCAATTTTCCACCGCTGGCTCTACAAGGTAAGCTTACTGTACTGTCTTTAAGATCTAAAATAGTGCTTAAAGTTAAGATTTGTGTGAAATCTTGGCTTTGATAACGAAGAGCGTAATTTGATAACTTTCGTTTGTTGACAAGTAAATGCGTGATTTCCTCAAAGTTTAGCAGACTTTTTCCTAGCAGTGAATAAAAGCCCCAAATAAATTTTTGCATCATTGGAAACAACGCCATTTACACTTAACAGGAAAATTAATTTCAAGTCATTCTGAGTTATACCGCATGGGAAAAAGTTTTCTTGAAAATCTGCTCCGAAATTGGATTTTACAACAATGAAATATTAGCGATTTTTAAAAATTTGCCGGAAATTCAAAATAACCGTTGTAATCCTGTTATTACGCTTAAATCATTTGTCAATACCTCCTACGTACATATTTAAATTTAAAAAACCCTAAGTTCCTTCTGCGCTTTTGATGAGCAAACTTCTTGTACCCTTACTTGTCGCTTTTTTTTTGGTCATTTTATGGCGGTGGCCACCCGTTTCAGTTTTTGAGAATTTTCTGGAAAAGAAAAAAGTATTTCAACAAAAAAATTACACCACATTTATTGACTCACTATAAGGTATCTCTGGATGAAATATGAGGATTGGCATTTTTTCCATCATGTGCCGCAATTTTTCGATTCCACGCGGTCCCCAGAAAAAGTCGCTCTTAAATCCTGATACACTGGTGAGGGGCCCAGAGCAAGGATTTTGGTGCTGTTTCTCAGACTACCTTATCCAGAAGTTTAGTTGCTGTTCTGTTGATCTGTGGAGCAGGCTATGAACACTAGCAGGTTCCAGATCAAGTCTGCATTTCAAAAAAGTTACCTTCTGTTGGCTACCTTTTGCTTGGATGTTGAATGTTAGCTTTAATAGTGACCTTAAGATATACCATTTCAGCATACAGGTATATATGGTTAGGTGAACATGTTTGCCCCGTAGTTACATAAAAGGCAATCATGATTTCCCAGATATGATAATGCTGTTACTGTTCTACCCGATAGCCTACTCTTTTTTCTGGGGTAAGAGGCAATCTACCCTTAATTACCGCTACGCATAAAGGTAATTTACCCGTAACCATACGCGGAAATGGTATATCTTAGGTCTCTATAATTAATTTGCGTTGTCATTTCTGATGAGTTTCCGGCTCTATATTATAAAATTACAGACTGGCCAATGCACTGCGTACCGCTGATCCTAACCAAAGCTGTGGCTCTGAAGTCAAAGCAAACACAATGAATCAACCATTCAAAAAGGTACTGTCTATAGCTATCAGTAATTGCAGATTTTTGAGTGAGTTTCTTGTTTGGGTACCTCTTGGTCGGATGTGTTGTGGTCTCCAAAACAAAAACTTGCATTCAATGATATCTCCAACTTAAACTCATTACCAATAGATGAGCTTGGGCATTGGTGCCTACAAAGTTGGTGGAGCCAGGCAATGCTCTAACATGCGGAGGAGGTATCCATGGCAACCCTGCGAACGGCCCCCACCAGGCACCGTCACACTGAACAATTCAGTGGAATACTTACCGACCAATACTTACCTGGCCCATACTTCAAGAGGGACGGAGGGATGGGAAAAAACCAAAGCACAGAAAGGCACGCAAACAACAACAGCAAGCTATTGCAACAACACTTTGCGAAGAACTGCAAGCAAGCAACTGCGTATAAGTCACAAGGTGCCCCTGCTAGAGGCATCGGGCCACCCCTAGTATAGCTGGGGAAACTGCTGGCCAGCATTGCTTCGAGGTTAACTTTGCCTAAATTACATTTAGCCGCATTTAAACAGATACGTACTCCCTAGAAAAAAGGGGTCTCATTGCAATCTTAGGTGAATTGTTACTGTAAGGCCCGGTTCAGACACCAAACTTTTCATGAGCTGAACCTAATACATTGAATTAATTACGTGAAAAGTTTGGTGTCTGAATCAATTAGGAACGCCTGTTTCAATTTGGAATGGCTCAGCTGTTCTTTTCGCCTAGCCCAGCCAGGAATTTTGCCTTTGGAGAGACTTTGGAACAGCTTTGATTCAGATGCTGAACTTTTCATGTACCGAAACTAATACATATAAATTATTATTATAACGTATTTTGTAAGCAGTTTGACTGAAGTGATCATTTAAATTCGCATTTTGAACTTATTTCAGCTGCAATTGAGATCGGCGTCTGAATTAATTCAGCCAGTCGTAATATATTGGGTCGACCTTAGTTTCAAATTAGGTTCCGCTTATGAAAAGTTCGGCGTCTGAATCGGGCCTTAATACGTGTCTCGCAGAACCTCTTAAAGCGTGGAGGAGATTGAGAGAGCCAACAGTTGTAAATAAACAAGAAAAAGGCAGTCAAAAAGGAAAGCCAAAAAAGAGAAAAAGTCAAACTGGGGATTTATTTTGGCTATGGTGACAATGATGACAGTAACTCAAATTCCACCAAATTAAGTCTTGCTGTGCTTGGTACTTTGACTGAGCCAATAACTAGATTATTATTATTATTAACAAGATTTTGTTGGAAACTTCCAACTTCAGGTGACAAACAATGTATACATATGCATAGATGATTTGTGGGACATATTGTCTTTGTATAATATTTTAAAAGTACTGTAATTTAAAATGGCACTGAAAAGGTACACGAGTGATTTAATGAAGGAGTTCCACTTATGTCAAGTAGCATAGGACACCCAAGATTATGAATTGCATTTTAAAAATGTCAAATTGTGGGTAGGGTACTCCTTTTAAATTATGTTGGGGGTGTGATGCCGAGTCTGAGTCTCTTAAATTGTTCCTAACAAAAAGAGATGAATTTGCAACCCTGTTGTAGACAATAATATTGTAAAAAAGAAGAAACCTGTTCTGTTGGCTGGCTCAGTGAAATAAGGGGAGTGCAGTTTTGGATGTAAGCTTAAACAAGAACAATCAAAACACTTGTCCAGAGTCAAACTGAAGTATAACACACCCCTCTTCCAGAGATAAAGGGTGATTTTCATACCCTGTTTTCCAGAGTCAAGGGGAGAAATTGCATATCCGTTGAGCAGTACTACCCATATACATGTATGGGAGTATCACCCTTCCCTACCCATCAATTGCAAAGGATTTTTTGGGTGGGTGACACTGGGGAAGAAATGAAAAGGGAATTTCATTGCTGAAGTGGTTGAGAAATAAGAAGCAATGAAATTATTTTTAGGTGGTTATCAGATGAACAAAATTGGTTAAATATAAATCCTAAGTACTACCATGGTAGTCTATTCTTTAGCCATGTACTGATGTCATCAAAAATTTACTTAACCTAAAGCTGGCAGAGCTCTCATTAAATTCCTTTTTGCATAAGACAATATCTTAGCATGAGGCAAACTCTAGATTTCAAACAAAAACAAGATGCTCAATTGCACGTTTGCTAGCCAGTCCCAACGGATAGGTTGCTCTCAGTCGATAACATTATTTCATTGTCATGCACGTTTGCTATTTATGGTGAGCCAGTTAACATTAGAATTCCAAGGAAAAATTCAAGCTATTTATATACTAGGCAAGGTCCACTATTGCACCACGTCTCCTGTTTCACCCACTTTTGGAGCACTCACATGTGCCCGACACAAAAAGTCCTCACCTACAATGACACTCAAGTTTACGCTCTGATAGCATCTTGTTTTTGTTTGAAATCTAGAGTTTGCTTCATGCTAAGATATTGTCTTATGCAAAAAGGAATTTAATGAGAGCTCTGCCAGCTTTTAGGTTTAGTAAATTTTTGATGACACCAGTCATTAACACCATGATCAGGTTTTCATGGCTAAAGAATAGACTACCACATGTTAGTAGGATTTATATTTAACCAATTTTGTTCATCTGATAACCACCTAAAAACAATTTCATTGCTTCTTATTTCTCAACCACTTCAACAATGAAATTAATTGAAGCCGTGAGGAGCAGAGGAAACGAAGAGCTCTCACATTCTTTCCCCATACCTTGTAAAATGACAAGAAAAGATAGAAAAATTAAAAGATTGTCCATCCTCGCCAAGAGAGCCTGTGTACAGATGCCCCCCTCCCCTCAGAAAAAGTCAGGGAGAGAGTCCTTTGTTGTAAGTGACCAGCTCTAGTTATGACCACTTTTTTGAATTCCTGAAGTGTTTGCTTACGAGAGCTTGGACTGTTATTTTTTGTTTGTTTCAGATGGAGAACATAGAGAAATACTTGAAATTCTGTGAAGAACAACTTGGGGTACCAAAAGGAGATCAATTTCAAACAGTGGATTTGTATGAGAAACAAAACATGGCTAATGTTAGTATTGCAAAATTAATAATATATTAAAAACCAAGTTGCAATAGATGGTTTAATTAAAAGAGCGAGGTTTTACGAATTCTTATTTACACTAGGTTGAAGATGAACAAAAAATAAATCTTTGTACAAGTTTCCAGCCCCGAAGCATGCTTCATTTCGAAAATACAGCAATTTGAACTTCTGAGTTTTCACAGTGCGTGACACAAAAATAGGAATGCTGTCTCATTGAAAAAAGTCTGTCCGCTTGATTTTCAGCAGTTTAACCATTTCAAGTATTAAAAGATGTGTTTATGCGCACGTATGCTAGCTCTCGAGTGAAAATGAAGAGCTTTTATAGAAAAAGTGAACTCCAGATGTTTTTGTTGATTTCTGGCGGCCATATTGGTGGACAGAATATGGCGTTTCCATACAAAGCTCTACAAAGGTGCGTGAAATGTTTCGGCAAATAACTCAGAAATCGTGGGCCACAAAGACCTGAGACTTGAAATTCTTTATATATTGGTCTTTTATAGCATTTTATTTTCTTGGATTTTTCCACTGGACGGTTTCCAATTTATTTTTTTGTTGCGTGACAGTGAAAACAATCTATTAAAAAATGTTATAAATAATTACCAACAGTACTTAAATGATCCTTACTTCAACTTACTGTTGTGACAGTCTTTGACAAAATCAACCAATAATCTAGACTCCCATCTTCCCCCAAATCAAGGATGAGAAAATGTGATATGTTTGGCCTTGTTGTGTTTCTATTATTCATTTTCGGTGGATGGGTGTTTGCTTTTCCATTTTATTCTGTTCAAGATTGTGAGTTTTAACTAAAACTTTATTAAAAAACATCTAATAAAAGATTACAGTATTACAAGCATAAGATAAAAGTCATCACAAAATCATTGATAAAAATGTATCTAAAATAAAAAGCCTTAAGGCTTGGGTAAAAAAAAAGAGAGAGAAAATGTTCAAAACAATGCTTGAAACGTGTCTACTTTATCTTTCCAATCACATTTTGCAATTTCTGCCCTGCTAAAATTGGTGTTCAACTCATGTTTAGTTGTTCTGGGGCCTCTTACACATAAAACTGCTCATCTCAATAGGTTAAAACATAATTTTGCTCTCAACCAATGAATCTCAATGCTATAATCCATCTGCTTCTTATTGGATAGTTTTTGAGCTAGTTTGGTAAGAAATTGCTCAGCCTCTCTATCGTTTCCACCATATGGTGAGAAAACGAGGGGGCTGCAGGAGGCATGCTTGACTTCAATAATTCGCTGGTTGTTGTGTCACTTTTTCTCGTTCTCATTGCTCGAGGAAGCTGTGTCAAGTTTCTAATTAAGGTGACTCTTTGCAAAAGGGTTAAAAACCCTGACATCAAAAAATGCACGTTGCCCCCTTTGCCAAAAACCGCACATGCTGACATCCAAGTGAGCCTCATCAGAGGAGTTGGCACTGCTGATTAAAACTTGTCATGTCAAAGGCTGAAGGTGTGGCTCGACCTCAACATCATGACATACATCCTTGAAAAGGGATGTGAACAGGTCTTGCACGTCATCATGCCTCCTATGGACAGATCCGCCTTTCATACATGACATTGCATGATCAACATCTAATCTCTTGTCACAAGGACATGTAGATGGAAGGATGTACTTTGGTGTCCAGTGGTACCTCGTAGAATTCCCTTTTGTTCAGGTGGAAGTTTTCTGACTTTAATGGCAATGTGGTTAACCAACTCGAGGCACCTCTCATCTTTGCCAGGTCATTTGCTGTCAGTTGTTCTGGGCTCATCTTGTAGGTTTTTGACTGTCATTGTTTAAGGCTCTTCTCGCTCTGTACCAGTGACAAAAAATCTCTTTTTCTATAGTTAAGGCCCATTAAGAAAATTCACGTGGGTCAAACCTAAATAAATGCAAATGAGTGAGAACAATGGATTGTCCTTGTTAGCATAATTTTAAATTTTGCACATTTTAAGTTTGACATTACAATGACAAATGCAATTATGCCCGTGCAGACCTCCCCTTTCCAATAGCAAGCAAGGAAATAGGAGACTCTGCATGCAGACTACTTGACTGATTAACTTTACCCTTCAAATGTTATATTTCAGGTGATTTGTCAGATTCATGCTGTTGGACGAAGGGTGAGCGCTATATGTTTTACTTTACCTTTTTCTTATAAGGAACTTGCATTAATTTGCTTTTTCAGCCTTACTCAGAGTTCCCACAGACAGTGAAAGTTTTGAAAAATTGAGTGGAATGCATATAAAAGGCCATGGATAGTAAACACATGCATTGTTTATACCTAGTACTCAGCTTGAATTGTATTTGGATCTCAGGGATTAAAAAGAGGTTTAAAGATTGAAGTCTTCATAAGGGAAATTTAAATTAGACTATACCGGTGACCTCAGTAAACTATGTAGTTCCTGGAAAAAATAAGGAAAGATTTTGGGAGTGTAGTCTAGTATAGGGTGAACTAGGTCTGGTATAGGCTAAGGATTCCAGTGTCCTAGTGCCACATCCCCATCCAAACGTTCTCAAAGTAACCGCCCCCCCCCCCCTCCCCTAACCCTCCCCCAGCCTCAAGAAGTTGAACTTTGATACACTACACATAACACATGACACCTGAACACATGAGACACTGGGAATGATGTAGGGATATTTCCACCTTCCCTGGTTTTCTTTTGTCAGTGTTACATACATGTACTTGTAATAATTTGTAACAGCATTCATACTCACATTCATTCAATCATGTGTACTCATGGGCAGGCTGCCACAAAAGGTTTGTCAGTTCCTCCACTGGGACCAAAAGAAGCAACAGCAAATAAAAGGGAATTCACAGAGGAGCAACTCAAAGAGGGGCAACATATTATAGGCATTCAAATGGGAACCAACAAGTTAGCTTCACAAGCTGGTGATCACTTTGGCCGCCCAAGGCAGGTGGCTGGAGTAGATGCCTACAAATGAAGATCCGCGAAGGTCGTTGCCAATTGACAGCACATGACGATCAAAAACAATTATTATTTTTGGTTGGAATGATATTTTTTAATCATGTTTCATCACTAACAGTGAGTAGTTCCTAAGAATACATTTTGTAGTATAAGTGAAAATAAATTCAAACAAAATATGAAGCATAAACATTAGTTAATATCTACTAACTAGGTTAAAATAAACCTTGATTATAATTGTGAAAGGTTTTAATTAGGTCCTAGGTGGCAAACTTTTTCAAAGGCTCAGTGAGAGTTTTGCTAACATTATTAGTAGATCAGTTTGTGCCTGTACTGTTCAATGTTAAAAAAACCCTAGTGAACTTGAATACTTAAAAATAGTACAACCTTCAAAAGTGTCAGTGATAAGAGTTTTGTAGCCTGCGTGCAGGCGATAACTAAACTCTGATTAGAACTGTCTGCGAAGCAGCGCAGAGAGCCTTGTTCTGGACCCCCAACGGACTCAACAAATTACTGGAAGTGCGTTTCAAATTTCCCTTCAACCTGATTGGCGATCACGACAAACAAAACAAAGGCCTTTTTTAACTGGCCAATCGTGGCGCGTACTCAAATCTGGGTACACAGCTGGAAGTCCAGAACAAGGATTTCGGCGCTGTTTCGCAGACGGAGTTAACCAGAGTTTAATTTCCTCTGCGCACAGGCTAGAGTTTTGTTGCAATGATACTTTATTACTTCATTAGTTATTTAACAATTAGTCGCCGAAGGCAATGTGAATATACTATTCGCCGATATTCACGTCGCCTGAGGCGACTAATTGTTTTAGTATAATTACATTGATGATTATTTGAGAAAATGATATTATTGATCAATTTCCGACTCTGAAACATCAAAAAATCTCACTGCCATTTTGAAAACTGCTAGCCCTCAATGTTATAATCACTGCGCGGTGATTATAGCGGGATAAAGCGAAGCTCCTAGCCAATCATACTTAAATGTTATAATGTTGTTAATGTTGACAATTGACAATTGTTATAGGCGTGAGTGAAAATACATTATATTTTCATGACAAAAACTGATCTTTTGTAGCAAATTTATTCTGAATTTTATACATTGTATTTGTTAGTGATGCTTTTGAATTGTTGTTCAGAGCATGTTATTTTGTTAGTTTTTGCAGGAAGGCAAATTAATTGGCTATGTTTTTAATGCAAAGATTGGACACCAATGCATGCCACTTTTTTATTAATTTTTTTCACATAATTTTAAAACGTTGTTACTAGTAGTTATCTTCAAACTTGCATTTAATCAGTACAATAAAGCGGGACATATATATACTAATGTATTTTGTTGTTTGATCATTGTTTCTAAAATAAGAAAAGCAATGAAAAGCGTGGAGGGTTTTGTTTAAGCTTGAGTTTGAAAAGTACATGCATGTGTTTGATGTGTTAAAGATACATTAAGTCGCTCCAAGTTTTACATGACCTAAAAAATGATAAATAATCAAATTTTCATCGTACACCAAGCTTAAGTTTTGCATCTGCTTATCCTGACCATTGTGGTATGCTCATCCTCATTACGTCACGGCAGGATCAACACTGATGACTCAGTCATTTTAAGGTAAGTCATTCTGTTCATTTCATTTCACTCACTGGCAGGTATTTCTGCCAAATAACATACCCAACTAGAAATAGCACACTCTAGTTTAAGGATTTTATTACATACCAAACTATGGCTTAATATTGTAATGACGTATCTTACACATTCAATTTCTGATGTTTTGAAACTATTCAGTTTGAAAAGAGTCACATATATTGATGTTTTATAAATATCACAGTGTTAACAACTTGGCTTCCATGATTTGGTGGAACCATCAGTAGCTGTGCTCTTAAGTAACGCAAGCCTTTCAAGAGGCTTGTATCAACTATGAAATCTTTAGACAGGCCAAAAGTGTATAGAGCAGAAGCTTCAAAATGTTGAAATAAATTAGGGTTATATTTGGAGGGGGCTTACAGTTGAATTGATTTTTTGTTTGCAAGTAGATGTAGCCTCCCACACTAAAATTTTTAGGGGAGCTCGTATTTTGCCCCTCCCCACAAATGCCTGCTCAACCACCTTCCAAATTCTGGAAGGTTGGCCATGACTGCAGGGTAACCCAATAATTACTGGATCTACATGAAACACTGGGAAAGCTTTAATAAATTTTAGACTCAGAGTGGTAAAAGTATGATTTATAAAGTCAGAGTTTAGAATACTCTGTGCACTGCATAACTTTAGCAAAGGAGAGAAAAGAAGGAAAAGGTAACTCTAGTATCTCTAGGGTCATGTTTTTACACTACCACGAGCTTATGAGTTGTGTTTAGCCTGTCAACACGTTATCTCAAAACTGTTGATTGGTCACTTGCCATGTGAATAAAACAATGGGAAAGGAATGTTGTTGGTTGAGCAAGCGTTTGTGGAGAGGGACGAAATACAAGCTCCACTAAAAATGCGTGCGTGGAAGGCTAAGATAGATGCCCAGGCCTATAACCAGTGGTGCTTATGCTGTGTAGGGGAGCTTATTAGCAGCAGTTTATGGTAATTATGTAGTTTAGATTTTCATTTTAAATTGATTGTAACTCTTTTTTTTCAGGCTGGTGCCAAGGGTCCTTGGGTCCCTTGTCTTGGACCCAAGGAAGCTGATGCTAACAAGCATGAATTTTCTGACCAACAACTCAAGGAGGGTCAAAGCCTGCAGATGGGAAGCAATAAAGGAGCGTTGCAGTCTGGAGATCATTTTGGTCATCCTAGGCAAATTGCTGGTGATAAAGCTTACAGCTAAGAGTAACATTCATAGATTGATGATTATGGAAACAATCTTTGACTTTCATGAACATTCAAAAATCATGGACATGGTTGATTTTTTTCTGACTGACTGTGAGTTATGCATAATGATCTGACTAATTTGATCACAAAGGTCCAGAATAGGATTCATAAAGCTAGGACATAGTTAAGTGTTCAAGATAATATTAAACTTGGAAATTATTCAGAGCAATGATTTAATTTTTTATAAAGTAGTGAATGTATAATGTGACTTGTGCAGTGTGTGAATTAAATAAATTTGCCGCATCCAAAATTGACTCTTATCTGTTATTACTTTGGTGCAAATGTAGGAAACAAGCATTTTTCTTATGTAACAAGCAGTGAACGTAAGGGACATCAGGAACTGTTTAAGTCCTCCGGGGTGGCGGTGTGCAGTAGGATTGGTAAAATCATTTTCTTCTTAATTAATTCTTATACACCCTCTGTACAGAGGAAAAGACCCCTAAAGTAAAAAAAAAAATAAAGTGAAACAAAGATATTTATTAATTTTTTGCTGCCTTTTTGATTGACCTACATAACGAAAAAATAAAGTATACAGGGTAAAAAAGAAAGAAGATGAAACAAAACACTCGCACCCCACCCACCTCGAGGACGTAATAAACGAAGTCCCTTCCCTCTTGTTTACTGCTTTCTCCGTTTTGTGTGAGGAGCGTTGCGTGACGACACAGAGAAAAGAACAACCATATTTCTCTAGATGAAAATCTACAATACGTTTTACTTTGTAGATATAGTAGTTCATCATATCGGGCTTATACCAGTTCGAAAATGTGATCAGAAAATTAAAATAGGCTAACTACACCTCGCAGATACATGTTTTTGTGATGTACGTGATAATGAATGATATCCTCCCACGTATAAATCTCAACCACTGTGAAAGCCCGCGTCGATTAGAAATATGACAAGACTTGTGTACGCCAGGAAAGAAAGGCGATATTTCAAATTCTTTCCCAAACCTGTCCACGGAAATACGTGAATGAAAAAACGAAAATCTGGGCAGAAACTGAGGCGTGACTGATGACGTAACGAATGTCACTAGGCAATCAATTTTCATTCCTGGCAAAGCTTCGGCAAAGCTATATAAAACGCCGTACATGCAAAGTGACTGGTTGTGTTTGTCTAATCACAAGTCAACGTCCTCCTTCTAGTGCTATCAGTTATTCGTGAGAAAAAGCTACAAAATGGCTGCCCGACCCAAAGGTTTTGGACTTTCCGCTGAGCTGCAAAGAAAGGTACGATGATAGGCAAATTGTTGATTTTCGTGTTTGATTGTTGTGTCTCCGCGAGCGAATTGCGAATTGCCATTTGCGTGCGGTCGATTTTCTGCAAATGATAACTTTGTATCGGGCAAAACGGGGCAAGTTATTACCTTGAAACTTTTTTACATGGATTTTGCATTTTCACGTTTCGTTAATGATTCTCTAGACCGCGTAGATCATCTTGCCCGTCTCAAAATTGTAAGTCTTCTAAGTTCTGGGCTAGTGGTTTTTGTTTTTGGAGGGCGCGGTTGTGGGGACCGCATGCAACGATTACAGTTATGCCGTCTAGTGATCTATATTGCCATTAACGTTGGTTAATATAAAACCTTGATTACAGTGGGTTCTTTACAAGTCTTTTATGAAGACAAAATATGAATAACGAGGAGAATGTTGGAGAGAAAGTAATCTAAGAGTCTACATATGGAATGCGAATGTTTAGACAAATAAAGCTCCGAACTTGTGATCCAAGCATGATTAAATACGGCACTTTGTTTTGCAGTTGACTTTTTGTAAGTGTTAAATATTTCGCTCAAGTACTTGTAGCTCTTCGAAATTGTCTTAATCTGGTTTACATCTATTTTCATATTTTGAGACCATTGTTGATTTTTGATCAGAAAAGGATGCATCCCTGCAATCAACAATGTATCTCTTTATGTTAATTTTTTATTTATCATTTTCTTTATCAAAGTTGTGTTTATAAGGCGCTTCAGGGTAATTGGCAGTAAAGAAACGGACCAATTATTCTTGGAGAGTTGTTTTCAAACTGTCATTTATCGTATAAGGGGCCTCTTTCGCTAGAATTGAGGCTGCGAATACTATCGATACAGACAGACATAACGCAGACGTTTTTCTTGGCAAATGGATGCGTCTCTTGAATTCCACCGCATCGAATATTTCACACCACATGTACATGTCACGCATTGTTTTATTTGCCCCTTTGGTGTTTTATAAATATGGTGCCTAAAATTCCTCTAGAAATTTGTAGTATTTATATTATTCCTCTAATCTCTTTCATAAAAAAAGAAATAAATTCAACGAATTCGAACTAGCGAATTATGTGCTCTGGGGAAGTTGAATGTTTCTCAAGCATCAGTTTTCCGGTTTTATCCCATGCTATAAATACCAGTCGGCGTAGAATTTTCTAGACGACAATTTTTGGTTTCTATGATGTTCGCTCCCATATGCTTTTCCTTAGATGGCAGTGTTTTCTGACAGAGAAAATCCGGAGTTATAGAATATGCATGGTACTTGTACCCCA
Organism: Porites divaricata; assembly: GCA_038088405.1. Classification (NCBI taxonomy): domain Eukaryota; kingdom Metazoa; phylum Cnidaria; class Anthozoa; order Scleractinia; family Poritidae; genus Porites; species Porites divaricata. The sequence continues at coordinate 11,354,901 of JBBMOI010000013.1, forward strand.
TGCTATAAATACCAGTCGGCGTAGAATTTTCTAGACGACAATTTTTGGTTTCTATGATGTTCACTCCCATATGCTTTTCCTTAGATGGCAGTGTTTTCTGACATAGAAAATCCGGAGTTATAGAATATGCATGGTACTTGTGGATGGTTAAGATGTTTTAGAAAGTTAGATTTTTTTATGCTTCAAATTTTTAAAATACTTTATCTTTAAAATTCCTATGAACAGAATTCAAAAGAAAATGTTAAACTTTTTTGTCTTGATAAATCCTTAATAAAATCGAAGTAATCCAATTATTGTAAAAATTGTGAGAAGAAAGGCAAGGTAATAATTGTTGTTTCTTGATTGTGTGATAAATTATTGGATAAGAGAAGGTAAAGGAGGTTATATGTCATGAAATTTGTCAATACTCAAATGGTGGATCTGCCACCAACTGTGTGAAACAAAAATAACGGCTCAAAACATTTAAAGAAGGTATAAATAACACAGCAAATACAAAAGGAGGCATGGATGGACATTTGAAGAAGATTGAAACGGATTGCAATTGTGATTTTGTAAAGTTCTAATTTGTTTTTAACGTTTGATTCCTTGCGAAGTGCTCTTGCTAAAGCAAATTTATGATTTTGTTAGAATTTGCAATGTGTGTGACTCGTTATGATCCCAAGCCAAGGGTGATCGTCTCTTTGCTGTAAGTCTATCAAGATTGGTGGTTGGTGTCCACCTTGACATCATCCAGAGTGACATCAAGGTGCACGTGCATTGTGGGTTTCCAGGCAACTGATTTTGCAGCCTCGCAAGTGAATCTGATGAGACTTCCTTTTTATCTATCAGGGTTTTTTTAGTGGCTGTTTTAGGAGTTGACAAGTGCTTTTTGCAATGAATTTCAAAGCCAAAGTACTTTTAAGAAAAACAGAAGCAATTTGGATCATTAGCCTTAAGATATGAGCAAAAATCGAGGAAGCAAAACACATGTTTTGCATCCCACTTCGCAGACAAGTGTATGCTGTATCAGCTTAGTTGGGCATCTGTTCTTTAAATGCAATGAAATGCAATTAAGGTTTTTACTGTCAGTGTGTTATGACCCAGATGTGTATATAGTGCCTATGATTGGTTGAAGGAAATTTCCTTGCAGCACAACCAATCTGAGGTACCCAGATCTGGATTTTGACACATGTCATCAGTATGCATGGAATTTTTTTGCAAAAAGTTCCTCTGACATCATTTTGCAGGGAAGCTAGTAATGACGTCACAAAATCATGCCAGCTGTTTTCTTAGGCCACTCGTATCCAGATACAAGTACTTCAATAAAAAAATTATTAGTCAGGCCTCAGTTGTTTGAAAGGTGGATTGTGCAACAGGGGTCTTTTCTGCATGAGCATGCACGACCGCTGAACAAGCGATGTCCGTGGAGGCTCACCACAGGGTCTGCCTTCATCAAAATGGCGCATCTCAAAGCTATCGTCACGATTATTTTTCTCGTTGGTCTTGGCGAATGTGCTCGTGATTTAACAAAATGTGTAGTTTGCAAAAAACCTGTAACATGGTCTTAACAAAAGCGAAGTAGATCGGCTTTAACATACACGAGCTACCATCAAATTTCACCTCCCCACTTGACCTGGACAACATTGTGTGTATATGTAGTGCCTGTAGGATTGCGCTAACCTCATCAAAGTCTAAACAAAGTGCTGAAACGTTTGTTGATCCAAGTAAACACTTTCAATTTTCTTCGTTTTGAAATGAGAAAGGAACAGAAATATTCAAAAAAAAAAAACCAGCAAATTTCAGCGAGCAGGCTCAAAATGCACAAAAGCCGGTGTTGAGTTCAGCAGTGAATTAATATAGGTTCTACAATTTTCCCAGCACTTAAAAGCTACAAAATTAACAGCACACAAGACGTAGATTAGTCACCTGGTGAGATGTTAGTGGTAGTCACTCTGTATGTCTCGAAAAATAACAAAAATGAATATCAATGAGACACAGTCAAAACTGTATTCAATAGGACCGAAATTAAAGTAGAATCTTGTGACCGATTTCGATGAAACAAACGGTTAGGTTTCCCCAGAAGTACAGTAAACGTGATGCTGACCAAAAGTTAAAAATTTTTACAGCACTTAAGTTCTGGCGAAATGAATATTCCTGTTAATAATGCGTTACAACGTTAGTCCACGCAAAAACAAGACGTTCTACAATTTTCCGATAAACAAACTTTGTATCGCTAAAATACTTAAGGGAACAACTTTCTATTCCAACTGATAACGGCGTGGTAGTCGCCCGCTGATCGGTATTAATCCACTCCCGAAATATAGCTAAATCAGCTATGAACAAATTATTGACAGAAATTCCCTACGGTATCGAGAAACTAATTTACATCCAATTTATAAACAAACACTAAATAAAGAACATTTTGCTCAATAACTACGCATCAGTAATGCATTTTATGCCAAACTTTGCGGTTCTTGAACGGGAATCAAGACACGAGTCGAGCGCCAAACAATAACAAGCAGCCATGTTCGTGTCAGACATCCTTGAGAAACTTGCTCTTTCACCTCGTTCAGTGCATCAGTCTCCACTTTAAATCACCAGATCTTTACTTATCTTGTACAACGAAGCTCTTTCCTAAGTTCCTGCTACCATTTCAAAGTCAAGCAAGCTTTCAAAGTGAACAATTTGGTTCCTACGACTATGCACCACTGTCGCTGTCACTGGTCGCGTGCTCTTTGTCAAGTCTGCGGTCGCGCATGCTCATGTAAAAAAGACCCCTGTTGGATTGTGCTATCCACTGGATAAAAATCTACCCAGTGGATAATACAATAATAAAAAAAATATTATTGGTTTTCGTAATACCTATCCTCTGGATAGTGATTTATCTGGTGGATAGCACTATCTAACTTTTGAACAACCAGGGTCAGATCTAGAAGTCGTAACAAAAATTATCACTTAGTTGTGGTGGATGATTATACTTTTCTGGGAAACTGCTCAGCTACCCCTCCCCTAAGTCAACATTTTACCCTAAGTGAATAGTAAGTGTTAATGTTGGCTTATGGGAGGGGTAGGTGGGCAGTTTCCCAGAAATGTCTTATGATCCGTTGTGACTCACTTTCCCACCTATCAGTGCCTGGGTATCAAGCAAACCCCTCAATCTTGTGTTGATATACAGTTGAAGCAGGTGTCCATAGAGTCAGAAAACATGTCCACAATTGAACCTCATGGCTGCTTTTCCTGCGCTTTTCAAAAACACACGAACTCTGAAGTTCAAAAGCTGCCTTCACAGTGGTGTTTTCTGTTAGATGCAGTGGGGAGAAGTTGATAAAACATCAGGCAAATTCATCATTCATCTTGAATATTATTGTGTGCTGTTTGCAATTCTCATGACCGCTCTGTTTTACAGAGCATTGCATGATATTACAGGGAGAAATTTGATGCTGATCACTCAGTTAGTGTCCAACATCACAGGTGTATAGGTCTGACTAATACATGTAGAACTGCATAAACCATTTACAACCTGTAGTTAATCACTTCTCTGTTGATTTAATAAAAATAACAAAAATACAGAAAGATGCCAAATATGACCCCGATTTGGAGGTGCAAATCAGAGATTGGATCAATCAAGTTCTTGGAGGACAAGTTCTTAATCCCTCTGCTGATCAGAAAGACTTCCACGAATCCCTGAAGAGTGGAGAAGTCCTTGTTGAGTAAGTGCTGGGAAATATTAAAGTTGTTATTATTTATTGCTGCCTTCGTATTTAATCTATAATGTTTTAAAAATGCCTGCATTTACTTCTGATCAATTGTTTTTGAGCCAGCTATTGAAAAACCAACGAGTTCTTAAGAACTCCTACTTAGTGTCCCATGGGTAAACAATTTGATTACAAGTTGTGAATTGCTATTATCATTTAATTTTATTAATTCAATAATTATTGAATTAATAAAATTATATGATAAGTGACCCAATGAAATTATTTCATTGGGTCACTCTTTACCAGGAGCATTTAATAACCCTGAAGCATCTAAATTCTCCTTATTTGTTTAGAACCATGCTGAGATTTTTTAGCTGTCCGATAGGAAGCACAGATTTTTTTTTCACTTATAGGGAATCAGAGGAATGAAGGCATTCCTGTCTAAAACATTGTTAATGACGCATTCCTCCGGTCCTTAGTTAATAGTTCTCCTAGTACATTCATAACAGCACGTGTAAGTGGAGCCTGATAACTAAGAAAATATGGTAATCTGTCCATACAAGAAATTTTAGTAATCACGTGACCGTACCTACATCTGCCCGACCAACTGTTCGGCTACACCACAGGGAAGCCAATGTTGAATTTGTCAATTTTTCTCGCAAGTGTGGGACCCTGCAATCTGATATTGCGCGTTCACTTGTGGTCATTTGACAGCTGTCAGAACAGGGTATCTGCTGACCAGTATCACATTACCTTATTGTGGGATCAGGTGCCGACCCATTGAGGTTCAAGTCTTATTGAAGTTCTCCGCTGTCAAGTTACTAGTTTTTGATTGATTGCAGGCTCAACTTCTAAGTGGATGTCTATTAACGGGAGCTTCGCCTTCTTTTTTTGGCTAAATTTATAATTATATGATACATGTAATGATTAAATGGTCAAAAACATTTACATCAACAAGAAGTGGTGCTGATGGGTCAGTAATTCCATATTAGGAAGTAAATTTTGATTGGTTCTCGAAAGAACCTCTGCATTGGTACAGAGAGCTATATGCTTCAGGGTTATTGCTTCAATCTGCCTTTATTCAGTGATTTATTTCTCTTCACAATAGGTGATAATTTCCAGAAAATATCCATTCCTACCACAGAAGGCATCTGTCTTCATCTTTACCTTCACCTTTACAAAAGCATCTCCCCTTGCTCTCTGAGATTCTGAAATGCTTAAATAATCACCGTGCCCTCAGAATTGCAACTGTTCTTAGTGAAAACTAAAAAATAATACAAAATTGACATTGTCCATATTTCCAATCGGTAGCATTGAGAACAGCCCAGGATTCCATTCCCAATACTTTCAAATTGTTTGCAAACCGAGAGAGTATAATATCTATTTGGATATTGTAAGTTGTCAGTCTAACATATCATGCAATATGTTAACATTTAGCCTTGCTGGTGCTTTGTTCACCCCAGACATACGATCACGGCTTAATTTGCCAAACTGTAATTTTTTTCTGGAAGTCAAGACCCTTGAAACCCCCTCCCCTTTGTAATTTCTGAGATGCCTTCCATGGTATGAGTATGGATATCTTATGGAACTACACGTTCTTTCATCCAACCATCCATCAATTCTTCTATTCATTAAGATTTGGACTTAAAGTCTATTTATGTCCTCTGGTGAGTTTTTTTACCGCATAAAAATTTGTTTGGGCAATTCATTTTAAAAGAGAATCTATTGAATACCTCCACCCTTAGGTTCATCTTTAGTTGAGTACAAATGTAAGATAACTAGTTTAATAGGTAATGATTTGGATCAAATTTGAAGTTTCAAATGTTGGTTTTTGACAAGAGGGAGAAAGTGGACTGCCTGGAGAAAAAGCTCTTATTAGAGCAAGAGCATGCAATAACCAATAACAAACTCAACCCATGTCACAGTAGCATCAACGCCAGGACTTGAACTACTTTGGTAGGAGGTACTTGAAATCAGTTATATATCACCGACCATGCTGAGAGTGTTTCTTCAACATCAGTGCAATATAGTTAAAATAATAAAAATAAATAAAACCCTTCCCTAATCGACCTGCCTATTTCTCTTTACCTTAGTCTAGCTAATGCTCTTGGTGGGAAGTACAAGAAGAACTCCAGCAAGATGGCTTTTAAAATGGTTAGTACTTGTTGCTAATATTGCCGTGAATCCCAGATTTGTCAGTGGTATCCATTTATGATCGGCTTGTAAAGAAATTCTGTTCTCAACCCTTTAAGCCCCAATATTCACCTACAGATTCTCCAAACTAATCTTTAAACATTTCCTCAAAATAATTACCGTAAATCCTCTACTAAGCCCCCCTTTTCAGGGAAAGAGAGTTAATAATCCCCCCTCTTTATTAAGCCCCCCCCCCTCCCCTCCCTTAATTATTCTTCACTAATAAATGATAGACTTTATTAAGTAATCACTATTGAAAACTTTGTGTGGACTGATCTGGAATGGTTTATTTACCAATTGGAAGTTTGGATTTGATTCTGATCCTCGGCTGCATGACCTCCATCCTTCTTGTACGTGAGCTTTCCACTTTGTATTCTACCATTGTCTTTTCTAAACTAAATAAGCCCTCCCTCAAATGAGCTTGAAATAAATATGCACCCCCGGAGGGGGGGGGGGGGGGGGCTTAATAGAGGATTTACAGTAGTTGAGAAAATTTGATTAAAGATCAAAGCATTTTTTCTGTGATGATCAGCTTATTAATTCTCCTAACCCTTTCATTAAGGGTAATTTGACTAACACACAAGTAAAGTGTTTTTTGGGCGAGATCATAGTACATACTTAAGCAAATTGAAAATTCCTAATAAATTTATATGGACCAAAAGTGAAATCTGCATTGTGAGATGTCTCCTGACACAGCACATTCTTCGCATAAGCTCTTTCAACTTGCAGTTGTCTTTTCAGTATCTGGTCATTGTTAAATTATTTGCTCCTTTCTTGAATGTTGTAGATGGAGAACATTGGATTCTTTCTGGACTTCTGTGATAAAATAGGAGTACCTAAAACCGACATCTTTCAGACCGTTGACTTGTATGAATGCCAGAATATACCAGGGGTAAGTGGTGACTTTTGTTGGAGGGTAGGGTGTGTGATATCTTTGCCCCTGGATTGACCAAAGCTCAAAGAAGAGATTTACATAAATGAGAAGGGTTCAATTCATACTCCTTTTTCAATATTTTGCCAAAAAAGAAAATCCTTTATTGCCTCTAACTGGTCTAAGTGAGATCACCATTCAGTTTCTCCTCTTAATTACACTTCTTAATCAGAGATAAAGGTCATCAGAAGAAAAGAAATAATCAGCAAGATCAAAATCTTGATAATGGTGAAACAAATTTTTCTTATTGATATATGGAAAACATTGAGAGGAAGGGTTCATGAGTCCATGTACAGTGTAAATTTGGTTGTATCAGTGGTGTGGGGACATGTTACGGTCAACTTCTGCGGACGCTCTCGGAACCGCGGTTTAGTGTCCCTGATAGGGGGGGGGGGGTGGGTGGGTGGGGGGGTCTGTTTATATGAGGTGAGCTAGCCCATTAGCGAGGGTCCCTAATAGCGTTCTTCAATCCCGTATTCCCGACCCAAAATTTTCGGGCAACCCTGTAATCTCGATGTTTATTTTTGGTATCCCACCACCAAAAGTCATTAGCCGGGCTAGCTCGGCCCATGCCTTGTATTCTCGTAAAATTTTCGTTGAGTTTATGTGAGGAGGCGGGCTGGCAGGCTTGCCCAGATCTCGGCTTGTGCAACCGGGATCTTGACAAACTGGGCCAGCTCGCCTCCTCATAAACAATTATAATTTGATGTAATTCTGTCTAAAATGTTTAAAGGTGCTGATTGATGGCCGTTATAACGAGAGTTAGAACAATAAAATTGTGCTGTTGGGACCGAGGAAAGTGTTCGTAAGTCCGTTTATATAGCGAGAGTCCGCTGTAATAGCGAGAGGTTGTTTCAGTAAAACGTCTCTAGTTTTTGCTGATGGGGATTTAGCTGCTGTCTGTATTAGTAGGGCGAGGCGTCGGCGAAGCGAGAGTTATACTGTACTCAGCTGTACTTGGTAGCCTTTTCTGATCTGTAAAGAAATGAATTCTTCAATACGGACTATCAGTCTTATATTTTTCCTCCTCCTCCTAACCATATAAAAACGAGTCTGATGCCAGCAAGAATCAGTTTAATAATGCGTGATTTTTTGTTTCATTAGGTTATTAGTGGTTTGCTTGCTTTTGCCCGAAAGGTAAGCCCAAATAGTGGCTCTTGCAATTTTCAAGTTGAATGTTATGGAATTTCATTGCAATTATTGAGAAAAACTGAATTTAATGTATGCCCAAGTTACTATACGTTTCAGGGCTCAAAATAATTTTCGGGTGATAGCCAGACACGATGACCGGCCAAAGAAATTTTTGCTCGGTTGTCTCGTTTTTGCCCGGCAAAATATTGGATAAAAGTTAACTTATCCTTGTTTAATTTTCTATTTGTGAAAGATTGTATTTTACAAAAAGACCAAATCTAAGATTTACAGATGAGTATTTAGCTGGTTCAAGAATGAAAGTGTGCATGACCGGTCAACATGACCGGCGAGTGAAGTTTGTGGCCGGTAAAGTTGCCATTCAGGCCGGACATTGTCCGTTGACCGCAAATGTTCAAAATAGGTGACAAAAGGCGAAAGGATGGATGCTGTCATATTGCATCAACGGTGATTCATTATTTTAATTTATACGGTGATTGTACAGCCTTTGAAATCTGTTTCTCTCTCCGATAGTGCGGTGCAATCGGTAAACCAGTACCCCAACTGGGTCCTAAAGAAGCCACAGAAAATAAACGGGAATTCACAGAGGAGCAACTCAAAGAGGGAAAGAATATCATAGGCCTTCAGATGGGAACCAACAAGTTAGCTTCACAAGCTGGTGATCACTTTGGCCGCCCAAGGCAGGTGGCTGGAGTAGATGCGTACAAATAAACTCTGAAACGAGATGAAACCTTTCCTAGTCGAAAGAGGAGATGTCATCGTCAACATATCTTTAGCGATAGCGGGGCTTATCTTGAAACATGTAGCTAGAAATTTGAAAATATCATTTGTAAGTGCAATAACGTCGATTTGTATCTTTTTAATTTAATAATACACAGTTTGGTGGTCGTAATAGGGGTAGTTTTCTACAGCAATAAACGCCCTTGTCTGGTACTAAAGGTTTGTTTGATGTGTGGATCATTTTCCCTTACCATTATGGACAGTTTCGGCTGGCTTTCTGGTTTAATTTTTGCCTTTAGTAGAAGGGGGGTGAATGGAAAATTAAAGAAATTAGGTAGAAAAGGATTATCTACACATAAACCAGATAGTCCTCGTCGATTCTTAGTGCTTTGCCTCGCAATTAAAGTGGACACGAAGTTAGTGAGGGCAAAAATAGGAGAAAAAATTTTCCCTTTACCGATGTTTTCTTCTCGTTGCTCGAAGCTTCGCCGCTCGTGGCTTCGGCTTTCGGCCAAAGACGTGTCGGCCCCTGAGGAATCTCGCCGCACGCGAGAAAAAACCTCTTGTAATCAGTTTATCTGCGTTAGTTCCCATCATACCCTACTCACGCTTTTTGCTCGTATCCAGTACCCCGCTTTCAAAGTCCCTGTTGACTGGGTTAGGCAGCCCAGGGACACCCATCCTCGGGGACCCAAAGCCAGCTTATCGGGACTATCTGATTTTCATGGGTGATTTTTTCCAGTTTCCATTTCTTATGCACTGATATGCGACTTTCTCTTTGCTGCGACGTTCTGTACATATTTGGTAAAACTTCACCTGTGTAAATCTGGTAATCCTTACCAGCTGCCCTTGGATCTCCGAGGATAAAACCTGATGGTGGACTGTTTGGTGTTCCTCTGTTAATTACTCATGTTAATCTTAATCCCTCTTTCCTTAATTTTAATCAAGCCCCACCCCCAATTTTTCCTCATTAAAAAGATTCTAAATTTAAGAAAGAAATTCTCAAACATCTATCGTGCCAAAGACTCGCATGAAATCTCGAGGTAACCTCAAATGACCCGCCGAGTGTCGGTCGGAGACTCCGATCCAGCCACTGAACTTCAGCGAGATCGGCCATGGCGCGCTCATTTGCCCGTCGAAGTTTGTTCGTCGTGCATGCGCACTGTAAGGTGGGGTGGGTGGGGAAGTGGTTCGCACTACAATTGACTCGGCGCCGACTTGTCTCCGCCAGTCGAGGGCGCTCTAAAATGAAAAGCCTCTGGCACCCAGGACCCCACCCAGGGTATGGGCACATGACGCTGCGCTTGCTCCTTCCCATCACGCCCTGCAGAGGTTCAATGAGAGACGACTGGGGACGATTCATAGTCGACCGCTCTCATTCAAAGTTTGGCGCAAGGCAGCCTGCGTGCAGACATCCACTATTTTTCCCTTTGTGAAATGGGAGACGTCTGCCCTCAGGCTAGTTACAGGGAGTTATTATGCTTGCCGGGTTTTCACTGCTGTAGTGACGCTGTTTCCCGAAGTACTATTATAATAACAAGTTTCTTCGTGCTTTGACTATTTAATTTTCTTTTATACTGATCTTCTCGGTCCTTTGTTCTTAGTATGCCGACGATTTCTTTTGTCGTTTGTATACACTAGCTCTTTTTTGTCTGTCACAATTTTTTTCCATTTCCTTCGTTTCTCAAAACCTTTTATAAGTCAATCCAGTTTTAAATTCGTTTTGTAAGGATTTCATGTATTCGTCTCGTCAACTGCAAGTTTTCTTCATCTTTTAAGTGCTTGGGGTCGATTCTGTCGAGAAGCGCATCTATCCAGCGGCGGGCGTTTTGTTCGAGTTTAGCTTCACTTTCCCCCTGAAAAAAGGATCGATAAAAGAATTTTACAAAGTTCTTCAATCATCTATTTCGTCACTAACCAGTGACGTTGCGGCTGCAACATTCGTTATTGCACGGATAGCCGACGGATTTGCTACAATGAACTACTCTCCATTTTTATTTTGAAGTATCAAAAATAATAGATTTCCTCTCATTCAACGCCGGGGCCAACATCCTGCGTCCGGGTAAAAAAACTAAAACTTCATCCATTAGGCTCGATTCAAACGTCGTGCTACTGCCGTGCCGAACTAAATTGATCGACTGGGGAATTAAATTCGACTTTAGCACGGCAGTAGCGCGACGTCTGAAACCAAGTCGTGCTACTTCCGTGTAGCACTGCAAGCTTTGCCGTGCTACACGGCAGTAGTACGACGTTTGAAACAGCCATGAACTTGCTCAAACAAAAGCATAGATTGAAAACAAACAAACAAACAAGCAAAAAAATTCTGGTCCAGCAGGCGAAGTTTGTGCGAGTGCATACAGTACGAATTATGCACAGCATAGTTCCGTTAAATTTCCAAGGAGTTATAATAATCCTCTAGTGGGTTAATTTTTAAAAGTCACCCCAGATTTGGAGTCAATATTGAGGAGTAAAAGCAACCCCCAGAAAAGGGGCTATCCTGTACGTAAAATTTTTACTCCATTTAATGGAGTTATAATATAACTCCATGAAAATTACTGTGTGGCGATACCTTGGGCGCGTGTTTATGAAGCGAGCTTTCCACAACCAATAAGCCAGTTATTAAGAGAACTGCAATGGTGTACTTTACAACCTGCAACACAAAGAACCGCCCCTGAAGTCAGGTTATACAATTGCAACAAGTTAGTTAACGTCCTTAGCCTGTTCATGGTATTCGACAGGATGAAGTTAACTCGAAAGTTTGATTTTTCCCGGCCCAACCTTTCTGTTTTCTGGCTCTTCCTTCCAAGAGCCTGTGGGATGGTTTAGATCGTCCTGCTTCAGCGACTATAGGTTATTGCATCTCACCACCCGTTTGTTTAACAATGCATGATATTGGTTGAATAGATAAGAAACTGCGGATTTTGAAAGCTTAATCTTCAGCGTAGGAAATTAAAAATCAGTACCTTTCTTTGCGTCTCCATTAACACTAATTCTGTTATCTTTTTTTCTCTGAAGTTGTTTCTGGCGATTGAATTACGATTCCCCGGTTTCTCACCACTCTAAGATGTCAAAGATACTACCGACAAGGCTTGTGGCAAACTCTTGGAGGTGTGGGGGGGGGGGGGGTACTCTGTACTTTTTTGAGGGGTGGTGAGCTCCTGAGTGTTTGTAATAGTCTGTTTATAAGCGCATTTCTGTAAAACATATTCCAAACTAGACAAAATTTTTCCTTATTTCCAAGACTCTCGAGTTTAAATTCCGGTTCATCACAGGACTGTGGTTTGTCGATTGCTCTCCAGATCTCTTTTAGAAAGGGATGAGTGCACCGGAAATCGCTCAATAGAGCAACAAGTCTAGTACAACGGAATTATGGATCATGGCAGGGCAAAGTTTCTCCAGCTAGCCAATGGCCAATACGTCGATAAGTTGATCAATAGTCTTCCAAAGGGCCAGAGCAGTGAAGTCAACACAGTAAACGGTAGTGCTCCGACAGAACTGCACGTCCACGGTCTATGTTCAAATTTCATTCCAGATTCTGGTCTGATCCTTCAGCAGACAAGTTCTAACTATCAAAACATTAATGAATCAGGGTATCAATAGTAATATAGATCCCAATATCTCAGATCTCTAATCCTTACTACTAATAGCTTTTAAACCCGGCACCCAGAAATAGGTACACACCTAGAGAAGAACAATGACGTTCTGGCATGTGATGAGATTTCCCCCTCCCCCAGCTCTTCGGTAACCCGAGTGAGCAAGCTTTGTACCAGATAGTTACCAGCAGTGGATGAACTAATGACGACTGGTTGTGAAACCCTAGTCCTCTTGTTTGTTAACTTGATGACACGAACGGCGACCAACCCAAACATCACTGAGATTTCGCTCTAGAAGCATGATTTACTTGACCCATGAAAAACGACCGTAAACTGTCGCTTATAAGCTCTGGGCTCGTACATCTTCGTTTTAGGAGGGCTTAAAAACGGTGGGGGGGGGGGGGGGGGGTGGGCTTATAACCGGATAGAAAAAGCCCCTCGAAACGAGCTGTAGCAGTACTTAACAAAATACGTCTTGCTTTAATTTTAATTTACTGGTTTTTAATTGAGCATCAAAATGTCATGATAAATCGATTTTGGAGGGGGCTTTTATCCGGGGGGACTTATAACCGGATGTGTTTTTTGTTTACAAGTGGATGGGCCTGCAACTGATACCTGTGGAGCAGAACGTTTTGTGAGTTTCCCCCGGCCCTGAGGCTGAGGTCTGCGACCCAGAACAAGCTTCCATGTTCTCTTTGATTCATGATAAGTAGTGTAATGATTAGCCTTTCTGGAACGTATTTGTTTACCTGAAGCTTTTTTTAGCCAAAAATTCGGTCATTAACTGCTTTCCATATAAGGACCAAAATTGTAACGCCAAAGTGAAATTTCTCTACCTGGCATAAATGTCAAAATTTTTTTCCTTGTAGAATTACAACATATCTATCAAAAATTGCTATAGCGTATATGGCTAGTGATTATCTACTAAAATAACAGGAGAACGGAGTTGCTTACAAACCGTTTTCACTGAACATGAGAAAACAGACTTTTCAGTTTCAGTTTTATGCTTGTGTATCTGAGCGTGGCGAAATGAACTTGATTTAATCTTTGACAATTTGCCCATTCTTTGCATTTCGATCTGTCTTTCTGTCTGCGTCGAATTCAAGTGAGAACCTGAATAAAACACTTGAAGGAAACCTACTACAGTTATACGAGAAACATGGCGGAAAATAAAGCCAGAGGGTATGGCTTATCTGCAGAAGTACAGCGAAGGGTAACGTTAAATCTAGAAAGCAATTTTTGTCCCATTTAATACGTAGAATTTGTAATTAATTTCCTAGAGATCATGCAGGTTAAGATTTACAGATTTCGAGAAAAACTTGCAACCGAACATTCTTGTAGTAACTGAATTTGTACAGTACAGATACAGTTTCAGTTTTGTCGCCATTTCAAGCTACCTTCAAAGAGAAAGCTATTTTTTTCGCGATTAAATGTCTGATGCACTCTCTATAAAGAATGTTCTCTTTTATGATCCCTTCATCGCCGTTGTTATCTTCACAGGCGTTGCAAACCTCACTGACAGTTAAATACTGATAATATTCACAGTAAATGTTTACAAAGATGAAGTCTAGTCTCTAAATGATTTTAAGAGAGAATGAGCTAGGTCTTGATGTCTTCATATTCAACTATCCCTATAATTCTTGCATGGGAGTTTCGAGGTGTGTCTGTCTTAAATAAAACATTGTTTTCATTCTTCGGATCGCGGTCTAACTTCGAAGTTTTCAGAACATTTCGCCAAAAACGGCTAAGCCTTCCTTCTGTGCATACAGGCACTGAGATCGATCTTCCAAAGAGATGTCCGTGCGCAGAGTTTAAGGATAACTACTCATTAAATTAAGGTGATCTCATTCGGGGTTGCGCAACAGCTGTTGGGTGTTAGTGAATTATATCTTCACAAATGAGGAAGTATACATTCGAGTATTCACCAAGCGTGTGGCTGCGAAATCGTTCTCTGCCTTTTCCAACTGAGTCAGTTGCTCGATATCAAGAGAAGTCCTTTAAAGTTCGAACTAGGATAAACATTTAACACAAAGGAAACAATAGGCTCTTGTGAAAATAATCGGCGTATTGTAAGCCAAACGGTATTAATTAACGTCAGGCAAAATGCAACAAGTACTGCCCACAGACGTGCCAGGGGAAATTATTGTTACTTGAATCGTTAAGAACTTTTACTGTCAAAAACTGTTGACAAAAAGCCCAAAGAAAGTCCAACTCAAGGAAATTTTTACATTCGCATATTTGATAAAAATGGAAACAATTACCTTGAAGTTTGTTTTGAAAACTTTCAAGGTCACCTACGGAGCAGGTCATGGGTAACCTTTTATTAAAAACGTAGACGTAGTAACTGCCTGTAAGTGAGCTATAATTGAGGAGCGACTTTCTTGCGAAAGCCCAACGCAAAACTGCAACGCGACAACCCGCTCAAACTGAAAGAAATGGTGTATAGGAAATATGGGAAATGAATAAATGGGCAATCTCGTCCCCAGGGTCTTCTCGTTTTCCAATATGCGGCCGCCATCAGTGGAGAACTAGAACACCCCTCGGACGAGGTTGCAAAAAGGTTAGGTGATCATGGTAAGAAAACAAAGTCACCGATAAACTGTCAAAGGGCATCAAAGCACAGGCTTGGTTGTCGAGGAGAACGAGAACAATCTTCAGCCATCAGTGACCGAATTGCTGGTTTTCAGTGTCACGCCATTCAAAATAGACCAAAATAAAAATCAAAACCGTTCAATAGATAAAGTCCAGAATCTGGGAAATGAAAGGAGGTACATATACAAAGGCCCTCGCCAAGATTCAGATCAGAGGAATATCTCGTATACGGGATATCTGAAGAAACGTTTTAGCCAAACTTATAGAGATTTGTATGAAGACGCCATGCTGGTGCTCACCTGGGTGAGCTCCAACATGGCGGACGGAAACCAACAGAAACATCTGTTACCGAGTTTTGCTACAAACGCGTGAATTTATTCTTCGAGAAACTCATAAACATTAAAGTAATACTTTTTCTAACACATGAACTGTTTAGATAGCAAAATTTCCTGAAATTGTTGGTTTCACATGACGTCACAAAAATTAAAGCTAAAAAACTATCGATCCTACTGAGATTTTACTTTCACGACGCATTAGAGCAGTTGAAAACTAATTTTCATACACGTTTTCGCTTCAAAAGGGTTCTTGGTTTTGTGATAGAGTACGCTTGAATTTCTAAGCTTTTGCGTGACGCGGCATTTACATGACGGCCAAGAGAGCTGTCATGTAGGTTAAAAAAATGACTTATTTCAGGAAATTTTGCTATCCAAACAGTTCATGTATTAGAAAAAGTGTTACTTTAATGTTTATGAGTTTCTCGAAGAATAAATTCACGCTTTTGTTGCAAAACTCGGTAACAGATGTTTCTGTTGGTTTCCGTCCGCCATGTTGGAGCTCATCCAGGTGAGCACCAGCATGGCGTCTCCATACAAATCTCTATAAGTTTGGGTAAAACATTTCTTCGGATATCTCGTATACGAAATATTCTTCTGACCCGAATCTTGGCGAGGGTCTTTTGTATATGAACCTCCTTCCATTTCCCAGATTCCGGTCTTAATCTAAAGAACGGTTTTGATTTTTATTTTGATCTACTTTGAATGGCGTGACACTAAAAACCAGCAATAAGTCATTTTTTTAACCTACATAACACCTCTCTTGGCCGTCATGTAAATCCTGCGTCACGCAAAAGCTTAGAACTTCAAGCGTACTCTATCACAAAACCAAGAACCCTTTTGAAGCAAAAATTTGTATGAAAATTAGTTTTCAGCTCCTCTAGTGCATCGTGAAAGTAAAATCTCGGTAGGATCTATAGTTTTTAAGTTTTAATTTTTGTGACGTCATGTGAAAACCAACAATAAGCTTCAGGGGTCAAAAAAGGATTAATTCCTGGGGATACTGCCATAAATGGGCTATATAGGTATGCGCCACTGTGAAGGTTATGGATTTCATTGCAGTTTACTCTGGGATTGGGGTATATAAATCAGAGAGTTTAGGTCTAGAATAGGGTATCATTTTCCAGGAAACTGATCAATTAGTTGAAGATTTTACTTTAGACTTGGGAATTGCCACTCAAAATATAAAAAAAAAATCAAATCGGTTTCCTTTTGGATGGACTGCGCTGATGACCCCAGTAGTTTCTGGAAAACAGCTACACTAGGATAGGGGGGATTTGGGGAGTTCAGTCTAGTATAGGGTAGCAAAATTCACTTGAACTAGCACTAGCTCTGGTATAGACTACGGGCTTCCAGGGTCCCAGTGGCACATCCCCACCCAAAAATTGCTTAAGTACCCCCGGGGATTAATTACATAGCAAAAACAAATTAAAATGTTTTCTTGCGGGACATCGGTCAGGATTGGCCAATCTCCCATTGACAAAACAGGATTCGATTCATCTTACTCGCTTGTGTGGAGCCAGCCTCATAATATATAATGTAATTAGCATATGAACTTGCTAATGGCGGAAGTCTGGTTGTTTCATTGGGGAAATGATATTGATTTGGGAAGTAAATAAATTAGCAATAGACAAGGTATACACGCCAGTTAGTCCCCTAATGGGCCCAAAGGCACCTTGTTGTGGTGGTGGACTATCCATCTATCTGTGGTGATATTTATCTACTAATTATTTACTTCACATTAACTACACCCAAAATCCAAGATTTTCCATTTTCCAAAATTTTAAATACCCCACCCCATTTGTATTAATTAAAACATTCGAAAAATCATCACAAAAGTTTCAAAAAATTATTGAACTTAAGGACTCCAAAGTAATTGAGTAATTTTGCGATTGAATGAATCTTGGCCCTAGATATTTAAGGAAAATGGCGGAACTAAACGAAACACAGTACTTTTGACCCATTTTTTCTTCACAAATGAGCGGAGTGCAGAGCACTAAGAAGAAGAGGGCAAATACAATATTTCGTGGTTCGAGGGAATAAACTTTCATTCTGATCGTTTCTTCATTATCAGATTAATGCCAAATACGACAAAGATGTCGAGGAGGACGTGAGGCGCTGGATCGAAGATGTATTGGAAGAACCAGTGGAATGGGGATCAGAAGACAGTGACTCTCCTGGAAGTGGTTTTGCTGATGGTCTCATGGACGGTGAAATTCTTTGCAAGTAAGACATGTTGTAGCCCGCGAACACAGACGAATTTCCGGTCGTCGCTTCTCTCCACCTGAAAAATTAATTTCCTGGTGGAGAGAAGAGACGACTGGAAATACGTCGTGAAATGATTCTCAAAGTTGTGAAGCAGTGAAGAAGATAAGATTATAAGATCATTTGAATGTCCCTTGATCACTATTAATAAACAGCATTTCCCATATAAATCCAGCGGTACTGTTTTTTAAGCTTTACAAAGTGGATCTCGGCTCAATTTCGTTCCCAGGGTCCTGTCCTACTCGCCCCAACCCCCTATGGTCTGGTGGACGAGATGGAGAGGAGTCGAGGAACGAGACTGGATCTAACTATTTATTCTTTGATAAAATCGATTCTTCAATGTGACCATTCAAATAAAAGCTACTGAGCAGTACTTGTCTGTGGTACTGTACGTTCATTATGCAGCAGAAGAGGATTAAACCTCTTTGTACTGTCAGTATGAACTCAAGAGATGCTTTTTGAATGAAATCCTACTTTTTCTAAATGAGCCATTCTTTCTTTCTTTTCAGACTCGCCAACAAGCTGCAGCCTGGAGCGGTGAAGATGAACGACACTAAAAAAGTCACAAACGCTGCCATGAGAACAAATAAAGAGGTTAGAAACTCTTTCGTTGCCAACCATCATCCAGGCGCCCAGAAAGGTTCACAGACTGGTGTTAAAGAAGAGAAGCAAAGTTTAAAAAAAAAACAAAAACAAAAATCGAGACCAATCAGAGCTTGAAGAAATTTACTTACGCCGGTTTTGAGTGTGGGAAAATTACGGGGGATGGTGGTTGCTCTCACTGAGTAGAAGTACAGGGAGGTTCTCTCTTAAGAAGTACAAAGCTGACGGGAAGCGTGAATATGGTCTATAAAAATTTAAAACGTACTAGGATATTAAACAATTAGGATTTACTTTTAACAAATAATGTAACGGAAATTTCAGGGAGTAAATACTAAGAAAAACGTGTGAGTTATTTTATTATATTTATTATCATAAAAAAAATCAGTATATTACTTTTTCTTAACAGAAAGAAAATATCGAGAAGTTCTTGAAGTTCGCCGAGGCTTATGGCGTAAAGGACCGATTTACCACTCCTTACCTGTACCAGAAACAAAATGTTATGTCGGTGAGTTTGAATTCTTGAGGAACAGTATGTTTTCTCTTTATTTAGGCGAGTGCCTGCTAAATGCACTATTAACAAGGGTGGGCTGTCTACCAGTAAGAGAATGATGTCCGATTTAAGAGTGGACATCTTGCCCCAACTTTGGCGCCTAGACTGCTTGCAGCTCTCAATTTCCTCCTATCTACTTCTGTTTGGTAAACTCGCGAACTGACAAGAATGTCAAAGCGGAGAGCAAGGTCGTTGTTTTCAACCTGGCTGGCTCTGAATTGTCGCGTTCTTTCCGGTTTTTACGTAGGAAATAGAACAGACGGAAAGGCTGTGGACAGTTTACTTGGCTTTCAGGCTCCCACGTGAACACCTGTGTGACGATATTGCATTGTCCAATCAGATTTTAGTATTTACATGTTCGCGCTCTGGCTCGCTTTTGCCATAGTTTACTGTCATGGCCGCTTGTGATTTCACTATGTTCTGATTAAACAAGTTGAAGTTTAAGAACGTGATCCAATTCTTTATAACCTGTTACGTATACGCAACCTAGAGAGTCCGAAGACCTTGCTGCATGGAAGAACGCAAAAAAGCTTGCGTTTAGACAGCCTCCACTGCTGCGTAGCCTGCGTAGCCTGCTTCGAAGATCCTTGTTCTGGGCGCCAAACGGACTCTACGAATTACCGGAAGGGCGTTTCAAACGGAGTTCGTTTCATCCTGATTGGCAAATCAACAATGGCTTTTTTAACAGACCAATCATGGCGCGTACTCAAATCCGGGTACACCGATAGGGGCCTCGAACGAGGATTTCTGCGCTGTCTCGCAGACGGACTAAACCACAGTTTAGTTTTCGTCTCTGGCGCAGGCTACTGCTGTGGAACGTAAGAGGCGTTTATCGCTAGTTATGTATCAGAATTTCCTTTACTAAACGTAAACGTGGTAAATAGCTAGTTAAGGTAGCTACTTTCTATTTTTTTCCCATCAAAGTAATCAATTTCTTTTTTCTGAAAGCGCTACGAGCACGGGTAAAATTATTTTAGCAAATGGACAATTTTTCACTTTCGATAACTTTCATTTAGTAAAGTTTCAACAAAGGTTAGTAAATCGATAGTGAATTTTAATAATTCGTAACTGACCTATCAAGGCCAGAATTAGATGTCATGGGACCTCAAGAAAGCCAATGAGAGGGAGCGCCGTTGGGGAAAAGATTCAGTTCCCCACTCCAAAAACTATAAAGGGCATGGGTACAAGATTTGATTGATTGTTTTGGGCGGACAAGCGTTAATTATGATTGGTCGGTGGTATTCAAGGCAACCATTAGCCAATCACAAGTAACGCTTGTCAACCCAAACGATCCCAGAAATCGTTGCGCCGAAAGCTTGTACCCATCCTTGTCTTTTGTTGTTATTGTTTTTTTCATTTCAGGTTGTTAATTGCTTGTGCCAGCTAGGAAGCACAGTAAGTATTTCAGGCGTTTTTGGCCAATGCACTTCAACCGGAAGTGAGACGGCCTTGACGCTTTAAAACTTGGATTGCTTAGTTTCTTAACTGTTATTGAGACGATTTAACTGAACATTTGGACTAAACCACTAATCAGGAATTTCCACTTCCGGTTGATGTGCGTCGCTCAAAAGCTCCTTCTTGTCTTGCTTTTCTATCCGGTGGTCCGAGAGCTTTCGTGAGCGGACACCCTCGGGTAGGAGAAAAAGGTTCCGTTTGTGGAGCCGGCCACTTCTGGGAATTGCTTTTTTGTACGCAGCCACATATGGGATAGGTGGACGTTTAGGAAAACCTATATCAGCGCTCATAACATGCTTTATTCACTGTTCATAATTCTATTCAATACTGATCATATGGCAGAAGTGCTTTGTACTATTTACAAGTGAATAAAGCTTTTTTCCGTTACTTAGTTCTCAAGCATGCCTTAGTGGCAACTTACAAGTAAATTAAGGGAAGACTGAGTCATACAACTCAGTTCAGAAGTATCTAAAGCCATGTTTCTACTGAGGTTAAAACGGAGATTTGTCAAGACTACATTGGATTGAGTATGGTTGCATGTTTCCATACGCTGGGACTCAGACGTCGTCCCGTTTCTCCCCGCCCGACTAAATGCTCCTTAGTCATCAGAGATTTACACTTTATAAAAGAATGCCCGTTTTGTTAGCCTTTAAATTGAGAGGTAAATCATTTTCATTTCGCAGACTAAACCCATAGTGTGTAAAGTTCGCGGGGCAGCAACGCGTGGCGAACCCCTAAGGACAGGTTGGCAAACCTATCACGCATCACGGAAAAATGAAATAAAATATTAACTACATTAACAAGTATCCTACTGTATCATTTGATCTCAGGAGATCAGTGGTCGAGGAACGAGAAAAAGGGGCAAGAAGTTGGCGTCATAACTATCTATTTTTAATCAGTCTCTGCTTTTTGTTTCAAATGATATTAACCATCAAGGAAATTTCAAGGGAAAATCACGCGTCACGCGTTGTGAAAATTGTAAATCACCCATCACGCTGCTAGGCCGAATCACGAGGCATGACGCTCACAATTTGGGTCCCATCTCGCGTCACGGAAAACCCCTCTGCCACCCTGTAAGAACATCTGTGTGGGAGGCTTCGTAGTGTGACCATTCAAGCAAAGCCCCCTTTATGGGTATTCTAATCGCAGGGTTAGCTTCATTGTAGCCGGGACCAACCCCGTTTTTTGCTTTTTTCCCCCACTGCGGAGCGGCGGCCTGGGCCGAATGTTGCGACCGAGTTCTTCACCAATCTTCATAAATCTTACTGCCTTTGCTTGGCAACAAGCTGAACGTTCGCATCACTCGGATGAGCAACTAGTAGTATTGAATGGCGGTCCCTGCTTACGTAGGGACAACAGCGTGTTGTTCTCAATAAGTATATTTGTGTTATTATTATTTTTGTGCTCGACTGCTCGACATTGATAAGCAATTTTGAGACATGTCTCTTGTGCGCTATTGACACTTTCTCCTAATTAGCACTGCGTTTATCACAGTTTCATGAAAATATATAATGTAGACTAGGAATGTATTTATCTCTTAAAACCCAGCTGGAGGTCCAATTTTTCTTAAATCGACTCTTAAGTCTAAGTGACTGGATGCAACTGTTTGCAGGCACAAACCAAGGGCTTTAGTGGCCCCTGCTTGGGTCCAAAGATAGCCGAGGAGAATAAAAGAAACTTTACCGAGGAGCAACTCTGCGAGGGGAAAAAACACATAGGCCTTCAGATGGGAACCAACAAGTTAGCTTCGCAAGCTGGAGAACACTTTGGTCGCGCAAGGCAGGTGGCTGGAATAGATGCCTACAAATAAAGAATAAAACAAGGAGAAAGCTTCCTTTGACGAAGGGGATATGTCAAAGCCTAAAGCTAGTACAATAGGAAATGTACTGTAAGCACAATAACGTTGACCCCTACTTCAGTAGATGGCGTACAAATATAGTCCTCATACAATATAGTTGTAGTTTTTACGACAATAAACTTTCTTTTATTACAGAAAGAACTGCATTTGATTCGTAGAACATTTTCCTCTTACCGTTAGAGTCCGATTAAATGTATGCTGGGGAAGCATTCCCTTAATTGAGCTGTATAGATACGTGCGGCGTCTTAAGGTATGCATGGGTATTAATTAACCCCTTTTAGACTGAATTGGACACTTTATACAATCGTTTAGGTGGGTTGAAAAAGAGTTCTGTGCTCTCTGGACAACAGAGTTTTATCAGTTGTTTAGATCTGTAACGGGTGCTAGTAAGGGCTTAAAAAGGATACCACATCCCGCACCCAAGGAGTTAGATGTTGTAGAATTGATATTAGATCAAGTCAAGAGAGGATATAATAATGTCACAATTATGCCCTACCTTAACCAACCCTTCCTGATTTGTAAAAGAAGAGGTCTTTCAAAACTACAGCCTTTTTTGGGGGGCGGGGGTAGGGGGAAGGGGGGGGGGGAAAGCTTATTCTGCCGACTCGCGTCTCTTGAAGACCACAACAAAAACTTGTTTCAGCCATTCCGGTTACAAGTAGCCTGTTCACAGACCCTCTATTTTCTCTTCAAGCTCTGTGGAGTGTAACCTCCCCGCAGACGTCCTGTGGGGTTTGTTTTTGTTCGTCATGCATTCATTTCTCCCCACGTGGGGAGAAATGAATGCGTGACGAACGTCTGTGGGGAGGCTATGTCGAGTGCGCGTAATAAAATATAATCCGCGGGGGTAGTTTTTGTTCGCCAGCGTAAGTGGTTAGTGGTGGGAGGGGGGGGGGGGGGGGGGGAAGAAGAAATTAGGTTTGAGGTGTATTATTCCAAGTGTGTTCACAGCAGGCGCTGGAATCCATATAAAACTTAGCCTGCGTTAAAAGGGGAAGGGGAGGGGAAGGGGGAATTGGGCGCGCGAGGGAGAAAGGAAAGGTGGTCTTGCACCCTAATTCCCTTCCGCTTCCCTTTAATTTCGAACGCCTGACACTCAGGCTATAATTATAAAACTAACAAGTTGAAAGTAAACCAAACTTGCAGTGCATTTGTTTCTAAGGCATTAAAAGTACTATTGGAAAATTTTAATGGGCTTTTGGCTCTGAGACCTCTGACTGATCAATTAAATTTCCAATTCTATTATTCGATCTTTAAAGGTTAAAGAAACACCATCAATTAGTGTGATATTAATTGTTCGTCTAATTTCGTTCTTGTTTGAGGAATGGTTAGACAAGCGTGACAAAGGTATGACATACGCACGCTTTTATTCGTGAGCGTAAAAATTGTCTTGTCGCAACAAGCAAAGAACGACGCCTGTCACAACCCGAGGTTCTTTGTCTGAAAATCGACAAAAGAAATGGCTTATCGACCGTTTCACCCGTCTTCTCCCGGCGGCGAAATGAAGGTAACATAAGAAATTTCCGTTTAAAAATCTACCTAATTCCCAAGCATGCTGGTTAGATAAAAACAGATGTGGCCCTGCTAAGTTCTGTGCCAAGAAAATTATCAAGGTCCGCACTTGCACAGAAAAGGATTATGTTTTAGTTAGTCGGCTTGTGTCCGTTCAATTTAAATGAAAAATCTGTATGAATATGATCACAGCATGCAGACGTTAAATATTACACTGTATGTCGATGGACTTTAGAAATCTTGGTGTTTATGGAAGAATGATTTGCGCAGATGACCAGCTGAGTGTTACCTATAATATCCGCTAAGAAGTTCATAAGATTAACGAATTGAAGCGAGGAACATCAGTCGCCATGAAATACAGTCAAATCATGTCAATGATAAGAAAAGAGGTCTAATGTATGCAATTTACAGCAACATTAGTTGCATTGATCAGCATTGCTGCTCAAGAAAAAATGGCCCTCAAAGCTAAGAATTTACGCCATCTGCGAAAGCATTTTATGAGATTTCGACTTTTCGATGTATTCGCTCTTTTGCGACATTCTTTTATGAGCACAGAGTTGTTTTTTATTGGCCGAGTGATAGTTTCGCGCGATCGGTATCATGGAAGGTAATTTGCTTTGTCTAGATACAGACTGTATGTTACATGGATTTACATACTTTACATGTACTTAAAAGTCATGAATTGAAGGCAAAATAAGGATAAAGGTCACAAAAAAAGACGTCTCTTCAATGTATTGGTGAAACCTTATTGGCATCATAGAATGGCTTGTTTTATTTGATTCGTTTATACAATATTTATAAACAGACGTTATAGTTTAATAAATATTGATTCAAAGTGAAAGTAATATTGACTCCAGGCAGTAGTGTATACTGCCAATCTTACACATCTCTACCCAAATAACTTGCCACTATGAGGTGGTCAGTTAAAGTCGTCTCACTTTTGCATTCTTTTAGTTTTCTTGAAAGACTACATGTAGTTAAAAAGCCACATTTTTACATGTCACTATACAATTTCATGCATTCTTTTTATAGCGTAACCCGGGGGTACTGGTTCTTCACCGAGATCCTGACCCTAATTTAGACCAAAAACGCCATTTTCCACAGCCGTTTTCAGTTGCATAGGCAGAAATTATGTCATCATTACTTAGATTAAAACATGGCCAGCATAAACTGATTTCTTAATCCATGTTACTCGTTCCCTCTTATTTTCAGTTTGAATTGAAACGACAAATACGTTCACGCATTGCCGTAGTTCCCTCCAAAAACCATCACCAGATTCCTGTCCAAAATGGGCAAATTCTCTACCTGTTTTCAGAACGAAATGGACACAAAAATCAGACCTTTTGGGGTGGCTCATACCAATATGGCAGAATATGGCTTTTCAAGGGAGTACCCCCCCTCCCGGCTCGCGTAATCGGCTTTGCATACTGAAGCAGCTAGACGGATTATAGAATTGTTCATATGGCAGACTTTGATAAGTCAAGGAGCGTTATCCAATTATAAAATTGACCTGAGGTGGCGATCGCCCTGCATGCATGCAGGAAAGATCTGGTGGGGCCATTAGCTACAGAAAGTCTGTTTCTCTCTAAACATACGCAATCTGCATAAAGTAGTTTTAACCAAGGTTGTTTTTCGATGAGAGAGGATGAAGGGTTGGCGGGCCTTATTTTTACAAAATGACGGGAATTTCAAATTTTAAAACGTCGTACAGTCAAACCCCATAAATATAGACAATGGGGGTGGGGGTATAAAAGATGTCCACATACATAACGGGGATCCGTGTTAAGCGAGTTGAATTTAGAGAAAATGTGAGGGCTTACTTTTCCTATAAGCGGGTGTCCGTATAGCGGTTTTCAACTGTATCTTTTCCGGTAGACTTATTTTCATTTTGTTTTAGTCGTGAGATGTTTATTTTTAATTTTTGAGATTTCGTGTTTTTCCTCAGCTGAGTATGAGTAATACGTCCTTCTTAGGACTTATCAGTATGGCATGCCCCCCCCTACCCCCACCCCAGGCAAAAGAGTAACATCTCAACCCCGACAACATTTACTGCCGAAGCGAGTTCAAAAACACTCCATGTTGTGGCTGTTTCTTGGAAACAACGCAAAACAGTTTTCGACCAGCTTAAAAATATAGTCTCGTTCCCAGGGATCAGCTTCTTAGCAGATCGATGCCAGAAAATGTACAGATTAGACCGAACCCAGCAAGAAACACACACCAGCAAACCCCGTGGTATGGCCAACCTTCACGTCATTTTTCGGGCAAAAATATTATAGGAAATGACGATTTTGAAACGGAGCTAACTTCTCAATAGTCACATTATTCACCTTGAAAATTTTCCAGTGGGAGATCCTGAGAAAAAGAATGATAAATAAATAACATAGCCTGCGTAGCAAGCGTTTCCGCTCGAGTTCGTCTAGAAAGTTGGGTCAAGAGGAAAGAAGAGGAGTATTGGAAACGCTGGCTACGAAGGCTGTAAATCACACGCCGATGCCTTCTAGTTCACAGAGCCTCCTCCTCTGTAGCCGGCGCGGGTGGACTTGCAATAGGGCTGGCGAAAGGTGCAGGTGACTCTTAGCCTCCCCGCAGACGTCCTGTGGGGTTTGTTTTTGTTCGTCACGCATTCATTTCTTGGCGAACAAAAACAAACCCCACAGGACGTCTGCGGGGAGGCTAGGTGACTCTGTGAGCACAGAATACGACGATTGAAGTGCAATGCAGCGAAACTTCTTAGGGGCCCTGTCCACACTAATCTGGAGATTTTTGAATCCGGACATCTTTTTACCTGGATTCGTGTCGAAGGGGCCTTAAATCACTCTGGAGAGCGGTTTCAAAAAGATGTGGTTTCGATGAGTTTCACTGGTTTCGTGTGGACGGAAGGCCAATTTGTGTAAAAAAAATATGCCTTTTTAGGAAATATTCAGATTCTTGTGCTCCAGTTCACCGCCTCCAGTTCACAGCTGTTATTATAAAATATTAAAATACCTCAGAGGTATGCAGTTAAGTAAATTAATAGGCCCCTATTAACAAGTAACAATTATAGTTTTTGTAGCAAGTTGTTCTGATTGGCTCCAAATATAAAGGTCATATCTACCTTTTCTTGGCTGAAAGGTTTTACATTGTTATGCAAATTGACCTTTCACTTTTGAGTGTTTTACTTTGACAATAGGATGCAAATTGCCTAGTGTGTTTTTTTTTGGATAACACTACTAAACCAAGCGAGACGAGTTCTATTTACGCGCCCGTTCACAGTGACACGCTTAAGTTAGCTTCTTCACCAACTCCTACAGGAAAACGAACTAGCTGAAAAAGGTAACCTTCACGTCTCTTATCTGAATTTTCAACAGCAGATTAAATTGGAACCGAGCACGAGGTTTGTCAGCTGATAATTTGGTCACAATTCCTAACACTTCATAAAAACCGGACGTAAAATTATTGATTTGATTAGCACATTACATTGAGACAATTTGTTTTCGACCTGTAAGTCACTTAAAAAGAGCGTACAAGTTTTTAGACTACAGGAATGGAAATAAAATCCACTCGAGTAGCTAGTTTAAATGATTTTACTCTTAATTTGAATTTATTTGTCTAATACTGAGTTGCGGAATGCCGATTTTTTGAACTTCGGGAAGGGGGAACGTAAATTGGTTCGAATTATCAAGACGATCGAAAACTCAGGCTAAAGCCACGTTGATTGTTTGACTGGGAGTGGAAAGTCACTTTTAGTACAACGGGAGTTTTGAACTATTTTATTTACACCTGTCAACTCGACCGTATACACCTATTTCAATTAAGGTTGCTTCGGTGAAGAATCATACATGATGCATCCATGTTGCATAGCCCGCGGTGCATTATGGGAACAAGTTTAGTAAATTACGTGCCCACGATGAGCCAAGAAACCTAGAGAGTAAACGCTACTGACGCTCCTGTGCTATGTCAGGAAAACGTTAAGATAACGTGTTTCAAAACATTTAAGCCTAGCGTTTAGCAGTTGCCGCTTTTAAGACAGTGATTTAAGTTTAGGTTTAACTCTGTTGTAATATGCAAACGTTGCAAATTTTCAACGAGTCTGCTTGACTCATGCACGTGGGAATTTTGAATGGCGTTTTAAAAAACAAATTCAAGGCGTTTGTTGAACTATAGTAGATAACTTCACAATATGCGTTTATTTATTTTTGAGGCATTTTTTAAAACTGAAAATAGTAAAGGAATAGCGTTCATTTGCTTTATTGAAATAATCAGCAATTTGGACAAAAAACTCGCCCAGCTTGAACAAGCGTTAAACGAAGTGGCTTCTAATTTCTTACTGTAAGGTTTAAAAATGAAATTCCTCAGACCGCTCTCGCTTAAGAACTTTCGCAACCATTTGTTTTTTGAATGACGCATGGACTCCATTATTTCAATAAACACTTCTCGCTACAAAAAGGTTTACCATAGTGCATTGTAGGCTATGAAACATGGATCATCCATCATTGATCATGTTTCACTGGAGCAGCCTTAATTGAAATGGGTGTACATGTATTTCTTTGCCTTCACTGCACAACTACGACGTGAAATGACCAAATTTTAAGTTTACTTGGGAACAGGAACGGCAAGGCATTAAATTCTACCACCTCTGTCCAAACTTGAGCTAACGCGTTCCCCTCTCTTCAGCTTCAGCCAAAATCCCTTTCTTTTAAGTAACAGGACGAATTCGGATAATCGCGAAAACGTTTAAAATGATGCGAAGTCTATTTTTCAGCGACGTTTTCATGGACGTCGCCGTTGTTGGATCGTAAGCGCTAGGGAGCTTAAGCAGCGACGTTTTTGAGCAACGTACGTCAACCGGAAGTGAGCCTTTTTCTCTTTTAATGAGTCTTGACGCTACCGTATTTGTATTGCTAAGAGTCTTAATTCTTATAGAGACGATCTGCCCAAAAATTTGTTCAAAATCGCGGCTCAAGAGTGCAAAACGTCCACTTCCGGTTGACGTACGTTGCTCAAAAACGTCTCTGCTTAAGCTCCCTATGGTACAACGCCACTATATCAAAATATATCAAGCTAATTTTTTGTTATGTCATGTAAAATTTATCTCCCTTTAACATATGTAAAAATTACGGTTAAGAAGTGTTAAGCTTTTGCAAACGAAATGGCGAAAGACGATTAGGTCATATTTAGCAGAAGGAGGAGGCATTCAACACTTTCAAATTGAACTCAAATTTGGCAGTACACGACTAACAAGTTTGACTTTTAGGCATACAAACATTAAAACTGTTTATTATTATTGTTATGAAACAAATTTATCTATTTAACATTGTAGCCTGAAATTACAGAAAGAAAATAGGATTTCTGGTTTGCAAAAAGGAAAATTTTACCGGCCTTCAAGCGTACTAGAAGCGCGGAAAAAGCGCTCGTGCCAGTCCTACCCCGCATCACACATTGAATGAAGCGGCGGAGCGCTCGTTTCACCACCCCACCTTTATCCGCCCTGGCACGGACCTTTTCTAAAATAAGCTGGAACTTTGCTAACTCACTTCCAGTGTGTAAGCTTTTAAAATAGCTCTTACACTCACATCGCTTCTTTCTCGCTTTTGCTTTCCATTATTTGAAAACAATTACACTTCACCCACCAGTTCTGAGCAAAATGTATGCGCGTTAATTTCTTGGGTCAATTTGGCTCCTTTTTGTAGGGCATTGAAAGCAGCAAACAACAGTTTGTTTTTCTTTTAGATGGCAGGAAAGTGGGACAAAGGACTTGCAAAGGATATTTGTTCTTGGATTCAGAGGGCTACAGGTGTCTCAGTACCTTCAGATGATCCTTCAGATTTTGCCGAAGAATTGAAGAACGGCCAAACTCTTTGCCAGTATGGTCTTATCATTGTCTTTGTAACTTTTAAAATGTCGGAGACTATATATAAAGGAACGTTTGTTTTTCTCTTGTTTGTTGATAATTGATAAAGACTTTGTGGCGGAGTAAATTTAATTAAAAAGCCAAGGGCTGACTCATTTAGAAACTCTGTAACGAAAAAAAGGACATCAACCTAGGCTGCTTCTAACGGTTTACGAGTCAGGTTTGCTTTTAATTATTTTTCTTTCAAATTAATAAAATAATTAACAGTTATATTAAAATCAAATTCCCGTGCCAAGACTGCACTGGGGGGGGGGGGGGGGGGGTAGAGGGGAACAAAGCTCTCCTCATTTGCATAAGAAAAAAATAAGTATTTGTTTCAAATTTATATCATCGTTATCAGATTCACACGTATTATTTCAACCTGTATTTTTTCATACAAGGTTGGCAAACAAACTCCAACCAGGGGCAATCAGGAAAATCAACAAACTGAAGTCACCATTTCAAATGGTAGGTCTGCCTCCAAAAAAAAACTGGAAAGTTTGAAATATATATGCATGTTTTTCTAGAAGGTGCTGTATTGCCCAGACTTGGAGCCTTGTAGGTGCAAACGTAACGATGTATCTATATCTATTGCGTTTATCTCTCAAGAAAATTTTATGATAAAGCTTGTGTGTAATTAAGTTTTACTTTAAGAAAACGTTTCTTTGTTCACGTCGTTCGTTTGCCCTTTCTTTCGGCTTCTTTCTTTCCTTCCTTCTTGGTTTTCTTTCCGGGTTCATCTTGATTTAAAATCTTTTGATAACAGTCTTTCCTTGTAATCTCTTTGCAGATGGAGAATATAGGTTGGTTTAGTGATTTTGTGACCGCATATGGTGTTCAAGCTGAGTATGGTTTTGTCACTGTAGATTTGTATGAAAAACAGAACGTCCCTCAGGTAAGCAATTTAAAACGAGTATCTTCACTTTTCTTCTAATCAGAAATAAAACCAGCTTTTATTCCTACTTATCATGACTGAAAAAGGATCGAGCGCAACACGACACGCTTCAAAGCCTTACAGTATTTACATGAGGTCATTGAACCAGGCACCGCTGGTTGTTCAAAAGTTGTATGGCGCTACCATCCCCCGGAAAAATCAGTATTCACTGGATAAGTATTAGGGAAACCAATTGCGCTATCCAGTTAATATTAGTTTATCCGTTGGATAGCGCTATATCCACCTTTTGAACAACTGGCTTCTGATCTTTTAATTCCCACAATTTATTCATCCTCGGAGACCCAGGGGCAGTCAGTCGGGTCGGGAGAAAGGGCGTGACGAAAGTTTTCAAGTACGGGCGAAAGAGCCCCTGGGTACCGACTCTCACCGAACTATTTCAAAAATTCAAGCGGATACCGGCTCCTGATTGGGCACAAAAAATGCTTTATATTATTGTGTCCAATCGGCGAACAGTTTCTCCTGAGTTCTTAAACAGCCGACATTTCCCCACGCCACCACTGGTTTCCCCGTAAAAGGACACCAGCGTCGCCAAATTGTTATGAGGATCAGAATTATTTTTAGTTTATCCGTCATGCAATTCCAGACTTTTCTAGAATTATCTTATAATCTGTAATATTCCAGAAATATCTGTAATGTGACTCAGCAGTTTCCACAAATACTAGATGTTGTAATACACTATAAATAGTAATGGAACGTTCTAGATGTTTAAAGAAAAAGTATAAAACTAGGCTTCCAAG
This sequence comes from Porites divaricata, assembly GCA_038088405.1. NCBI lineage: Eukaryota > Metazoa > Cnidaria > Anthozoa > Scleractinia > Poritidae > Porites > Porites divaricata. The sequence goes on from JBBMOI010000013.1 coordinate 11,385,889, forward strand.
ATATCAAGGTGCTGTTGTGTGCCCGAGGGTTTTCCCTCGTGGCTAGTTGTGATTGAGCTTATCAGCTATGGATGCTATATCGTGAGGAAGCTATAATCAACTGACATTGCTATGGAGGAGCTATAACCTTGGACATTGCTATATCAAGAGAAAAGAAAGAGACGATAGCAGAAAAGAGAAGATAAAGAGTTCATGATGAAGTCTCCCGGACGAGTTTGTAAACACAGAAAAGCCAATGAGTGGAAAGGATCCAGTGAAATTCAAGAAAGTCAAGCATTGATGTCTCAAGTCAGTGGAGTTGACAGTTGTTCCTGTATGGCCATGAAAGACAGTAAGCCTGCCTGCTTTACGAACTGCTTAACTTAATCTTTAACCTTAGTAACTATAACAGTGTATAATTAAATAAACAATAGTTAAAAATGGTAACTGCTCGTTGTCACACTTTTGTTGCGTGCCTTATATCGTACTCGGGAATTCTTTTTACTTATGCCTTGTTCGCGGGCATCTCTTGGTTATTCCGGTACGTAACAAAATGTCGGCTGTTTTCTCAGGCTACGATTTATTCAGCTAACGATTTATACACGGGGCATCCTCAGAGACCCAGCAGAGCCAGAGCTCTTTTCGACTCGTTCTTCGTACTCAATCATAAAAGGAGAATAATGTCCCATCATTCTCTCTTGTGCTCATATAACAATAGTCACAGCTCCGCCTTGAGCGCGCGAGAAATCATTTTGCCCCTTGGCGGACTCCGAAGGTTTACATGGGGGATATGAGTAGCGGGCAATGCCAGTTCCCGCCATCTCGCGCTGGCATTTCTATTGCCTTTTTTCCTGTTGATCTATCCGTTAGACTGAGATATAGGGGCAAGTCAGGGCTTCGTCTGATTTCTGTTACCTAAAGAACAGAAGAAGAACTTTTTCTCTAATTTCTCAAATTAAGAAATGATCAGATAAGTGTGCAAACTCAGTAATTGTTATGGATGAAGGTAAGAAAAAAGTACAGTTTCGATGAGAGCTGTTTTAATAATTTACCTACTTGTCTAATTTGATTTTTCCTGTTTCGTTCCATTGTAGGTTCTTTTAGCTTTAAAATGGCTAAAAATGGAGGTACGTATCTGTAGTGTCTTTACGGATTTAACCAAGGATGATTCGGATTTAACTAGGATGTAACCACTAACACACACCATTGCTAACTCGTGCACACATGTGTATACTAATCACCATAACAGTCAGTCAGTGGGGACGGTAGACCTAAATTTTTACATGGCTACAGACCCAGGGGTCAATTTAATAAAACATCTACACGTGTCATTTACAAGTGTAGCTATTGTTCTCAGACTCTAAAAAAATGGCTACACTTGTGAATTGCACGTGTAAAAGTTTTATTTAATTGACCCCAGGTTCAACAGAGACAGCGCATCTTTTGCGATACTTTAGGGTTGAATAATAGTCCACGTTCGATATGTTAAAATTCAAACATGACTCTGAGACTTCAGGGTCAAAATAGCAACTTTTTCACGACTCCATTGTCTTGCAATTCCCAGGAGAGACTTGAGCACAAAGAAAACCCAACTAAATATAGAAAAATGACCAGAAACTTGACCTCGGAGGCATGTTAGAATTTTAATATATTGAACGTGCAGAACATGGGCTATTCTCATCCTCGTATTTTTCCCGGCCAGAGCGTGCATCTGCTGCAAAAACTGATAGCAATTGGTCAATGGATTGACTCCGCCTCGTTTTTTGAACAAAGTAATGACACTGGCTTTGGCTCGACAACTAAGGGGCGGAAAAACTTTACGTTTGGTTTTACATGCAGAAATTTCAGTCCGTGTGGCGCCCACTAGATAAGGTTCGGGAAGGAATTAGAAATAGCGGGCGGACGACAAAAACAAAAATTCAATTTGGTCCCTTCTGCTCTCTTTACGTCCGTTAATAACTACCTTTTAGCAGAATTCTTACGATAATCAGCTTGTGGTATGATTAGCCACTAAACGGCCCGTCGCCATTCTTCTCTGGTTTGTCCCTAGTACTAGGATCTTCATAGCGAAGGCAGTATACAGGGTGCCAAGATCTTCCTGGTAATAGGCTCTTCCTACCTGTTAGCTAAATCCTACGATTAATTTAACTCTTTGCATGTAAACCGAATACAGAAATCATATGGCGCTAGGATCATCCGCTTTCTAGGATTTTCCTGATGCTAGGATCTTCCTCGCTGTTAGCTAGGAAAATCCTAGCGTTAGGGACAAGTACGATTAACTCTTTGCATGTAAACCGAATACAGAAAACATATGGCGCTAGGATGATCCGCTTTCTAGGATGTTCCTGGTGTTAGGATCTTCCTTCCTCCATGTTAACAACCCGAAAGGGCCCAAAGGGATCCTAGTACCAATTGAAACCGCACTGAATTTTTTGTCCGTTTCTTTTGCAGGCCGAAAAGAAAGACGTGAGACTGTAAAATAGCTACAGAGAAGAAACTTTATCTGCGTAACATTATAAGCATTCATTTCTACTCTTAGCTAATATTGTTTTATGAAATATTTAAGTTGACTCCTAGCAAACGCAAACCGTCACATTCAGTTACCCTCACCACTGCATCCATCATTAAAAAAAGTGTATCAACGTTGTTTTGTTAGCTCTAGAAAAAAGATGAAATATTTAAACCTAAATCAAGAAAGTTTTAGCCAGGAGTGGTAACCGTTGCTTTAAATAAAGTGGATGATTAAAGGCGGATCATTATGTCGGTAATATATCTCTCATTTCTCTCGAGGTCAATCGAACAGGTAATGACGTCAGCGCGAGAGGAGGGTTGGGGGGGGGGGGGGGGGGATCATTCTGCTCCGAGAAACTTTCACCTAATTTATTGCCTCTCTCTCACTGGAGCATTTCCGAACGTGCTCAGTAAACGAGTGAAAGCCGGGTGAGATTATGTGTTTTCTCTTAAACTATAGTGTGAGGGAAATAAGGGAACGCTCGTTTTACAAGCTTGTGCGCAAATGTCTTGAAACAAGAAACGTTTCGTGGCCAGACTTGGTCAAACGCCAGTAGCGACGCGTCTTTTGGTCCGTTTGTTTATTTTGTGATTTCAGTGCGATTTCTTCTTTAAAAGCATTGATTGACGAGTTGTTGAACATAAGTTACTTGTAATTGACCATTTGTCTTTTTAGTTAATTCGCAGTTGAGAGAATTATGTCCATTTTGGTGACACTTTATGATGACCGGTCATGATGTTCATTCTCAGACATTTGAGCCCAAAAACGAACAGTTTATTAGTGCATGTCTTAATTTTCTTGTTATTGTTAATCCCTATAATTAACCAGTACTATATGGAAAAAATGTCTATTTACAATCTGTGGGTTAATTTCCATCTGTTTTTGTTACCAAAATGGCTAAATGTGTGAAAAGGGCCAGTAGGTACCAGTAATCTACTCAGAATTCAGAAATCATCAATAAACAACAGGCCGTGGGGAAGTTTCATGATTATCAAGTACCATTCCAACCTCGTTCCCAGGGTTCTTTCCTACCAGAGAGAACCTGGGAACGAGGTTGCTACTATTCTCATATAACAGAGCAAAGGAATGAATAAATTTAGACCGCGCGTGCGTATAAATAATTCGTCACGAGCCACATAATGAATTTTGCAGGTGTAGTCTAACAGGAAATATGTATGAAAAGGCCCCAGTTGTACAAAAGTTGGATAGCACTATTTATCAACTAGAAAGCAATATCCAGTGGATAAGAGTTGGGAAATATATTACGCCATCCACTTGTTAAAGATAGATCTATTTGGCCCAAGTTGTTCAAAGGGTCGATAATGCCATCCAATGGATACTGAAATCTTTATCCACTGGATGGCGCCGTTATTGGTTTCTCTGATTCCTATCCGCTGGATAGCCTGTCCAGGCGTTTGACCGTAACTGGGGCCAGATGGCACTACCAGCTGGGAACAGGTGTACAATTGAAATCGTCGAACCGTGCCTTATCGACCCCCTAAATGCAAAGTATACGAACACTTCCCGATGGTGCTCGAACCGTTTTCTTCATTTTAACTATTAATCGTGTAAAGAAGAGACTTTCTTCGCACTTTTTATTTTGTAAGAAAACATAAAATACAGATAATAGAAATGCCTGTTGAAATGTTAAGATCAGCTCAAGTTTGCTCTGTTGTTTCTGAGGATATGAAGAATGGAAACAAACTCAGCTCTACGGATGTATAAGGGCCACTGGACTGCAGTTTTGCATTTTTATTGGTTTCACACCAGACAGAATGATTGAAACAGGGTGGAATAAAGGTTCAACTGCTTTAATGCATACTCTGAAAAATAAGGTTATACAAATAAAATGGGGCTTACCATTAAAAGAAGAATGAGCTTTTTAAAGTCGTAGATGCGACAAAAATTACTTTACATTGTTAGGATTATTTTAGTGTTGGGCCAATTTGAAATCATTCGTTTGCTCAAAAACGTTTCATTCCAAAAGGATACTCATCTGTGTGCATTCTATTGTCCTTGTCTATGGGAGGTAGTTTATTTGGCTTTTTGAGGTTTTTAAGCTCAGATAGTTCACTGAATCCAGGCATATTCTCCTTACTTTTCCTTGCAGGGATGGGATCCATGTTTCTGTAAGGCGAGTCCATAGCAAAATTAACTCCATTTCGGGATGGCGGTCTCTCTAAAAACGATGGGTATAAGGGATAGCTGTAATCTTCATCTAGCTTTAATCCTTTCTTTTTCTTTTTTGAGCGCTTCTTTTGATAGCTTGACTCTCCTATATGCGTCTTTGGCGCGGGAAGCTTGGATCTTGTGCTGTGAGATGCTGTGGTTTCTCGATTGACACACCCCATGCCGTAAAATTCTTCACCGTCACTGTATTCAGATTCGTAACCACTATGAGAGGAAGAAAAATCTGGAGAATAGTACTTCCTACTTCTGTGCCTTGACGCCGGTGGGCTCAAAGCTCTCGTACGCTCTACGATAACGGGAAATGTAGCCTGCTGAGGTTGCTCCCTGCGACGCGAAGTTAGTTTTTGCGTTGTTTCTCTGCGACGTCGTCTTCGTGCACGCTTCCTTTCTTTCCTCTGTTCCTCTTCAAATGGTTTAGGAAAATGGTACATTGCGTATTGCAGCCTCGAATGAGTTGAAAAAACGAATTGTTGTTTTCCAAATTAAGAAGTGAATGGTTACATCCTCTCTCTCTCAAGAGCTTAGATTAGAATACTGCTTTGTGACGAAATAACCTGCGCGCGCATCTCATCTACCCTCGAACTCTGCCTTATGAGTTTTGAGGGGTTTACCTCGCTGTAAAACCTGTGAGGTTTTTTCTTTGAGCTTCACATCTTTCTTTATATACGGTAAAAACCCGCGTGTAAGGACCTAAAATCAGAAAAAACCTGCTACGCTAAAATTTTCATTTTAAACCCCCGTTTCATAAGAACCTATTTAGCCCAAAATTTTCAAAAGGTTCAGTTATTTTACAAAAATGAAAGCAAAGAGGAAAATACAGAAAACATTTTTAGTTTAGGTTTCAGCCAGTAAGATTAAAAATGTAACACGTCATAGCATTTTATGAACACTGCAGCATGAAAGACATGCGTGCTAGTACTTTGGAAAGATAAATTTACTGTATGGTTATCATCTAAATTGTATTTTTGATAATTATTTAATACAGCAATATATTCTGCTATATACAGCATGCCCTGTAGTAGTTATCTGTGCTGATTGCTAGCGCCCCTATTAAATTTAGAACCTATTTAAGAACCCACGTAGCCTAAACTCCCAGTAAATAACATTTCTATGAGAACCTATTTAGGATAAGCTGGAAAAATCTAGGTTCTTACACGTCGGTTTTACTGTATCACACACTCACATGACGATTTCGAGATTTCGACATTGCTGATCCTAGCAGTACGCAGGACGCATGTCATACATCATCCATGTTTTTGGCCTAGCTCGCCACGAGTCCTTCGTAACTCATGCTCAGTGGTTAGTGCATCCGACCGGTGAACGGAAGGTCATAGGTTCAATTGCTGTCGGGGGACTCAGATTTTTTCTTTGTCCCATGCTCATGACGTGTTGATCATATCATTTCTCATGTCTTCACCGAGCGTAAAACTCAGTTAACCATCTTTCTTATTTATCTGATGAGGTTTTTTTTCAGATACTCATAATTTTAACTAGAGGTTACAAATTCTACGTATAATGCAGCTCCCATGAAATATTCTTATAGCACTTATAAGGGGGAGGAGGAAAGAGGGGGGGGGGGGGGGAGGGGAGAGGTCGACGTTTACAAGTTGCGCCAGTGGGACTAGCTGCCTTTCCACCTTTCCAAGTGTAATGACAGGTAAGGCAAACTGCTTGGATGAGTCAGGAGCTCCAGACTCTTTTTACACTGTGGAAAAAGCCAATTGAGAGCTTAGTCATTTGCATGCTGTTCGTGATAACCGTGGCCGTAGTAGCTCAGTCGGCAGAACGCTTGACTGCAGAGCGGGAGGTCGTGCATGGGTTCGATTTCCGGGACTGGACCCATCCCCAATTAGTGCTTTCTTGCAAATATCGACGCTCAAAAAAAGGGATTTTTTTTCGTCCGGTGATGTCTTATAGACCTGAATTTGCTTGAACAAGCAATTCAGTATTGACGTCAGGAAATGGGCAATTTATGAGACCAATATCATATTGTCTTGTCATTTGTGTCTTCTACATGGGTGCTTTGCGGCACCATATCTTTACGTACTCGGCCCATTTTGGCCTCTTAGCTCAGTCGGTATAGCTGCTTGTTATGTAGCCTGTATAAAAGGCGATTTTTTGGCGTTTTGCAGGCGTGCGAAGGCATTGCCAGGCGTGAAGTGATCGAGCAAGGAGCACCAGACACACTCGACGGGGTAAAGCCCAGAAAAAGTAACTACTTACATGAGGGGACACAAATCGCCTGAACTGTAAGTATCCTGGAGAGTCCCATACAATTTACTGTAACGTCGTTACAGTAAATTGTATGAGACTCTCCAGGATACTTACAGTTCAGGCGATTTGTGTCCCCTCATGTTTTTCTGTGTCTTCCCCCTTCGCCCGTGTCTGGCGCTCCTTGCTCACTCCGCACGCCTGCCTTCGCTCGCTTTTACTCATCTGAAAAAGGCGAAAAAATAACGCCTGCCGATGTAGGCTATTAAAGACGACACTCAGTATTTCATGACCCTTATTCATGTTGTGACACCTGTTGTGCAGAGTTAAGTAATTTTTGGCCAACATCATGGAATTATAAAAAGAAGGTTGGTACGTCGGTTGGTACCACAAATGTAGACTGCTCATCGCTAACCTTCACCCAAGTTAAAAAGTTTCAGGTATAACCCGTGGTTTAAAAATCAAACCCCCTCCCCCCGCCGGGACACGCTATTCAGTCCCAGCCCGTCGCTAGTCCGCAACTGCCTAACCTTGTTTTAATACCCCCCAAAGTTTTCATTTTCTCTTGGAACGGCTGTAATACCCAGGAGAAATGAAAAACAAAGGTTATGCAAAATTTTGGGGGGCAATCAGGGTGGGCGATGTACATTGCAATGATTTGCTGGAGTGTGACCAAGCAAATACTGTAGCTTTCGAACCTGTGATCATCACGAGATGACGTCTGTCATTCCTGTCGGTGACGTTGCCGGAGATTGAAGGCGCATGTTCGACATCCAAAATGGCGGACCAACTGAGAGGCTTTCAAACAATTCTTTGGTTGCTGTTTCTTTTTTGCCCGTCCACTTTCGCCAACCTTCCATCGAAATGCACAATCACAGTAGGAAAATCTAAATACTCAATCACAAACTGGTGAGAATTTTTGCCAATTGATTCATCCTTTTCATATTTTCAAGAATCACTGAACCAAAACAAACATCGTATCGAAACCAAACTTCCTCATCATGCGTTAGATTTTGCTTCTCAGTGCATTTAACTGAAACTTGTTTTGCACTTTTCTTTTTCTCCTAGGACGTGGAAGGTTGTGGAATATAAGGCAAGAAAGGCATTTTACATTAATGTCTGCGGTCGTGTTGATGTTAAGAAATGTAAAGACTCTGCAGTTTGCTCTACTTCGCTAGATGGAGGCCATTCTTCAGAGAGTGTGGAAAATCTAGGGTCTAAGATTGCAAACAAAACTACTGAAGCTTCAGGCTTTAGAATAGAGTACAGAGATGGAGTCTGTTCTGGTCTAAGTGCTGACTCTAAAACTTGGAAGACCACGATCTTCATGAGATGTGGAAAATTTTTGGTGAGCTTGTAGCCTTTAATTAAGCTTGTAGTACCTCTTACCTAAATCCCAGGGTAGTTGTAGTTAGAAGAAAGGCTAAACATCTTACGGAGGGGGAGATACCCACTACTGCAATACCGTAAGAAAAATTGGCAAATACCGAATTACCATATCCAAAATCGATGAAATACCGATACTGCATTTGTGATCGGTCATGCTTACTTAAAATTGTATCCTTCTCGTGTGTTTCTTTATCTCAAGCATGTATGTGCCAGTAATCAGCCTTTGCCTTTGCGAGTAATGCATCAGTCAATTCCAGCTTGACTGTGCCCATTTATTGGTACACATATTGAAAAGCCCAGTCATTGGATGCATAACAACAATTCCATTGCAGATTAACTCCCAGAAATTGTGTAATCATTTACCATTATGTCTAAAAAAAGTAAAGGCGCACATGAGCCAAAGGCCAACACAGCTGGAGCTTATACTAGTTTCCACAGCATGAAGCTAGCCTAGGAGTATTGCTACTCTCCCCTGGATGGGATGCTAGTCCATTGCAGGGTTACCCCCCAGGAGTATATCGCTGGTACCCATTTATACACCTGGGTGAAGAGAGACAAAGTGGAGTAAAGTTCCTTGTCTAAGGAAACAACGCAACGGGCGAGGCTTGAACCCAAGACATCCAGATCCAGAGTTCGAGGTGTTAACCGCATAGCTGCGCATGCCTTCACACTACCATTATGTCTGATGACTTTAAAATATTAACTTTTATTGACTGTATTAACTGTATTAGACAGGAGAGCACAAATAAATGATACCGCAATACCGTGAAGGATCTTCTTTCACCGAATATCATCAGACAAAAAGATAAAAAACCGCATACCGCAGGGCTAGATGATACCGCACATTAAAATTAAAACTACTGAAATACTGCTTGAAAAAAACCTCAATACCATAAACCCCATGTCTCCTTCCTCAAGGTAAAGATTAATTTTTGTTTGGTGTATACAATGTTATGGTTAAATTTTATCCTTGGTTTAAATTATATAGTATTATGTAAAATAAATTATATAGTATATGTAAATTTCGCGTGTGCGGCTGAATAATTTTTAGTTCTACGATTTTTAACCATTTTCTTATTTATTTCACTTGTTTAATCAATAAAATTGGCCTTATATTACTTATAAGGCTTTCTTTCAAATCATGGCGCTGCGATATTCAAGAAATCAGCTACTTTCGCTTAGGAATTGGTGGAAATGTTCTCGACTTGGACTTCAAACTTTCCACCATTGTTACTCAACTGTGACACGGCAATGAACAAGACCTGTTTCACCGCTGGTTTGGCACTCACTTAAATGTTTAGGAATTCTTAGGAGAATGAGAGGTCGGCAAGGAGGTCAGCGTCTCGATAACCACCGGATAAAGCCGATAGAATCAGCTTATCGGGCTCCTTGAACTAATTCGAACTTCATGCACGATTACAGTAAGAACTCTGTTGCTACAAGTAATGTTAGTTTGGGACTGCCGTCTGCTGCTTGCTTACAGTCTGTTAAGAGCTCTACTGGACGTGTAATTGATCAACTAAATCAAGCTCAGGATATTTCACAGGATTTTCTCTCAGATAAATTTGATTTTGTTGAGGGAAATTGTACAGGATTATTAAATATGCAATCTGCATCGCCTGACTGCAATCTCCCTCGGGACATGACCACACTGTGGGATCACTCGTGGGATGCTACTTTGCAGTGCGATCACGCACTGGATATCGCTTCTTTGACTAGGAATCCATCTAATTTGAGTTTTCTGGAAAGAATGCCATCTGTTTTTCCACCTAAAAGATTGTTGCAATTTGGCAACGTAAACACAAGATCAATCAGGAACAAGACTGCAGAGTTTTTGCATCATGTTCTGGATAGTAGACTTGATGTTTGTACGGTGACTGAGACCTGGCTCAATGCTCGTGACACTGTTAGTCTGGCCTCAATTTGTCAGACTAACAGTCTGCCTATGGTCTCCAAATCAGCTGAGAAGGCAGTTGTGGGTCAGCTTTTCCGGCATTGCTCCAATAATACTCCACTTCCAGTTCATCAGTCATCCTATCGTCAGTTTCATTCAACTGAGACGGCTCTTCTTAAAGTCCAGGGCCCAGTTGTTCGAACGCCGGTTAGCACTAACCCGGGGTTAAATTTTAACCCAGCTTTCTTTTTCTTGTTATCAAAGGCACTCTCTCGGATAATTTTCTCTATTCTTTTTAGAGTATCCAATCATCAAATTGTAGGCAAAAAGAATTAAACTGAATTTGAATTTTAAGCTCTAATATCTGAGTTCAAAGTTCGCACTAACCCTAGTTTATCTTAACCCAGCTTCGAACAACCCGACCCAGAGTGATAATTATAGTCTCCAACATGGACAAACAGGAAGTAACTCTTCTTGTTCTTTTAGATCTTAGTGCCGCTTTCGACACTGTCGATCATAACATCCTGATTAACATCCTGGAATCAGACTTTGGAATTTGCGGTGATGTTCTGAAGTGGTTTAGATCATATTTGACTGGAAGGGTACAATGTGTAATTGTTAATCACCAGTCCTCCAAGACCTTCAATTTAAATTATGGTGTTCCTCAGGGGAGCTGTTTGGGACCTGTCCTTTTTCTATTGTATGCATCAAGACTCTTTGAGGTTGTTAAGAAGCACCTTCCATCAGTTCATGGGTACGCTGATGATACTCAGTTGTACGTGTCGTTTTGTCCAGATTCGTTTGCTGCTCAAGATCAAGCAATTAAGGCTATTGAGAACTGCATAGCTGATGTTAGGGCTTGGTTAGTCTCACACAGGTTGATGTTTAATGATTCAAAGACAGAATTTCTAATCATCGGTTCGTCGCAGCAGTTATCTAAGGTTACCATGGCTTCAATTAAAGTTGGTGACTGTGACATTCAACCCCTTAAGCATGTTAGAAATCTTAGCACATGGTTTGATAACCATATGTCTGTGAATATTCATATAGGAAAGGTGTGTAGTACTTGGCATTTAGGGGGCTTTATAATATTAGGCAAATTAGGAAATATCTGTCTGCAGAATCAACAAAGTGTTTAATTCATGCATTTGTTACATCTCATTTAGATTATTATTATTATTATTATTTAATTATTATTTTATTGCAAGTAAAACACAAAAAAGGAAAAGAAAATTACACGAAATAAATTGAAAGAAGAAAAAAAAATAGATAAACAAATAAATGAATAAAAAGTAGCGAATTTACACATTTACAGGGCAGTACTTACAAATATAAACTAGTGTACAACAGTGCTAATTCCATATAACTTTTAGTGTAGTTTATAATTAATTTTTCATGTCTTTGGTTTCTTTTAGATTATTGCATCGCTCTTTTGTATAAGCTTCCGCAATATCAATATGACCGACTTCAAAAAGTTCTTAATGCAGCGGCTCGGGTTACATGCTTAATTCCTAAGTTTGCCCATATTACTCCGGTACTTAGGGAACTTCATTGGTTGCTGGTGAAATTTAGAGTAGAATTTAAGATTGCGCTTTTAGTTTTTAAAACGTTGAATGGCCTCGCGCCTCAATATTTATCTCAACTACTTGTTGTAAAGCCTAGAACTGGATACAGCCTGCGGTCTGATTCTGAAACATTGCTTGTAATCCCTAAGATGACATGGAAGACTTTTGGCGATCGAGCCTTTTTCCATGCCGGACCAACAGTGTGGAATGCTTTGCCTTCTAGCCTTAGAAACTGTAGGAACATTGACTCTTTTAAAGTACAATTGAAGACTTATCTTTTTAAGAAAGCTTTTAATTTTTAATTTTATATTCTTAGTACTATTATTATTTCTGCCATCTAGCCTTAGAAACTGTATTAACATTGACTCTTTTAAAGTACAGTTGAAGACTTATCTTTTATGAAAGCTTTTAATTTGTAATTTAATATTCTTATTACTATTACTATTTCTTTCCATTTATTGTATATATATATTTATTTTCTTGTACATATTGTAAAGTGCTTTAGAATATTTTAATAGTTAAAGCGCCATATTAAATGTAATAAATTATTATATTATTATTCACAGGCTATACATGTGTAAAATTACACAAAAATTCAAAGGCCTTGATTCAAGAGAAATTACATCATTGCCAGAGATAAGAAACATGATGAGAACATGACACATCATTTCAATTATCTCTGAAAATAAACTGCATGCTCATCACAAGACTCATTTGCATGCAATGAAAGTTTACAACACTCACTATTGAATTAAGATTCATTTTTTTTTTGACCACTGAAGTGTTCACTTGTTCCAAAGTAATTAATGCTTCCAAGCGATAGAATTTGTGGACTGACCCATTCCTGAAAAGCTCTAAATTTAATCTTTCCAAAACATGCATGGCTTCGTTTATGCAATGATCCTTATTCCCAGTTTCCACAGTCGCCACTTGGAACGCCTGGGACCACAACTATCGTTTTGTGTACTAAATACGAAGAAAATAAAACGGCTTGCAGATTATGAGTCTCGCTGCTTCCTCAAGCGAGACTAAAGAGCGTTATGATATGTACATGTATTCTTTTACTGACAGCAGCTGCTTATGCAAAGCACTTTTCTAGGGTGATTACTGCTACAGTTGAACCTCTCTAAAACAGCCACCTTGGAGACAGAAGAAAGCCTGGGCTGTTGTAGAGAGGTTTTAAACAAGAGTCAATGTATGGATTTTTTGTCTGCGATACGAAAAAAAGTGGCTTTTTTTGAGAGGTGGCTATCAATGGAGGTTCAGCTGTAGTAGTGTTGAAATCATGAAAGGCTCTTTGGCAGTTACCGTTTCCTTTATAATACATAAAATGTATCCTCATATTAATTTTGTAATTTAGGGATCACCTCAGTACGTGGATATTTCAGTTGGTGATAAAGAATGTGTCGCTGTGTTTGAATTTGTAACAAATGAAGCTTGCAAAGGACCTCCTACACCACCAGAGATGCCTTGTTCTTTATACAGTGATCTTGACAACAAACGGAGGGATCTTACGCCTTTGATAAAGTTAAAAGGTACTGCAGTGGCAGATCCAGATCGTCAGATAAGGGAAGGGGGGAGGGGAGGTTCGGTCATCCAGACCCTGAGGTAAGGGGGGGCCTGGTCTCAAAAAATTCTTTTTCGGCCCTTTGGGCCTCGAATGCAGTTTGCATTGGTCTAAAAATAAGGGGGGTGGGGGGGGGGGTTCTTTGTTCTGTAAGATCTTGAACAGTTTAATGTGGAGTGCTAAGATTTACAATCATTTTCACTTCATTATAATATTTTTGGAAAGAATTTCAGTTAGAACTGTACTATATATCCATGTAGCTCATTTTTGTTTTTTTGCCAGCCATGCTGTGTGAGCATTTTGTTCTAACATGTGTTTGCTGCATGTATTTTACAGGTGGTTATGAGGTTGCCTCTTCAATTCCAGACTTTGACTTTTTCATCAATGTTTGTAGAGGGATAACTGCTATTGATGAAACACAAGCCTGCCCACCAAACAGTTCAATGTGTAGAGTTGACAAAAAGCTTTCCAAAAATGAAGATATTGGAAGCATAAGCTTTGCTAGCAAACTTTCTTTCTTTCCAAATAATGATATTGTCCTTGTTTATAACACAACCCAGAAAGTTAGTGGCTGTGTTGGCAATCCAGTGACGACAATAACTTTCAGGTGTCCCGGAGAAATGGTAAGCTTACAGTAATAAGGTCTACATAGGGTTATTTGTGTACATACTTACAGATCATTGAAGAGAACTTAAAAGTGCATAGTGGCGTGTAGTGTACAGTACATGTTACAGGTCAAATTAAATTCAGCAGGGCTTGCACAGTCTTGGAAAGTCCTTGAATTTTAGAGTGAAGTCCTTGAAAAGTCCTTAAATTTCTGTGCAAGTCCTTGAAAAGTCCTTCAATTTTCTTCAACATTGAATGCAGTCGCCTAGAAAGTGTTTTTAATACTTCTTGGTTGTCCAAAACAGAATATAAATCATAGCTCAGAGGAGTTAATAGTGATTTATACAAAGCGTTTTTTGTTTTATGCAACAATTAACTATCAATTTAAGACACCTGAACTGAAAAATGTAGAGAAGTTGGTGGAGCAAACAGTTCAAGCCTTTAAGGTCCTATTAGAATGGACTGGGAATGTGCATTTTTGTTCAATCTGTGAAATTACTTTCCCAGTAGGTGGTCCTTGTAAATCGAAAGTGGTCCTTGAAAAGTCCTTAAGAAATGGTTGCAATTTTTTGTATGAACCCTGTTATCAGGTTAAAATTTTTTAACCTAGGTTGATTCTCAATTTCCTCTGCCTCCTAGCCCTAATTCAATGAATAATTAGGGCTAGGAGACAAAGGAAATTGAGAATTAACCTAGGTTGTATTAATGTTACTGACAACATCCAGATCCTGCTTGGTGTAACTCTGCCTAGCATCCCCCATCCCATCCACGGGGGAGGGGACATTTTGTAGCAATACTCTAAAGTGCTTCATGCTACAGAAGATGATTTGAACTTTGGCTAGGAGGGCTTATGACTTGTGTATTCCTCAATATACTTACGTGTACGCATGTACATTTAACTCAATTGCTTGTCTTGATGTGTGAAAGTGGCTTTGAAATGTGTTTATGTATGTATTGAGAAAAACCATCCTCTACTTAATTTTCATAGTGCACACGTCTTTTTCTGTTTATATTGTTCCACTAGTGGTAGGACTCCATTGTCAAGTAGTAGAAAACCCATTGTTAATTTTCTCAAGAGGTCATCTCATTGGATGCATTTGCAAAACAGTTACCAAGGTTATTGATCCAATTTTGATTTTTGCATTTCTTTCAACTGACCATGATATCTGGCAAATCTAGGATCAAAAATCTGTTTTCAGATTTGCTGAAAGGAACTTACCCTCAATTTGCATTGAAGTTGAGTAGGTGTGTCCAATTTGATGCTTTTGCTAACAAGTTGAACTTGCTTTCAGGCTGATAAAGGTCCAGTTTTAACTGCAGCACGTGACTGCAGGTTTGAGGTGTTCTGGGAAACTGAATTTGCCTGCCCTGAGGCCAAGATTATGTCTACAGATAATTGTACGTTGGTCAATAATTTTGTCAACTTTGACTTGACAAAACTTTCAGCTGACAGCCTTGAAAACTACAAGCTTGGCTACGATGTAATGGAGAAAGGAAAAAAGACACATTACATTATTTACATGAATGTTTGTAAACCTCTTGGATTTCCTTGTGGAGGCAGAGGTTTGTTTTCTTTCCCTTGTTGAAAACGTTTGTCAAGTATTAACCTCATTTGCATTGATTTTGTTACCTCTACATCCTGCATCTCTGATGCATAAAAATCCCTAAATACCGTATTTACTCGAATAGACGCTGCGGCATTAATTTCATTTTTCATGATCCAGCTGCGGCGTTTATTCGAGGGCGGCGTCTATTCGGGGGCAGCGTTTATTCAAAAACCACTTTATTCAGTACTAAATACCGTGTCTTTTTACCAGCTAACAGTAACGAATCTCAATATATAAATGCCGTGTTCATTATGTCTATTCAATTATGATTTTAACCAGAGTTAAACTTCTATTTCAACATCACTGTCCTCCTCGTGGTCGGAATCTAACAGCTGCAGCTGCTCCTCAAATAGATGCCTCACCCAGATGCGGCGTCTATTAGGGGGCGGCGTCTATTAATATCTTGAGCCTTAAGTGCGGCGTCTATTCGGGGGCGGCGTCTATTCGAGTGAATGCGTACTCAAAATAATTCATGGCATGCCATCCCATGGGACGCAAACATCAATCAATTGATCTGAACATGTGTATATGTAGAAATATCCCATTCGTGTAATTTCTGTGACAGTTATGGCTGTTGTTGAACGATGCATTTTTCTTTTAACCTTTGCTGTGCTTTCAGATAGAAGGACTATGTTTTAAATTCAGTGTACTGTAATAAAGAGTTTTGGAGTCTGTTTTCAGCCTTACTGTCTGGTTACATAAAGACCCAAGCATTTTCAATTTCGGACTCATTTTTTTTAAAATGGGACTCATTGGTTCGGGACTGGGACTCATGATTTTTCACAAGATGAGTCCCAGAACTCACTATGACTATTTGTATCAAAATCACTGATTATGGTTAAAATAATTGAACCTTGCTAACTACTTTGACCTCCAACTGCTTTTGATGCTTGGACCATGAGTTTAAGTAGTTCTTCCACTGAGTAATTTCAGTGTGACCTGGGATTGCCTACTATTTCTGGTGTCAGGTTGCCTTGGTTACCTCTTAATATGGTTTTCCTAGTTTTTCTTACCCTTCTTTTGCCTGATTCCGCAGGAACGAACTCTACAGTTTGTCAGGTAAAGGTGGATGGAGCAACAAGATATTCACTGGGAGATATATCCAAGCAAACACTGCGCTTTGCAGATAGGCATTTAACCTTGACCTACGAACATGGCGATCAGTGCAGTAATAAACTGAACAGAACGACCATCATTATGTTTATATGCGATTATCATGTCGATAAAGGACAGCCTGTTTTTACTACCGAATACTACTGCTTCTACTATTTTGAATGGAGGACAAAATATGCTTGTGCACCAAGCCGTCGGACCGGAACACAATGCCGAGTGGAGGGCCGAAACGGCTTGCGCTTTGATTTGTCGGAACTTGTTCGCATGAACAATCAGTCAAATTGGGTTGGTCTGGATGGTGAGACTAGCAGCTCGGATAGGAAAATATTCCTGAATGTCTGTGGTGGTCTGACTTTTATAGATGAAACACAGCAGTGCGACAGATCTGCTGCTATATGCATGATTGAAAAGGGCACAGTGGTAAGCCTGGGAAGATACACAGACCCACCAACTCTGAACCAGGACAACTCTATCAAACTGGTTTATACACAAGGCAGTGAATGTAAGAAGGACAATTTAGGGAAGAGCATTCTAAGAAATTCAACGATAACGTTTATTTGTCAACCTGGAGATTTAGCAAGCGCTCCTGTTCTTGTCAGTCATTCCGAAGACAACTGTCATTATGAGTTCATGTGGGAAACAGGTAAACATTGAATTTATTAAGATTTGTTAGTTGTAAGTGTCACAGTTTATGACAACTGCAATTGTCAAGAAAAGTCGGAAAAAATCGAAGAACAGCTCCCAAAGAAATCTATTGGCCGTCTGTTGGCAGACTTTTAACCAACAGTCGGCTGACAGACGGCCGACAATCAGCCACCAAAAGACCCACATTTGGCTGACAGACGACCGAAAATCGGCCAACAATCGGCTGACAAACGGCCAACAGTTCCCTCCCCTGGGAGGGCGACTCCCATATGAAAGGGATGGGGACTTTTATCGTCTCTTTCAGGGGTGTAAATTACAGATAATTTTCACTCAAGGTTTTGGGTAGGGAAAGCCAATTACTGATCAGAAGTTCCTTCTTCACAACGGTTATTTACTCTGCACCTAACTGAGTATCTTAGAGGTCAAGGGTTCGAATCCCGTACAAGCTTGAAGTTTTTTCAGGCTTTCTGTTTATTACTGCAAAAGTTGCGTATGCAACTGCGATGATCATCCCTCATTTAATTCTTCACTCCGCAGTTCACATCAGTAATGATTTTCATATATTCATAACTTTACTTTCTCTTGTTAACATATATTTTTTGAACTTTTAGTTTCTGTTTTGTTGACGTATCTTGTTTTGTATGTGTTACGTATTAACATACTAAAAATGTTAGCTAGAAACGATCTCTACCACAGACCCTTACCTTGGAATATAACGGGGCAGTCTAGAGAGGCTTTTTTTTGTTAATTTTAACCTCTAAATGAATGGTTTTTAGCTGCAGCATGTTCTTTGGGTGTAAAACGAGGAACAAACTGCAAGGTTCAAGATAAAGATGCTGGCTATGTGTTTGACCTAACTCCTCTGGCTGAATATAAGTGGGGAAAGAATGATTCTTACCTTCTACAAGTTGATAAGTCAGTGTACAGCTATCAGTTGAAGGTGAGGCTTTCACTGTTCCATTTCTTGAACTCGCCGTTTTCAGTTGTTTACAAGAATACAGGCGCCTTTTGTACAACTGAGTTTTGGACATCATTATTTTGTCCAGCTGTTCTTTACTTATCAGGTCTGTAAAGTGATCTCGCAACAAACCTAGATGAACTCTTCAACGTCTGCTACATATTTCTTAAAAAAAATATGTCGCGGCTCGCTCATCAGGTACCTTAAAAGGTTCAATTTGTTTATCACAATATTTTCTGCGCCGCGGGTTTGACTGAAAAAGAGAGAAACATAAGCGAAATATTTAAACGACTAAGGTAAACAAAAAATATAGAAAGCCCCAGGAAAAAGACAAAAAGATTGCTGTGAAGCAATGTGATGACTACTTACAGGTATTTCAACTCAGAAACATTAGCCTATAATTGATAACACATGATAGCCTCTAGATCTCTTGGCTTTATAACTCTTTTCTCGTTCTCTTCACTGCTTAACACCAAAAACCTTAACCCATTCGCCCCTGAACCGCCCGTAACCGCCCTTGCGGATCCACGTCCTTTCTATTCCTCGTGACGTCATCAGTTTTAACGGTCAAGGCCAACTTTTCCCGCTAACGTGTGCAGAGTGAAAAGATCTTTCAAACCATACCAGAATGAGCACAATTCAGTCAAGGACACTCGAGAAAAAGGAAAAACCATGCAAGATTGACCTGTAAATCTCCATGAAAATCTTGTTCCATTGCCCACCTACCTTTCCTTTCACCTAATCCTAAGATCCTAAAAACTTTCCTAAAAACTCTTCCCATCAAAATGAAGCCTACTAAATGCCCAGCAAGAGAAACAAAAAAGGAGCAAGAAAAGCGAAAAAAGAGGGGAGGAGAGAAAGGGAAAAGTAAAAGTCAAGACTGCTGTGTCACTTTTAAACCCAAATTTTGCTTTCTGCGCATGCCCGAACTTCGTAAGCTGATATTTTGCATCTGGATCAGGAGGCCGTGAAGTGTACGACCAGTAAACGGGTTTGTGGTAAGTTTTGGCTCTTTATAGCATGACAGTGACCAGAAAACCACTCGTCTAGCTTCAAAACGCGTTTTTCGGCAAAATCTCTAGGAGCGAATGGGTTAAACTGCCTTAATATCTTCACTGCTGATACTCTTGACATCTGGGAGGCGCCGTTAACAGGTCCTAACAACAGCTAATCAGTGGTACCAGAACGTGATGGGAATTTAGCAATCCATGTATAGGGGGGGATTACATTTCCAGTGTCTTTTACTTTGTCATGGTCTTCCTAGGCACTATGTTTATCTGCTCAATTTAAAAAGGGGTTGTGTCACGCTATTTGCTTTCTTTGACTTTTTAAATAGCTAGAACTTTTTGTTATTTAAGACTATATTTATGCATCAAATGACAAAAATGGACACGGACTGAAACTTGAAAACGTTGGACCAATTTTTTCAAGTTTTAATGCTACCTGTATGCCTGCCGAAATCATAAAAAAAGTTATTATGGTTAGTGCTTCCCGATGAAATTTGTTTGATATCCTCAAGATTCAAAACTCTACAGGAACAATTTGGGTGCGGGCAAAGACACCAAGTAATAACTTTGCATCAGAAATGACCTAAAACAACAATATCCTCGTGACATACAGTAAAAACCCGCATATAAGAACCTATGTTTTTCCAAGCTAGGCTGAGAAGGTTCTTATAAAGAATGACGCCAACTGGAAAATTAAGAAACCGTTAATAATAGGAATGGCTCCGAGCTGTTTTCAAGAAAACCTCTGAGCTTAGCGATGGCCCATCCGCAAAAAGCTTTTTCACCCTCATTCCCATCCGTCTAGCTCTATTAGCCCTCATTTACCCTCATTTACCCTCGTTCTTCTTCATCTACCTCCAATAGCCTTCATTAACCTTCATCTCCCTCCAATAACCTTCATTAACCTTCATCTTCCTCCAATGGCCTCCATTAACCTTCATTTCCCTCCAATAGCCTCCATTAACCTTCATCTACCTCCAATAACCTTCATTAACCTTTATTCCGTCCAATAACCTCCATTAACCTTCATCTCCCTCCAATAGCCTCCACTAAGCTTCATCTCCCTCCGATAACCTTCTTTCACCATTCCTATTTAATCCAAGCATGTTAAAGCCATTTATGAAGTTTGTACAAAGCTGTGCAAGTTAAACAGAACAAAAACAACATTAAAACATGGTACTGTCTTATCTTCATTTTACTCACTGGAAGAGCTTGTTCTATTACATTTGTGTATTCAGTGTTTGACTGAGTTTCTCAAAATAAGAACCTGTTTTAAAATTATAGGCACAAACAGGTTCTTATGTAAAAGGGGTCTAAATGGACAGACAATCTTAGCCTAACAGGCTCTTAAAATGTAGGTTGTTAATACGCGGGATTTTACTGTAGCCCTTTTAATTTTCTCCACTCTTTGCTGACTATCCAGATTTGTGGTGGCAGTAACCAGACCTCTTGTCCTGGTGGCAACATTGGAGCATGTCAGATAAAAAGAGGAGAACCCACGTTTCACAAGACCCTGGGTAAACCTAACGACATGCTAATCTACTACGATGGAATGTTGAATCTTACCTATAAAAATGGAGAGCCTTGTCACAATGGTGTCAATCGCACCACGCACATTACATTCCTCTGTAATAACTCGGCAGTTGACAATGGAATTGGAGTTCCAGAATATGAGAAAGAGGACCACTGTGTTTATAACTTTAGGTGGTTCACAAAGTACGCCTGTCTCACCAAGGTCAGTGTGTAATAATTACTGAAGAGGTGCTTGGAGAAAAGACTTGCCGTATTTTCTCGAATTAGCGCTGCCTTAGAATAAGCGCTGCGGCCCTGAGATACGGTAAAATTCCGAAAATAAGCCCCTCCATATATAAGCCCCCCAAACTCGTAACGCAAAAATTCCTCCGTTAAATCGCCCCTCCAAATATAAGTTGTACTTGGAAAATTGCTCTCAAATACAAAGTAAACCAAAGCAAAAACTGTAAATTTACTTCCAACTATAAGGCTAGCCCAATCGGTTTTGAAACGCAAATTTCCCTCCGTAGATAAGCCCCTCCGAATACAAGCCCCTCCAAAAATAAGCCCCTCAAAAAGGGCCTTTGAAAAATGTAAGCCCTCGGGCCTATTTTCGGAATTTTACGGTAATCAAAATCAAAGGACTTCTACTTTTAGTTTAATGATGAAAATAACAATGCCTTAGTTACTAACATTCTTTGTTGCGTCCAACTTTTAAATAAACGCCCCTCCTCAAATAAGCGTCGCCCTCAAATATGCGCCGCATTCGAGGAGTGGAAAATTTAATAAGCACCGCGGCGCTTATTCGAGTAAATACGGTGTCATCTTCGCCAAATTAAGTAAGCCCCCATCTTTATTAAGCCCCCTTCAAACGCGCTTGAAATAAATAACTTCCCCCAGGGGGCTTATAGATCAGTTATGGTAATAGGATTTAATTTCTTGATTTGCAGATCGCAGAGTGTATTGCCAGATCCGGTTCAGATCAATATGACTTGACAAGCTTGGTGAAGACCATTGATAACTGGCACGCTGATGGCGATGGTGGAACGTTTTACATCAATGTTTGTCGCATGTTGAACCTTTCTCCTACCATTTCCGGCTGCAGTGGTACTGCTTCAGTCTGCCTTGTGAAGCAGGATGGTAGCTTTGTGAATTTAGGTTGGTAATATCAATTAAGGAACTTGGTACATTTTTGCTTACTGAGTAGGCTTTTACTGTCAACTTTTGCCTTGCGGCCACGTATATGTAGGTATATGCGGACTGGTCTCCACAATTTTCCTTAAAGAATTAGTTGAGAAAATTTGATAAAAGATCAAAGCATTTTCCCATTGCTGATCTTTTTACTAATTCTCATATGCCAGGTGATCTGTGACGTCACTGCGGGGGCCTGGGGAAAGAAATTTTAATGCCGTATCCCATAAACCAAAGCTGACGGGAACAGATTGAATTGAATTGAATTGGTGCGCGCGTTGGTTTATGGGATACGGCATTAGAATTTCTTTCCCCAGGCCCCCGCAATGACGTCACAGATCACCTGGTGGATGCTTCCGCTGCATTACCACGTGGAAATACTGCCTAGCACCTTTCCTGTGCATTTTATAGTCGATCATAGACTCAGAATTTAGAACCGCTCTCTACCGCATGATCACCTAACTTACTACAGCAAAGTACTGCTCAGTAGCTTTCAGCAAATGGTCGCACCAGAGGATTCCGTAGACTGACTCTTAATTTAAAATCGTGGACACGTACCTCCATAAGTATAAGTGACAGTTAAAGAAACCGTTGATTAACCCTTTTGAACTGATTTCCACACAATACAGGAACAGTATCAGATTCACCAAGTGTGGAGACCACAGGCCGAGTTACCATAACATATACCAATGGTGATAAATGTAGCGGGCAGACTGGAAAGCTCTATCAGTCCAAAATTACTTTCATCTGCAGAGAAGGATTAACGGTGAGTATTTTTTATGATTTAATTTTAATACACCATCCTTTTAATAAGTCAGCCTTTTCATATACTATGAAGTGTGTGCGCAATAATAGTAAGTGAATTCCTAACGTTTTTTTAATTAAATGCATGTAGTCAAAGGAACTGTGTCACGAAATTTATCAAAATTCAAGTAGCAGGAACTGCCACCAAATTGAGTAAAACAGAAAAATAACCGCTCAAAACAGTAAAAGAAGGTATAAGTAACAATGCAAATGCAGAAGAAGCAACGGATGGATAAAGTTGAAGTTGATTGAGACGGATTGTAATTGTGGGTTTTGAAAATTTGTTAGTCTAACAGTTTTTCAAAGTTCACTTTCGTTGTATTTAGCGTTTGATATAACTCTTAAAAGGGCATATTTGTTGGAGAAGAAGCTGTAATTTTGTTATTTACAAGTAATTTCTTTTCTATCTATAAGTTCCATAGCGCATCAGGACACGTATTGACAAAATGAACTAGATATTCGTGATGTCGCAGCTCTTATAAATCATCAATTCACGCTACTTTAACCTTTGGAAATAAAAAAAGGGTCGCTTTTCTTTTAGTTACGAGGTTGCGCAGTGCTATTCGATACAATTCCGACCCAGTCTTGCGCAGCCTTAAGAACCAATAATAGGTATAATTACTTTATACGCCACTTGCACATCTCCCATAATGCACCTTATTCCCCCCTCCCCAAATTTTGCATAACCTTTGTTTTTCATTTCTCCTGGTTATTATAGCCGTCCCAAGAAAAATTGAAAACAGTGCTCATGCAAAATTTTGGGGGGCAAATAAGGTGCATTATGAGAGATGTGCAAGTGGCGTATTTATTTATTTATTTATTTATTTTTAAATTGTAGTAACAAGATCAAAATACAATATTATCGAACAATATACTTTTACCAAAAAGAAAAAAAAAGAGAAGAAGAACAAAAATAATTTACACCACCATAGTTGCGTCAAACTTCATTCAGTGAAGTAGCACGTGAGTAGCACGTGAGGAGGAGCAATTTCATAAACGTCTTAAATGGATAAGTTACCACCCTACCATCTAATACTATTCGTTCTTTTAATTTTGTAACCGTAAAATATGCTACCGTTTAGTGTCCTAATTATGTGTTGTTTAGGTAACTGACCCGTACCTGCAATTCAGCTCCAAGCTGCAAAAAGAGTCAATAAACAAGTCATTCATTCATAATATTATTGTTAACATAATTAGGGTGACAAGCAAAATATGGTTTGACGCTATCATTTTGGTTGCATTGACTTTGCTTGCTAAAGTTGTTTCATTACAGTTTTCAGATGAGTTAGCAGGGGGATGGGGAAGACGGAACGAGGGAACTGGGAATCTACGAAGCAAGAAATCTTGATGTGCGGGAATCCTTTAATCCCTATTCCCTGTTCCTGGATTTCTCTATCTCTGTTTTACATACTGCCTTTAGTAGAAGCCTTGCGGCCCAATCTAATGGACACTAATTTTTCACCGCTAACTTGTTTTGGTTAGATAAAATTGATATTACCGTGACATTGATAAATTAAAAAAAGTAGAATTATTAACCTTCCAATGAAAATGGGACATTAAAAGTCTGGAATATAGCTAACTTTTTCTGAAAACAACAACAACAAACACATTTTATGTTTAAATTCAAATAAATCGCAAAGGCACTTTCGTCCGAATTCTTTTAATTGCAGTAAATGGATCGATGAATAAACGCTGTATGTTTGAAATTGCTCATTGATTTCAACTGAACTCTTCTATTCCCCCTGTAGTCCTCGCCTCCTAAGTTTATTGAAAAAGAGGATAATGGATGCACATACAAATTTGAATGGCAAACAGCAGCTGCGTGCAAGATTGTCAACGCTGTGGGTGATTTCTGTTTCGTGAAAGATCCTAAATCTGATACAACCTTTAACCTACTGCCACTAATGAAGCAACCAAACAAAGGCGTGTACAATGGATCGTTAACTGATGGCAAGGAAAGAGGGAAGTTTGAGCTTAATATTTGCGGTGCGGTGCCGGAGTGCAAAGGAGAAAACAAAGCAGGGGCTTGTTTGACGATTCAAAATGGTAACAAGATCGTTTTGGGCAAGTTTAACAAAAGGCTGGAATACAAGGGTGAAATTGTTACACTGGTGTATAAGTAAGTTTTGGTGTATTCACTTGTTTGAAGTCTTAACCCAATGATCATGTTAAATAAGCGTCTCATGTTACGCCGACTCACTAGCTACATAGTCGCCGGTACTCGGTCTACGATATTGTTCCAACATGTTGGAACCTAAGCGGTAGAGACCATCTCAGGTCTTTACCGCTGGCCATATGGTTACTAACCGTTAGGATCTTAACCCAGTCGAGTTCAACTTCGTAAGAACGTCAGTGCGTTTTCCGTCGGACTATCTACCGATCGGTGATTAGTACATTTTTTTTAGAACGTTGTAGTCTTTGTAGCGGCGGTAATATATGTTCCACACCAGGCCACTTCCGAGTTCCTAAAACTCTCACTTTCAAAACGAGGTTAGGTGCACAACCTTTCTTGTGAAAATGACTTTTATTTCCATATCAAAGGCTGAGCACTTACCCTCGTTTTGAAACAGAGGCCCGGGGGAACTCGGAGGCCTATTAAGTAAGTTCACCGGGAACACGTTGTAGGTAGACCTGTTGCTTTACTGGGGCTCTACAGACCTTTCCCTCGTTCCAAGCCGCTCCGGTGAACACACACACTGAAACGAAGGTTGATGCTTGACTGGTGTTGGTTCCAAAAAGCCTCGAGTCCGTACCTTTGTTAACAGAAAAGCGAAAACAGTCTGTTGCGGCAAAAATTCAATGCCACCGGTGACGACAACGTACCGGGCCTGTTGACTAAGCCTGATAAGCAGATTCAGTCAATGAGAGACAGCGCGTGCAGTGTCAGGTGAGAACAGGAAAGCGCGCGAAAAGGACTAAACGCGACTTTCAGTGCTTAATTTCCCGCCATGTCGCCGCTCTGCCATTGGTCAAATCGGTCTTAAGATCGTTCGGAGTAAAAATGTTATAGATGCTGGTGCTAGCTCCACAATATTGTATTGACAGCATTAATTTGAAAAACTTATTTTCAGGGAAGGGGACAATTTTGAAGCTACTGGACAACAGAGAGAGGTACACATCAATTTCTACTGCAACCATAAAAATCCGCTTGGAGAGCCCCAGTTCACGAATCAGCTTGGAAACAAGTACTTCTTTGACTTTCAAACCTCGTTAGTTTGTCCTGCATCTGCCGTGGAGTGCTTTGTACGAAAGGGAAATTTAACATATGACCTGACCCCCTTGGGTCTTATTGCTGGTAAGGAAAGTAGTGCAAAGAGCATCCGAGACAGACGTAGAACAAAAAAGATCTCTTACTTTATGAGTGTGTTTTCTTGTGGCCGCCATTTTGAATTTTTCATGCAGTTGGTGCGAGGTCTGGAATCGAGAAATTTGGAGGACAGACCGTCCGATAATCCGAAAGTTCTCGGAAGATCCGACCGCCTGTCAACCCGAGCTGCTCCGAAAATTTCTTGGTTCCAGAAAACCCACGCATCGATAAAGTAAGTAATCGTTATTCATTTATTAGAATCTAATCGGACATGAGAGCCCCCTTTTGCTTAGACCATGGTTTAGGACATAGAGTGGACCGCTATATCTCAGCCTAAGTAGGTTGTTTCTAGCAGATTATTATTTTTTCTCCCCTTCCCCACATGCCTTTAACCTGAAAAAGCTCGCAAGTGACAAATGTTAAGCGGATACATATAGGACTGACCAATATGAAAATAATTGAGAACGTTCTTTTGCTCCTGGTTTGATACACATCGACCCTAAAGTGCTCTCTTAAACAATAAAGGGTCACTATTTTCAGAGTCTTGAGAAAACAACACTAGAATTATGAAGTATCACTTGACAACGTATTAAAGGAACATTCAACCGTAAACGGTGTCTCCAAGTTGTTTTCTTTAGTACTTATTATAGGAAATTAACGCTCCATGAAATTAAGGTATTGGAAATTAACGCGACTTAAGTTAATGCGAATTTAATGGTAAACGACTTTCGAATAAAGAAAATTAACGCGAAAGAGGAGGTAGAATTTCATAATAAACGAAATTAACGCGATTAAGACACAGTTGGTGGTGACAACTGGAAAAGGTTCTGCTCGACTTACACAATTTTCCTCTGCTGAACATAAACTGTAACGAGCCGTATCTTGGTCCGCTATATAGAAGCTACATAGAAGGTATATAGAAGCTGTAATATTCCTGAAAGAGTTGTCCTCTATGGAACAATATGTAAAAGGTTTTTTTTCTCTAGCAAGTTTTTACTTTAATGTTTTTTTAGGTGTCAAGAATGTCTAGACAGGTTCCAAAATTGGGTTAAAATACTGGAAATTAAGAGCGCGGAAATTAACGCTGCCTTTAATTAACGTCGCGGAAATTAACGCTCAACAAAATTAACGCGACTTAAATTAACGCGAATTTTAACGATTCGCGTTAATTTCCTATAATAAGGTAGTCTAAAAATCAGCCTGAATTTTTGCCACTCTCTTTCCAAAAAACCTGAGCTCCATTGTCCTCGGTTTTTGTGAAATTTCTAATTCAGATTGTATAGAAATGCTATTTTAACCCTTTATTTTATTTAACGTGAGGTCTTTAATCCGCCTGTCTAATAATCCAGTCGACATTTTCCTAATGTATAACATTAGCATAGAGGAATCTCTGTGTGATGTTTGTTTCTAGGGAAATAGCCTTTTTTACAGTTCCCGGCGCCATTTTGAAATAGTAACCGCGCAAACACCACATCGAGGCTCGCGTTGACCCGCGAAACATAAACAGAGTGAAATCCCAGCTGTTTTGCTCACACGTTCGTATATTTAGGTTATTTCTTTTCACTCTAAATGGTCATAAAATACAAAGACAAGGAAATCACGACGCTAGAAGATATTCAGAAGCTGAAAGTGAAAGAACTAAGGGATATTTTGAAGTGTAATTCTGAAAGAGCGGGCGGAACAAAGGCGGACTTAGTCCTAAAAGTTTACACTTTGCTTGTACGGAACGTGGTGAGGCCGGCCGAAAATGTCGAAGAAAATGCGGTTAATAGTGGCCACTTTTAATACGAAGACACACTTAGACGGATTTCTGCTCTTGGATGGTCTACGGACCTGCGTCAGCTACCAGAACTTAACTTTATCCAGCTGTACGACTACCTCGTTGTATCTACACGCAAGTACCGCCATATCGTGCTTAAGGGTACTAATTATAAAAAGTTGAAATCTTACCAATTTTTCTTTGAGGGAAACGTAAAACGACTGGAGTGTAAAGTTTACCAAGGCAAGACCTATGTGAAAGCTAGTGTTCTTCCGTCTATGAAGAAGAATCCGTATAGAGTTATAGTAGAAAAAAAGCGTCCTTTGCTCATAAATACACCATGTGCGAAAATACGACTCAACGCGAGCCTCGATGTGGTGTCTGCGCGGTTACTATTCCAAGATGGCGCCGGGAACTGTAAAAAAGACTATTGATCGAACGCCTTAAAACAAAGCCTGCGTTATAGACGATAGTAAACCCTGCTTAAGTCCGTCTGCGAAACAGCGTCGAATCCCCTGTTCTGGGCCCCTATCTGTGTACTTGGATTTGAGTACGCGCCATGATTGGTCTGTTAAAAAAAGCCATTGTCGATTTGGCAATCAGGATGAAAGGAAATTCGAAACGCACTTCCGGTAATAGGCCACTTCCGAGTTCCAAAAACCCTCACTTTCAAAATGAGGCTAGGGGCACAACCTTTCTTGTGAAAATGAGTTTTATTTGCATGAGAAAGAAACATGATTTTCATATCGAAGGCTGAGCACGTACCCTCGTTTTGAAACAGAGGCCCGGGGAACTCGGAAATGGCCTATTCTTTGAGTCCTTTGAGGGCCCGGAACAAGTTACGTAAAATTACATCTGCGACGCAGGCTACTTAGCCTGCGAACTGCAGACGTATTTCCGGTCGTCGCTTCTCTCCCTCCGGAGGAAGAGAAGCAACGACCGGAAATACGTCTGCGGTTCGCATGCTACAGGCTACTTGAAATATTGACATTTCTTCTCCTATTGTAGGTAACTGGGAAGCCGTTGACTCCAGATCAGAAGACAAACATCTTCATTATTTTATCAACGTTTGCCGTTCTGTGAACATAAACTCCTCTAACGAACTTGCTAAATGCCCAGGAGGCGCCATAGGTGCTTGCCAGATAGACCATCTTGCGGACAAGGGCTTCAATTTGGGATACGTTCAAAGTGATCCCCAAATTACTGACAACGGGGACTTGACGTTGCTGTATTCTGGGGGAAGTGAATGCCATCATCAGTATAACAGGAGCATTAGAATTGTTTTCTCTTGCTCAAACACAGCGGTAAGGTTAAATTAGGGGCTGTTTATATGATACCGGTATGACTTTCATTCCGAAATGAGTTTCGTTCCAGAATGAAGTTCGTGCTGCATTCACGTGATAAAATCCACCTGCTCATCCTAAGGCGTTCTCGTTCGCGTGGTTTTCGCGCCAGGTCTGATAGGCATGCGTCACTCCTCCCAGAGCTATTTTCAATGCCGAACTAAGTTTGTTTGCAATTTACCTGATACCAGTGAAATTTCATACCAGAACGAAAATTTCATTCAGATTGAAAACCGGAATGAACTCATTCCGGAATGACTTGTACGGGAACAAAATGTCGTTTCAGTGTCATGTAAACAAATACAGAGAAATATATGGAGATAGAATGAACTCGTCAGAGATTGTTTAAGTGTTTATGTTGGACCCGCAAATGTTACCTCCAAGCCTTGTTTTGGAATTGTAACGTTGTAAAATTTAGCAACAAAGAATTCCCAGCACAGTTCAGTTGAAAAGAAGACTCACGCATAAAAAGAGGAAATGCAAAGAATTTAGTACCCAAACTAGGCTTGGAGGTAAAATAAACAAGTACGACGTCATCACGCATATGGGCTATTTGAACGACAATATTCATTTCGATTTTCATGTGGGACAGCATGTTATCGAAAATATATTGGACTCGCTCTGGTTGTATAGTAGTCAATTTTATTGAAGCCTTCTACATTGTGATTTGCGTTTCAGAGTCGTCATTCTGCTAAAAAATAGTCGTGGGTGAAAACGTAGAAGAGCAAGTTTTAGTGACAACAAAGCAGCGAGGCGCTCATTTAAAGCTCGTTTACAAGGCACCGGACACATTTTTGACCTGTTGAAAATTCTTGCGTATAGGTGTTCTGTTCACGCGAAACCATCTTAAGCGTATTAAAATGTAGATGTCTAGACGTTTAAAATTCCCAGTGTGAACGAAGTCGTAATCAAAAATTCGTCTCGATGCCGTGTGGGCATGACTTTCAGAGTTCTATCTAGGATTTATCGTTTGGGGGAGAAGTCCCGAGTGGCCGAAGGCCACGAGCTTTCTAGGGGGGTCCGGGGGCATGTCCCCGGCGATTATTTGAAAGGAATATGCGTTGAGATGTGGTCATTTTGAGACACAATTTTGAAAAATGTTATAGTCTGTGCACTGACCACATCCCGTCTGGATGATTTTTTTGATATAGTTACTTATATACTGTAAAAAAACAATAATTTTTTTTTTGGGGGGGGGGGGGGGGGAAGCTGGGCATTTTGGGGGGAAGTCTCTACCTCTCAAATACCCTAGATAGAACCCTGACGTTGATAGCAGATAGTGCGTTTCGTCTTTTGTCCTAACTACGGCTCTAAAATAGAGAATGATGTCTTGCACATGTGGGTTTTTCAGTTTCCTTTTGTCCAAAACGTCGCTAGGATAAAACAAAAAAAAATTTCTGTAGCACTGGCCTGTGGCGAAAGTAATTGGTTTCATGATGACAATTTTGTGCTGCACTGCAAGTGCAAATTATGCTAGCAATAATTTTTTCGGAAAAAGATGAAAATTTTGCTCATTGTGACAAAAATTATGTCAGCAATTATGCTATCAAAGCCCAAATACCCAGTGGAAGCCTCTGCAACGGAGAGAGTTTATCCGCCTTAAAGCGAATTCTAAATATTGGCTTCTAAATTAACATGTTTTATCTTTTTATCTTTTATCAACTTTATCGCTTTTATGATTGCAGGGCTCTCCTAATTTCGTGGCTGAATCTTTGGAATGTGAATACCTTTTTACTTGGCAAACGCCCAGTGCTTGTGCACTCACCATAGAGGAAGGGGACAACTGCACTGTGGAAGACAAGCAGTATGGCTACATGTTCGACTTGAGCAGGCTGCGCAAAGCAAATGAAGATTACAACGTGAATGTCAGCGGGGTATCTGGCGTGAGGATCATTCTTAATGTCTGCAGCCGATTAGTTAGCATCCCAGATCCATGTAAAAATTTTAAAAGGAGCGGTGCGTGTATTATCAAAGGTGAGTGAGTTGTGTGGTAGTCTTTGTATACCTGACTATAGCAAATTTGGCCATGTAATGGAGGAATCGCCCCTTTAAAAAGCAACTTTAGGTAATTGCCCTGAAAAGGGTGTACTCTCGAGAGTTTTTTCAAACTTGGCAAAATTGCCAGCCATATATACACGACACTGAAAAACTACAATAAAAAAATTAGGTCATCCTCCTTGTTTTCGCCCTGCGTGCCCGTAATTCTAAGGTTCTTTTCCGCTTTTCCTAGTTGTGGGCAAACTGTTCGAAACTTGAACATAGCTAATAAATTCTTCTCAAGTAGCAAAAACTTTGAGCCTTACTAAAACCTTAAGCCCGTTTTTTTGTCTGGGGTAAAGTTTCAGTCAATTGACTTATAGACTTGCTTTCTTTGTATTTTGTTTTTGTTCTCGTCCTTCTCTCTTTGTCTACTTTCTTCAATAACATTATATACAAATTTCTCTTGCAAATTATCCACAGATGGCAAAGCTGTCGCATCCATCAACTCGAGCAATCACCTGACGTACTTCAATGGTCAGATAAACATGACGTATGGTAAACCCCCCGGATCATCTGTCAACTTTATCTTTGAATGTGATCAAGAAAGAAAAGGAAGCGAAACTGGGCCAAAGTGTGAGAGGAAGTCAGACAATACCTACGAATGTCACTGGCCAACTCCATATGCGTGCAGACCTATGACTGGCGTACAGTGTAGTATTCGGATTTGGAATGACAAAGTTGATAGTCAATATGACTACTCGTCATTGTCCAGGAGCACAAACAACTGGCAAGCACAATGTACCAGCCCTTTTTCTTGTGATGGCGCGTCATACTTTATTAATGTTTGTCGAACAGTGTTGTTAAATGGAGGAGCTGTACGTTGTTCTCCTACAGCGGGTATTTGTATGGTTAAAGGGTATGTAGATAAAATTCTTTCTTTACAATTTGCTTATGGCGAGATTTCTTTATGTCCGCGGCAGGGCTAGGTTTTCCTTTTTGTTAGTTCAATAACCACCCAACAGTCCAATAACCACACCAGCAGTTCAATGACCACACATCAGTTCGTGGAGCGCAAGCTACATGTAGCTGCGGAAAATAGCCTCAATTACGTTAGATACTTTTTTAATTAGAATGTGTAGCATTAGCTAAGAGATAAATACTCTTTTAATTAGAATGTGTTGCATTAGCTAAGAGAAAAATACTCATTTAGCAATGATACAAGAACTAAATTTACAAATAGCTATGATACATTGTTATCAAGTTTTAGTGAGCTCACTAATATAAACAGGAACATAGATTGTTGTTAGCTCAGTCGGTAGAGCGCTTGACTGCATAATGGGAGGTCGCGGGTTTGATTCCCGGGGCCGGACCATTACTCAGGGTCTTAAGATAACTAAGAAATAATTTAAGGTATTCCGTTTGCACAGCAAGCGGCTAGACCTTCGCGTGGCTCGGATGATCACGTAAAAAGGCGGTCCCGTCTCCAGACGTAAAAATAGTGTCCCCAATTAGCACTTTCGTGCTAAATACATTGACACTCAAATAAAGTGCATTTTTTTTAAAGCAGTGTGAGATTGCCATAGGTGGAGAAAAGTCCATAAAAAAACAGTTTTACAGAACGTTAGGGATAGGCTTATTTCTTGCCAAAGTCAGGGTTAATTCAGGAAATCTTACTTTCTCTCAGCCGTTTATAAAAACACTGGACAAAGTTAAAAAATCGACCTCGATTTGCATTTATTGCGCTAGATTCACTTTCGAGCATTTCCTGTTGTCCTATGAAAATTTAAAGTTCGTAGCTAAAGAGTAAACAGATGTCAACGAAAAAAAAACCAAAACAAAACAAAACAAAAACAACAACAACAACGTCAAAAAGAAACAAACAGAAAAAAACGGTGACTTATTTTAGCCCCTCAACTATAACAATAATTTGTTCTATTGAATGATTGTTAACAACTTTTGCCAATTTTTAGTGGTAAAGCGTACAACCTGGGAAGCATTAAACGTGGACCAGTGAAAGAAGGCAGCAACATCTATTTGAAGTATGAAGGTGGAGACGACTGCGGTAATAGTGGAAAGAAATATTCTTCTCAAATACATATGCAATGTGGAATCAAACAGGTATGGAATAGTTAACAATTATTGTACTGATATCATGTTTTGGCAGTGGTTTTATTATTCGATCACCGAGTTTGTTTTTTGATTATTGGCGAACCAATCTGCCATTTTCACGCGAGAGCGATGGCAAGAAGGAGAAAAGCGTGGTTCCATTCACGCATGGACAGAATATTATTTGCAGCCAAACACTTTCACGGGCGAAAAATGTCTGATTGGTCGACGCGCGACCACGTGACATTGCCAAATTCAAAATGGCGGTAATACCTCCATCGTTTGTTTATTCCAGTGGAAAGAAGATTAATTGTGGCTTAATATGAGTTGCAAATGCATATACAGATATTTTTAGAATAGCCTAGACTTTTTACTATCCTTTTTCACCTGTTCCTCTGGTATTCGTTCCATGCGATGCTCGCATTTTGGCCGGTTTACCGGATTCAACTTTGGACTTGTTTAAGCGATCACTCTTCACGATCACAAGGGACAACAATATTTTTGAAAAAAGCCGGATCACTAGAAAGAACGGCCTTTGTTCACAGCTCAATGCAGCCGAGAAATAAGACACTATGGGTCCTTTGAAATTGCTTAGACACCTGGAAGTTATTTTTTTTTACCGAAAAGATAAAGCAAAATTATGTTTTCTCCACGAAGACTTTCTAATTTATGAAAAAAAAAGCTTGAACATGAGCTAAATGAACTTTAGTGTCTGCATTCATGTTCTTCTCATTGTGAACGGGTGCAGCTTTAAAGCCTTCTGTGACCGAGCAGGTTTTTTTTTCTTTTTTCTTTTCAATGGTTTCAATAAGATAATGAAATTTTTAAAATTAGGGGAATACTATATATAAAAGAAGAGAACTTTGATTGCAAATATGTTAGGTTGAAAAAGTACTGATTATATCTTTTTAGTATATAGGTTAGAAAAGTGATGCGTAGTCAAAAGTGCTACAAAGGAGTAAAAACCCAGATGTTTCCATCAATAAATTTTATTGACACTGTCAGGGACATATGCTTTCCTTGAGTACACATTTTTTCGTCAAAAATCTTGTTTGTCAGGCTGCACTTTGTTTGATTCAGGATCAATCAATCTTTTCTGAAGAGAAATGAACAATAAAGTATTAACATGTTAGATACTTCAACACTGCCTTAGCCAACAACTAAGAAGAAACTAAACTTCATATAAAAAAAAAAAAACAAAGTGAAAACTACTTCACTGTGAAACAACAAACCCCTTTAAATATATATGACATTAAATTCATGCAAAATGTAGACCTGATGCTAAGTTTATAGGAATAGAAACAAACTATAATTGATAGTGAAACTATAATGTTTGAATGAGATCTGTATTTGAGTGTTCTCTCATAATTCTGACAGAAGATCAAAATTGGAAACTGCATATCCTACACAACTGCATTCATCAACATGATCCAACTAAAATTTCATTAAGACTTCAAGGTTTACTCCAAACTTTAAACTCCTGTAAGTTTAATTTGTGATGATTATTTTTTTTCT
Source organism: Porites divaricata (assembly GCA_038088405.1). Lineage (NCBI taxonomy): Eukaryota > Metazoa > Cnidaria > Anthozoa > Scleractinia > Poritidae > Porites > Porites divaricata. The sequence goes on from JBBMOI010000013.1 coordinate 11,420,649, forward strand.
TGCATGGAAAGAACTTTTGAATACTTAATAGCATGTTAACTCTAACATTCATTCATAACTTTGCTCCAAAAATTAAGCCAAAAACGATGGACAGAAAAACAAAAGCATTCACAGGAAAATTACCCTGTTCAACTCCTTCCAGGATCCAATTTTCAAGCAAAGAAGCACCCCGCACGGAACGCCTTGTGTGCAAAAATTTAGTACTAAAAAGTTGTAAGTACGGTTCTTAACGAGGAAAGTAACAAGTAACTCGTTGTGTGTATAATCCCAATCCAATTATGAGCAAAATAATCTAAACTTCGATCCTTCAATTTTAAAATTGCAAGCCTAAATGTACAGCAGTTGTGCACATTAGGGCCATTTATACGAGATGAAATAAAACGCGTCTTAAATAAGACGTGAACTTTCCGTATAAACGGCACATTTCGTCTAAAATAAGACGCGACTTAGCTAAGACGCGTCTTATTTTAGAACAGCTCTTACACCTCTTCTTAGATAAGACGCGTCTTAGCTAAGACAAGAAAAACACTTCGTATAAATGACCTTCGCGTCTTACATAAGACGCGAACGCACAGTACGCATGCGTTAATTTTTGGCTGGAAAATTTGGATTGCCGTTGTATTGCCGTTGCTACGGGCAACATTCACATGAAAACGAGTCAAGAACAGAAATAAGACGCGAACCATTTATACGAGCTGTTTTTGTCTGAAATAAGACATGCTCGTATAAATGGTCCACTTCGCGTCTAATTTAAGACGCGTCTTATTTTTTCTCGCATAAATGGCCCTATTGTAAACATAATATTTTACAAATCAAAATGTTGCTGGGCCTATCGAACTGTAGCTCCAAGACGGTCTAAGCGTTTTAGTGAAAACACTCTCACATTTTCTCATTCGACAGTTCGGATAAAACTGAAATTTCTGTAACATACAAAGCTGCAATAATGTGCAACAACAATGAAATGACGCACTTTAGAAAACTGCCGCAACCCGGCCGCTTTCGATCCACTAGCCACAAGACAATTTACACAGCAAGACAAGGCTAAGAATATTTCTTTTGTACTGAGTGACACGAGACTAAGTTGAACCAAGTCTAAGCTTATTTTTCTGCCATAAACAGTGTAAACACACGGAGATTTAGCATCTAAATAATTTTTCGAGCAACTAATTACAAGCTAAGTCATATTAACAAAACAAAGCCGAAAAATGTCTGTCCCTCTACTTTTTTTTATTGAATCCGTGTTAAGAAACTCGAACTAAACAACAAAAACATTTTGGATAGCGTTGTAATACGCTCTTCGATCAGCAGTCGAATGTTGTCGAATGTTAAAGTCGAATTTTGACACAAAAACGGGATGCACATTTAACAAAACTGTCGCTTCCGTGCAACTTGGTACAAGCTTATTTATATACCAAAACAAAGCCCAATAATTTTTCTTCCACTACTTTATAATTTTTTTTTGTACCGAGTTGCACGGAACATGCAGTAAACAAAGAGAGTAAACATTACCCACCTTTTCGGCCTGTCTTCCACATGCAAACCAGCGATCTCAACGTCAACAAAACTGAATCAGACCATGCCACTGCGATTTTTCGCCAGCTCCAGGACGCTATATTCTCTAGAGAACACACCTCCGTCAAAACTTCGACCAAAACAATTTTTGATCTCTTACAGCGGCAAGAAATTGCAACGCTGTCACTGCCAAAAAAAGCTGCCATCACTTTTTTCATCTCAACAACATTTCGCGGGCATTTTTGCCTGGGAGCCAATGACTTTGCCCGAAATCGATCAGGTGCCATTTTTTGCAGAGCATGCGTAGACATTTTTCGCCGGTAAAAGCCAAACACTGTTGGAAGACATTGCGCATGAGCAGAACATTATCAGTTGTAGGCACTTATTTGTAGCTTACGTGGTGGGCTTTCGGCAAATAAAGGAAGAAAAATTTGCATCGAATGATAAATGTCGCTATTACTCATTCATTCAATTCCAAGCTTGCCCATCCTTCCGCCCAAGCACTTTTCGGGCACTTGCTATTTTTTTTTCTTTGGAAAGCTGTAAACGAAAAATGCGCGCAAATACCCCTCATTAGGAAAAGTCAAGTTTTGCTTTAAAAGCTCTTGAAAGTAGTACATATATGTACATACATAATTTGATTGAGATTCCACAATATGATAGATTCCTTCTCTTAGTTATATGGCAGGCTGGTTCCGTAAGCGGGCAGGATGAAGCAAATTTTGTGTTCTAAACGGCTACTTGACCAGACAAAATGGACCAATCTTAACCGCTCGTTATTTCTCGCTTTGGTCCCTCAAATTAAGTGGTCCACTAAGGGAATTAACTTGTGTGTGGCTGCACTAGCGATTTTCGTAAGTGTTCACTTGAGAGTCATTTATGCAACGGAAATTGCGGGTGTTGCATAAAACCTTATTTACGCGAAAAAAAACCACGTAAATTTACGGCGCCTACGTAGGTTCCTTATCCTTACTGTTTTTACTGGAGTTAAAGAGACCTTTTACTGAGAAGTAAAAAAAAACTTTTCTTTCCGTAATTCCGTTGAAATGCGCTTTGTTAACCTCAAAAAAAATTTTGTCGACGTTTTTTGGCTGATTTTTTCTCTTTTTTTAATGTTGAAACACTTTCTTCTGCTGTTATAAAACTTTATCTGAGTGAAAACTACCTTTCCGTCAAGCTTAAAAGGGTTCGAAACGACTAGACTCTCTCTTTACGCTCACCGTTGGTCAAAAAAGTAAAAACAAGAAAAAAGAACCATAATAAAGTTACGTGTACCCTTAAATGAGCCCGTAAGTTATCCCGTAAAGCAGAATTTTACGAGAGTGTTAAGTGCGTTCCATGCAACACCCGTAAGTGTACCCATAACGGATTCGTAAGTGACCTACTTAAGTGAGCACTTAAGCGCAACTGGGACCTGGAAACACTGTACAGTCGTAAGCTCTGCATTAACAGCACCGTAGACCGATAGACCATAGGTAAAATTAGGAATAACTAGACTTTGAAACAGCTAGTCTAATTCTGCTTGAGTATAACCCTCCTTCCAGTATAAAAAGACATTTCTCATCTTTAATTAGCTTATTGCATAGATGTGTAGTAAATCAGTAATCTTCCTGGAAAGTAACACGAAGAATGGAGAGCGCTGTGGTTTGCAAAATACCTGACGCGAGATGAAAAACCTGTTTCCAGTAGAATCCAGCCATGTTGACCTCACGCGTGGCCAATAACGCACACCGTAAAATCCCACGTTAAAGCCCCCCCTCCCAGTTTTTAGCTCCCCCGAATATAAGCCCATGCATTTGCCAACGAAGATATTATTCGGGATATAAGCCTCCCCGTTTAGAACCCCATCTAACGTGTAAGTGCGTTCTCCGCTAATTGTGACGCACAATAAATGTATTATAAATATAACTCTGAATGCAATGGTATGTTTGCTTTACCTCGTCGTCCCGAAACATTATTTTTATTCAGCTTATAGCCCCCCCCGGATATAACCCGTTTACAAACCCAACCGAAACACTTTATGAAGTTGTATACGCCCAGTGCTTTAAACGTGGGATTTTAAGGTATACATTATAAAAACCTTGGTTATAATCCCCACTGCTTACAATCCGCTCTTTATGTTTCTGTTTTTATCTTTTCCCGCTATGTTTCGGGCAGAGGTTGTAAAACCCATACAGATCGGACGCAAATATTTTACCGTGCTTGTCAAATGAAGCAATGGGTAGAGATATGTCAGCTAGTGATTGAAATATTCTTTCTTGTCAGGGAAAGGATATCTTGTCTTTTCATTTTATTTTCCTTATCAACCCACAGTTTCTGGGATTCTCTCTGATGGAAGCCCTGGGGGGGGGGGGGGGGGGAGGGGGGACAGCTAATACGGTTTCTCGAAATAGCTACATAAACCAGTCTTTTTACTCTTCCGCAGCCCTTTGGGGAGTAATGTAACGTTTTTGTGAAACCCTCCCCCTTCCCCGATGATTTTACTTTGACGTGACAATAGAGCTGAGAAATAACAAACATTTAACGCGGCTTTCTTATTTACAGGGTAGACCAATGTTTGTGAGAAAATCCGATCAGACTTGTCTGTATGAATTCCTTTGGGTTACCAGCGCAGCATGCCCAGTCAATGTTAAGAAAGATGTTGTTTCCGACAACTGTAAAGCAGTTAACCCTCAAACAAACGTGGAGTTTGATTTGAACGTTTTGAGGAATACAATAGATGACTATACTGTGCGAGATGAGAAGAACAACCGCACTTACTACGTGAATGTCTGCGGTCCACTTCGAAACTCGCGAGGTCAGTTCATATGTATGTTGCGTTTAAATGTTATCCCTGGGTTGGAAACTCTTTTAATATTACTGTTCTTGGTGATGTCAAAATCCTCTGGAACAGAGTTACTGCTGGCAATGTTCACTCTTTTGGGATCCGTGGTATGGAGTCAAGACTGTCACGAGAAGTTAATCTATCGTGGACTGTGTGACCGTTCTTTTGTTGGGTTGAAAAGGGTTTTTGAAAACTTAAAGTTTGTGTTCGAATCAATTGAATTCTAAAAATAATAATTCACTTTTGTTATTTAAAGGGACAGGTTCATTAATTAAATTACTTCTTTCCAATTTTTTATTAGAGCGATTTTCGTATGACCTTGAAATGAAAACGCGCGAACAAAACAGAAACGACAAACGAACGGAAATAGGGCGATTTGATTGGTTTATCGAACGGAAAGACAAACGCGCCTGGCTTTTCATTGGTTGAGCGAACGCTTAGGTGAAAAAACTTCATGCCCGAGAACTTTCTAGAAATCAATCGATACTTCGCTTTGACGTCATACTACAACACGATTGGCCAATCGAACAATACCTTCTCCATATTAGGGTTTCTTTGGCGGGAAAACAAAGAGTCCATGTTTTGATCTTTTCATCCATTGGCTGATGAAACAAAGAACGAACACTTACCGAAACCATTTTTCAAGGTCATACGAAAATCGCTCTAATTCTATCGGTTAGTAATCCCACTCACATGTATCTCAACGATCCCAGAGTGTATTTCAAAGTAGAAGTGTATTTCAAAGTAACCTGAAGTAGGATGTAGGAGTACTAAAATCGCACAAAAAATTAGTGGATTATGCCAACACTACCAAAGTTGAATTTATTGTTGACCCGAAGATTTTATTCCATGGTTGATTAATTTACAGCTGTTTGTAAATATTGAAGTTGATCAAGTGCAAGTGACTGCCAGAGGAGTGTGCAGATTGGTTCTTTGACAACATTATGACATGATCATATTGCTTGCATAGACGATCCAGCATGACCCGACGGAAAAATAGCATTTTGATAAATGAGCATGCGCTGAACCATGAACCTGTCCCTTTAAAGGCCGATACACACGAGGGGTTTTGCTCCCGGAGCATGCTTCAGGCTCATTTTGCACGTGTCAGTACACACGAGGGGTTATACTGCGGGAGCTTGCTCCATGTTATGGTACACACGAGGGAGCAAACGAAAGAAACTTGGTGTGGGATAGCTGATATTCCTAATTTGATTGGTTAATGTGTAACATTTGCCGTATTAATCGACGCGCAACAAAAAGTGTCAGTACACACGAGGGAGCGTTTTCAAGTTCGCTCAATTTGCCCCGGGAGCTTGCTCCCAAATATGTAACCGGTTAAATATCGTGGAACATTTTGTGGGGTGGAAATTCTGCTCCCGAGGATGAAGTATACCCATGAAATCATTGGTACAAACGGAGGAGCTTTGCTCCCGGAGCGTGCCCCTGGAGCATACTCCGGGCGCAAAACCCCTCGTGTGTATCGGCCTTAAGACTATATTCAGGCTTCGTAGCTGCTTTCTGTCGTCTGTTTCTAGGGGTGATAAGGATGGGCATGGACTGAAACTTGAAAAAGTTCGGCCAAGTTTTTCAACTTTTGATGCCATGCCTGGTGATTGTGATATCTTCTTAGCTCTACACAAACATTTTGTGTACGGCTAAAAGAACTAACTGATAAATTCAGCACAGAATTGTCCTAAAATAGCAATGTCCTGGTCACCTAGCCCCTTTAATTGTTCCCTCAGTATTAAGTGGTAACGTTGATTGAATTGTTTTGCAGGCTGTAATTCAAATTCTGGTGTCTGCCAGGTTGGTACAAAGCAATTCAGTGCTGGTTTGTCCAACAACCACCTTCATTTTGATGATGGCGTTTTGTACTTAAACTTAAGCGGCGGCGATGATTGTCATCACGTAAAGAGGAAGCGACAAACCATCATCTCCTTTGTGTGCAGCTCAGGTTATAGCAACAGGGATGATTACGGCCTACCTGTGTTCATATCCGAGGATGACTGTACATATTACATTATGTGGCACACTCCAGTGGTTTGCGAAAGACAGGTTGGTGAACTAAACAGGAGCTTTATTATCCAAATTCTCAGCTAGAAAGACGCACAATATACGACAACATTGTAGCATAGAGTGGTGGTAAAGGGGGGTGTTCTTTCTACATACCAGGTACTTTTCCATTGTTTAACCCTTTAAGCCCCAGTATCCACATACAAATTCTCCACACTGATCTCCATACATCTCCTTAAAGAATAAGTTGAGAGAATTTTGTTCAAAGATCGAATTATTTTCTCCTGGGTGTTCATTTTATTGATTCTCATAACTTATCTCTTTACAGTGTATGGATAATTTTAAGGAGAAAATTGATCTTGGACACTATTGGGACTTAAAGGATTAAGAACCAGCAGGTCTTTATTGTAGACACTCTGAACTGGAACAGTAGGTTATTGTTTGAAATAATGACCTCCTCTTACAAATCAGTGACCTGCTCTTCCATTTATTGAAAATAATAACTTGTTTATAATACCGTAAATCCTCTATTAAGCCCCCCCTCTCAAATAATCCTCCCTTTCTAATAGGCCCCCCCTTTTCAGAGGAGGAAAGTTAATAAGCCCCCCCTCTCTATTAAGCCCCCCCTCCCCCTCCCCCAATCCTTATTCTTCACAAAAAATTAGCGGTTAACGTGGACTGATCAGTTATGATTTATTCAGGCTGGAAGTTCATATTGTTTTTGGTCTTCGGCGGCATGACCTCCAACTTCATATGCTTAACTTTCTCAAATCAATACAAGTAACCATTCTCATAAAAATTACCGAAGAACACGAGGCCGAAAGCGCATTTTTGAAGAATAAGAATTTTGTTTTTGTTACTTTTAGGCTCCCACAAGTGAATTAAGAGCGTGTCTCCGTAAAAACCGACCAGTGATTTCGGATCAAAAAATTAATTTCCCTTATATTCTGGGATATTAAAGTCTTTACCTGATTAGTTACAAAAATGCATTCTGTTTGACCGAAAATGCGAAATATAATTTTTTACGAATTTTTGCATTTTCGGCCGGTTGGCACCGGCGCTATAGCCTTTGAAACTGCAAAAGTCGCCTACATTGCCGGCGCTACAGAAAACAAGCAACTAGTTCAAGAAGCCCGATTTTCTTTTTAATATACGGATACACCACTCTAGATGTCCTAGCCATATCACAGTTCTGAATTATTTATTCATTTTAACGGCGAGAATCTTTTTTCTGGCACGTGTTATCGGCCTCCATCAAAACACGAAAATAGCTCAACTTTGAGGGCAGTTTAAAAAAGTGTGGCACCTGTCTGAAACTTGCTATCTGTATTAATACAAACTAGAAATGATAGTAAAACGTAAACAGGAATAAAATTTTTGTGCTCTTAATGTTTTCGAACTTGACCGCCGTTTGAATTTCCAGAAATTTCGAAGACAAGATAATCAACGAACGGCTTACCTTGTTATCCTCCTCCTTTACCTTTGCTGTTTGTAATGTCTTTCTTGGTTTGTGGAGGAAACCACTGTGCCTGAAGCAATCGCTTTTACTATACAAATATTAGTTTTCTTAACATTAGTCCTCCAACGGCATTTTTTGTCTTGTTTGTGATAAAAGTAATGGCACTCGTTGCAGGCCGCGAGCGTGACACGGTTGTTTCGTGACATTCAATTTTTTTTTCCGCTGTTTGTTAGATGTAATTGCCTTTGAATCGCCATACATCGATAAATTTACTTCTTTAGTTTAACGTACATGCATTGAAAAAATTGACTCGACACATTTTAGAGAAGGAAATTGAGAATCCACTAAAACGCTACCAAGAGAGAACGAGGTGACGCTACTAAAGTTCGTTCCAGGCCCCACTGTTGGGCGGAAAATCATTGGACTGGACTAACACGTCGAGGATTTTTTTAAAACGTTTCTACGTAATTATGTATAGGTAATGAAACCCAACAAAGCTAATAAAAATGTGTACAGCTCTATAAAATGATTCACAAGGGCAAGGGCTAACGTACTGGGCCGTGGCCACGAAACGTGAACTCTTGCCCTCTTTATTTGCCACATAATTATCCATCCGAAGAGCTAGGAAAGAGCTTAGCTTTTGTAGCTTTTCCATCAGGTAGCGGTAAGCATTAAGACTAAGAACCTGGGTCTTAAGGTTCCTTCATAGCGCATATTTTTATGCCTGCAGAAAAGTAAGCAAGGCACTAGAAGGATTTTTGTTGTTTCGATCTGACAATGGAGCGCATGATCTAGGGTTTGGCGCTGTTACTTCAGCAATGCAGATTTCTTTTCCATGTCTGTTTCTTCATTCCACCTGCCTCATAGTATGCCCTTGTCAATGATTCTTTCTTTATTGTCAAATTTCCGCGTTGTTTCCTGAGTCACGTGCATCTACTCTACTAAAAGCGAAATGTCGATTAATATTAAATTGACTTTCAAGAATACTAGAAATCTGGACGCAGAAAAAAGAAATAGTTTGTAAACACCTTCCGTGCAAATTTAACATAAAGCAAAAAATCAGAACTTCTTTTTAAATATAAACTAGCCGCGTAGCATGGGGGTTTTATCGCGCGAAGCTCACGCGAACGATCATTGCTCCCGCCCAAATCTCCTCGCGGTTTCACAGCCGTCGCCCGCCTTAGCTTGTACTGCGCGCCAGACCAAAACTACGCAGGCTAATAAATAACACGGAAAGGAAAGAGGTCGAAAAAAGGATTGGAGGTCACATTTGGAGATCGACCTCGGGACTTCTCCCATAGCAGGCCGCGCAATAACCAACTGTACCAATACTTCCCCCTCAAAAGCAAGTGCAAACGAAAAGTAGCGCAGTAGAAAGCCTACCTGACCGAGTGGGAATTGTGTTTCCAAAAATTGAGTGATGTTACATGATCATTTTTTAGCTTTTCATTGCTCCTAAATGAAGAAGATATCGACACCTTCTTAAAGGGTGCCAGTTTCGAGCCAGTTGCAGCCCAAATTTTATGATCAGTTATGTCTCACGCAAAGGAACAGACCCGCCCTGACGAATATCAGTTCTTAGTAAAATCCAACTAGTTGTCTATTATCAATGCTGCGTTCTGATTGGTTGAGCTACTACTAGGCTATATGTTATAGCCTACTAGTAGCGAAAAGCGCTGACTTGTTGGCGGCAAAAAAGGATTTGTTAACTAGATAAAGTAGTTTTGTCTCAATATTTTAGACCAACTAGTTGGATTTTACTAAAACAATTATTCCTCTCGCTCTCATGGCCTCTGAGTCAATAGCCCATTCGGGCTCGAGGAATAATTGTTAATTATTGCCAACGAGACAACCGAGCTAAGAAGCGAGGTTGACTCTGCGGCAGAATTATAACGCCGCGCAATGTAGGCAAAAACTCTCAAATTCTGCGTAACCCTCTCAAATTTGCATTTTTGACCATATTTGGGTGTAAGTAAGACCCCATATTTGGGTAGTGACGTCATGGTATTCTCAAAACTTTTATCAGAACCAGCATGTTCTTCGCCGGTCGATTTACATTGAGCCAGTCCTCACCTCCCGTGAGGAATGCAACGTATTTGCGGACCTTTTATTTTAGAATTTCTTCGAGAGATTTTGTCAACCAGCATGTTTTTTTGCCGCTCGATTTACATTGAGACAGCCCAGAACTCTCGTGAGGAATGCAACGAATTTGGGACCTTTTCTTTTGAAGACTTTCATTATGCCTTTCAAGAGACTCTTTGTCCTGTGACACTCGCTCATTAGATCTTTGTATTTTATTCAAGTTTATAGTTTTATACCTCTGATACATTCCGCCCATTCTTGCGCTTTTCACACATTTTACTTAATTTTTTTTACACCAGTTTTTTGTTACGTATATTACCACGCGAAACATTTTAACATTTCTTATCCCTGATGACGCTGTTGCTCGGGATTTAATTATTGTTTATAATATCAGCAGTCAAAGGCCTCATTTGAATTATCTTTTTCTTTCTAACGTTTATAGTTTTGATACAATTGAATTTTCCGTGAAACATAAGTACTAATTAATATAACTTGCTCATGTATTTACCAAAAAAGCTTCAAGCCATGTTTTTATTGCTTAATAATTAAAAAGTGAAAGCCTACAATGTGCCAAAGTTGTTGTTTTGAAGTTGGGTGCCATCCTTTTCTGTAGTGGAATCCATTTAAACCTCTAAAATTATGAAAAAAAATATCGCGAAGATTTGAATAGGCACATTTCACAAAAGATAAACGAATTCGCCTCGTTGGCACTTGCCGGAAGGTACCCCTAGTTTTAAGTGGTTCGTTATATCTTCCTGTCATTTTCGCAACGTACATACTGAATATTTCGAATCTCGAAAATCTCTTCAAGTAGAATTTCCCAAGTCCGAGAAGGAAAACTTTGATGAAGAAATTGCTACCCCTTGTCTGCTTGGTGTCCAATCCACGAGGACTGGGCATGAAATACAAAGTCACGCATACAACTACGCATACAGTATTCAAATAGATAACTGGGCTAAATCGCTTTCTTAGCGTCTTATCGCGTCACATTTGCGAACAAATTAGTTTTATTTCCACAAGCAATTTCACTGCCATATCTTGAGGAGTCGATCTTAATGAAAAACTATTTTTAGCAAAGACCTCGAGGTCGGATGTCACGAACCAGTCACGCTCGCGGATACGACCATTTTACAAACCAGATAACATTGCAACAAAACAAGTATAAACGCGGAATCATCGGTCAATATAGTTTCAAATGATTAAGAAATAACCTTAAAATGAAAAAGAACTAAGGTTAGATCCATCAAACCATCAAGTGAAGTTGGACTTTCACGAGCAAAGCGACAAGGCAAGTGTTCGTTAATTATCAGGTCTTCAAAATTTCTGTAAATTCAAACGGCGGTCAAGTTCGAAAACGTTAAGAGCACAAAAATTTTATTCCTGTTTACGTTTTACTATCATTTCTAGTTTGTATTTATACAGATAACAAAGTTCAGACAGGTGCCACACTTTTTTAAACTGCCCTCAAAGCTCGTGTTTTGATGGAAGGCCGATAACACGTGCCAGAAAAAAGATTCTCGCCGTTAAAATGAATAAATAATTCAGAACTGTGATATGGCTAGGACATCTAGAGTGGTGTATCCGTATATTAAAAAGAAAATCGGGCTTCTTGAACGAGTTGCTTGTTTTCTGTAGCGCCGGCAATGTAGGCGATTTTTGCAGTTTCAAAGGCTATGGCGCTGGTGCCAACCGGTCGAAAATTCAAAAATTCGTAAAAAATTATATTTCGCATTTTCGGTCAAACAGAATGCATTTTTGTAACTAATTAGGTAAAGACTTTAATATCCCAGAATATAAGGGAAATCGATTTTTTGATCCGAAATCACTGGTCGGTTCTTACGGAGACACGCTCTTAAATACTTTTGACAGTGACTTTAATTGTACAACGCGTAAGTCTACTCTCGCTCATACTACGGTATTTTTGCTACAGGTGATACGTTTCGCTAAATTAAATAAGCCCCCCCTCAAAACTGCTTGAAAAAAATAAGCCCCCCGGGGGGCTTAGTAGAGGATTTACGGTTATGGAAAAGTGCATTAAAAACAATCTGGACCCCTCCCACTCCCCAACCAAAATTTGAACGTTTTTTGTTCGCTACAGGTGGCTTGACCAGAAGCACAACATTGTTTGTGGGGTGGGGGAGGCTGGCTTTTTCTCTGTTAAATTAGATGGTGTCGGCCTTACGTCTATTTAAGAGGTTCTAAAAGTATCAGCGGGTAGTAGCAGTGGTCTTTACATTGGCTTACTGTATTTATTGAGACCGTTTTTTGAAAACAGCTATTCTTTCTATTCATGATTTTTCGCATTTATCCATATTTTCATTACTTTAATTTTGTAAACTTGCCCTTAACTCTTCAAGCCCCAATATCCACATACAAATTTTCCAGACTGATATTCATACATTTCCTTAGAGATGAGTTAATAGAATTTGATAAAAGATGAAAGCTTTTTCTCTTTGGTGATCATTTGATTAATTCTCGTAACCATTTCTCTTGACAATGTATATTGTTTGGAGAAAATTGATGTTTGTCACTAAAAAGGTTTGCTGTAGTTTGATTGGGAAGGAAGTAGTGGTGACTGCATTCGCCTCCCATTGTTGTGACCTGGGTTTTGAATTCCTAGGCAGCACCGCACGCGGGTCGATCTTGTTGTTTCATTTCATCGTTGAGTGGCTGGGATGTGCCTCTATCTAAATCTTTATTTATTTATTCACCTTTAATGTGTCTTTTTAACAGAAGAAAGATCCTCGCCCTTATATAATCAAATTGAGTGGATGTCACGGGCTCGAAATCCGTCCAGGCGTTAGTTGTTTATATTTGCGAGGATGGTTTTCCTATTACAAATCTTCATTCCGCGTTCAAATATACGAATCTTGTACATTCATTTTTCTTATACGCAATTTCAGTATGAATGCGCAGCTATAACGAAAGGTAAAGATGGTAGCAGAACAGTGAAGTACAGCCTTGGAAGACTCATGCGATCTGACGCCAATTGGCTGGTAAGACAATGGTAACTTTGATAACAAACTTTCCATCCTCTGATGGACTTATTTACTTAGTTTCGTCAATTTTTAGCAGGGTCAACCCAACAGCGCGCGGTGCCTTACTGCGGGGCCGTAACAGTCCCTACCCCAATGAGAGAAACGAACAGTACGTGGGACCTTTAACGTCCCCAGAAGTTATACGTGTCAAGGTTGTGAGACGGGGTCAACAATTTTTTTATCCTCGTCCGAGAAGACTTAAAAGTCTAACCCGTTTGCAGATGTCTTTACAAAGGTAGCACTTTCTCCTCAATTATCTATACCCTGAATATTGGTCCGGCCAGGGTTTCAATTAGCGGCCTCCCGCTCGGCAGACGGGCACTTATCCAGTTGAGCTAACCGCGGGGAGCGGCGAATTATTCTTACTTCTGTGTTCTTTTAATTTTCTGGATTACAAAGTCGTCAAGGTATAGTCGAGTTGTAGTTTTAAAAAAACGTTTGGAAACCGATTCGAGTGACATAAAAACAATGGAAATTTTGGCTGTGCTTTTTGTGTTTATTTTGTCATCAAATTTGAGTACATTCTTATCTTATTTTACTGACTCCATCATGATATTCAGTAAGCTTTTGAATTTTTGTAGCACGTCATAATGCTCACATGGTCAGACCTATAAAGTTAAAGCTTCAGTGAGCTTTTTGTGCTCTTATAAACCTTCTTAGTTTCATGCTTACATACCTTATCGAGCATACCTCTCGACCAATCAGCGCGTGAGAGAAATCTCTCAGTTATTGCAAAATTAACATTTTCCTACACTTTTTTTCGTGCAGGTAACCACAGAAGGAGGCGTTACCGATCCTCACACTATTTATGTGAATTTGTGTCGTCCCCTGTTGGCCATGCCCGGCACGCCCTGTCCGGCAGGAGCCTGGGCTTGTGGTATTGAACACCCTCGAGACCTTCCTTGGGTTAGTAACAACAGTAGAGCATAAATCCTCGTCTGGACTTTTTGATAGCCACTACCAGCGAAAAGACAACCACGAATGGAACAAAATTCTTAGCGTTCTTTCTTTTCTCTTCGTGGAGGCGCATATGGCCGAGCGGTTAACACCTCGAACTCCGGATCCTGAGGTTCGGGGCTCAAACCTCACCCGTCGTGCTGTTTCCTTAGACATGGAACTTTACTCCACTTTGTCTCTCTTCACCCAGGGCCGGGTTGTTCAAAGCAGGGTTAAGATAACCCGGGGCTAGTGCGAAATTTGAATTCAGATATGAAATCTTAAAAAGCAATTTCAGTTTTATTCTTTTTGCCTACAATTTGATGATTGGATACTCTAAAAAAGAATAGAGAAAATTATCCGGGAAAATACTTTTGAACAAAAGAAATAGAAGCCCAGGTTAAAATTTAACCCTGGGTTAGCGCTAATCGGCCTTCGAACAACTGGGCCCAGGTGTATAAATGGGTACCGGCGAAGTACTGCTGGGGGTAACCCTGCAATTACCTAGCACCCCGCCCAGGGGGGAGTAGAAATACCCCTAGGCATGCTTCATGCTAAGGAAATAATAATAGAATAGCGTAACGTTGTCCACCTCTTTAAGAACTGGGGGCAGAGAGCTAAATGCTTTTTATCGTTTTTTTTTGTTATGTAGGACTTAGGCTCTGCGACTGACCCTCCTGAAGTAGTGAGCGAGGGAGAGGTGCGACTTGTGTATAAGGGTAAAACTCGTTGCAAGCTTGGCGATGATCCGACACCATGGCAAGTCCATTTCACGTTTATCTGCAGTTACGGCTCTTTGGTGAGTTTAAATTAACCTTACCTTTGTATTTACAGTGCAGCGAACCCAGCTGGGCCCTCCCAAACGTTAACTGGCCAGTCACAGACCACGCCCACCACAAAGAGGTCTGAGATCATTGGCCATGTAATAAGAAACGAAAACATTTCTTTGAAGTTGAAAGAGACCCGACGGTGGATCGGTGGAGCTCGTTCCAGTGGTCTGAATGCGCACACGAAAGGTTAATATGAATCGTGACTGGTTACTTCAACGGTCAACGTAGACGTTTCTTGCCTGCTCGAAATTTCCCGTTATATTCCTGTGGCAACGTCTTCAAGTTGTCTCCCCACAGCGAAACGTAGCCTATGAAAACAGTCGTTTCTCCTCGCCGCTCGCTGGGGACGTTTCGAGAGGAGGAACGTCTGCGACTCAGCGACAGAAATTCCATACTGATGACGTGAAATCTGTCCGGAATCCGGTCAGAAGCGCTGATTGGTCGACGGAGTAGTTACATTGTTTAGCTATTGTTTACGAATGACAGGCAAAAGTCAGAAGGTTACAGAGGTCAAATTTAAACGCGATGAATATTATAACAAAACAGTCAATATTTGTGGAATATAGTCTTCTCTAGAAGAAGCATTTGAGTTTTGCTGGAGCTCGTTCGCAGATGAACACAACAATTTGCCAAATCGACCAGGAGAAACGTAAAATCGAACAAAATTGCATTTGGAACCCCATGACTACCGGATTTATTATGTAACATTGATTTACGTCATCAGTATGGAATTTCTGTCGCTGAGTCGCAAACGTTCCTCTTCGCGACACGTCCCCAGCGGCGAGGAACGAGGAGAAACGGCTGTTTTCGCAGGCTAAGCGAAAAGCAATTTCAGGACAAGTCGGTGTGACTGGGCCCTAAAACATCTTGCAATCTTTGTCTGCCCTAATAGGCCATTCTTCCCAAGCCTCTGTTTCAAAGCGAGGCGAAGGTGCAAAGCCATTGATATGATTCTCATGCAAATGAAACTAATTTTCTTAACGCCTCGCTTTGAAAGTGAGAATTTTTGGAACTCGGAAATGCCCTATTAACCCACTGAAAATCAATGATGTTTCTTTCTGTGTTCCTCGCTTTCAGGGGCATCCTGTTTTAGAGTCTGTGTCCAAGGATAGTTGCATCATCCGTATTAGATGGTTAACGTCAGCTGCCTGCGGTGATGAGCAGATAGCAGAGCTTGATAAATGCAGAGTCCATGACTATAGCACAGGAGAATATTATGACTTAAACCGGCTTTCAACCAGCCATTCTGGGGATGTTGGATATCATGTTGTGGTACGTTAGTTATCAGCATGACTCGTCATGACGTCATGGTGGATTGTGGGGTTCCAGGCAGAGAGCGTGAACTGCGGAGTGAAGAATTATTTGAAGGAAGATCTTCGCAGTTATATACGCAACTTATGCAGTTGCGAAAAGAAAGCCTGAAAAAAAGTTCACATATATGATTTTCATATATTCATAATTTCGTCATCGTCCTTTCGCGGGTTTATAACGAACCAATTCAACGACCTGCTCCCAGTTGGCTTGTTAGCTTAATTGGTGTAGCGCTGCACCGGTATCGCAGAGGTCAAGGTTTCGAATCCCGTACAAGCCTGAATTCTTTTCAGGCTTTCTTTTCGCAACTGCATAAGTGGCGTATATAACTGCGATGATCTTCCTTCAACTAATTCTTCACTCCGCAATTCACATATATGATTTTCATATATTCATGATTTAAATAAATAGTACCATATGAAAGTTCTGCTGAAGAGGTTTCATTTGAATGATAACATCATAGGATTTCAACCACAGACTCAACAGTTACAACTACATACTAAATAAATAGTACCATGTGAAGATATTGCGGACATGCATGCATACGCAACATTTAGAACTACAAACTAAATAAATAGTACCATGTGAAAATACTGCTGAAGAGGTTTCATATGAATGGCCACACCGTAGGATGTCATCCACAAACCCAAACGCTAGAACTGCTAAACATAACATACTAAAGAAATAGTACCATGTGAAAATACCGCTGAAGCAGTTTCATTTGAATGTCCACATGATATGACTTCGTCAACAAACCAAATAGTTATAGCTACACTACATCAGGCTCTCCATAACTGTTTAAGTGAATGAGCAGATCATAATTTGTACAGGTTTAATCGGACCTGTCCCTTGTCGCTCTGCTTTGTGACAATAATGGTGATGATGTTGATGCAACTGTTATTCATAGAGGGCGAAAAAACGCATTTTTTCCAGTTGCCCAGTAGTTTACATAAAGGCCCTTCTGTTTAGCTAAAATCTTTTTACCTTCTTCTCTGGTGATATAAGGACTAGTGCTTTTAGCCCTGAGCGTGGTTTTTACCCATTAGCACGTGACTTTTTTTGCGATTTTCCTTTGTCTTTCGTAAAATATACGTTCATATTCACGCGAATAGGATGACATAGAAACAGTTCTGTGGAGTAGCGTCACAAACCGCCCCAAGCCAGAGAAGTTTGCTGTCACTTTTTCGTAAGCGGTTTGGTCCGTTGCCTGGTTCTGTCTGACTGGTTCATTTCTTTGCTACTACTGTAAAAACGCTCCGTTTGCTTGATTTGTTTGTATGAACTGTCGGCCCAACTTAACAGTCAGTTCACGTAGTTAGAATTATCGGGTCGATACAGTAACCATAAAAATTTTAAATCACAATGTACAACAGATTTTTTTAATTGGGACCAATCATCGGTTTGGTGTTCACCAACATCTTGTTTTGCGGCCAATCATAGCACGTAAACCTGGCTTTAGGTTATGTTCACAGGAGACCGGATAGGTTTTCCGCCGGCACGAAAACCATAGCAGAGAGGTGATTTCGGCGCGAAGCTGCGGAGTGTCACAGGTCCGATAGTTGTTCACGCTATACTGGATAGCTTTTCGTGTCGGCACGAAAAGCTATCCAGTATAGTGCGTTTTCACTCACGTGACCAGCATCTATGCAAATTTATTGGAACAAAAGAAAACGCTTGCATAAGAAAAGAGTTCAATTCCCACAGGATTGGTTTGGGACACCAACATGGCCGCCGTTTCATTGTTTTGGGACACCAATATGGTCGCCGTGACGTCATGTGAAAACACTCTGTAGTGTGAACAGAGCCTTCGAGGATACATTTCCAAATCTCAAGTGGCCTGTAATTCTGAAATGAATGTTTGATTGAATGTTTGAATTGTTGTTTCAGGGAGAGCAAAGTGCACCCAAGTTTTTCTTTATTTCTCTGTGTCGTGGATTAGACGAATTGAATAAGAAAAAGTATGGCAACAACTGTACCAAGGATGGCGGCGCCGGTGTTTGCTTAGTGAGAAACCAAAAAGTAAGCACGGCGTTGGGTCTTTACAAGAATAGAGCCATGACTTACTACAAAGACGAGGGAATGTTGATACTGACATACTGCAGCAAAAACTGTAGCTTTAAAGGTACGTCTTAAGGACAAAGTCAACTCGGAAAGGATATCAGTAGACCTCTTTAACTTGTAAGTTTTGTTCCCTTTCAGACCACGTGATGGTACCCTAGAGAACTGTTTCTCTCAAATGTGAGTTCTGTGCACGTGTATGCATGGCATATGTATGCATAATGTATGAAAAAAACAAAAGGCAAATTCCCTGGAGAACATCAGGTGGTCTGAATTTGGGAAAACAAAGCATACAAGCTAAGAAGGTCTATTCTAATCACAAATATGAAGATGAACATGTGTTTCGTTAGTGGGCCTTTAAAGTCGGTCCGGTGCTTTTGGAATTCACCTCCACAGATAGTGGGGTGCTTACCATTTGACAGAAAATTTCGGAAATTCCGGATGGAAGGTAAATGGTAAGGTCACTTTTCGGAATTTCCAACCGAAAATTGAGGAGTACGTTTTGAGGTAGTCCTTTCATTCCAGTTGGTACGAACCAAACGGAATGCTGCTTACCATTTACCAATTTCTCGGTTCCAGACTCACGCTACACAAGTTCGCCCCTTTTTTGAATTCAAACCGTAAGGGATGTGGCATTTCTGCGGTAAATTGGTAAATCGCTTACCATTATGCTTTTCACACCCCAATCGGATTTTCCTGTCAAATGGTAAGCACCCTAGTATCTCCTGACATGAAGTCACTCTGTCCTAAGTGAAATTGACGGGAACCTGGGACGAAACAGCGCGTAGCCAGTCCCGAGTGGTAGATTTAGTGTTCACACACTACCTTATAGCTCTTGCGTCGGCGCGAAAACGATACGAATAGGGCTATTGTTCACATGTAAAAACGGTAATTTCGGCGCGATTTCTGTAACAGAGCGAAGCTTCGCCATTTGGTGTAATCACTCGCAGTCACATTCGATTACATGAGCTCAATTTAACCCAAATGTTTGTTAAGCCCGTTTTTAATGGCTTAAAGTCAGCTACGCTATTGCGAAAGAACATGCAGCACACAATGGCCTGACCAGCTACGTAAAGGTGGGAAAAAGACTGGAACTGGCCGAGCCATTATTGGTGGCTCATAATGCTGGCCGGCTGCGGATGGACTTTAAAGTGCTTAGAGAACGCTCAATAACAAAAGACCTTGTAATCGTTTTATTTGTGACTAGAAAATTCGTGTGCTTTCGTAGTAACCTTGTCCTCAAGCTATTAAGCTCTCCCTTTTAACGGACGAGACGGGATATTTGCATGAAACAGTTAACTCGTCTCAGAAGCATAGTTTGTCTCCGGCGTAAAACCGAGTAAAACAGTGATCGTAGGCCAAAAGAATGTTTTGGTTTTAACGTAGCGACTGATAGTTAGGCCACTGTGGTTATTATACAGTGTACTGAACCCCGCAGTTCAAAAGGTGGATAACGCTATCCACTTGACAAGTCTCTATCCCGCTAGCCTGTGTATCTGGCGGGATTAGAGGGCGAGTGCTTCAGTAAATTTGGCGGCGGACCCAGGGAAATGTCAATTTGTTTCAATTTATTTTTTTTATTTCACACTATAAAAGATATTACATAAGTGTACGCAGGTAGGAAAATAAAGTAGCTGACAAGTAATAATTAACTAAAAGACATTGAGTTCATTTGTGTTCAGTGTCCAAAGTAGCAAGAGCTTTCTTGTTGGACACCGTCGTGTTGAAATAATTGGCAGCAGTAAAGAGACGAATAAAATCTCAGATAATATCAGTGGTAGAAAAAAACTTGAATCTCAGATTTTTCCTTTCGCAAAGCAGCTCTTACATTTTGCTTGCCTGGGCCACTTCTTGCTCGTCTTAGGTAATGATTTTGTTAGAGAATGACCTTCCTGAACACTTTCTTGCCCATTGGGAGAGTATGCTTTAAAAATGACTTGCCAGACCAGAAAGACTACTTGTTCCGGACAACCGGCTTGGACGTTTTCGAGCCCTGGGACCTGCAAAAAGATTGGGAACAAGTCGAATTGCTGTTAGCGAAAATGCTTCGCGGCTCCGCCGCCAATTAAAGTACCCTAAGCTTAACAATCCCGTCAGCAAGTCAAGCTACTCTCCGCTGGATAGCGTAACTGGTTTCCCTACGGTACCACTTGTTCCCCGGGTAGTGGTTTTTCCCTTGGATATTGCTATCTAACGTTTGAAGAATTGTGCCCAGAAGTCCTTCTTACGAAAGCCATTTATATTCTGAGCTATAAGTCGTGCGTGAATCAGTTGACCTTGTAACTCTCTGTAGTTGCCGAACAACATAAAACTCGTCTTTTTGATGCTTTCAGGCGCGGATAATATCAAATCAAGAATAATATTTGTGTGCGACAAGAAGGTGAAAAATGGAGATCCAGTGCTGGACACTCTCGCGGTATGTTGCTTCTCTCTGCGCCACTTAACGGCGGTGTGTGAGACTGGGTGTCGAACTGCACTATGAGACAGTCTGGGGGATACTAGCGCTGCTTTTATTAACAATTAGTCGCCGAAGGCGACGTGAATATCGGCGAATAGTCACCGAGACGAAGGTGACTATTCGCCAATATTCACGTCGCCTGATTATGCGAGAAAATAAAATTATTGATCAATTTCCGACCCCGAAACATAAAAAAATCTGGCTGCCATTTTGAAAACTGCTAGCCTTCAATGCTATAATCACCGCGCGGTGATTATAGCGGGATAGAGCGAAGCTCCTAGCCAATCACAGCGCTCTTATTTTCGATAGTCATCAATGTAATTATACTAATGGCTGTTAGGGACCTTAAGATCCGAGGACGGCGACGGCAGCGAAAACGTCACTTAAAAAGTCAATAAGCTCTCTTATACTTTGTCAAATGTAGGCGAATTCTCCTGGAGTGAAAAGAGAAAGAGAAAGAGAAAGAGAATTTTGTCGTCGCTTGTTTATGTCCTCCGTAAAACGTTTTGCGTCGTAGTCGTGCCCTGACGGTGACGGTGAAGAAATACAGCTATTTCGAGTAAAGGTTGTCAGGAAAAGTACGCACGCGACAATCCCGAAATGTAATATGGGATATAATAAATACTCCGTTCCTGACGACTATAGCTGTCGAACCTACTGTTGTTACTTTCCTTTAGCACTCGCAAACATACGTCCATGGCGTCTCGTGCCATTATTTTAAATTTCTTTCAAGAACAGTGAACTCAAAACCACACGCAATCCCTTTCGGGATTGTCGCGTGCACTTTTTCCGACAACTTTCTTGAAATACCTGTATACAAAAAGTGCGCTGCACTTGCAAGGCCGTTGTTTTGCTTATTAAGCCTGTTGCTTTTCTAATGCTCTCGTTGCCGTCGCCTTTCGTCGGATCTTGGTCTCTATGACGAGGTTTAGCAGGAACTTGGCCAAAATTGGTCCCCTAAATCAGCCCTACAATACAATTCTTCTCAACACTGACCCAGGCTGACGCGTAAACTCAAATGGCCAATTGCTGTTGTTATTGTTGTTGTATTTCTAATACTGGTAGTAACTTACACTTACGTAATTATCCCTTTTAAAGGTTAGAGATTACTATTTGAAAGGCAGCGCCTGGCAGTATAACTTAGAATGCATCTGTTTGTAACGTTTAGTTGGATTTTCTAATATTGGCCATTTCCGAGTTCAAACTGAAATTGAGGGCAGTGTCAAACAAAAACGCGTTCTAAGCTATTTACATTTGACCCAGCCTTATATCCAAACTGACATTATGTTGTTACCAGCATCGAGGAAGTGTGCACAGCGTAGGATAAACACAGCTGTGGTAGTGGTGACATTTTAGCACGGAGCGCCCTCTTCTGTTTATGCTATATGCCGTCTAGATGCCTTTGACAGTTAACAATGTAAACTTACATTTATTAGAGTAGGCTTAGAATGAGGGTTTTTGTAACACTGGCTCTGTTCTGTTAACTCTGTTCCAATAACCAGCCCATTTAACAATTAGTCGCCGAAGGCGACGTGAATATCGGCGAATAGTCACCGAGACGAAGTCGAGGTGACTATATTCGCCAATATTCACGTCGCCTGAGGTGACTAATTGTTTTAGTATAATTACATTGATGATTATTCGAGAAAATAAAATTATTGATCAATTTCCGACCCCGAAACATCAAAAAATCTGGCTGCCATTTGAAAACTGCTAGCCTTCAATGCTATAATCACCGCGCGGTGATTATAGCGGGATAGAGCAAAGCTCCTAGCCAATCACAGCGCTCTATTTTCGATAGTCGTCAATGTAATTATACTAAATGTGTATATTCATAATCTCCAATATGTAATTGACGCAGAGCGATGGTGCAGATTTTATCTGGAAAACAAGTTTGGTTTGTCCTCCACCTGAAGAAGAGTGCAGCTTAAGGGATGATGAAGGCAGGAATTACGATTTACGATTACTGACAAGTCGAACGCGGAGTTGGTATTACGAACATAAAAAATATAGGTATATTTGCGGAATACAGTAAACATCCGCGTGTATGAACCTATGATTTCGAGGTTCAGGCTGACCAAGGCCTTATTTACCAGGTGGTTAGTGAGGAATCAGCCTGAAAATGCTCGTAATTTGAAATGTCCTTACTATTCGATTCAGCCTGATGTTCCTAATCCTCTTGTTCTTATATGCGGTCGCTCACTGTTTTTCATTTATATTGGTTCCTAGTCGTATGGTAAAAAAGAATAAACCCTAGCATTGGTCGAAATTAAGGTAGATGGAGCCAGTCTACTCACTCAACATGTACAATCACTTTGTAAGGTTTCCGTATTTTAAAGAATCTCACCCACCCAGTTTGCATTGCGCACCTTTGTTGTTGTTGTTATCCGGGATATGCTTATAACGCTCCCATATTTGGTCAAAGATAAGACAGGTCCAGACAAGCGTGAAAGGTCACATTTGTTATGGAAATTGAAGGAGACAGTGAGCGTGATTTTTCATCGCCGATTAGAACCGTAAACAGGGCTCATCGCCGTGAAACCACCGTGACCGCCGCAGTCGCTGCTCCAAGAACCAGCGACGCCAACAGCAATCGCGTGGTAAGAATCCGCTCAAACTAAAAATTTTGTATTCGTGTCGTTTCAGTTAGCTGTTGTTACTGCTGTGACTAACTTTAGCTTTACTCGTTGTAGGTTTGCACTTGTAAAAATACTTGCAGCCGCAAGAAAAGTACAAGGCTGTCCTTGCCAATATTTTACCTTGATGCACTTGAGGTGAAGTATCATCTCGATGAGCGTGAGGAGATCGATCACGCTCTCGTTTAAGTTGCTGGTGAAGAAGTATCTCCGCAAAATCATTATTCGAGATTCCGTTTAGCCCAAGGGCCTCCTTCCGTTCAATCCACATATTGTATGCGGATTCCCTGAGTTTTAGGCGTTTGATGCCTTCTGGCCTTCTTGGACGGCCCCTAGCAGGACGGCTGTCCGCCATATTGGCCGACGTTTCTACGAACCGCGACAGAAAACCAACTAGACAGTGCCTTTTGAAAGAATTTTCTTCCACGAATGCGAATCACAAAGATAGTTCAGAAACTACAGAAAGAATTTCAGAGGAAACAGGACCTTAATAACGCCTATAAATTGTCGAAAGAAAGGAGGGAATATCAAGGTGATAAAACTTGGATTTTCGGGGGCCCTGAAAATGGCGAATGAAGAGCGTGAGTTAAGCGTGAGCGCGCAATGCAAACTGGGTGGGTGAGATTCTTTAAGACTCCTTTGTACTTATGTTTTCGTGCGTAGTGTAGCAAATATAAGTAAAACCAATTTTTTTCTCATCAAGAAAGTAACGAGGCCTTACAGGATTGGTTGGGAAAACTATAAACGGTAAAGTTAATAATGGAACCTAGTCATAAAACAAAAAAGACTGGGACATATAAGGATCCATTGATGTTAGAGGGTTTGAAGGGTAGCGAGGCTAATATTTTTTTTTTCAAGGAAAAACTTATGAAAGACGATATTTTCTAGTATATTGAATCTACAAGGACACTTGTCAAAGGCTGTTTATTAAAACGATTCTTAAGCCAGTATTAACAACAGCCTATTCTAAGCCCGGTTATATGCCATTGATACTCGCCCGTTCATAAAGCCTCATCCGGGGTATGAACGGGATTTCTTATTCCTCTTTTTCTTGTTTTAGATTCTGGATAAACATCTGCAGGGGCATCGAAGATGGACCGAAAGGTAGTCCTCAGATTTATTTTCATTTGCAGTATCCGAACATGGATGTCGTTTTTGCCTGTTGGAATTTGCTATTGTTTTAAAGCTGAGAAACAATAACAAAAATTCCAGCGGAGAAATGCAACAGCTGCAAATGAATCCACCATGAGAATGTGGCTTAAGTAGCCGAACTAATTCCTATTTGGCTTTTTCCTTTTTTCATTTGTCTGAGACAAAATTGACCACTCCAGAAAATACCATAACATACCATAATGCTCTTTGTTTGTCACCCCAACATTTTGCATAAGCATTGTCTTCAGTTTCTCTTGGGAGTTAAAATGACCCCAAGAGAAACTGGAAACAATGCTTATGCAAAATTTTGGGGTGACAAACAAAGAACATTATGATATGTTATGGTATTTTCTGGAGTGGTCATTCGGCCACGCTGCTCTTTACAAGATCGAATGCAATCAAACGTCACCCAGACTATTTTAACGTATTCTTCGTTTTCACTGTCACGCAATAAACACGGCACAAAAAAAATGGAAACCGTCCAGTGGAAAAAGCCAAGAATATGAAATGTTATAAAAGACTAATATATAAACAATTTGTCCAAATCTCAGGTCTTTGTGGCCCACAGTTTCTGATTTATTTGCCGAAAAATTTCACGCACCTTTGTAGAGCTTTGTATAGAGATGCCATATTGGTGGACAGAAACTGTCCACCAATATGGCCGCCGGAAATCAACAAAAACATCTAGAGTTCACTTTTTCTTTAAAAGCTCTTTCTTTTCACTCGAGAGCTAGCATACGTGCGCATAAACACATCTTTTAATACTCGAAATGGTCAGACTGCTGAAACTCAAGGAGAGACTTTTTTCAATGATAAAGCATTCCTAATTTGGTGTCACGCACTGTGAAAACTCAGAAGTTCAAATTACTGTATTTTCGAAGTGAAACACGCTTCGGGGCTGGAAACTTGTACAAAGATTTATTTTCTATTTATCTTCAACCTAGTGTAAATAAGAATTCGTAAAACCGCGTCCTTTTTTACTTTGCAAACTGATGACGTCACTATGAAAACCGTTAATGGACCCGAAATCTTAGTTCAAGATGTTTGCAAGGCGCTAGGTGTCCTCCTCAGAGATTTGCCTGCCTTGCTGAAATTTCCTTTGGTTCTTTTTTCAGGGTGTCCGTCAACTGCTTCAGTTTGCATGATTAGGAAGGGTACTACTAAAGTCAACATAGTTGGTGTTACAAATACACAGAAAATGAGTGTCAACGGTGAGTAACTCTTCCCTTCTGCTTGTATTCTGAGAGGACAAAGTAAAGGGTAGCTCCTTTTTTCAAAGTGCCGCCGAAGAGGTAATATTTGAATTGTCACAACAAAGTATTTCGTTCATTGTTAAGCGTTGGAAACACATTGCATGTCTTCTTTTCATGTATTTATAAGAGAATGAAAACAAGGTCAGATCTTAATGGTAAAAAAGAAGACATTTAATCAGCAACAATAGAATTGTGGAGTTGACCAGCGTTTTCAGG
Source organism: Porites divaricata (assembly GCA_038088405.1). NCBI lineage: Eukaryota > Metazoa > Cnidaria > Anthozoa > Scleractinia > Poritidae > Porites > Porites divaricata. The sequence goes on from JBBMOI010000013.1 coordinate 11,446,430, forward strand.
AGTGAAAATCACAGACTTAAAACTGTGCACCAAAAGCCTGGTTAAACCAGGGAGCAAGTCTGGTTCAACCAACCAGGCTTTCCTGGTTGTCAAACCAGGGTTACCAGGCTTTACCGTATGTGCGAAAAGCCCGGTTAACCAGAGTATTCCTGGTAACCCTGGTAGGCCTGGTTATTCTTTCTAAGAACCAGGCCCCAGTTGTTCGAAACGTGGATAGCGCTATCCGATGGATAAATCTCTTTCCAGTGGATAGTGCAATTGGTTTCCCAAATACTTATCCGCTAAATAGAGATTTATCCAGTGGATAGCGCTATCCAACGTTTGAACAACCGGGGCCAGGAGAACAAGGCTTTAACCAGGCTCTTAAGGTATTGAATTAACCAGGCTTACCAGGCTTGAGCCATATGTGCAAAAAGCCGTCTGGTTAACCAGGGTATTCCTGGGCCGGGATAAAAATTACTTTGTTTATTTCTGGTTTACACCCTGTCTAAATAAGGTCTTGTTGTTGTTGTAGTTGTTGTTAGCTAAGGTCTCGGTACCGAATATTTAGGTGTCCAAGCATTCTATCTTTTCAAAATATACTCTCTACCCGTCTTACCGTGTGTCACCGTAGGCAGAGAACGTAACACAGCCTCTACTCTTTTGAAACAGTTCAGTTCAATTTTTCTCTTAGATGGTAAACTTCAACTGAGATATACTGGACTTCCTCCGGTTGATGGTTGCGATAAGAACAAGAATTCCAAAGTTGTGTTTTATTTTGAATGTGGAAATAGCGTTGGACAGCCAGAGTTTAAAAGGTAGGTTGGCCAGGGCTACTCAAATACTATTATTTATTTGTCATCTTTATCTTCTCTTGTAGTTTATTATGTTCTTTTATTGTACCGCGTAACTGTCGCTCCCGTTTAGCTCAGCTAATGGAGCCCCGATCTCCCTAGCTGGGGATCACAAGATCAAAACAGGGTCTTTTAAACCTGACTAGTTCATACTGCTTAACGTTTTCTTGTTTTAGTTAACTGCTAACTTACCCCGTCCTTTAAAACCAAGTTTCTTATATTCATAGGCCATTTTCGTTGACAACGTCTGTGGGATTTTCAGACAGTTCTAGATGTTGGTGTTACTGCTCGCCTTATCGAGTAATGTCTCTCTTATCATGGTTATTTCGAAGGGACGTAAAAGAACCCACACTACTGTCCCGAAAAGAGAGGGATATAGAACCTACTACAGTGAACCACGTTGGGTCCTGTGGGGATCATTATACGCGTCTGGAAAACTGCCCACCTCCCCCTCCCCTCCCCTAAGCCAACACTTAAAATGTTGGCTTAGGGGAGGGGTAGGTGGGCATTTTCCCAGAAATTTATAATACATTTTGTGGCCTGCGGAGGTGGGGTTTGGTTATGTGTGCTGGTTCATTATATGCTGTACGTTCCTGCGTAAAGACTACAATCGGCGAGAAAGCTTTAGTTTGAAAAACTATTTAACAATTATTCCTCGAGCCCGAATGGTCCCTGAGTCAATAGCCCATGAGGCCGAAGACCGAATGGGCTATTGACTCAGAGGCTATGAGGGCGAGAGGAATAATTGTTTTAGTAAAATCCAACCAGTTGGTCAAAAACATCAAGACAAAACAACTTTAGCTGGTTAAAAAATCCTTTTTTGCCGCCAACAAGTCAGCGCTTTTCGCTACTAGTAGGCTATAACATATAGCCTAGTAGTAGCTCAACCAATCAGAACACAGCATTGATAATAGACCACTAGCTGGATTTTACTAGTTATATATATCTGGACCCTTTTCTCTTCCTCCCCGACAGAAGTTGACAAGTCGTTTTTGTTTTCTAACTTGTAGATAGGCGAAACTTTGTTTACGTCATATATTACATTCTTCCTCATTAGCATAGGGTTTAACTCACAGAAGCCGTCGCTTTATATACATTTTTTAAACTAAATTGAAGAGAAGTTGAAAGAGCTTATTAACTTGAGCAATATGTACAGTTTTCAGCACTTTAAAGCCAAAATATCAGGAAGTATCATCAGTTAAAAATAGAAGAATTGTTGGGTGGCCAAAAAGTCAATGAGTCATGCATTATTTGTAAAATTTCGAATTTTAAAAAGATAATTGTTTCGAAATCTTTCGGCCTGTGGTGCTCAAATTTCCAGCCATAAATGTAATAGTTTCGCTCTTTCAATATTCAAAGGTTTAATTTTATTAGCTCATATGTTAATGAGGCAAAAATGTAAACAAAGATTCGCTTATAGAGAAGCGGTACAGCATTGTTCAAGCGAGGTGGGAGGAAGGGGCAAGCTTTTCCTTGTTTAAGAAAGTTAGTGTAGGCAAATGAGAGAAATGTTGGTAAGTACATGGAGGAGTGTGTTGTCTAATGTTGTGCGTATTACGGTATCTCTTGTTATAACGTGCCTATTTCCTTATAGAGAGGATTGGCCTTCATGTTCATTTGTCATCAACTGGAAAAGTTCGGTGGCTTGTCAAATAAAAAGGTAAGCTTGTAAGGTGTTTCGATACAGTTTTTCGGAGATCATACCGATATTTTTTTAATCGTCTTAAAAGCGATTTTTCCTCGTCCGATCGCCATTTAAAATTTCACCTCAACTAACTTTGGATTGAAGTTTGTCAAAATGTTGTTTTTAAGTAAAATTGATATGACCATGACAACGATAAACAAACATCTTTTAAATCAGTTTAAGACGAATTTTGTGACATCTAGGCCAAAAACATCCTGACCAACATCAGGAACTTAAAGTGTGGTGTTTGACAAATAACCTCCGTGAAAATAAAAAAAAATCTGAACTTTTAAAAGAAAAATAATGAGAAGAAAAATAATAAAAAATTAAATATAAAAAATAAAATAAAATAAAAATTCTGCCTGTTTGAATTCAAGTAAAACGCAAATTAATTTTTAGCCTCATATTTTCAGTAGTCGTGGTAAATGTAAGAATAAGCAAATTCCAAATAACTAAAATTACTCCAAAGCATCATCGCAATGCTGCGTAATATCATATTTCCATTCTAGGAAAGTTTTGGTGTATTTCTTGCGATCCTGGAAACCAACTTTCTTTCTGAACACTATAGCCTGAGAAAACAGCTGACATTTCGTCGTTGAGAAGCGAGCGCAGAAATTTCATACTGATGCCCTGATCTGCCCAGGCTTCTGATTGGTTGAAGCAAATTTCCCTCGTGGCACGACCAATCAGAAGCACTACCCAGAACTGGGTGGCGACACGTCATCAGTATGGAATTTCGGCACTCGTTTCTCAGACGTCATTTGGCGGGGAAACCAGTGGTGACGTGGCGAAATGTCAGCTGTTTTCTCAGGCTAATCTTTTAAACATTATAATTCTTATTTATTTTGATTATCTTGATTACTTTTTCAATTCAGGAAGAAACTTGAAGAAAACAATTGTGTTGTCAAACATCCTGTGACAGGCGCACAAATCGATTTTCGTAAACTTGTGAGCAGTAGTGGAAGGTAATAGTTTCTTAATAGTTTCTTTCTTCTCATTGATACTGATACAGATGTTTCTCTTAAGGGCAGAATTCTCAGCTACTACGTGAGAAATGTGTCTAATTTTTTTTTTATTTCCAGCTTTATTTCAGCTTGATCCATTATTCCATAATATGTAGAAGTACATACATGTACTGTAATAAAAACCGTCTACATGACTACAACTCAAAGCTAAATTAACTGTCGTTATTCTTCGCTTTCTTAGTACATGGACCATTACTGGTATAAATGAAGACAAAACAAAAGTGGACTATAAGATCAACGTTTGCGGTAAAGTTACCTGCAATCAAAAGGAAGCTGATTTCTGTTATGGCGACCAGCCCCTGACATCCGCTAGCAGGAAGTTCTTTTATGATGGTAAAACCGTAACTTTCTGATTCATCCCTTCAGTGAAGATCGCTATTGTTGCCAACTGACAGAGTTTTTCACATCTTTTTGGCATTTCTTCTGCCTATGTCTGACGACTCTTGTGGGTTCCTTGAACTGTCAAACCAGTCTGAATTCAAGATGTTTTGTAGGTAGAATCATACGGTTTCAAAAGACTTGAAATGGAACCTTTCTAACAACACTGTGTGATTAGTTTTACATTTTATGGAACCCATCAAAGTTAGGCAGAAGCAAGAGAGAATGACTACTAATTCTCCCTTGGCAGAAGAAATATCAGTGAAGACTTAAAATACTTTGACATGTGGAGACGGTAGAACGATCTCCAATGTAAGGGACGTCATTTTATCTCATAGACGAATCTTTGCTGACATTTTTACCTCATATTCACATAGCTTATCTTACCCTGATTAAACTATCAAAATGTCATCCGTGAATATTCAAAGGAAAATAATACTGAGGCTAGTGTGTCGAGCAAACAACTGAAACAAATCAATCAGTCAGTCTTTATTCCTCCTAAGATAAAAAGACATATCTTAAGTTGCATCGGCAGTTGGGAGTCTAAAAATACATAAGACATAATGTACACAAATACTAGAAAGATCAAAGATTATGTCTGAAAATATTCTTAAATCTATCAGTCTTTATCTCCGGGCGATGAGCACCTTTCTTTCTGAGTTGATACTTTGTTTCTTTCTTCTTCGGAATGATGTTACTAAGCGGGCAATCGAGATCCACTGAACGTACCTTGAAAAGCTTCCTATTTGCCTTTTCTAAAAGTTCTCGAATGTACATTCTCTTAGATGTGTATTTCCTTTTAAAGCACCTATCCAGAAAGTTTTGTATGTCCGTGAGATCTGAGTCTACAGCGCCATAAACAGGTAGACCATAAGTGAAATTCGGTAAAACTAAGGCGCTAAATAGGTGGTCTACTTCACCTTAATTGAAACCTTCCTTCCGTAAAAATAAAAAATAATAATAAAATAAACCCTTGCACGGTATGTTTCAAGTTTTGGTAAAGACCAGTTAATGAACATCCATTGTCGACTTTGCCTTGTTTGAGGGTGATATGTTACAAACGAGCGAAGATATTGCTCCATTAAGTCGCGAAATTTTGCAGAAAAGCAGTTGTGCGTTTTTAGATCTGTAGGAAGCAACAGCTCAAGATAAACCACACGATAAAATCTGATTGCTTTCATGAATAGTACCATACTCTATATTTCTTTATTAAATGTTTGAATTATAACGAGCTGTAAATATTTTCTTCCTAAAGTAATTCCATAATAACATCAAAATTATTATATTTTGTGTAAATGGAAATAGCATATTTTCCATTTTTTTTTTTCCCATTCTCCATGTCTACATCTATAAACTGCCATTCTCATTGTCTCGTTCAGTAATACCTGATTCGTGAACGAATTTGTTTGCAGGTTCTTTTTTTTCGATGGAGATGACTACATCCAACCCTTGCCGAAAAGCTGCTTCTAAACATGTGGTAGTGATCAACTTTCAGTGTTCGGCGGGTGAGAAAGTGGTAAGAAGTCCTCTTTCATTGATTAGCAACATCCAATTGTCTCTCTAATCCCCTGAATCAATTTTGTAAGTTTTGTGTCTTGGTCAAATGCTATGCAATGGAGATATATGCTTTACTGCGGACCGAGTGCGAGCTATAAAAGAACGAGGCCAATTTCCAGTCTTTTATTATGGCTGAATCCGCAAGCGGGCGAGATTGAAGCGGGTCCTGTGTTCCTACTGGTCAATCGAGCGGGCAAGATGAAGCGGGTCCTGTGTTCTTACTGGTCAATCGAGCGGACAAGATGAAGCGGGTCCTGTGTTCTTACTGGTCAATCGAGCGGACAAGATGAAGCGGGTCCTGTGTTCTTACTGGTCAATCGAGCGGACAAGATGAAGCGGGTCCTGTGTTCTTACTGGTAAATCGAGCGGGCAAGATGAAGCGGGTCCAGTGTTCTTACTGGTCAATCGAGCGGGCAAGATGAAGCGGGTCCTGTGTTCTTACCGGTCAATCGAGCGGGCGAGATGAAGTGGGTCCGTGTTCTTACTGGTCAATCGAGCGGGCAAGATGAAGCGGTCCTGTGTTCTTACTGGTCAATCGAGCGGGCAAGATGTAGTGGGTCCAGTGTTCTTACTGGTCAATCGAGCGGGGAAGATGAAGCGGGTCGTGTGTTCTTACTGGTTAATCGAGCGGGCAAGATGAAGCGGGTCCTGTGTTCTTACTGGTAAATCGAGCGGGCAAGATGTAGCGGGTCCAGTGTTCTTACTGGTCAATCGAGCGGGGAAGATGAAGCGGGTCCTGTGTTCTTACTGGTAAATCGAGCGGGCAAGATGTAGCGGGTCCAGTGTTCTTACTGGTCAATCGAGCGGGGAAGATGAAGCGGGTCCTGTGTTCTTACTGGTTAATCGAGCGGGCAAGATGAAGCGGGTCCTGTGTTCTTACTGGTAAATCGAGCGGGCAAGATGTAGCGGGTCCAGTGTTCTTACTGGTCAATCGAGCGGGGAAGATGAAGCGGGTCCTGTGTTCTTACTGGTAAATCGAGCGGGCAAGATGTAGCGGGTCCAGTGTTCTTACTGGTCAATCGAGCGGGGAAGATGAAGCGGGTCCTGTGTTCTTACTGGTTAATCGAGCGGGCAAGATGAAGCGGGTCCTGTGTTCTTACTGGTCAATCGAGCGGGCAAGATGTAGCGGGTCCTGTGTTCTTACTGGTCAATCGAGCGGACGAGATGAAGCAGGTCCTATGTTCTTACTGGTCTATCGAGCTGGCGGGATGTCTCTTTATTGCCGGTTCATGACTTCCAGCGTTGATCCTGCAAAAAAAAAGATTGTATTTGGCTCCTCTATTGACCATGCTTACTCGGTAAAGATGGCTGGATATTGGTCACGTTTTTTTTGCGTTTTTATGGACCTCGACTTCGTTTTTGAAAATAAGAATGCCAATAAAAGAACTTGGCCACTATCGAACCATCTTTACCGAACAAGAATGGTTAATACCGCATATATCTTGACCTAGGGGATTGGGTTGTAAAGGATCTATTTTAAAGGATCTTTTATATAGCAAAAATAAATGTTTTCATTGCTGCAACAAAATGCAAAGTCTCGCGCGGGCAAGATGGGCCCATGTTGCCCGCTCGCGTAGCCAATCAGTCCGCAGAATATATTTTACCGGCTCGGCAGTGCCATAGGATAATTTGGTATATTGACTGGTAAGAAACGCTAGGCGAATTGCATAATTTGGGTGATGTCTGTCGCTTAAAACGCTCATAATGATTTAAATGGCTTGTAAGGACCACGTAAATTTTGCCTAGTTTGACAAGGGGTACTTATAAGTGATTGTATTCTCATTTTTTTTTTTTCAGGGAAGTCCCAAGTTTGAATATTTTTCCAGTGACTGTCATCATGTTTTCTCGTGGCCAACTTCCATTGTTTGTGCAGGCGACTTGTAAGTCATTATGCCCCGTTTCTTTAATGCCCCTTTTGCATGGAGCCTTGAATCAGGAGTAAAATACCAAATTGATTGGTGTGAACGATACGAGCCGCAGTGGCGTCGCGAAAATCGCAGTGTGACCGCACAGAGCTCCGTCTGCGACCACCTCCCATAAGCGCATAAGCGAGCATGCGGAAACAACGAAAGTACCCTTGCAAAAAGACTACGGCTTGAGCCTCTCCTGAGCAACCGCTGCCACCTTTTAGAGTTAAAGGTTTATTTTTCTAATTGTTTTAAACCTTTTGTAAACGACCACTTGACGCATGGTTTGATCCCTATGTTCGCTTTGTGTACTACACTACTCATAGTACACGAAGATCTTTAAGCGACAACATGGGGCTGTACATATTGTAAACTTAAAAAAAATGCATGTAACAAACTCTTTTCCAAAAGCTAGATCTATCCCTACCTCTTCTCGGAAGAGACCCCCTGTTGTTCGATTATCGTAAGCGACTACCTCTTGTGAGTGGCCACTTAATCTTTTTTTTGTTCTAGGTGGTCGTTTACGGGAGGTTCGACCGTACAAAAAGCGAGCTTATGTTTAAGTGTTAAATTGTAAAGGTTGATATCCACCTTTATAAGTTTTCTTTACTGAATTTGAAGGCATCATTTGTTATTGTATATGAACCTCTTAACCTCTCAACAATGCTGGTCTCGATTCCGAACTTATAAGTGGAGAACGGGTCAATCGCGAGAAAAAGCCAGCTGATAAGTTCAGGTTTTCAAATAGTCTTGTGTTTAATTTAACAAAAATCAAAATGATGTCACTTAATACCAATCCATAATGCATAATGCGTAAAAAATGTTTTCATGACATGCTTTATCATGTTGTCGATGCGTGCGAATTATTGCATTGCTTAACCCAGTGTTAGAAACGTCGCTTGTCGTCGGGTACTCTTGAATTCTTAGTCGCTCATCAAATGTTAGTTGCAGGAATTCTGCAGCGTGTTGTCAGCGCGAGTGATCCGTGTTATTCATTGTTATTCATTACTCATTGAAGTTTGTTCCAATCTTACCGTTCTAACTAGTCTGACTAATGGGGAACTTAAGCAACGACGTTTTTGAGCGACGGACGTCAACCGGAAGTGAGGACTTTTCCCTCTTAATATGCCTTGACGATATAAAATTTGTATTGCTCAGCTTCTTTACTCTTATCGTAGTGATTTGACTGAAAATTTGGTCAAAACCATCGTCCAAAAATGAAAAAGGGCCACTTCCGGTTGACGTGCGTCGCTCGTAAACGTCGTTGCTTAAGCTCCCTATTGTGTTACTTTTTCCTTGCAGGAGTCAAAATGTGACTGATATTCCTGCTGTACACAAATCACGCAGTTCTTCGGCGGCGAAAAACGTGGGAATCGCATTTAGCGTTGTATTTGCTGTTGTTTTGGTTTTGTTTTTAGCAATTATTTTCCATAAACGATCCAGAAGGCAAGTCTTCTCTATTTCTTTCAATACCAAGATCATGAAGTCAGTATATGTCACTGTACTTCATGAGGAGCTCATAACTCCGGACAGAGCAAGTATTTTACTAGACCTGTGTCACGGCGTTTTCACGGACAGGTTTATTTTTAGATTCATTTTACGTTTTCAGTTTTTATCTCGAAAATGAAAGGTTCGCTCCTTCGATGAGCGCATTCGAAATATAAGAAAAGAAAAAATAGGTAAACTAAAAGTCATTAAAAGAAAAACATTTTCAGGTCATAATTCTGCAGACTGGTTTCTTGGGCTTCACAAGAAGTTCTAAATTCGCGCCAAAATCATTCCGCTAATAATAAACTGGTCTGCGAATACTCCATGTCCTGATTACATGGAAGTTGCTTGCTCCCGTTTATGGGCTCCTGACTTAATCCACTGCAAAGTTCACCAGTTGTTGAAAGAATAAATAGTCGACAGGTTTAAAACCAGTTCATTGGGATTTGAGGGAATGCTTAGAGTATTTAGTCCCTAAAAAATCGCCGACGGCTGATAGCCTCCCCGAATAGTCCTTTCAAGCCTGGGCCCAGTTGTTCGAAGGCTGGTTAGCTTTTACCCGGGGTTAGATTTAACCTGTGTTTCTTTTTCTTGTGTTCTAAAGCATTTTCTAGGTTAATTTTCTGTGTTATTTTTAGAGCTGTCGTTCATCATCTTGTAGACATAAAGAATTAAAACTGAAATGCTTTTTAAGCTTTCACTAACCCTAGGTTATCTTAACGCAGCTTTGAACAACTCGGCTCTGTTGATATTAAGACTTTCAATGCACGATTGAGAAATCTAAAGAGATTCGTGCTCGATGACAATTAAGTGAGAACTTGTGGGGGGTAATCGTGGGGTAATTGTCTGATACTGAGTATATTGAGCGGCAAATTTGTGGTCTAATTAGTTGATGTTAGGCGTCCAGCACGGGGTTCTCTCGCAGCCATGTCAGTCATGTAGTAAAAACCAATTCTATGAATGCAGTAAGCTTAGTAAGGTCAATTGTGAAGTACACTCGGCGATAATTTTACCTAATTTGAGTTCTATTTTTTCGTTATCGCAGGCATTCTATAATTTCCTGTGTGCGGTGGAACTTCAAGAGGCATATTCTTCGTCAAGAAATAAAATATCCAGTGTACAGATATCAGAAGGTATCATATTTTAAAATAGACAGTCCACTTGGACATTCTCATCGTCTCTTCTCTGTCTAGCAACCAAGAGCAAAGGCATTTGAGAACATGTAAAAGTACTTTAAACTTGGCACTAACAAGAGAATTGAATTTTGAATAGAGCTCAACAGCTTTTATTTCAATGCGAGCAATTCTGAGATTTATCTAACAAAAGCAAAAGTAAGAGCAACATTGCGCTGTTTTTGAAACAGCCTGATAGGAAAGTACTTCCTCAACTCATCAAAGAAATACGTTCGGCTAGAATTATATCAAATTAATTTAAAAGAGTTCTTTAAGCGTAGCCAAAAAGTTCAGCATTAAGGTAGTTTCTGTGCCTTTTAGCCGTCCATCTTTCTCAAAACTTAAAACTACGGTGAAAAAAAAAAAAATTAGAAACTGCCGATGGTTTCAGAAATCTTAAATATGCTCTTGTAGCTGTTGATTATGCAAATCATGGAAAGTTACTCTGCCGAGACTCCCCCGGTTGGGCTGGGAGTGGAGATCTGGGGATAACTGACAAGCCAACTCGTCCCTATTCACAGCAGGTTCTGTTCAAAGAACTCTTCAAAATTTCTGTCATTGAATAGGTTATTATTAAACAGAATAGTGGAAAACTACTGAGCTAGCTATGCTTCGGTTTTAACAGCTTAATACCATAGATGACGATGAAGTAGATTCTCTCATCAAGGAAGCTGAGGGAAGCGATGAAGAGCAAGATGATGATGAAGACGACGACATTTTACCATTTTAGCGTAGAGGAACTGGGATGCAGATCGTGCCGCTGGCTGTCACGTTTGCGGACACCCAATCTTCATATGCGTGGCGATCTAGCTTCTTACCATTCAAGAAGAGAAGAACCGCGGGTACTTAACAATTAGTCGCCTCAGGCGACGTGAATATCGGCGAATAGTCACCGAGACGAAGTCGAGGTGACTATTCGCCAATATTCACGTCGCCTGAGGCGACTAATTGTTTTAGTATAATTACATTGATTATTATTCGAGAAAATAAAATTATTGATCAATTTCCGACCCCGAAACATCAAAAAATCTGGCTGCCATTTTGAAAACTGCTAGCCTTCAATGCTATAATCACCGCGCGGTGATTATAGCGGGATAAAGCGAAGCTCCTAGCCAATCACAGCGCTCTATTTTCGATATTCATCGATGTAATTATACTAAAGGGTCATATTCGCCCTTTTGTCCTATGATAACGTAGAAATTGACAGCGAAAGGAAATAATTCCGATCAAGTAGACGCAGACCATGGCAGATTAGAGTGGATGCACGTAATTTTTGCAGAGACTAAAAGCAACCGAGTTGCATTTTTTTCCGTCGGTGGTAGTTTTTTAAGAATATTCATAGTCGGTAATATGTCCGGAATGAAAATAAGAAGGCAATGCTGCGTTTTGTAATAGGAAATTGTACCCATTATGCCCCAAATTATGTCAGGAATAATGTATCTATAACCCTAGAGCTGGTTAGGACATAAAACGCCTGCACCACAGGATTTAAGTAGAAACAAAAATTAGGCAAAATGAAAATGTTAAATTTGTATTTAAAATTAGGGAGCTTTTTATTCCAGTCTAGTAAACTGTTTTCATTAAAACAATTGTTTCTCCAGTACTGAAACATTTTTTACTCATAACTGACGTACACTTTCTTGTATGTCTTTAAATTAACTGTCAACGTTCTGAGAGAGTCATAGGAAATTAATCTTCCGAATGCAAACAACTTTGACAAAATTGTCTGTTCGGACCCTTTTCATTTGTTTCACGCGCGTGCTCCATTTGCGTCAAACTAGCCCAAAAAGGGAAAACCGTCCGTAAGTATGGTGTCAACTTTACCCTCGGACGTACAAGGAGGGCGTGGGGGTGGTGGCCTAAGGTTTTTCTGATTTTTTTCTTAGACGATAAAATATCAGCACCTGAAGTTTTCTGTAGCTGTTCGTTTATCCCTCGCTCGCATTAACAATTTGAGTGATGTTCAGTTACTATGGTTACGAGATATGACGTCATAAGTAGCAGTTGGTCAAGCCATTTGATTGAAAATGTATGTTTTTTCAACTTTTTTAGGAATAAAAGTAAAGTTTGTGGTAAAATGATGCAAAGTAATTATGTGTTATTTTACATGTTAAGCGCAAAAATATTAATTCTCACTGTTTTTACCTGATTTCTAATTCTTGATAAAATCCAAGATGGCGGCCAAGATGGCGACCATGTTTGTTGACGTCACAGACCTCCAGCAGCGCCATCACCCACAAAATATACCTCATCTTGTAGAGAAGATCAAAGGCTTTCCACTGAAGGCAAAATCGTTTCGTCATACTGCAACATATCAAAAACTCGCGGGGGGGGGGGGGGGGGGGTCCATCAACCCCACTTTGTGCTACTGTGGGGTATGACTTTGCGTGTACGTTCGAGGGTTAAGACCTCTTAGATCGCGGAGGTATCTTTACACCTAGACGAATTTGTGAGTGGGATCATTACGATTTTTTATTTCATTTTCGAGGTGGAATGTGTCAGCATGGTTGATTTACTTAAATCGTAATCAAGGAGAACACAGCTCGAGGGGTTCAAGTTACCGTTGCTTTCTGAGGAACCTTTCTGAGGATTTTGTCGCATCAAGAACAGCAGCACACAGGGAGGTCTCTTTAAACTCGGTCGGTATTTCGGTTTGGCAGAGGAAGCTTTAAATTTGTCTTGTAAACTCTATTCAATTGATCATGATGGTAACCTGCAGGCGTTTCATTAATATTTGGAAATTCTATTTTTCTTTGGTTTGTGTTTTGGAGGGAAGTGTTTGGTTCGTAAACGCATAATACTGCTGTACTCTAACAATTAGAGAGGAAACAAGAAAGCTCAGTTGCCGTGATTAGGTTTTCCTCCTAATTGAAGTGGGAAATGTTAACGCAATGACAGAGATATCTGAATGTCAGGACGCTTACCATTAGTCCGGGGGCATAACTGGCCGGTCAGACAAGCCAATTCCAACAGAGAATTCCACTATTGATTAGTACTGTCCAAAAAGATCAGTCTACTACTAAACAATATGTACATGGGGGATCAGGGGTTTTTACTTTAGCGAAAATTCTGGAGAAAATTTTTTCTCATTTCTGGCCGGCGTAAGTAGATGAAACGAATGAACTGTGTAATGGCTGGGTTGGTCAAGTCCTTTTAAATGCGGCCAATTTCCAGAGAAGGTGATATCGTTTTTAAAGTTCTTTTTGGCAAAAGAAAGATGAGAGGCAAGAGATAGTAAAAGAAGTAGACCCCAAGAGTAGGCAGTCATAACGTAATGGCCAAGAACCCACAGATCATAGAATGAATGAAAATCAGTCACGGTACACGTACCAAGCACGATGAATCTTATCTTTATTACCATTTTCTTCCTCGGCTCCTCTACGGAACAATGATACTTTTATGCATAAATGTTTTCTTGTTCATAATGCTCATCTGCTGATCATTCTAGCACTCCTGTTTCTGGCTCACTGCTTGCTGCCTGTTATGGAAAAACGAGAATTAAAAAAGATCAACTAAAAATGATATGAAAAATCAGTGTCATATTGAATAATTACCATTGAGTGCTGCATGTGGACAAACTATGTCGACACACACATAGCGGCAGGATATAGGTACAAGATCTGGAACTTGAACTGACAGAACTGAAGAAAAATGATTTCTTCATTGAAGTTACGCATCGAGATATTTCAATTCGGAGGCCCCGAGTTCATGTCCTGCTCTGACCGCTAGCTGGAGTTGTTCACGGTAGTCCCGTGTTCAAATCCTCGTTCATGCTTGTAAATTGCCAGCTGGTTTGCTACCGGCCAGTTGCGATTCTTAACCCTGTTCAGTTCAATTCGAATTATTTATTTTAGGCATTTGCTCGGTCGCACTAGCATTAAGTGCTATAAATACGACCGTGGGTAAATAACGGAATTATTATTATTATTATTATTATTATGCTTGTTAACATAAAAATGAGGCGGAATACAAAATTGAGTGTGTTTTTAAACTTATCATAGTTGCAGTTTTGCAGAGTAAAAATCGAGAAAAATGCCATGAAAATGATGGCTTGTGAGGATAGGGAAATGGAATATCTTACGAGGAAGGCAGTTTTCCCATTTTTTGTCTTTGTCATAGTTTGATGTGGTAGCACACCAAGGCATCCAAACCCAGTCAATAATGCATTTGTAATGTTTTTCTCCTTTGTAAATGAACGGAAACACACAGCATTTGTCATTCTTGGTCTTCCACGGGCAGGCTGCAAAACAAGAGATCGTACTGAGTCAGTTTAGCTAGGAATGTGAACAGGACTCTGTAGGTAGACTACAGAGAGACTTGCATTGAATTTTTTCGCACTAGTTTGGTTTTTCGATTGTGTTATTAGCGTTGGCGATGTGAAAAAGCCCCTTGCTTGTCTTATTCGTTGTTATGGGGACTAACGCGAGTAGATTTCTCGTGTTTTGGAAATGCGTAGTAGTCAGTAAAACGCGGGGTCGGGTCGGGGTCTATCCAGTCTTTTTCAAAGAATGCTGTTTTAGGGTTAGATTTAGGGTTAGGGTTGATACTAACCTCATCCGTAACCCTAACCCTACCCCCTAAAAACAGCATTCTTAAAAAAAAAGATAGACCCCGGCCCCGACCCCTCGTTTCACTAACACCCCCTAATTTGCCTATATTGCAGTTAATAGTTGGAGCTTACGCATAACAAGGATTCTTCTACATTCCAAGTGGAGATGTGACTCGATTTAACGAGCAGTAGAGCCTAACTAATCAGGCTTCTGATGCAATCGTGCTGGCTATGCGTAAGGTCCTGTTTTAGTCAAGACTCTAGCGTCATTAAGCGGCTAGCGTTGTCTCTTTCACCCTTCTTCAGTTCGTTAATCAGAAGTGGACACTAAAATGACGGTTGGCTATCGTATACCTGTCTTTTGGTGCTGGTCACACCTGGCATGGCATTTTCCGACACCTGGCTATGTCATGCTGGTGTTTTAGTCACACCTGGCTTGACATTGAAAGGCGACTGCACTTTTATCGACGAGAAAGTGACGCCTGGCTATGTCATGCCGGTGTTTTGAGTTGGTTGAACAAAGGTTACGTAAGTTCTTGGCCTAAGGTCCGTCCGCTGGCTCACTGGGTAGCAATTTCGTGATGACTGGTCATACTGGTTGCCTAGTGATCTTAGCCGGGTTGGATTGATTGGTTCAGCCTGTCTATATGCTAGGAGCTCAGTTTTGAACGTGCCTGAACTAAGCGCCTGATTTCTAGGCTATGCATGTCAGCGAAAGAATGTCACGTGGTAGCTACTGAAATCTTTCTTACCGATGGCGCTTCCGTATATTTCTACACGCATGCATGGTTTGTAGTTCCATTCCACCGGGATAAAGCGAATAAAATGTGCGGTAATTGGACGATTCAAATCATGTTTAATCATGTCACCGGGGTTAGTGTTGCCTGTGAACTCCTGCAAGGGAAGAGGAAGTTTAAATGTGTACTAATTATCTCAAGAAATTTAACACCTATAAACCAACAAACGACAGCCTCCAATACATGGGAGGCAAGTAAATAAAAAAACTTAACAGTCAGACGACTTACGTTCACCCACAGTTTATATCACATACACAGACAGACTAAAAACTAGATTTCCACTTATGTTAGGCCAACCTTCTAACAAAAGATAAAACATACAAATATACCAGAATCTTAGTAAATGAAAATGCTGTATGTAGGTGGTAAGGAGCTGGAACTCATATTGAGGAGCTTGCTTGATGACTAGGCCGACAACTGCATTCAATTTGGATGGGAGCATCTTCTACACACTTGTATTAGGTAGGGACAGGGGCCTCAGAGTATTGGGCTTTATATCACTCAACTAACTAAGCTAATCATTTGGCTTTTTTTTTATGTAGTGAACTGTACCTTAACGGTTTCATTTTCAGTATAAGTGGTGAAATTCTTGCCGTCCAGAGAGAACTGTAGCCGATATTTCTTAACCCAGTCTGTACTATGGAGAGGCGAGCCCTGGGTAGCGACAGCGCAAACGTTGTATCTGGAAGAAAACTCGATTTGAATATAATGCTTCTTATCAGGGTTTCCTAGTGTATTAGGGCACCATACCCCATCCTCGTTGTCAAGGCGACCAGCCTCCGGTTGGAAAGAGTGAAAGGGTTCCTGCCATGATGATGCCACGACATTCTCATCCGGGATCTCTTTGCTTTGCATGCCGATTGGATGGCCACGACATTTCACGTCTAGTTCGAGATAAAAGTATATGACATTTATTGTGAGATAAGGAAGGCATTTAGTATGACCAAAAACGTACGGTTGAGTTTTAAATAATTTGACTGAAGTATGACCCGTAGATTTTTTCAGCCCTCCAGGGAAAACAAGTCGAAGAAATGTCCCCAGATTGAAAAGGAAAAGGAATCGCGCTAAGCGTTACATTTTACCTAGGGAATGCTAGTACTTATAAATGACCAAGAAATTTTTCTGAAGGTATCATGGGCATTAATGTTCCAAATAATTAACAATTAGTCGCC
This sequence comes from Porites divaricata, assembly GCA_038088405.1. Taxonomy (NCBI): domain Eukaryota; kingdom Metazoa; phylum Cnidaria; class Anthozoa; order Scleractinia; family Poritidae; genus Porites; species Porites divaricata. The sequence goes on from JBBMOI010000013.1 coordinate 11,462,992, forward strand.
GAAGGCGACGTGAATATCGGCGAATAGTCACCGAGACGAAGTCGAGGTGACTATTCGCCAATATTCACGTCGCCTTCGGCGACTAATTGTTTTAGTATAATTACATTGATGACTATTGGAGAAAATAAAATTATTGATCAATTTCCGACCCCGAAACAACAAAAAATCTGGCTGCCATTTTGAAAACTGCTAGCCTTCAATGCTATAATCACCGCGCGGTGATTATAGCGGGATAGTGCGAAGCTCCTAGCCAATCACAGCGCTCTAGTTCGATAGTCATCGATGTAATTATACTAAGACCCAATAAAGTTATGGATTTAATACGTCAAAAGTAAGACTTCAAGAGTTGATAGGGGCAGTTGACAGAGTTAAAGTCGAATTTCAGGGGCTTTACTCTCATACTATGTTCTTTTTCAGCTGAAACGATATGATAATGATGACTCAATTATTGAGCGTGATTTCAATAAGAGAGTGCTCGAGGTCCATGCGCTGTAGACAAGAGGGGACCACTTCTGTCATCCTTTTTTGGGATTTGGAAGAGGGCGTTGGTGTTCTTTCTTGAGAGCATGGACGCTTATTCGAGGGAGTACTGTATAAAGAGCTTTTAAAAGTAATTTCTTGCCGAATACAATACAGCGTTTTACCTTGGCATCGGTAGTTGGATGTGTTACAGCGATAAGTATTCCAGTATTCGTACTAAAAAAGGAAAGTAGAAACTTATCATGTACCGACCTGAATTTTCCCATCAAACTTAAAACAGTAGTTCTTTTGTTCCAGGTGACACCTTCCCAGACCGAACCGAAGCTTGTTTGAATAATCGGAAACCTTCGGCTTGACAAACTTGTGTACCACTGCAAAAAACTTAAACTTCGCTAAAACGATTAACAAAAACATGCAGCTTGTTTTGCAAGATTGCTGCAAAACGAGTCGGAAAGCGATGTTCCTCTTTTTATCACCCACATTCAAACTTGTAACAACCTGCAAAACAAGTTTGATGTGGTAAATAGCTCAACTAGGCTTTTCATCTGGTTTTGCAGCAATATTGTATGACAAGTTACATGCATGTTTTTTTGCTGCTTGTTTTACCGTGCCTTTAAAACAGTTATGATAGTTTGAAATTGCAGTAGACTACATGTCCCCGGGTTTACACGAAATAACGCGAGAACAATTGACGGTAATGTAGGAGCTGCCCGTAAAGTCTTTCCTGATTCGTTCATTTAAGCCATGGTAATTCATTGTTTACCATTGTTTTCCGGTTTGGGTAGCAAGCCAATTGGCTTTCAGCTTCCAAGTAGCTGCTACTTGACCACAATCAATACATGTTAAAATTTATTCTCTACGTTCTCCCTTCCCCTCGGTTTTTGAATAGCATGAAGCGCTTGTATTAGATTTTGTTATATAGGTATCAATGAAATATCAAGTGAGCTTTCTCACAAAAACATGATACAGTGTCCTCCTTTGGGACATCTCTATTCATGGGACACAAAACTTGGTCCCGGGAAAATGTTCACATAATCTTTGTATCTGTTACCTTTATTGAAGGGACTCCTCTATTCAGGAGAAAGGGGCACCTTTTCTGGGTCCCGAAATCTGGGTTTAACCTTAGCACCTAAAAAGTGACCGACTACAAAAAGCGTTGAACAGGTTAGGTGTTCAGATCATTAGTCAAAAACGGCGGTAGCTTTTACAACTAGAAATATCTCACTTTAAAAATCGATGTACTGCGCTTGTGGCAATTCAACACACAATATCGCAGAGATAACTTAATCATAATTTTTGATACATTATCTAACTGCTTGAAATAATTACTGCAGTTGATTCCGAGGCAGAATATATAAAAAATAATTTGTTGGTTAATTATTAACAAACACCAGACCAGCCACCATTCAAGGGACACTTCTATTCAGGGGACACTTCCCTTCTTCCCGAGGGTGTCCCGAGGGTGTCCCCTGAATAGAGTGTCCACTGTATCTTTGTATGTGAAAAGATCACCGTTTCTATGGTTATATAATAAATCGCGCCTTTCGCTGCAAAAAGGCAAAAGAAAAAAATAATTAGTAGTCTGTTGGATCTGTGGTTCCTTATGAGAGGTGAATGCATAGGCTGAGAGGAGGATACACAGAGGTTCTACTGCATTGGCAAAGAGATTTTACTTGAGTTTTAGGCTATCCCCTTTTTTTTTCGTCTAGCGTCGAAAGCGTTTCCCGATATTTGATCGGTCGGTCGAATTGAAAAAAAAAAACCTAAAAAAAAATCACAGAAGTCTCGGAATAGGAGGCCCTGGTACCATAATATATACATAATCATCAGAAAGTACCATGAAGAGTTGGCTCATGCAGGTAGAGAACACGTACTAGCCTCCATTCGGCAGAAGTTTTGGATTGTTAAAGGTCGTGTGGCAGTGCGGAGGGTGCTGCGAAATTGCTTTAGTTGCCGTAGAAGGTATGCATCGGCAGGGGAACAGAGGATGGCTGACTTACCTTCGGAACGCCTCATCCCAGACCAACCACCCTTTACCTTTGTAGGCGTTGACTATTTCGGTCCGGTGCTTGTGAAACAGAAGCGCAGTCACCTGAAGCGTTATAGATGTATATTCACCTGTTTGACTACAAGGGCGATTCACATTGAAATCGCACATTCCTTGGACACCGACTCCTTCATTAGCGCTATGCGAAGATTTATAGCTAGACGAGGAAGACCTCAAGTGGTTCGCAGTGATAAAGGTACCAATTTCCATGCAGGCGAACTTGAGCTAAGAGCAGCACTCGACGGGTGGAACCAACAATGGATAAACAAGTATACATCCCAACAAGACATCGAGTGGATCTTCAATCCGCCAGCCGCCGCGCACATGGGTGGTGTTTGGGAGAGGCTTGTCAGGTCTGTGAAGAAGATCCTTACTGTGCTGCTTTCAGAACAAGTTGTGGGAGACGAATCGTTGCTCACTGTTGTGGCCGAAGCGGAGTCGATTTTGAATTCACGTCCGTTGACGCCGAATCCTGACGATCCAACCGATGCAGAGCCTTTGAAGCCTAACCATTTACTAATGCTGAGCTCGAATCAGGCCATGCCTCCAGGTTCTTTTTCCAAGCAAGATCAGTACAGTCGACGTCGTTGGAGACAAGTTCAATACCTTGCTGACGTTTTTTGGAGGCGCTGGCTGCGGGAATACCTTCCGACGTTACAGAAACGTCATAAGTGGTTCTCCGTCTGTCGTGATCTGAAGGAGGATGACCTGGTCTTAATCGTGGATGAGAATATCCCTCGAGGTCAGTGGCGTTTAGGCCGTGTCGTTCTGGTCCACAAGGGGAAGGATGGCCACGTACGATCTGCAGTCATCAAGACAAGGAGCGGCCACCTGAGCAGGCCGATTTCCAAGCTGTGTTTCTTGGAGAACTTTTCATTGTCCGCATGAGTATCGAACTTTGTAGGCTATATGTAACAAACTTCCTTGTTTATTCCCAAGTAGTTTGTTAGGGGCGGGAATGTTAAGGACAGTTATGGTTCCCTCGGGAGCCCCTAAAATTGTACATTTTCATTGCTAATTTTATGCACGGCGTCAGTTGTTATTACGTCTCGCCGGTGCAGCATTTAGCGTTCCGCCCTTGCCGTTTATCTTTCTTAGTATTGCTTCACAATCGGTAAGATTTGTATTTCCTAGTGCCCTTTCCTCTCATAGTACCTTTTCCTTATTTTTATTTTCCTATTTATTTCTGTTTAGCAAACCTCTATTTGTCACCGGGAGAAGCGTTTGCGAAGCGGCGATCTCGATCCTTGAAGAAATGTGTCAATAAAAAATAAGTTACATGGCTATCCGTAACAGAATCTGTTCTTAGTTTTTTAAGAAACGTACTCCAGATATCAAAATATAAATACAAATCTAAATAATACAGCACTCCGGCTTTCCACGCCCGTTGATAATTGGGAGTTTCGCGAAACGGGTCCCTGGACCGGGTTTAATATACTTTTCCCTCCATTCTGATTACTAATGAAATGATCAATTACTAGTCTCAGGATCTAGTTTTTTAAATGGAAAATCATTTGGATTACATTTTTTTTGTCTTCTGAAAACTACACACGTAGTCAGTTATTTAAAGTGTGAGTTTTTTTGTTTTCTGTAGCTATTCGTTGGTCTTCTGCCGCGTCGACTAGCTTCTACTTCATGTACAGCTGTATTAGGGAAACAGAACTTCATATATCATTAGAACTTCAATCTGTTATTCATCTGCTCCATTTAGTGATAGCAGTCATTGTTGCTTTGGTTTTGGCCGTTTAACTGCATTTTCTCCTAACTTCCTGATGCTATTAAATTTCCCAATGCCGCCGGCAAATTTCACATGCAACTGAGGGTACATTTGCCATGTGGCAATTAAAGTTTATGAAAAAGAGCAAAATATTATCGCTTACCTTTTTATGTCATCTGTTCTTTTCTTAAACACTTAGGAGGGATTATTAAATATCAAACAAACCATACTTTCGCTCGCAAATAATTTTCCTTGTTTTTTTTTTTTTTGCGAGTTAAACCATTACTTGCATTAAATTGAGTGTTCACCTGTGTTGCTATGATACTACAAAACTCAAGACAAAACACTTAACCAAACAAACTGCATCAAAACGGAAAGAAGCCCTTTACATATTAACAATAGCTCCTGTGGAGGAAAGGGCTGTTGAAAAATTGGTATAAGTATCTATGAATAAATGAGAAAAGACTATGATTGTTATCTATTTGATTTACTTAATTTTTAGTTGTGTTGGCCAGCATCATATATAGTACGGAACACTGAAGAACGTACGTTCACACGGATCCGTTTTTTTATTATTTCGTAACGCATACAGGCTTTATGGTTGTCGTCCACGCGAAAATGATGAACAGTAAAGAAATTATTTCGTAAGCAATCAATAATAGCTAAATATCGCTTCCATGTTAGCCTCTATGAGAGCTGCTGTGAACGCACAAGCGTCAGTCTTCAGTCCGATATATAATTTGAAACGATGTATAAAATTGTCGGACTCAAGACTGCGGCTACACTTACATGTAGGCTGATCATGGCTATATAGGTCGGCGGTGAGTTGCCCAAAGCAGTGGTTTGAATTTTTCTGCCGAGAAACTTTGACCTTTTATTTAGTTTTTTTTTTGTATTGTTACGTTGTCTTTTGTTAATTGTCGTTTAGCTGTCGGACCAAATAAGTTTAGACCGTGTAAACTTAGGCAATTGTGTCTCTTTTTGCTAGGATGAAGCTATCAAGTTTTGAATTTATTTCTACTTGTACTGTTCAATATATATTGCAATATTCAGAGTTACATAATATTAATTTTAGCATAGTTTTTATTTATGGCAACCCGCCTCAACCAGCGCGCCCCTACTGCTAGTTTCAAAAGCAAAATTTTTGTAGGATTCGTTGTCATTATTCTCCGCTTTTACAGTAACTAGAAATAGTTGACGTTACAGCTGTCCCCCTCTGTAGGTTGTCGGTGTATCGAATTCGTGGCCTTTGTGTAGCTCCAATAAATACCTATTCATATTAAATATTTTCACACTTATTCCATACAATAGGTGAGATAAAAGCAGGAAATACATGTAGGATATTCCATACAACCATTCACCCTGAGCAGAGTGCAGAAAATGAGAACCACTTTGCTCACATCTTAAATGTACAATTTTTCTGCCAGAGATAGGAATTAACATAAGGCTGATACTTGTTTTAATCCTTTGAGCCCCAATATCCACATATAAATTCTCCATACTGATCTTCATACATATCTTTAAATAATTAGTCAAGAGAGTTTGATAATAGATCAAAGCAATTTCCCTTTACTGATCATTTTATTAACTCTCATAACCATTTCTCTTGGCAACATGGATATTGTTAAGAGAAAAGGGTTAAGGGATTTGGAACATTGACTGGAACCTCCCCCAGAGGGAGTAGGGAGAATGGTAGTTAAAAAATCTCTCGAGGGGATTCTCAGCTATTTTAGGTATTTCAAGGGATAATGAAATCTCATGCATTATCTGTAAAATAACGTAATCAAATTCAGCCTTATCCATGATGTAGAAGATACAGTGCTGTTGTGTGGATCAATTTGGGTTTCTGGGAAACTGACCACCCAACCCTCCCCTAAGTCAACATTATCACTTACTTTTCACTCACGGCAAAATGTTGGTTTAGGGGAGGGGAATTGATCCGTGAACCACAGATGCACTAAGTAAAATATTGATAAAAATTATTATTGTCTGAGCAGATTTGTTTGCTCTTGAGATTCTATTTTTTCTGGTACTAATATAAACATTTAATCTACATGATTTCAGAATTGAATTCCTCCTTGAAGTTAAATCTTTTGTGCAAGTAATCACGTGGTGCAATACAAGATCCTAGTATCCTTTCCTTTCGTTTTTTGACTGCATAGACAAGGATACATTATATATATGTATATGTCATTGTAGAAACCATTTACTTGCAAACAAGGGTTATTTACCTGAAACAAGGGGATATGTGATATTTTCACCTGGTACGAGGTCATTACCAAGTGGATAAATCACATACCCCCAAAGAAAGGTAGGTAAAATGCTTATTTTTCACTTTGTGAGGTTTCCTGATGCAAAAAGCTTTTAAAGGAGTTGTGAATTATCTCCCTAGAGATGCTTGCTCCCAAGAGCCTCGAATTGTTTGAGGCGGAATTCTAAAATATGGAAATTTATGTGGACCAGTTAAACACTAGTTTTATCAGAAAAAGAGTGACTCAGAGGAAGAAGTATTCTAGGTGTTAAGGCAGGGCAGTTTTAGAACCTCTTTTGGACCATCCGCTCTGACAGATTTTTATATCAGTCATCCAACATCGTCCGACGAGTCACATTGCAAACCAAGATGTTTGCTGATAGACGTTGAATGTGTTGTGCCAAATTTGTTTGGCCGTTCTCATAAATTTCTCGCTTAAAGGACTTTGCGTTTGAACAAATGTCGACGAAGCAAATGATTTCCAAGAAAATGTGGCAGGTTTATCAAATGGTAATTCAAAATACTGACTTTTGTTGTTTCACTGGCAAGGTCTAATACTTTGGGGGAAATATGAGCAGGGGAAATATACAGCTATTTCGAGAAAGTTTGTCGAAAAAAATGTGCACTCAACAATCCCGAAAGGTAATATGGGATATGATCAATTCACTGTTTCTGACACTGCAGCTGTCGCACCTTCTTTTGTTGTTTTCCTTTAGCACGCGCAAACAAACCTTCACTGCCCCTTGTCCCATTCTTTCAAATTTCTTTGAAGAACAGTGAACTCAAAACCACCCACAGTACCTATTAGGCTTGTCGCGTGCACTTTTCCTGAAAACCTTTCTCAAAAAAGCTGTATATTGCATTGCTTTATTACAGTTATTAGCTATTGTTTCAGCCCGACACTTCGCTGGTTAACAATCAATCCCGCCACCAATCAGTATTACATTCCCCTGATAAGAACAAGAGAAACCGAGCAAATTGAATAATAAGAGAAGATTTTATTTTTGTAAGACTTAAATCAAACCTTTAAATCTGATTGAGTATCGACTGCCCTGATTCCGGCATCAATTGGACAGTTAAGCAAGACTCTTTTTTCGGTGTTTTTTTTTGGAGGGGGTGGGGGGGGGGGGGGGGGGAGGGAGTGTGCGTACGTGAGGTAAAACGTCTGACTGTAACCCTGAATAGCATTAAGGGACCGGTCATTATTTATCGAGAGGGGGGACTGGTGCAATATGAAATATGGCATGCTTGATTTTTGCTGACCCACCCTTCTCCTTAAGCATGACTTTCCAGACCCCCCCCCCACCCCCCAAAGAAAAAATAAAAAATCGGACATGCATTAACTAAGAAATAAGCAAAGTAAAGCAAAGTTAGTGGAAATAAATGTTGAGTTTTAGAAGTTATTTTAATAGTAGTCCTCTCCTCTCTTGCTGCATTTAATTATAAGGATGCAGCTCAACATTTTATGCTTGGGTTTCACCCACGTGACCAATTAGCTTAGCAACGGTTACTATCCGCCATCTTGGTGCCCCTCAAGCGCAAACAAACCGTATTCAAAGAAGAGTTCATGTGGGAAAGTAGGGATGGTTTTATGTGTTGTTGTTGGGTGTTCGAGCAAAAGTGGAAAGCATAAAGGCATAGGATTTTTTCGTATACCCAAGGTTATTACAAATCAAGGAGAAGAACAGGAGGAACTCACGGCTAGAAGGAGAAACGAGTGGATTTCTGCGGTTAGTCGCGGCGACGCTACAAACAAGAGAGTGCTGGAGAGTGAACGAGTTTGTAGCAAACACTTTGTCTTCGGAGAGCCAGCACCAGATTGGGATCAATTTCATGTTGATTGGGTTCCAACTGTCGCCCTTGGGAAGAAGAAATACGTAGAAAAAGATCTCGAAAATGCAGCCGAAAGAGCTTTGAGAGCGAAGAAAAGGAGACAACAAGCGATCGAGCGAGCTGAGCTCGAAGCCGCCGAGAAGAAGAAATGTGTGCACGAAAGCGGTGTTCCAATCGCAAAAGTAGATTTCAGCGAGCCAACGTCTACAGGTTCTGAACTCGAACAGCATTCAGAGGGATTAGCGAGTGTAGCTCTAGAATTAGACGATGTTTACGAATTGGACGAAAACTCAACACCAGAAAACCCACTACAAACGGACTTGAACACTGATTCTGTCGAAACAAGACAACACACAGCAAGTCCAGTTTGGAAAGAAGCTACAACCAGCGATTCTAGTTGTCAGACCGATGAGTTTGAATATATGTTCTTCAGAAAAGGATATCAAGCGCCAAAAAAAGATTTCTTTGACTCTGACAGTAAAGTGCTGTTTTATACGGGACTGCCATCCCTCGAAATTCTGATGGTTGTCTTTGAGCATGTTTCACCATACGTCACCCGCAAGACTCTATCGTTAGATAGGTTCCAAGAATTTGTGATTGTGTTAATGAAAACTTCGATTGAACATGCCACTTCAGGACCTTGCTTACCGCTTCAAAGTTTCTCATTCTACTGTATCATGGAGTTTTTCTTCCTGGCTATTGGTTATGGACACAAGGCTATTTCCCTTAATTTCATGGCCCGAGAGGGAGCAATTGTGGAGGACTATGCCACAATGTTTTATGTATTCCTTTGGAAAAAAGGTCACCGTGGTAATTGATTGCTTCGAGGTGTTTATTGAGAAGCCAACTAACCTTTTAGCCAGGGCACAAACATTTTCCAGTTATAAACATCACAACACCATCAAGCTACTTGTTGGTATAACACCTCAGGGGACTGTGTCCTATGTATCAGAAGCCTGGGGGGGCAGAACGTCTGATAAGTTCCTGACAGAGAACTGTGGCTTTCTCGAGAAGTTGCTTCCAGGTGATATGGTTATGGCTGACCGCGGATTTACGATTTCTGAAAGTGTGGATTGAAACAAGCAAAACTGGAGATACCAGCATTTACAAAGGGGAAGAGCCAGCTGGACCCAGTAGATGTGGAAAATACAAGGGGAATAGCTAATGTACGAATCCACATGGAAAGGGTAATTGGACTTCTTAGAAGGAAATATACAATCTTAGAAGGTACATTGCCAACAGAGTATTTAGCTTGTAAACCGAATGGGCCAGTTGAACGCCAGATACCACTTATTGACTGTATTGTGAGAATCTGCGCAGCACTAGTTAATTTCTGTCCACCTATTGTACCCTTTGATTAAGGAGACCATTAAGTTATCATTGCATTTGAAACTCAGTAGATATAAGGGACTGGTCATTATAAACGGGGAGTGCTGAGCTGGAGAAAATACTCTCCCTTTTCAGATTTTTTTCATGCCCCAGTCGCTGATTTTTCCACAAATTTTGGCTCAAGTTTTCATATCCCATATATTGTTATTTGTAATATGTTAGAGAGGATTGAGTCGTACAACAGCATGTACAAAGCATCATTTTAGAAAATGCACTCGAATTTTTTCCTCTGTACAGTTGAGCTTTAAAAATCCTATAGTCTGGAAGATTTTTTAGAAGAAATTTTTAACCCTTGTGAGGTTTTTCTCCAGCACATTTGTCCACTAAATATGACCAGTCCCTTTTGGCTGTTTTTTTATAGGCCTGAGCTAACAAAGTTTGACCCAAGGAATCATGCAAGCTGCATGAAGTTCTTGCACAAGTTCTTGGATTCGGGCAGTGTAATGTTTTTGGGTTGGTGTTCATTTAGAAATTTCTCCCTCTAAACCCAAAGAAATATTTAGAAGTAAAACAGGACATCACCATGACTCTGAGGATGAAGTGGGTTTACACAGTTAAAATTTGCCAAATGTTCTTGTTATAGTGATACAAGGTTATCAGATTGGTTTATTTTACTTCAATTGTTTTCTTGCAAAATACATGTAATGTACAGTGTTAAATGAAACATACCTCCATTTTGATTTAGCTATATGAGAAACATAGTTGGGTAGAAACATGTAAGAGATTCTTTTAGTGACCTGTTGTATGGTGGCCCAACGTTATCATAGTAAAATATGTACGATTTTGCGAAGAAAGAATAAAAAATAGAAAGAAACAAAAAAAACATAAGCGATAAAAATAGAAAAAAAAAGATATAAAATTATATTAAGTAAAAAATTATTTGAAAACAGATATCTAAAACGAGGAAAAGGTAAAAAAAAAATAGGGTTCTATCAACCAAGGCAAAATTGTAATTAAGTAATAAAAAAACATAGGAAAAATTTATTTGGAAAACGACATTTGGAAAAACCGTGACATTGAAAATCAACAGTGAAAATCAATGCCAAAAATCTACATTGAAAATCAACATTAAAAACAACATTGGAAACCGACATAGCAAATCATCATTGGAAACAACATTGAAAATCAACATTGAAAAAAAATCATCCAAAAAAACTCGTTATATCCACGTGGCCTATCGTTATCATAGACCAGGATGCTTTGCACCGAACATTTCAGTAACTTTCCCGCCTTTTATGGTGTCCTACGGAAAATGCGCGCGATTTACCCCAAATCGGCAGCCCCCCAAATCAACAAGTGTAAGTCTGAGTAAGTCTTTGGTTCGCGATGCCACCAAAAATGAACCATTTGTGGAAGACCCTTCAAAAGAAAATGTCAGACAAAAGAACGCAGCAAGTAACAAGACCCCGCAAATGTGGAAAAGGAACGGCTCCAAGCGAGATCGTGGTGCAAAGGCTTACGGCTGAACCTGACAACAAACAAACGTATCGACCGGTGCAGCCGAGAGAATTCGTCGAGTTTTCTAGCGACGATTTAACGCTAGAAAACCTCAAGATTGCTTGCGCGGAACACTTTGGCTATCCGGTAAACTCGTGCGATGTGCTGGTCTCAAACAGGGGGCCGTCATGTACCAACATAAACCAAATACCTCACCGCAAAGACAAGGTAAGCAAACGGTTAGTCATTTACTGAGAGAACTGCCAAATGCATCAAATAGATTTGATTCGGCCAGAAACTCATAAGGGGTTGAAACGTGTAGCTCGCGCTCAATACTCGTGAATATTCACTTTTACCAGGAGCCGATTACCTCAGTGATATTCATTTGCAACAAAATGGCTGCCGCGCGATCACCATGCGGTGGTTTTAAGGCCAGAGTTCTGAATTTCAAGGTTAAAAATACACCATTAAAAGACAGAAAATAGAAAGAGAAATTTCAAAAGAATGCTCAGTGTGGAGGAAGGAAAGCTTTTCATCAAGAAATCGTCCTTCAAACAATCAAACTTGTTTTCTTCAGGGCGGAGCACATGGTCTGCTTTGAAATGTAAGCAAGGCAGCGGAGGTTTTGCTGAATTTTCTGGTAAATTTTGCACTCTGTGGCCAAGACAATGACATTTTTGAAAGGAAATTTATGTATTCATAAATGTTTCATAGTCGCTTTATACATTTTTTTCTACGGCGCTAAAAGAAAATTACAAAATGCGCTCCCATTTGAGACGGATTGTGTTAAGCCATGTGCTCAGCTGATTTTACTCGCGTGAACGGATCCACGATCCAGATAGTGTCACTTGCGAATTACTTAAAAGGATTAACTTTTTTGATTTTGAATGCTAATTTTCAAGAAACGGCTTCTCTGTCTATTGTTTTGAGTTTCTTCATTCATATTAGTTCAAGGATACTACGACATCCAAGTTGAAATGGTTCTCACCTTACACGCATCACTTTTGCGAAGATGTCGGCGAATTTTATACAATTTTTACTTTCAGGTTCAGTTTTGGACACTTTTCGATACACAGCTAATGAATTTTATGTGAAAATATGTTTTACTGTTTCTTTTAGACATTTAATATGAGAAGGGGGGCTGGTGGGATTCAACGGGTAGCTACTGTAGAAAATGATGACCCCATCTCTTCATAAGAAATTTTTTCGGCGACCCCCCCTGTGTCCCAAATAACTTGAGATGACCCCTCCCCCCCAAAAAAAAAGAAAAAGAAAGAGAGAGAGAGAGATAGATAGAGAACAGAGAAAAAAATGAAAAATGACTGAGTTTGTTTCTTTTTCCTAATGAAACGTTGGATTTGGTATGCTTTTATGCTTTTTTGCATTTTAGTGGGGTAGAATTGCCTTTTGGTGCATGATAAAGTAGGGGGTCCAGGGGTATGCTTAAATTATTGGAAATGTAATATATGTTAAAATAGTATAGATATGATATGGAATGCCTACCATCAAAATTGGAATAAAGTATTTATTCTCTTTTTTTCTAAATAGTGTTTTCTATTTATTCCTATCAAACATTCTTTCATTGTCTTCTGTTTTTAATAGGTATACCTCGTTAGATTTGTGCCCAATTTAGAACAAGATGAAGATGATCAATACAAAAGTCTGCCAATGTCAGCTGATAATGAGATACATGATAAGCCTGCTAAGCGTGCAAAGTTCGCAAGTGAACCTGCATCACCAACAAAAGCAGCAGAGGTTGCACAAAGTTACCCAGCTTCGGTGTCTATTGCACAACTTCTGAATGCAGGAAAATTTGTTAAGCCAGCCTCCAGAACAAAGACAGTACTGCATTAACTTGGAGTCATTTGACCTACTCAACAAAGAGTGGAAAACAGAGAAATGTCTAACTCTCTTTCTTGATGATGACAAATTTGCATCTGGAGCATTTCGTGATGCATTCAAAGGAACGCCGGAAAGTGGTAGCCAATGTAAAAAACAATGGGTGATAAAGAAGTATAATGACAAGTCAAAGAACACCATTGTAGACACAATAAAGACGACAGTGGAAATCCATACGAGAAAGCAGGTACAAATGCACACTGTGGCTAGACAATTAACCAAGCGGTTTAGCAACATAGTACCAGAAGAATTTGGCCAATCATTTGCCTATAACAAAGTCTTCTACTCCAGGTTCAATGATGAGCCAGTGACTGTAGAAGGGTTTGTTTCTGGACAATTCACAAAGTATGTAAACAATGATGGAAACTGCATCATTCCAAAAGAAGATGCCCATCCAGAGTTCAAAGAAATTTTTGACAAAGCCCAGTGCTTAGTGCACTACACAAGTTTAATTACCAACCAGCAATTGATGCTTTTAGATATTCAGGGTTCAAGATACTCCCTCTATGATCCAGAGATTAATTGCTACTGCAGATCTTATTGATGAGGGTGAAGTCTTTTTTTGTTGTGGAAATCTGTCTTCTACAAGTATTGACAGGTTTAATAATGACCACATGTGCAATAAGTATTGTGACATGGTACAAAAGGTTCTTGACGGTGAATGAGTTAAAGCTACATGTCATGTTACATCTTAAGTTAGGGACATATCAGTTACACTGAACTTGGAATGACTGGTCTGGAAGGGTCCAGAGCAAGTATCAGAGGGAGACACTAACTGTTAATTATGCAGAGCCCAACAAGTTTACAAGTTTACATGTAGTGGGATAGGTTCAAGCCATTACTAAGTTTAATATCACTTTATTGCACCAGTCCCCTCACTGTAAATAATAAACACCTCCTTCACGAATCAGTTGTATTTGGTGGGTTGCATCCTCTCAAAATCCTACACATCCTGCATGGGATTACACTGTAGTTTGTTAATCAGGGCAAAAGTAACCACTTAACAACTTTGGTGGCTCCAGGGAAGCTACAAACCTAGAGAAACTAGTTAAAAGAAATCATTTACCATGGATATTTTTGTCCCTACTTGTTATTTATTGCCTAATTTCTTTTTGACTGGTTGGGACACTGTTGATTTTACATAGTGAAACTGATATATATAGTAACTGTTCTATTGATGGTCTTTTCCCCTATTTTTGATCACTTCTGCAAGCCAGAAGGAGTCACAAAAGTTGAATGGAAGATGTACAAAAATCCCAAGTGAGGTTTTAATGCTTTTTTGGGTGAAGATCAAAGTAAATGAGAAAAGAAATTCTACATTTGGTAGGTTTACATGTGCAAACAATAGAGCAACCAGAATGGTATTGAAACTTAGCAGGAACATCATGTCCTCTGACACTGATGTCAACAAAATTACTCCTATCATGGGATACTGTCAGTGCCCACAATTTATTGTTTCTCCTGTGCTAATATAGTATACATGGGTGATAGTACACTTGTATATAGATTACCATTCGCCACGTTAGAAAATACCATAATTAGCTTTTTGTCCCCCCCCCCCCCCCCCCCCAAATTCTGCATAACTATTGTTTTCAGTTTCTCTTGGGACGATTCAAAGTCCCAAGAGAAACTAAAAACAATGGTTATGCAAAATTTTTTTTGTGGGGAGGGGGGGGGGGAGAAAAAGATAATAGTGGTATTTTCTAAAGTGGCAAATTGAATCAACACATGTACAGCAGGTTATGGGAATAACATGTTCAATGGACACACTCAGGAGTCAGCCGTGAACTTTATTGTTGGTTTCATCTTGCCACAGAAGTGTTCTATTAAGGTTTTGTTTTCAAATATTTGCTCAAAATACGGATATTTATAAAAGAATGTTAAAATAGAAAGTTTTGAACTGTTGCTTAGAATATCTGGGTACATAATTATTCATTTTTCTTTCAACAACAACAATTTCAGGTGTTGTACTCGAGACCATAGAGTTGTTAATCAAAATTCATTCATAATGTTCTGCATGTCATTGTAGTTAATGTTCCACAGTACATTAATTTTATATTATTTTCCACCTTGAATAAATAAAAAAAAATTATGTTAAGTTGATTGCTCCTGGTGATAATTAGCCTTCAAAAATAAAAATGTATCTGCGGCATCTGTAGGTTTTATGCCATCTACATCTGGAATGATCCGCTCGCATTCAGTTCTCACCGCTGCAGGAAGGAAATCCTCTCCAACAGTCATAACGCCCGACACTTCTGCAACCTCACTTAATGCCTCTTGGGTAAGTGGCAGTCCTTAAGAAAACAAAATTGCAAAGAATGTCAGAGAAGGTTAAAAAAAGGAAATTGTCTTTCGTAAAGTACATTTCGTAACCACATCAAGATATGACATCTGCAAATTTTCAGCAAAACTGGATGATTTTTCATCAAAAAAATAATTGAACTGGTCTCTCACTCTGGGACCCTCATTTTAGTATCCTTTTTAGAAAAATAGGAAGATCATTTGTTGTGGACAAAAAAAGGAGAATTGGGGAACTTGCTGTACAGAACATTTTAGTTCAGGGCCTACTACAGCTTTAATGTTGGTAAATAATTTTGTATTTCTCCACTGAAAGTAATAGCTATACTAAAACTTTTGTTCTGAAACCAGTTTGTTTAATTTTGAAAACATGAAGGGTAGATACAAGTGAGGGTGATAGGAAAGTCGAGACCTTATGGAAGGCACTTTGTGGAAGTTCATCACAATTTTCACAGTTACTTTTCCCCCACAAGAGATGATTTCAGCTGTGTTTTGGTGCTCATAAAAAACTTGTTTTGACGTAATATTTCTTTTCCAGATCTAAATGATTGACCAGCAAAATGAAAGAAAAATAGATAATAATAATAATAATCACCCGCCATAAGGTCTGTTAAACTTTTGCATAACCTTCACTTCACATTACAAATTTGGCGTTGATGGAGTATTAGTTAAAACGTTTTGGTTTATAATGTTAACATACCACATTCTTGGGCACCATAAGTTTCTGGAAAAGAGTACAAATGATTTGGTATACCCTTAGGCATCTGGGCCTCTTTCTGAGCTCTCACTCTGTGAGAGTTCCATATCATTTCCCTGAATATGTCCATTTCCTTTTGTATGACAGGAATGAAGACAAATGCCAAAAGGTGTCTGTCCATTTCATCATCTGGGTCATAGAACCCTTTCTCTAACAGCATTCTCAACTGCCTCTTGAAGAATTTCTCCATTCTATGATGGAGCTCTCGCCACCATCTCTCAATCTGTTTAAATATTATGAATATTATTAGCCACCAATTCTTCTTCTACTTTCCCTACAATCATGTATATTACTGGTATTTGTATCTTGTATTTGGTCTTAGCATCGCTAAAGAGATTCGTAACAAAGATTTGCAAGGGACTATATATTACAGTCTTGGTAATGCCTATAGGTGCAGATGTGATTTTAAAAAAGCAATCGAATTCTATCACCAGAGTCTTGGTATTGCCAAAGAGATTGGAAGCGAGGATTTGGAAGGGACTGTATATGATAACCTTGGCAATGCATACCGTTCTCTTGATGATTACAAAAAGGCAGTCGAATTTCAGGGTCTTATTATAGCAACAAAGACTGGAAACAAAGATTTGGAAGGAAGCGCTTATGGAAACCTGGGCAATGAGTATAGCTGTCTTGGTGACTTTAAAAAAGCAACCGAATTCCATAGAAAGAGCCTTAGAATTGCGAAAGAGATTGGAAACAAAGAGTTACAAGGAAATGCATATAACAACCTTGGCAAGGAATATTGCTCTCTCGGTGATCTGGAAAAAGCAATCGAATTCTTTCAGCGGAGTCTTGGTATCGCAAAAGAGATTGGCGACAAAGATTCAGAGGGAAGAGCATATGGCAACCTCGGCGATGCGTATCGTGCTCTCAGTGATTTCAATGGGGCAATCGAATTCCATCAGCAAGGTCTTAGAATAGCAAAAGAAATTGCAAACGAAGATTCAAAAGGAAGTTTATATGCCAAGCTTGGCACTGATTACCATTCTTGCGGTGATTATAAAAAGGCAATCGAATTCCATGAGAAAGGTCTTCGTATAGCAAAGAAGACTGGCAACAAAGACTCAGAAGAATTGGCCAATAGGAGCCTCGAAGTTGCTTGTTATTGCCTCGGCGACTTCTCTAGAGCTGAGAAGTTTTTTAAATCGAGTATTAACCTGTTTGAGGAAATACGATACCTTCTCCAAGATAAAGACGAATGGAAAATCAACTTCCGAAATCAATATAAAGTTTATAGTCTTCCGCGAGTCTGGAGTCATCTATTACGACAAGGCAAGGGCATCCAGGCGCTTTTTGCAGCTGAGCAGGGGCGAGCACAGGCTCTCACTGATCTCATGGAATCACAGTACGGCATAAAATCAAGTCGACCATCATCAGAAAAGCAGATGAAAAGAATATATAACATTTTAAGACAGATTTCATCACCCACGTTATTTCTTGCGGAAGCTCTCGAGTCAGTGAATTTCTGGGCACTGCTGGATGGGCAGCGGTGGCATTTTGCACGAAAGGAAATCAATTTTACCTTGGAATGTTTGACTTTGGAAACGTACAAACAGATTGGTGTCTACAGAAGTGCAATGTGCAAGAATCGCTCTATGGACGAGTCAGCAGATGAGACGACATCTCATGGGGGTATGGATGTGAGGCCAGTAACACCATCGCAAGGTGAGGCTAATGCTTTGAAAACTCTGTATGACGTAGTTATAACTCCGATTTCACACTTAATAAAGGACGATGGACTTGTAATTGTCCCGGATGGTCCAATCCTTCTTGATACCTTATGCTGCTCTTGTGGACCAAAATTCCAGGTATTTGTCTGAAAAGCTACGAATTCGATTGGCTCCTTCTCTAAACAGCTTAAGGCTGCTGGCCGAGTGTCCCTCAGAGCGCCATAGTACGTCTGGTGCACTGCTTGTTGGTAATCCATGGGTGGAAACTGTACGCGTCAAGGGTAAAAAAATAAAGCAGCTCCCGGGTGCTGAAGATGAAGTAAAAATGATCGGACAGATACTACACATAGAGCCTCTCACTGGAAGAAACGCTTCAAAAGATGAAGTGTTAAGCAGACTAAACTCAGTTTCTTTGGTACACATTGCAGCGCATGGTCGTGCAGAAACCGGCGAAATTCTTTTGTCTCCTAATCTTGGCAGTTGCCAAAGACCCAAAGAAAAGGACTTTCTTTTGACGATGGCAGATGTGTTGAATGCAAAATTGAACGCCAAGCTTGTTGTCTTGAGCTGCTGTCACAGTGGGCGAGGGAAGATTCAAGCTGAAGGCGTGGTTGGTATTGCACGTGCCTTTTTAGGTGCCGGTGCACCTTCTGTTATTGCGTCACTGTGGGCGATTAACGACGCTGCCACTTCAGAGTTTATGAGACACTTTTACGAACATTTGATGGCAGGGAAAAGTGCAAGTAACTCACTTCATCAGGCCATGAAATGGATGCGGGAATCTGAAAAGTTTTGTGCGGTGAAGGACTGGGCTTCATTCGTGCTGATTAGAGATGACGTGTCTTTAAACTTTGACCAGTGAAGGAAAGATTTTCATCCTAACCCAAGTTAAAAATATTACGTTTTTTTTTAAAACATCCCTTTAAAAAGGGATATAAGCAGTGCAATTTGACAATGTGTGAAGCATGATCGTAAACTAGAGGGAAATCCAAAATCATCGTTTTCGAGTAGCTAATAAGGGAGAAATTTGTAGACACTTTTTGTGAATTTTCTGCAAGCGTGAATGAAGGGTCTTTTTCCTTTTGCCAACAGCGCTGGCGTGTGCTTTTCTGAAACAGCGCTCGCGCATTTTATCAGAACAAAGAGGTTTAGAGTTACGGTTACGGCAAACTACAAAGGGCAGATTCAAGTTGAGAATTTCTCAAAATAGAAAATAAGCTAATAAAAACAGTCCAAGACAAATTTTATGGAGTATAATAATGTGAAACTAATCATTTTTTGTAGAACTACAGAACAGTGAAAGACAAGTAAATGAAAACTTGGTCACGTGATACAAATTCAAGTTTGCTGTTTGCCGTAAACAGCTAGGAGGGCTACCCCTCTGGCCGAGCCAACTGTTTGTTTCTCCTGTAAATGGCTCCGCTCCCCTTCACTCTTCGCTGCTCGCCCTCTTTATTCGCTCGTCTGCTTTGATCGTGAGCCTGGAACAGGCTACTTTCGTTATTTATTGAGGACATCTGATGACTTATATCGAAAACAAAAACCAATATAGAAGTTTTAAAATATACAAGGTCTACTTTAGGCAATAGAAATGATTTATTGGAAGTCGTTTGATTGACAGATTTCCAATTGGGCCGGGGAAAATCACAAGTTTAATAACTGGTGACAAATGTAATTAAGTCCTAAAGCTGCATAAGATTTGATCAAAAATGTAATAAAGCTCTCTAATGTCAAAAGGGTTGACCACAAATGCAATAACTTGTAATAAAAGCCATATTCGAAAACGTAATTAAAAGAGATGTTACCACGATTGTTATGAGCGATTTCCCGAAATCGCTTGTGCATGCATATAGGCCAGGAAACACAACATCTAGTTTTCCGTTCAATAAGCCCCTAAAACGCACCGAGTTTTGACCTACCGTACGGCCATAATTTTTGCGGGAGTCTATTTTTACGATTACGACTGATTGGTTTTTCTTGCTGCGAATAAATTTTTGCAGTTTTCACAAGTCCCGTACAAATCATTGATAATATTTCAGTTCGTTTTTGAGTAGGTCCAATGGAAGTAGAGTAGAACTTTGGTTACTCGAACTTTGAAGGGAAACGAAAAACAGTTCGAGTTATCGGGGTCGGTTGAAAAATTCAATTTTCCATTTTAAAAGTTGGTAGTTACTGATTTCTCAGCACTGCAGTGTATGGTGCAGTGCAAATTAACTTATTTCATGAGAAACGGTAACATGATTAGGAATTTTTAGGATAAAACGTAATCTGTTCGTTTTAGTTCTAAGGCCCGGTTCAGACGTCGAACTTTTCATGAGCCGAACCTAATACATTGATTTAAGTACATGAAAAGTTCGGCGTCTGAATCAATAAGGAACGCCTGTTTCAATTTGGAACGGCTCAGCCGTTCTTTTCGCCTGACCAGTCTGGGAATTTCGCCTTTGGAGCGACTTTGGAACGGCTTTGATTCAGACGCCGAACTTTTCATGTACCGAACTTAATGCATAAATTATTATAACGTATTTTGTAAGTCGTTTGAGCGAAATGAGCATTTTTCTTCTTTTGAATTTAGTTCTGCTGGAATTAAGATCGGCGTCTGAATCAATCAGCCGGTCTAAATAATTTGAGTCGGCCTTAATGCGAATTAGGTTCGGCTCATCAAAAGTTCGACGTCTGAACCGGGCCTTAGTGTTTTAACCCTTATACAACAAGAAGAGCTAATGAGATGGCATCCGAGTGGGAGTTAATTAAAGAACCAAAATACAAGTTATCGGGTAAAATTTCAGTGACTTTTTGATCAAGGGAAAGAAATTTATTTCGAGTTAGCGGGGAATTCGAGTTCGAGTTAACCAAGTAACAATTACTGGAAAGTGGGGTGAAATCCAAGGGAAGTTGGACTTCGTTCGAGTTAGCGGGGAGTTCGAGTTATCGGGGTTCTACTGTACATATGTTCAAACAATATTACTGTGAGCGCACCCTATGTATAACCAGTAAAACAGATTGCTCTCCTTTGTCATTCATTTAAATCGTTTTGTTTTTTAACCAAAGAGACAAGTTGTAATTGAAGAAACACGATTTCTTAGTAATGTATTTTTGTGTAGCGAATTTATGTCAGAGAATATTTACTCTGGAGTAAATATTTGCGGAAAAATATTTGCGATAATTTTTTTTGCGGAAACCTATTTCAGCGGATCGCCTGGAAAAATCACAAAAATGAGAACCTGCAATAATTTTGTGCCGCATGGCAAATGGCTCTTGTCTAGTGTTCCTTGTCTTTTTATTTCCATTTTTAACCATTCAAAGGCCAACTCACAAAGGCGCCCACTGTTTCGGTAGAAAAGCAAATACAGTAAGGAGAATCAAACCCAGAGGCCTCTTTTACGCCTGTGGTTTTATCAGCTCATAAATCATATCATAATGCGTTTTCAAGGAATTTGCTCAGTTCTAGATTTGTGTAGAGCTTTCTAATGTTGTTATTGCAGTTGTCCCTCTTGCTCCTCTTAATTATTGGGCCCTCCTCGGCCGCGGGTCACTAGCTTTCTTTAAAATACATGATCTACTGAAAAACCAATTGCTGTTGTTTTGTTGTTGCAGCTGTTCTTTTGCAAGAAACTTAGCAGGTTACAAGAAACTATGCTAGAGAAGGATAACCGTCCCATATGGACGTAGATAGACAGAATTCCTAGTTTGAAACATCCTCGGAGACCCAAGGGCAGATAGTGGGGACGAGGAAAAGTCTAAACGGGCGGAAAAATATATGGAACGAAGAAAAGTAAAGAACGGCGAGAAGAGCCCCTGGGGACAATGTCTTACCAGACCAGTTCCAAACGGTCGCCGCCGTTCTGGCTTGTGATTGGTGCCAGAAAACTTGTGTTTTTCTGGCACCAATCAGAAGCCAGAACGGCGGCGACCGTTTGGAACTGGTCTGGTAAGACATTGTCCCCAGGGGCTCTTCTCGCCGTTCTTTACTTTTCTTCGTTCCATATATATGTTTCCGCCCGTTTAGACTTTCCCTCGCCCCCTTTATCTGCCCCTGGGTCTCCGAGGATGAGTTTAAAATATCTTGGACGTTTGTTTGCATCAATTAAAGTGCTCAAGTTACATTATAAAACTATGAAAGAATGATTTTTGTTTCAGCATGACGACAGCTACAACGGTTACCCTGATTCCGTGTTGGAAACCTTTTTAAAGGATAATATGAACTTCAGGATTGTCCATACGATGTGACAGACACGTGACGTTTAACCGTAGTTCATAGAGTGCAATGGTTATAGGTTTCGTCAGACGTCTTTGTTATATGTTTTTTCGGTTTTTGGACTTTAGAGTGTACTGAACATTCAGTAGCATGCATTCCTGCCATTGATCAAACTGACCAATGGAAACGTCTCTTTAATTCAATTAGTCACAATCTGCTAACCAAAACTAAAAAATTGGCAACTGTCAGGGATCTCTTAACTTAAACGTAGCACCACAGGGTCCAGAGGAGATGTTTTTGTCGTTAGAACATCAAAACCCGTCGAAAACCTCTGAAAAAATGGGTTATTTTGATCGCGTTACAGTTTCGTTACACATTCTATATACCGCAAACCAAGAGACTGAGGGCTCGCAAGATCGGCTTACAGTATAAAATAGGGCGACGGCCTTTGGTTGCCGTTCGGGCTACGTGCCGTGCGGTAGCGAGGATATGGCTTGCGGTTATTGATTGTCAAAATGGCGAACAACAAAGTCGATCTGGGTGAGATAAGAAGCGAAGAAATCGTTTACAGTTGATTCATAAAGATCCCATTGGGCTAATTGATCGTGCTAAGCGACAGGTTTTAGACATTTTGCAACGTGAGACTTTAAATAAGTAATTCATTTATTCACACGAAACTCCACTGGGCCCTGTGGTAGCACCGTTGTTTTCATTTTTTTACTATTTTAATTTGCATTTCCGGTTTTTGTCACACTCTTCTTGTAATTATGCCACATTTTTTTGTACATAAAAGCAACTTTATCATAGTACACAAAAATAATAAACAAAATATGGTTGCCAAAATCCTAATCACTGCTGGTAAGCCTGTGGTATGACTGACAGATTATCATCATTGACAGAAAGTCATTTGAGATCAATTTTTATTACATTTAAGGGCTTTATTACATTTGTTACCCCATTTGTAGCTTCAACAGGGCCATTGCACAGGTACCGATCGCGAGTAGTGTGGCGCTTACAAGATCGTTCCCTGAGGGACACTAAAAAGGTGAGTTCATAATTCCAATTTAGAAGTTCGTTAACATGATGTGTCTTTGCATTAACGTCGCAGAAACATATTTTAATTGCCTCTAAGAAACTTAGTGGAGCCGGTGATTATTAGATAGAACCTTTCTTGCAAGGAACTGAACAAGTAGATTCATCGGCAATATGGTATGACAGATTGTCTAAGGTTAATAAAAAAATACATGTAACTCGTGTCGATCTAAAAAATACGAATTAAAAGCCGAGGTCACCGTTTAGCATTTATTTCAGAATTTCAAGGAAAAACTATTGAACAGTTATTCACTTCAGAGAGCTATGTTTTGTAAATAAAATCGTGGCATTTAGTAGTTCAACTTGTACCATGAAGAAAGTACAAAGGACTTAATTCCTGATTAATGAAACACAATAGATATATATAATTAGGTACACGTTTCAGGCCGTGAAACTTCAGTCCAGTTTGAATTTACATTAGGATTGAAAGAGATCATTGCCCTGAATTGGGAAAGATAAAATGTTCCAATAGTTTTGTCTCTTTTTCAATAGCTTTAACTTCCATTTAGTTCTTAGCTTACTTCCTTTTAAAACCAATCATTTCCTCAAAGCAAATGTTTTCTCTGGAGATAAAGTTGCCAAGGAAATGCACAGTTTTAGCCAAATGTGAATTCAATCGTCTTTGTGTAATAATTTTGGTGAACTTAAAGCAAATGTCCTAAGCAAAAGTTTCTACAGATAAGTTTGTTTTGTTCATGTTCAATTTTATCCGATTGTGATAGTGGAGAAAGAGAGTCGAGCGCAGTTCAACAAAGCAAATTGAGTAAACCTTTCAACGATTAACAAACAAATAATTTGTAAAATGAAAGGAACGCAAACGAATACTCGTTTTTCTATGATCTGTGACCGGTTTTATTAAATTTGATTACTTTATCTGGCATAGATTGAGATTTACGACAACTTTTAGGTCTGCCGTGTCTGTAATTAGTTATTTCAAGAAAATATTAAATTATCCAGTGGCGATATGAAAAGTTTGTGTTTGGTCTGCTCTTTATACCTTCTTCACACTCTTCACAGTAAGTATTGGACCTCGCTAAAAACAATTGATACTTTTGTACTGATCGGCCTTACTCAGTATAGAGTTCAATACACGAGTAACCCGGTAGATGACACATTCACTGGGAAAAAAAAATTAGTTTGGAATGAAAGGAAAATTCAGATTCTGCATAAAGGGAAGCCTAGTCAGCCTAGTTCATTTTGAGTTGCGAGTGAAGTCTCTTGTCTTTTATATTAAAACAGAGTACTCTACATTTTAAGAAGCAGATATAAAATGCACATTGAATATTAAATAAATTGATATCATCTTAAAAGGGACGATAACACAAATATTAGTTTAGCGTAAAGGTAGAATTAAGAGTTCATGAAACATTCAATACATAAAGTACACTGAAAGTAATTAAACGATAAACGCATGAAGACCAAGCGTGAAAATATTATCGCACACAGGCAACCAATGCGCTTACAGAATTTGGCACAGCGAATTAACAAAATATAATAAATTACAAAATGTAATGGTAACGCAAAATGTAATAACGTTTAACCCAAAATGTCGTGGGTGTCTGTAAAACCAGGAACAGGCCCTGAACACCTCTGGGACACCCCTGGGACACCCTCAGGACACCCAGGAACACCCCCCTGACGGGGTGGTTCGCCGGAACACCCTTGATTACAAAAATTAGGCCAAAAAATACAAAACCAAAAAAAACAAACAAAATACCATCAATGAATCAATAAATATTTTGATTCTTCACAGTGTCTTGTTTCCTTTGATTTTGATAGTTTGTCTTTGAATAAAAAGAAACGCATTTTTTGTTTCAGTGTTTCATTTTTTATTTTGCAGCTGATCTTAGATTATCAAATTGGGAAGATATTTAGTGAAAATATTGTAAATGCCTCATGGGCCATCCGCTTGGGTCTAATCTAACTCTTTCTTTTAATTAGTTTATTTTTTTTTCTTGGCTTTATTCAATGAAGGCTCTTTGAGCTATATTTCAGACGAAAGGCTGGTAAGTATTGACTTATGAAAGAGCCTTTATTATGGCTACAACATTTGAGTAATTAAAATAACTACGTAATTCAGTTGTCGATCGCCATATGGTAAAATTGGAATGGACTGGAGTGGTAAAACATGGACTAGAGTGATGAATCATGGAGTGATAACACATGGAGTAATAAAACAAGGAGCGACAAAACATGTGGAATGATAAAACATGGAATAGGGAAATAAAATACGGTCAACTCTCTCTTAAATGACACCTCTATAAGACGGACACTTCGCGTTCGTTCCTGCTTTTTTCGGTCATATTTCTGTACATAACAAGGACCTTAAGCATCGACGTCGAAACGGACGACGACGACGCTTCGTAACCTAGACAGACTGGGCCAAGGGTTTCGTTTTCGGCGGGTAAAACAAAGTTTAATTTATTAAGCATTGCAGCTTCCCAGACAGACGACGACTTTTTCTTTGCGAAGAACTTTTGTCTTGTTGCAGTCCTCCGTAATTTGCATCTTATAAGCTATGACAATGGTTTAATCGACGATGGCGAATTTATTGCTCTTTACGACCTGTATAGCTGTTTTATTCGATTCTGGAGGCTTTGTCTTCGTCGCGTAGCTTTTGTTTTTGTTTTGAGGTAATTCCGATATAGAACAGCTCATGTTACTCTAAATTTCGGCTGCTGAAGAGAATTCAGTGCTGCTGCAATGTTCTCCCATATTTGTCCTCTGGACTCCTCATAACCACATCATGTCCCCGAGTCCAGTGGAAATAGTTGCCTTTACTAGCGGCTAAAACCAAGATGGGAAATTAATTTTAGTACGAAAAAATAAACATTTATCCTTTAGTACAACATCCGTTCGATGGATCGATGGAGTTAAGCATGTTTTAGCCATTTTTTTAAACTTGGAATTATTTTGAATGAATAATAAAACAATTATTTAATTCGGCTTTCGTATTGTATGAAGAATTATGGAGATCTCGGAGGGTGCTATCCGCCTGGGCCTACGGCCTCGACAGATAACACCCTCCTCGATCTCCATAATTCTTCATAAGATACTCAGCCTCATTCATTAATTGTTAATTAACATTTATGCATCACAGTATCTAAAAAATTACTGTAAGGTACTCTTTTGTTTTCCTTGGGGACATACCTAAGCCACATAACCATTTTGGCTACAAGTATTAAGGTATAAATTCCCTGCAGGGTCTACTTAGCACCTCCCTATCTCTCTGTACGGGCGGACGGGCGGGCGTGCGTGTGCTGACGGCTTAATCAAATTTTCTCGTATCGATAGGTTTCCATTTTCTACACTCAGGCGATGGAGGCCTCGCTACAAATAAAATATGGTGTTTTCTAAGGTTTAAGGGTTGGCCCAGCCCCTGCCCCTTTATCATATTTTAGGCAAAAAGGTACCCTTTACGTACACCTTTTGTTAACAAATGGTACAACTTTCACATACTTGTCTAGAATGCTAAATCCCTATAAATGCGCTTTTTAATATGAATCAAATAAAATAATCACTTAACTTGAAAGTTTTCATGCCTTTTTCACAGTTTTAAAATGCGCCCGATAGCCCTTTTAGGCACTTTCACAGCCCACAATGAAAGTCTGTCCCTACCCTTTCAGAAACCTGATGCCTGAACCTGTACCCCCTTGAGAGCGGATTCTCCCCGTATAGGCCATAATAGGGAATACCCCCGGTACCCATTTGCCTCTAAAGAGGTACCTACGTATGGTCTTATGAAATCTCTTCTTGCTCTTTGCGTTATGCACCAAATTGACCATTAGAGATGTCCTGCTGTTGCAGCTCAATTTTATCGATCATTTTTTACTTATGGTAATGTAATAATATATAGATCGGATTTGACGTAAGGATAATATAGTCCATAGCATGTATGGCAGGTTTAATTCGAGATACTTCTAAAAGGGAGGCTAACCGTGACCTCCAACTGTTTTAAAATTCTACCAAGAAATCATAAATAATGTAGCAGATATCTGGCGAAAATTGACTGTTCCAACCTAGTTTAATACCCTAGGGCCAGTTGCATAGATCTTAATTTGGGACGTAAAAGCGACCTTTCAGACCTTTTATTTTAGAATTTATTTGAGAGATTTTGTCAACCAGCATGTATTTTTGCCGCTCGATTCACATTGAGACAGCCCAAAACTCCCGTGAGGAATGCAAGACTATCATTATGCCTTTCAAGAGACTATTTGTCCTGTGACACTCGCTCATTAGATCTTTGTATTTTATTCAAGTTTATATTTTTATACCTCTGACACATTCCGCCCCATCTTGCGCTTTTCACACATTTTACTTTACACCAATTTTTTCTTACGTATATTCTCACGTGAAACATTTTAACATTTCTTATTCCTGATGACGCTGTTGCTCGAATTTTAATTATTGTTTATAATATCAGCGGTCAAAGGCCTCATTTGAACTATATTTTTCTTTCTAACGTTTATAGTTTTGATACAATTGAATTTTCCATGAAACATAAGTACTAATTAATATAACTTGCTCATGTATTTACCAACAAAGCTATCTTCAAGCCATGTTGTTATTGTTTAATAATTAAAAAGTGAAAGCCTACAATGTGCCAAAGTTGTGGTTTTGAAGTTGGGTGCCATCCTTTTCTATAGTGGAATCCATTTTAAACCTCTAAAATTATGAAAAAAAAATATCGCGAAGATCTGAATAGGCACATTTCACAAAAGATAAACGAATTCGCCTCGTTGGCACTTGCCGGAAGGTACCCCTAGTTATGTAGATGTCTCAACAATTGTCACTCTTGAGAATGATGTTTGAAATGTCGAAACGTCGAGTAACGTTTTTAAGTTTTACTTTTCTTGTTAAAGACGATAAAAGTTGTAGAAGTAATGCATTTGGCAAAGGAATGAAAGGTAGAACGGCTACCCGAGACAATTTATATGTTAATATTGCTTTGTTTTACAGCTGTTGGGAAAACGTTATAACTAATAAGTAATACGTAATTTAAATTTGTTAGCTGTCATTTTCTTAAGTATGTATACTTAACTCAGCTGTTATTTGCAGGTCATAATGGCTCGGTATGTGCCTTTTCTTGCTCTTGTAGCACTGGCTTCAACAATGTATGGTACGTTTAAAAATTAGTAAACGGAACAGCTCCAGTCACTTTCACAATTGGTTGTCATCAAAAGTTGTCGCTCAAACTTTTTTTCTCTTTTTAAGTTCATCCATTTAATAGTTCTGAATACATTACCTTTTTCTGTTGTCTAAGGTGCTGTCAACGGACAAATTGGTAGGTGTTTAGTTTGGTAAAAATCAGATCATAAAATACACCATTTAAATTGACTTTAATGTTTGCTTTTAATTTTCACTCGATTACCTTCTTACAATTTTCTTGCAATTGTTTTCATTGGAAATGGCCATTCCGTAGATCAAAGTAGCCTGCACATGAAACGGACTCCGTTTCCTCTGAGAGGATAGGGGGAACTCGGACGGAGCTGTACCGGGGAATTTTTACAAGGGCATGGTAGTGCCGAGAACGCTTTTATAAAAAATCTTCATAACTGTCCAAGGGGATTGAAAATGGTCAAGCCGAGAGCGACTGTATGCTTTGTTAGTGCGACCCACGCGTTATTAATTTCTGTCTTTTCTACTTTTTTATTGTTGGATATTTTCCCTTTGCTTGCTTTGAAAACATGTATTATAGACTGAAGAAAAATTTCACCCCTCATTATTTATTGCCAAATGCGCGTTTTAGGGGTACATACAAATGTTGCCACTCGAGTCACGTATCAAAAATAAAACAAGGATGATCTTGAAGACTTAAAATCACTGCAGAGTCAGAACTAATTCTCTGTTGCGTTTTCAAAACAAAGTGGAAAAAGGTGTTTCTCCCATTTCCTTAAAATTATAACATTAAAAACAATACATATGTGTTTTGCCTTTGTCATTTAGAGGATCCTTGCAAGAAAGGAATTGATTTGGGAATCATCGTGGATAGATCACAGAGTGTGGGGAAGAGCAACTTCACGTACTTAAAGAAAGCCGTAAAGAACTTCCTGGACAACTTTAACATTACTTCAAAGGCAACTCACACCTCTCTAATCTTCTTTGCTGATGAGGCCGTTCAGTTGTTCAATCTGCGGGACTCGGCGTATCACAGCAATGAAGCTGTTAATATAAGAATTGATTCTGTATCTGACAACCTTTTTCTCGGTAACCGAGCGGATTTAGGGCTGATGAAAGCTCACGACGAACTGTTTCATCCACGACAGGACAGGAAACATCGACCCAACGTTCTTGTGGTGTTGACTTATCGAAACACGGCTGGAGAATCAGCACCCTACAGTGAGACCGTTCCACCTCTTGAGGTATCCGTCGCCATTGTTTACTATTAGACAAGTGGAATTAACCTTGAAAAGTACGATTGGCCAGACAAGATTTTACGAAGATAGATTAGAAAGTACATGTGTAACACTGGCCTGCCTAGACATGATTTGTCCTTATGGGCCGTGAAAAGAAATCTGTAGAGAAAACCATTGTTCTGATTTAATAATATAGTACACGTATAGATGCGCGAAGGGGAAAGGGAATTGAAAAAACAAATGTTAGATTTAAGGCTATTAATATATCCAATTTTTTCCCCTTTTGTTTGTGGCAAAGGATATAGGTACCCATATTATTGCTTTTGGTATCGGAAACCAGATTGATATCAAAGAACTGGAGAAAATTCGTGGTGAACGTGGCTCCGCAATACAGTTTTCAGATTTTGAGTCTCTCCTGGCAAAACTAAATGAGATAGTAGCTGAAATATGTGGTGAGTTCTTTTGGGAAATTTTCTTTGAAAATATACTCTTAATAAGGAGTAACAATCATTAAGTATCCGTTTATAAATCAAGTCAATAAAAAGCGACTAAATTTAAGGACGTTGGGAAGAAACATGACCGATCTCCAGAAGCGCCTCTCCTTGTGATCTTAAAATGTAGTGTCGTGAATTTGAATAGTTTATTGTTCTGAATCTACCTGGCGCCATTTAAAACTATTTAGGTTTTAATTTATTACTGTACATGTAGCTGCTGTTTCAGATTTTGTACAGGATAAAATATACTTACCAGGGAAGTTAGATTTGCATTATCCACACTGCCCACATACCCCTCCATCTTTCTATCGAAAGAAAACCCTCTCTTTAAAGTAATTATAGATTGAAGTATTTTGAAAAGTATGCGAAGATTTAGGTTCCAGGTGCGGTGTAGGGAACACAAGCACAGGACATTTATATAAAGCAGAATGCACAGCAAAGTTTTTGAAATGCGTTTATAACTAAAACTGAAAGTCAGGAGTAATGTAGTAGCCAGCAATCTTTGATATGAACGTTTGTCGCCATTTAATGCGACGGAAGTAGACTTTTTTTAAAATCTACTTGCATGTAATGGTTTTGAAATTTTATTGCTTCGAGTCAAGAGTTTATAAGGAGCTCTGCTTTTAGACTTGGTTAAATATTTAACCCTATACACAATCCAGCTGGCCTTTTAGGTTTGGGAGTAGAGCGTGCCGTCGGAAGTTTTTTATAATTTAATCGTTTTTTTTTTCCTTTTAGTTATAAATGGTGGGTACACCCATTGGTCAGAGTGGTCAGAATGCAGCGCAAGCTGTGGAGATGGAACCCGGATGCGTTTCAGAAACTGCACAAACCCCAAGCCAATGAGAGGAGGTTCAAACTGCGACAATATTGGACCAGCAGAAGAATTTGAAGCGTGCGATCTTCCTGCTTGTGTTGATTGTAAGTAAACGCCACCCATGTGTGTCGTTGGTTAGCTATTTTGATAAGCACTGATAAGAAGGGGTCCTAGAGGTGAAAGGTCCCTTAGTTTTCGCTTAACTTTCGTCCGTAACAATTTGGCGGCGAAACGTTGCTAAAAGTCGTTATTACAACATTTGCGCGTCTTAATGTGGAGCTCAATTCAGGGAAAGACCAGGCCCCGGTTGCTCGAAAGATGGTTAACTCTTAACCAATGGTTAAACGCGCTAACCTATGGTTAAAAATTAACCGTAGGTTAGATTCGGTTGCTCAAACGCTGGTTAGTGTTAACCGTGGGTTAAATTTCTTCTAACTAAGCGTTAAATTTAACGTACCTCGCTACTAGTGTTAACTTGTTAACCATCGGTTAAAATGACGTGCGCTGCAAAATCAGCAAAACAACATGGCAGGTGATTTGCTTTTTCGCTTCATTTTGTTAGTGATTGTTAATCTCGGAAATGTTTACTGTTGCTGAGTCGTAAATGATTCTCCTCAAGTAAACGCCGAGAATCGCAAGCTACAAGAGACTTCCCAATGTTTTGCGAGACACTTGTCGGCCATATGTTCTTCAAATGCGACGGAATGAGTTAAAGTACGGCTTTTACTGTCAAAAACATGCTTGTTTTTTTCGAATATATCTTTCAATTCTTGATAAAAGCTCTACTGGCTTCAAATGGCGGGGACCGGCAGAATTTCATTGGCAAAAGATTCAAAGACGATAAATTTACACTTTCATCTGTTGCTGGCTTTCGTGGCGCAAAAGGTAGTGCGTCGAGTTCATATGCCGGAGATCCGGGGTTCAATACTAGTCGTAGGAAATATTTTTTACTTTTTTTTTGGTCCTTTTGTTTTTTTTGTTTTTTGTTGTATTTTTCGTAAAACATGCTTTCATTTTTTGACAGACTTAAAATATACCGGTAGACTAATTGCAGATTCATTTTCACATTTCATTTCTAAAGTACAGTAACTAATAATTAAAACTTGTCAAACCTGTTCGGAGGTGGTTAAAGTCTGGCATATTTGATTTAACCATTGGTTAGCTAACAAAGGATTAGCGTCAGCTTAACAGACCTTCGAGCACGGGAATTTAACCAACAGTTAGTTAACCCACGGTTAGCTAATTTAACCAACCGTTACCAACTAACATATGGTTAAATTAACCATCTTTCGAGCAACCGGGGCCAGGCTGGTAATATAGGTAAGGCAGGGTCACCTATTGATGGCAATGCCAACCGAAAGAGAAACGCATTGGCTCTTGAAATTCTTTAATGGGCTTTTTGGTTTAGTACATTTGTTGAGCTCTTTGTTGAGCTACATAAACTGTTAAAAAATAATTCATTTTTCATTCAGTACCTTTAGCTCACATGGTATACCCTAGAGTGCCAGGAAGCCTATAGCGTATAAGCCCCCGGCTTCTTTATAGGCTTCCTTGTCAGCAAATAATTTAGTTAGAATAGTGTCTATTATCTTTAATGTATTATAATTTCTTGTATATTGTTGTTGTATTCTTATGTGGTTAAATGGAAAAATATATGAATGAATGAAAATGATACTTGGAATATCTGAAAAACAGCCTTATCTCGTTGGGCACAGATTTGTTTTTTTTATTATCATTATGCTCTGTTTTATTTATTCATCGATCTTAATTTTGACTTAATAACCCGATAAAAGTTGAAACACCATGTCTTAATTATTTTCCTACAACTTGTCACCCTGGGTCTTTCCTTTTCATTTAAGCAATTGATGGTGGGTATAGTCGATGGACCCCTTGGACCCAGTGTAGCGATAATTGTGGTGGAGGAATGCGGGTTAGATCCCGATCCTGCACTAACCCATCACCATTCGGAAACGGCAAAACATGTGATTATATCGGCGAACCACAAGAGACAATTGCTTGCAACACAAAGAAATGCGGTAAGTATGCAATAACTAGATGATTTACCAAAAAAGGCTATTGCTAGGTACAGCTTGTTAGTTATTTTTACAGACCTTGAAAAATAAGGACTAATTCACTGTAAATTATAAAGTGCCTTTATAAGCTTCCCATAAAAAATTACCAGTCATTAGGCAAGAATGAATTAGACTTGCATTAAAGGCAAATGGCAAACGCCATTCTGGTTGCCAAGACTAGCCGAGCTCAAACAATATTTTCAGCAACTGTAGCTAATTTACAAAACTTTGAAGGAACGAACAGACGAATGGAAAAAATTAATAAAGCAATGAATGAACGAACGAGCGAATGGATGGATGGATGGAAGAAAGGATGAATTCATGGGTGAATGAATGGGAAAATGAATGAAATGGAGAGCACATTATATGGTGTTAATAAAGGAGAAGACAGAGATGATTGCTATAGGCGAAACTCTGAATGTCAAGGGAAGACAGTGAATATATAACGTCATTTTTATTTATTTTTTTTTATTAGTGTCATCACCGTGTTCCAAGGGTATTGACCTAGGCATCCTGATCGACCGATCGAAAAGCATCTTAAAGAGCAACGTCCAGCGTCTTCTTAAAGTTTTTATGCCTTCATTCCTCCAGACATTTAAAATATCCAAAAAGAGGACTCACATTGGTGTTATAAATAAATGTACGATAAGAGTGCAAACGTTCTAGCACCTTTGAATGGGCCCAAGTCCAAGAATAAGGGGAAGGCGAAGGCCTTCATCAAAAATCTTGATCCATCAACTGCCACCCACACGCGTACTGATAAAGGGCTGGTGTCCGCATATGACCAGTTATTTAATAGAAAAAAGGTGATCGAAGTAAGAGGTGAAACGTCCTTATAACATTTACAGACGGTCGGGCTTGGCCGAGGAGTCGCATTCGACCATTCTCGAAAACGGTGCCTCCGCTTAAGGTATGTCTCCTATTTAACCAGTCTCCATTTTGGGCTGGTGTTTATCAAACTGAATAGTTGATAATATAGTTACGTTTTCCAAGCATGCAGAAGCCTGTCTCCTTTCAATATGCTGTGAAAATGATATAAATGTCGTTGGATGTATCATCAGTTGGGAACAAAAGTTTGTCGAACTGAACATTATGAGTGGCAGTGACTATTCTGTTGCTTGCATTGACATGTTCTAATCATAACTTAATGAATTTTTCATTAGTGCGGCGTCCACAGAATTATCAGAAGGTTCCGGCTTATACGTAGAAATGCTGGTTTCGAGTTTTCACCAAAAAGAAAAAAAAATGTGCACAAATTTCTGTTTGCAGACAGGGAAACATATCATTGGAGAAAATAAATCCCTAATTGCAGCAGCAATAAAGGAATATAAGCAACAATCAAATATCAAAGAAAGGTTAGCCCGTTCTAGGCTCAAAGGCTCCAAGATAGTAATGTGGAAGAATCGTGAAAGCTTACGCGAAAACGGTCGCCCCCTTCTCCAGATCAAGCTCGTCTTATTTTCGCTTGGATTGTTTTCACGATATCCCTAGCTACTATCTGTGGGCCTGGCACAAGATTGATTTTCTCGACCTTAAGGTACCATCAAATTATCTCCCTTTGTTGTCCAATCAATAGATAAAGAAGAAGTGCCATATGGTCGCTGTTGGATATGGTGTTCCAAGCAGGATAAATATGACACAACTTCAAGAAATTGGGGGAGATCACGTGGTCAAAATAAGCAATTCACTAAAAATAAAAAGCTATGTGAACAAGATAAAAAAGGCGGTCTGCAGTAAGTGATGTTGTATAATTATATTAAATTTTAGCTCTCAGGTAGCCATAAGAACAGTTCATTCAATCCCTTGTATCGTGGCATGAACAGGAGTAACTTCGACTCCATTTTTTGCGGTTGTAACAAGCTATAAGGAAGATTATCAGCTGCTAGGCATTAAGTGTCTATGGAAGAAATAATATAAAATAACAAACACTTTCCAAATAAGTGTTTAGCTGACTTCTACAAAAAACAAAAATTCTTCATCCTTGTGTGTTTTGGCTCACTTGGTCAAGTACGCATTTTGCCATGCGTCCCTAACTCCTGTTGTATTCTACAAAATATCTACTGAGAAATATAATAAAACTTCAGAAAGTCCTGCTATTTTGGGAATAAATTTTAAAGTACCAATATAATGAAGTCATGAAGTTAGTTTTCACAGATTCTTGTTAGTTGAAAGGTTATTTCCTACTGTGCACTGACCCGCCACATTGTGAATTCAAAAGATAGTTCCCTGTTTTTATCCCGAAAGATAGCTAAAGATTCAGTTAGCCAATATTGCAGCTCTCTTCGGCCCATTGTAGATGAAATTGAACCGCTACAAATTTACATCCACATATTCACATACAGACACTCCAGATACAGGATATCATTTCAATTTACAGTTCAGTGTGGCATCAGAGGACTTTGATGCGGTGGGTCTCGCGCGTTACACTGCTAAAATGAAGACTAACACGCTCGGCTGGCATGGCTTCCTCTTTATATTCAAAGATCTCTTGTTTCATTTTGAACTGTTGTATTATTATGTTTAAAATTTTGTTACGCTTTCCTTTAAACTGAACGCATTGCATTTAGCTTAAAATCAAATTTCGAAGTTCAATTTTGGCCCAGTTGCTACCTCTTTTCGTACGCGGCTTACATGGAGCAGAAGGCTCGATGATCAACTCTATTTTCCTTGTAGGAATTGATGGCGGATACAGCGAGTGGAGTGTGTGGTCATTGTGTAGCACCACATGTGGCGCGGGTGTTAAGGTTCGGAGCAGGGTCTGTAATTCACCTGTTCCTGCTCGTGGAGGAAAGGATTGCAAAAGATTGGGTAGTCCTTATGAAACATCTGAATGCAACGAGGGAGAATGCCCAAAAGGTAGGACGTAACATTAACATTAATTTCTTCTTTCGACAGTTAAGTATAGGTAATCACACGATTTCAGTGCAATTTGGAATAAATAAGCACTTGTAAATTTTCAAAGACCACAAAGTTGGTCTTTGAAAATTTACTCGTGCTTATTTATTCCAAATTGCACGAGAAAAATCATGTGATACACGAAAAACATAACTACAACAACAAATTTTGACAGCGCGCGCGTTTTTGGTTCATTCAACTGATTGGCTGAAACAGACTACTACCTTTGTCAAATTTAAACTTTTTCAAGACCAACGCTTTCAGAATCATTCAGCTAAGAACTTGGAAATGTACAAAGGTTGATTTAATATGGTCACCAGCCTGTTAAAGATAACTCGGTTTACAATAATCAGCAAAAGTAAGTGTTTTTAAATTCATCTTCGATTATGAGAGGTCGGCGTTTACAAGAAGTATACTGGCGCCGTTTTAAAATCAGGAGAACGCTTCGAGCAGCCAAAGATGAAAGACACTTGCTGAGTTGTTTAAAGACTGTTGATCATTGTCTGCTCCTGAGACCCCATCACAGTTGAATTCATGGAGAAACTTTTGAGATTTAAAACCCAAAAATAAAGAAGGAAATTTGATTTCTTCCGACGCTGCCATCGATGGGTGAGTGGAGCCTCAGATGTTTTATTGCTTTTTCTCAGCGCTGGGGTTTTCATTATTTCATTTGGCCTCCTGCAAGAGTCATCGTCGCTTTTCTTCGTCGGCTTCGTCGGATTCATCGTAGTCGTTAAGGAAATTTATACCTCTGTAGCCTGTGACATTGGCGATATGTTCTGAACTTGCAATCGTTGCTTTCTTCAGCTTACCGATCGTTGTTTTTCTTGCACTATGATTCGTAAACGTTTTTCTCACTTTCTAGTACCAACTACGGATACTTTCATTACTTTCGTTAGTTTTAATGGTATGTTTGCCTATTGGTTTAGTTCGAACCAGATGTTTAAATTTACGGTTTCGTTTGCTACTGAGGTAGAAAAAACAGACCATCGCATGGATGTTTTAATAGAGGTCTTCGCTCACAAAAGACTCGAAGAGAGCAACCGGACACTTATCTCCTCCAGCAAATATAAACGTACGTGACCTGAAATCTCTGTTGTTATCTTGGAAAACTTGTATCCTTTTTCATTTAAATATCTGAAAAGTGTAGCTGTCATAGTTTGCGTGTGTTTGCCACAGTTTTTTTTTCTTTATTTTTTCACTTTAGAGTAGCCTGTCATAAGTAGCTTGTTTTTTAGTTTGTCTGGCTCATTCTTCTCGATTTTGTTGACAGTGTTTTTCTCTTAGCACCGCATTTTCAAAACATTTAGCCAGAAAGACGTACTTTTTACTGTGTTCGGGTTTTTGGAATACCTTTTTAACATTTCTCTTGTTGTTGTTTTGCGTACAAAAGGAAATCGTTGTTTGCTGAAAACCATACCCTGCGAGCAGAGGCTACATTTTCGCGGTATGAGCTGGCGTGCGAAAAGTAGCCTCTGCCGACAAGCTACTTTTCGCACGCCAGCTCATACCGCGAAAATGTAGCCTCTGCTCGCAGGGTATGAAAACCTTGGCCACTTTCTTAAATTTTGTTGTTAAGGTAATTCCCTTGTTTTGCACTGCGCACCCTCTACTGGGCATAATATTGGGACATCCAAGATGGCGGCGGTTCTTCCCACTAGCGCGAAAGGAACAAAAAAGGGCCGCTTTTGCAGAGCTAAAGCTTTTATTCGCACTAATAATGCCGCAGATCGGCTGACAGTTTCCTGGTTTGCTATTGAAAAACAAGAAAATGACAGAAATGTGCGTGATCCCGAAGTCTGCAGTGGTTTTTCACTTCGCGGCCGTCGAGTTGTGGAATTATTAAGATGTCCTGGCTGAGGCTTTGGATTATGGGGGCTGTGAAGCCTGTGGGACATCTCTACGACTCTCCAACTGCATTAACGAGCCAGTATCTGGCCTAGTATCGCTACTGTACATATGTTGTTCGAACGCCGAGAGTGGAGAGACGAATATTTCTGGAACAAATAAGACCCACCGTAGCACCAGAACCACGCGAGGTAGACCAATCTTTGATGTAAACGCGAAGTTTCCTGCTGAATTCACATTTTGCTGTGTATAGAAACCAAACAAGCTAACATATGAAGAATAGGAATCAAAAGTCTTTTCTTCAAGTTTCTTTGTCAAGTATTATTATGCAAAAGCAAAAAAATCGAGCCCTAGCTCACTGGAATTAAACAGAACGACAGCGCTACAAAATAGCCCAAAATTAAGATTCATAACTCCAAAATCGCCTCAAATCTTGACTTACCTCCTTCCTTGGTATTTAATGTACTCTTCTCAAGTTTGAATTTCTGTGTTGGCGATATCAAAGACATAAAAACAACCGAAAACAAGCTTGATCTCGAGTGCATACTTCGAACACAAAGGGCGTTATTTTGTATCTCGCCCCAGTCCCCGCCGAGCAAATTATCCATCCAGACCGCCTTTCACAGCAGTTTGTGAGGAAACAAGCACGGTGACCCCCGATTTTTTCCCCAGGTATTTGCTAAGAACAGTCTAATAAAGAACATATTAGAAGAAGAAAAAAAGTTTGATAGTAGAACATGATTTTTTTGGGGAAAATAGTTTCGTATTTGCTGTATTTGGGTCAAGGTGAGGACTTCACGCTAACAACGGAACTGTCCGAAAAAGTGCAATGCCCCACCACCAGGCATTCAAAAACGAATTAAATGAAGCAATAGTGTTTATTTGAATAAAAGAAGCTTTATTTACAAGATAAAATTTTGTGTGTTTCAAGTAACAAAGACTTTATTTTGTAAGAAGGGGATTCGAATTTTTAACACGCAACCAGTAAAAATACCCTAGTTTAAGAACCTGCTGACGCGTAAACAAGCACGGTGACCCCATCTTTTTATTGCATTTTTTTAATGTTCATATCATGAATGTTCATTATGCCAAGTATCAAAAAAAGATTGCTAGTAGAACAATTTCAAGGGAATTACCTTAAACAGCTCTAATCTGATTGGTTCTTGGTGGTTTCTTTTGTGTTTTCAGCCAATCAGAAAGCATTTGTAATTTGCACTCGCGTTACAAGTTTGCACTCGTGTTAAAGAAGAACTACACTCCTTTCTCAGCCAATCAGAATTGAGTAATTTCGTCTTGTATATTATTTGCCATCGTATATGAATTCTTTCTAACACTTGTCCGTCTTGCAGAGTTTTTTCTCAATCTTTCTTATTTAACTTTAGTTATTCTTATTATTATCGTTATTATTATTATTATCATTATTATTGTATATGCTATTGTTCTCAACAATGGGCGTGGAACTTTTTCACCTTTAGTCTTTACAACAGCAAGCAGAATGGGAAAGGAATTCCTTAGGTATCATAGTCGATAAGCGGATCTGACTTCCGTCAGGAAAAGAGAGCAATATGCCAAAACTATTTCATGAATCAGAAGCCAAATTGGAGTTGCTTCATTACAATCCGCAGTCATTTGTCTTAGAGAATTTAGGGCAAAAAGAACGTGACAATGAGAAGGTTGTCATCGAGATCGAAAAAGAAGAAGGTGCCATTAAGGGATACGAGGAAACGTATTACATAAATGATCCATCTTCTGATATGACTTGACAAATATTGCTTTGTTGCCAGTCCAAAATAACCCACCCTCAATGATACATCTAAGACAATATTCTTACTGCTAACACTCTTTATTAAACAAGTAGTCTTCATTTTGTTCTTTTTCTTTCGTGCTCACTTTTAGCGCCAAGTACTTGTAAAACCAAGAAACAGGACGTTTGCTTGATAGTAGATGAGTCATTGAGTGTGAAAGTCCCAAATTATGTCCGCATGAAGACCTTCCTCACACAGTTCATCTATCAGTTTGACCCTGATACGCACTTCAGCATCATAACATTCGCAGGTAAGGCAAATGTGCGGTGTAGATTTTCTGACAAACGGTGTCAGACAGCTGATGGCACGTACGACTTGATTTCCGAGATCCCAGACAAGCTTTTTTTCGGCACTTACACTGACAAAGCCTTGATTGCTGCGAACGAGATCGTCTTCACGCCTGAGAACGGCGACAGAGCAGACGCCAAGAATGTGGTTATAGTTTTAAATGATGGCAGGACCATGAAGGGAGCTGCGCCTTTCAACGTCACCGTTCCTCCACTGCGGGTTTGTCTAACTAATAGAGAGATTAAGATTCACATTTACCGCAAACGGCAAACGTCAAGCTTAAGTTGAGAATTACTCAGAATGGAAAATAAGCAGGTAAAAAGAGTCCCGAACGATTCCTTTGGTTAAACATGGAATAAAACTACTTATTTTTGAGTAGAAGCAATAAGGAGGAAACACAAAATAAGGGGGAATCTTGGTCACGTGCTACAAATTCACGTCTGCCGTTTGGCGTAAACGTGAATTTAAATCTGTCTGCTATTATGATCTTTTTCATAAGTGATTTCAAAAAGTGTTAACTCTTTAGCCAAAGCTTTTGATTCTCCTACGTGGTTTGCAAAGAGACCAATTTCAAGGTTTGGCTACAAACGTCAGTGCAAAGGAGTGAACGTTGGTTATTGAAAAGATTAAGCTTCACGTATACAGCAAACGGCAACCGGTGTCAGATTCAATTTGAGAATTTCTCAAAATAGAAAATGAGCTGATAAAACAGCTTCAAACAATTCCTATGGATAAAAAATTTCGTGAAACTACTAATTTATGTGTTGAAATAATGAACAGTAAACGACAAGGGGAAACTTGGTCACGTGGTAGAAATCGCGTTTGCCGTTTGACGTAAACATGATGCTTAACCTCTCTATTAACCCTTTAAGTCCCAATAGTGTCCAAGGTCAATCTTCTCCTTACAATTATTCATACAATGTAAAGAGATAAGTTATGAGAATCAATAAAATGATCACCCAAGAGAAAGCACTTTGATCTTTGAACAAATTCTCTCAACTAATTCTTTAAGGAAATGTATGGAGAATTTTTATGTGGCTACTGGGGCTTAAAGGGTTAATGAAACTGTATGTCGCACGCACTCAAAAGCAAATCTCTTAATGAAAGACCCAGAGGTTTCCCTGAGAATCTAGTTTCGTGCGCGTTTGCGTGATCCGTATGTAAGAATCGCAAACACTCTCATAGTATAGAGTGTTTTCACTCACGTGACCAGCGTCTATGCAAATTTATTGGAACAAAAGAAAGCGTTTGCATAAGAAAAGAGTTCAACTCCCACAGGATTGGTTTGGGACACCAACATGGCCACCGTTTCATTGTTTTGGGACACCAATATGGCCGCCGTGACGTCATGTGAAAACACTCTATTGAATGGTCCTTGATTGAAAGCTTTAGCCTCTGAAACTTTTTGAAAGTAAAATGTCGGTCCATTCCTTGACCAGTTTAACTTGTAGAAAGAAGTTTTAGGTAGCTTTTCCTATAATGCTTAAATATCTGAAATCTAATGCTTCGTTGTTACTGTTGCACAAAGCGAAACCCGGAATGGATTAGAGGGCCGTTTACCATATATATCTGGCCGTCATTTCTTTCCCTTGTAATGTTTGGTAAGCAGTTAAATTTTGTGTATTAACTAACAATTAATATCTTATACATTTTTTTCACTCACTGCAATAAGGACGGAAAAAATGCAAAAATGATAGCATTTGGTATAGGTCCATCTATTCGTGAGCAGGATCTCAATGAGATAGCTGGAGAGAAGAATTGGTTCTACGTGGACGATTTTCCTTACATGAAGGAACGAATTCCAGATTTACTGAAGACCGCGTGTACTGAGACTACCCTGTAAGATGCAATAAGTATACTCTCAATGAATGGGTAAAGAAGTTGTAAGTATGTAAAGTAGAAGTTAGTGTGAACTGCGTTAAATGAAATAGATAGGGTTTTAGGTATCTTATTTGTAAAGGTTGTTAAAATTAATTGGGTCGCTTTCATGATCAAGGTTACTGTGAGACTCAAAACACGTGAACACCCTCTCTCGTGTGTTGCAAGGAGAAATGAAATCAGGAATGATCAGGAATGGAATGTGTGGTTTTTTGGCTTGCTTGCATGTCCTGACCCTTGTTGTCACTGGTCATGATACAAAGTATCATACAGTCCACACAGGGGTTCACTGTAACCTTTGTTTAAAAGTAATGATAAGGCGCGAATAAGTTAGGGCTACGTTTAACGAAGATTCTTAACTTATCCTTGGTGGAGTAGTCTCTATGAAGGGGCCTTTATGCAGTGGACTTACGCAATAGGACAGTAGAGGAAAAACGTCCGCGAAGTGTGATAAGCGTGATAAGCGCGTTAATAACTTCACCTTCCTTTAAAGAAATATATATTTTTGAAGGAGACCAGGACTATATGGAAAAAAACGCAAGTAAACAACCTGTTACGTTAGTCTCACTAACATTTATCGCCGTTTTGACTCTTCTTTTCACATTACTATTACGTACGTCTACATCAACGTGTGTAATCCCTCTAGGGTCGATTCTTGGTCCACTATTGTATATTTTATAAGTAAATGATCTTCCCTTATGTTAGATCTACTCTAGGCCCATTAAATGTATGCGAAATATATCACCTTAAC
Organism: Porites divaricata; assembly: GCA_038088405.1. Lineage (NCBI taxonomy): Eukaryota > Metazoa > Cnidaria > Anthozoa > Scleractinia > Poritidae > Porites > Porites divaricata. The sequence goes on from JBBMOI010000013.1 coordinate 11,505,261, forward strand.
GTCCGCTGCCGAAGATGAATTACGAGTTGAAATGAATTCTGATCTAAACAAAATCCAGAAATGGCTAAATTAAGGTGGATAAGCTGACTCAAAGACCAAATGCATACTGAAACCAATACATGCCGATGGGGAGTCGCCCCAAACTTCAACTAATATCAGATAATTTCTCGGTTAAGGTAAATAAGTAAATATACCCATAGAAAGGCCGTGGCTGTTTATAAATCCCTTGGAGTCTTTTTGATGAATAGTTCTTCTGGAAAGCACATGTTGAGGAGACTTCAAAATAGATATCGGCGTATATTAAGTGAGTGTTAGCGTTGGTAAACTTAACTTAATTTCCGAGACCTGCTTGTACGATCTAGATGTATTTACATGGTTAACCTTCATGTAATAACTAGCATACTATAGCTTTCAAAAGGTTTGAAATATTTCTACTTTTCTTTTTGCAGTTGTTTAGGCGGAATCAAATGGAGTGACGCGGACAAATAGTACACTAAAAGCCACACTTTAGAAACCTTTAGAAAACCGGATTCCATTGAATATATACTTAAGAAGATAGCTTGACAATAAACTCAATGGTGAAAAACAAGTGTCATTTTTTCTTGTTTTGATCTACATGCACGTTCTCTACATCGTAAACTATGTTTTTTTCAGACCTTGACAAAAGCGACGTGGAAAAAAGATTATACCACTTCTCTCCACGGGAGTTTCGCCCCGTGTAAGGGGATCCAAGAAAGTCTTGCACTCTGGATTCCACGCTGTGGATTCCGGATTCCGGATTCCAGGTACTGGATTCCAGATTGTTTTTGAGTGGAACTTGGATTCCAATCGTAATCGGGATTCCGGATTCCCTTGCACAGGACTCCTGATTTTCCACGCCTCAATCCTGGATTTCGGATTCCGCAAGCAAAAATTTCTCGGATTCCGGAATCTGAATTCCCAGCCTTACATGGAGTAAAGAAGTCAGAGCTATGACCATGACCTTTAAGGTATTCAACTTAAGTCAAGTCCGTTCTCTGAGTTAGGTCTGTATCACTGTCTGGAGATTTTAAGTTTGCTTATAAGACCACTAAAATGACTGTGCACAACTTCGGACAAAAACACGAACTTCAATATCTCGGAAAACTTGCTGCGTAAAGTCGGGATTTCTTTATGTAGTAGAACAGTTTAGTTCACTATTTTCAAAAGCCAAATTAAAGCAAGGGGCACCAAACCCATGATACGCCTTCCCCGCGCATGTCGTGGGAGAGGTTCCATGTGGTTCCCAGCCAACAGCTCCCACATGTGTTGTGCGGAGCTGGCGCTTGAAAGAATAATAATTAAATTATAATTATAATAATTTAACATTTATATTGCGCAAAATATATGTGAATATGAGTAGTTATAATAGGATGCTTTGACTGGCACTTCCCAAGTACTTTTCCCCTGTCATTTTTCAATTATTTCCGTCATTCAACCCCATTTTTCAATGACGGAAATTAATCAGAGAAATTTTTGTACTTTTTCAAAAACTTTCAAAAATTTTAAAATTCATTTATCCCCTATCATTTCACCGATTAATCCTGTCATTAAAATGAAAAATAAATGACGGAAATTAATCAGGAAAAAATTTGTACTCTTTTTTCAAGTTTTCCCAATTCAATTAATTTCTGTCATTTTTTGTACTTTTCTGTCAAATGACTTATCAAAAATGACGGGAATAAGTACCAAGTGAGTTGGTACTTAAATGGGAGATTAATAGTATTTTTGATGAGATCATTATGAATGACTAATTGGGGGGTTTCCCTTCAAAAATAATCTAAGTAAATATTAAAATGGCGCAACAGAGCGAAAAAGATAGAGATTTTATAGTTGATGATGGCTATAAACATGATCAAGATCCAGATTACATACCAAAGGAAGAATCATCTGATGAAGAAGATAAATATGTAGTAAAAGGAAAAGCTTTTAAAAAGCTAACAAAAAAGGCAAAGAAACTAGGCGCCGAATCTCTTAATTATTCAAAGCGAAAGAATAACAAATATGTAGTTACGCTTCCAAGTGGAAAGAATTTGCATTTTGGTTCGCCTAAATACCCAGACTTTTTGATACATAAAGATGAAGAGCGAAAAGATAAATATTTAGCTCGAGCAAAGAAAATTAAAAACAAAAAGGGTGAGTTAACTTATGAAAATCCTGAATCGGCTAATTATTGGAGCGTTAATTTACTTTGGTCAGGAAAATAAAATATGTCATTAGAGTTTTGAGTCAGAAAAAATAAAATTGAATTTAGGCTTAAAGGTTTTAGAAAAATAATAAAAATGGGATTCAAGTCAAAAACGCAAAGTAATAGTAGTCACTATCAAGTTAACAATTTAATATTTCCATCATTCTTAGTTTACCAAACTATTAAAAGTATTGATCAGGATCTTAGTAATCTTTATTCACCAGCGCCTCCTAATAGTTTTTTGTGGTCGACTATAAATTATTCTACAGCAAGAGATAGTATGCAATTTGATGACATACTTGATAAAGTAGAAACATATATTGATAAATTTAGCAGAAAAGTACAAATTATAGAAGCAGGTGATTTAGCTTTTCATCAAGAGTTTCATGGAATAATAGATTTTTTGTATGAAGCAGATCACTTTGAAGATAATACAGAAGATGAGTTATCAAAGAAAACCCCAGAATATATCAAAAAAAGATTTATTAATCTTGCGAACAGGTTGTGGGAGCTGGGAATTCGCCCGTCAGAATTTTAAGTCTTAAAACAAAAAATTGTTTTAAGACTTTGTTACTATGGTGAATCAGAAAATAAAATTGAAATAAAGAAAAATAAATGTTTATAATAAAGAGATGAATACCAATTTAAACAATCTTTCTATTGAAGAATTAAAAAAGATAAAAAAAGATAATCAACAAAAACTCAAGAAGGAGTATTCAGAGTATTCAGAGTATAAGAAAAAACAAGAGTTGATTGATGATATACTTAAAAATTACAAAAAGCAAGAGAAAAAATCAAACAAAATTTCAAACCCAAACCCAAACCCAAACCCAAACCCAAAACATTTGAAGAGTATTTTCAGGAATGTATCAAGAATAAAACAATTCCTCCAGATACTCCATCTTATCTTCGTGAAGCTCTTGAGAGAGCTCTTAAGGAATATGATCAAGGAATAGAAAAAGAGAAATCATCTCTGGATGAATTTGCAAATAAATACATAGTAAAGGGTAAAACTGATATTACCCCATTTGAGTTTTTCAAATCTAAATCAACTTATTTAAAAGACCTTTTAAGAAATCATCGAAATATCAAAGTTCGATTTGTTTTAGTTTGCCTAATGGAACAAATGGAAGGTACTACTAGGTTAAGTTTTACTGTTCAAGATAAAGCATATTTTAATTCTGAAACATATATTAATATTGAATCAACTGATGTAAAAGAAATACTCACTAAAGTTATTTTTACCATAGTTGAGAAGATTAGTATCTATCAGCGGAATGGTAGTGGGTGGTATTTTAAAGAAATAGTTCATCTTGAGATTCACACTGTTGATTTCAAACCAATGAGGCGATCTGCTCACATTCCTCTTCCAGATTGGATCATGCGAAAGAAAGCGATAGTAAATATTCGAAACAAAGATGAGAAATGTTTTCTGTGGTGTGTGCTTAGATACCTCCATCCAAGAGACAAAAATGATTTCCGAATAACAGATTTGAAACAATATGAAAAATACTTGAATACAAAAGGAATAAAATATCCTGTCAAAGTAAAAGACATTTCAAAATTTGAAAAACTCAATCCTGATATTCCAGGAATAAATGTGTTTTCAGCCAACGAGAATAAAAAGCTTTACCCACTCCGAATGGCTAATAGAAATCCTCAAGAAACAATTGACTTATTCCTATATGAGGAAGATGTTAAATATCATTATACACTTATCAAAAGTTTTTCACGTTTGTTTAGATCACAAATAACATCAAGAACAAATGGAAAAATATATATTTATAAAAGGTGTTTCTCTCATTTCTCCAAAGAGGAATTATTTCAAAAACATATTGAATATTGCTCAACCAATGAAACAGTTGCTGTTAAAATGCCGCCAAGAAATTCTAAATTAAGTTTTAATAACTACTACAAACAACTTCCAATTCCTTTTGTAGTTTATGCAGATTTTAAATGTTTTACCAAACCAATGAACACTTGCAGTCCCAACCCAGAGGATTCTTATAATTACAATTATCAGAAACATGAACCATCAGGATTTTGTCTTTACGTCAAAGGAATTGTTCCCAATATTATCAAACCCATCACTTACACAAAAAAGAAAGATACCTGATAATATTGCTGAAGTATTTGTCAAAAAACTTGAAAAAGTAACTAACAAATTATATAATGATTTTTATCTTCATCCAAAACCTCTTAAATTAACAAAAAAAGAACAAGCATCTTTTGATAAAGCTGAAACTTGCCACATTTGCTCAAAAGAATTACAATCTGATAAAGTCCGAGACCACTGCCATTTTACTGGTCAATACCGTGGTGCGGCTCATAACAGTTGCAATCTCCAGTGTCGCAAACCAATGATACTTCCAGTGATATTTCATAACCTTCAAGGTTATGATGCGCATTTGTTTATAAAACAACTTTCTGGTTTACCAGGTGATTTAAACTGTATTCCATCAACTGAGGAAAAGTATATTTTCTTTTTCCAAAAAGATAAAAGTTGATGAGTATAAATCCAAGCGCACTGGAGAGATGGTTTCTTTGAATTTTGAAATAAGATTTATTGATTCATTTAAGTTTCTTCAAACGAGTCTTGCAAATCTTGCTGGAAACTTGCAACCAGATGATTTTCACAACACAAACGAAATATTCAAAGAGAATGTCAACCTACTAACTCGTAAGGGAGTTTATCCTTATGATTATGTTTCCTCAATAGAAAAACTATCTGAAACACAACTTCCACCAAAGGAAGAATTCTATTCAAAATTAAATGATGAAGACATAACAGATGATGATTATAAACACGCGCTCAATATTTGGAATACATTCAAATGCCAAACAATAAGAGATTATCACGATCTTTATCTAAAGTCTGATGTCCTATTGCTGGCTGATGTATTTGAAAACTTCAGAAAAACTTGTTTGAAACTTTACAATTTGGATCCAGCTCATTACTATACATCTCCAAGTTTGGCTTGGGATGCCTGTTTGAAAGAAACAGGTCAAGAATTAGAATTGTTGCATGATTATGATATGTTGATGATGTTTGAGAGGGGAATCAGAGGTGGAATGACACATATATCAAAGAGATATGCAGAAGCCAATAACAAATACATGAAAGATTTTAACCCTGATAAACCTTCTACATTCATTCAATATCTCGATGCCAATAATCTTTATGGATGGGAAATGTCACAAGCACTTCCAACACATGGGTTTAAATGGATGAAAAATTTATCAAAAGACAAAGTAATGGATATTCTTGAAAAAGTAAATGATAGTATGATAAATCCAATCAAGAAAAAAGGATACATATTTGAAGTAGATCTGGAATATCCAAAAGATTTATGGGAATCACATAATGATTACCCTCTTGCCCCAGAGAAGTTAAAAGTTAATAGTGTTGAAAAACTTATCAGTCATTTCAAACCACATAATAACTATGTAATACATTATCGAAATTTGAGGCAGTGCCTTGAGATGGGATTAAGAATAACAAAAGTTCACAGAGGTCTCATTTTTAATCAGAGTTCTTGGATGAAACCCTATATTAACAAGAATACTGAACTTCGAAAAACAGCTGCCAACAGTTTTGAAAAAGACTTTTTTAAGCTGATGAATAATTCAGTATTTGGAAAAACCATTGAAAACATAAGAAAAAGACAGAATATAATTCTTGTTGACAATCGTGAAAAAGCTGTAAAATTATCAAGTCGTCCAAACTTCAAAAGAGCAACAATATTTGATAAGAATCTTACCGCAATACATATGAAAAAAACAGAGGTGTATTTTAACAAACCAGTGTATGTTGGACAAGCAATATTGGATCTTTCAAAAACATTGATGTTTGATTTTCATTACAATTACATTCGAAAAAAGTATTCAGATAAAGCTGAGCTAATGTTTACAGATACTGATTCTCTTCTTTATCATATTCATACTGATGATTTTTACAAAGATATATCAAAAGATATAAAAAATAAGTTTGATACTTCGGATTATCCACCAAACCATGAATCTGGAATACTGACAGGAGTTAACAAAAAAGTAATAGGAATGTTCAAAGATGAAGTAGCAGGAAAACAAATTACTCACTTTGTTGGCCTTCGCCCAAAACTTTATAGTTTCAAGGTAGAGGGTGAGAAGGCTAATAAAAAATGCAAATGTGTGAAAAAGAATGTTGTAAAAAAGAATATTAATTTTGAGGATTATGTTCATTGCTTGTTTTCAGGTGAAAAACAAATGAGATCGATGAAAATTATTAGAAGTGAAAATCATGATATTTACTCAAAAGAAGTAAATAATTAAAAGTAGCTTTGAGTAATGAAGACGATAAAAGGACTGTCTTGGAGGATAAAGTACATACTCTGGCTCTTAGATAAAAAGTTTTAAGATATTTAAAAATATAATAATAAATGTGTTATACAAAAGAAGAAATAAAAAAAAACTTGGAAATATTATATAAATATACCAAACCAGAAGTTGAGGAAAAAAGCAGAATAACAAAATGCTGGAATTGTCACAGAAGTGACTGTTTTACTATTTACCCAGGATTTAAAGTTTGTGAAAACTGTGGTGGGCAAAATGGGCATGTTTTGGTATATTATGATCATAAAGATTATGAACGATTACATTTTCGAAAGAAGAGTATTTATCAGAGAAAGTATCATTATGAAAAAAAGGTTGAACAAGTGTGTAAAAAGTTACAGCTGACTGAAGATCAAAAGTATGAAATGAAAAATAAACTAATGGCAATAGACAACAACGTCATGGAAATATTAAACAAAAACTTTTGTCGAAAGAGAATGATAAGTATTTTTTTTTATAATAAAAAAATTACTTGAAGAAATGGGAAATGAAAAATGCAAACTTCTTCATCTAAATATTTCTATTCAAACTCTGGAGATTTATAATAAGTGGTGGGATAGTTACAAATCTATTACAAGTAAGTGAGTTCCCTATACAACTCCAATGTGAAAAAACCAGTAAATAATCCCAGTTAAATAACCAAGTGTTTCAGATTCTTTAAATGGAGAGTCAAGTGCATAAACATATCCTCGTCCAATGCGATACCTTTTCCAGAAAGCTCGAAAAGCGAGACTGAATATTAAATGATTTGCCATTATTGGTGAGTTTGATCTGAAAAAATCTTTTCCCTCTGATAAATTATATTTAATTTCTTCCATGTCAAGTTTTTTTTTTGAAATGTTTTAAATATAAATATTTATAAACAAGACAAGCTTTTATAAAGTTATCATCATATGAACGTGATTTATATTGAGGAAAATGAAATCTTACATACTGAACAATTAGGTTTATCATTTCTATCTTATGATTAGATAGAAATGAGAAAATTATTTAAAATAATTAATTATATTTTTTATTATATTTTTTTGAAAATCTATCTGCAAGAGGAGTCTGATCAATTATCATTTCATCTATTAGTTTCATTCGATCAATAAACTCTTTTTTGGAGAACTCATCTCCACGCAAAGCCGAACGCAGTTCAACCAATACTTTTTCATATGTTGTAAACGCAATTTGTGACATTTCAATCTTTTTTTTGTAATTCTTCATTTTTGAAATACTGCTCACAATCACTCCAGCACCATTTATAACTCCGAGGATTATTGGATTTAATGTTATCCCTCCTGCTATCGTGCCAATAACAACTAATCCTCCTCCAGACAGAGTAAGTGTTTCATCAAGAAATTTATATCGTTTGAAAGATTTTTTAAAACACCAATATTTCTTGTGATAATGTTTATAAAAATCTTTGAGAGTTTTGATGTCTGATTCTGACAGAGAGTTATCAATGTGATTAAATTCAAACACGTCCTTCATTTATTCTTTACACTATATAAGATCCTTCGAGTTTTTCTTCTAACATTATTTTTTTAAATGCTTCCGAGTCAAAGTCGTAAAAATTGGTTGAAAAGATGAGTTTATTGATACTTGCATCAGTTGAAGAAAATCTAAAATCTTGAGTATCAAAAGAATTAAAAGAAGTTGATTCAGTAATAGTTGAGGCATAGTTACTGATGCTAATTTTGGAAATTCCATCTCTTCGATCAAAAGCCCACCAAATAACAAGGTATTTATTGTCAAAATCATCTGGTAATTTAAATTGGTTTCTTGAATTAAAACTCACTTGTTTATTTAAATGGTTGTAAATCAAGTTAATACTATTTGAATTAATACTTTGTATTTTTTCCAACGTAAAAGTTGAGCCTTTAAATTTATAAAAAATAATGCAAAATGTAAAGAATTTGTGTAAATAATTTTGTAATTTTGCACTCTCAAATTATGAGTTTCCACATCTTTAATGGTTCGATTTGGTATTGATATTTTATCCCCCATTCCGGTGATAACAATGCCGGAAGAAGATGAGTTCAAATTATAAGAATTTGCATCTTTGAAGTAATAGAAATCTTCAAAATATTTTCGGTAAACATATTTTTTGGTGAATGGGATCAACTCTTTTACCATTTCAACTGTTGCAGCACTATTATTGCTGCCTCGTTCAAGTTTGATATTTCTAATTGCCTTTTGATTTGCGTTAATTTCGACATTGTATTTTACTTGTGTTTTTTGGATGTCAAATGCTGTGTGATAGTCATAAACTTTATCTGGGTCGATATTACTAACTTTACTCATGATTCCATAAGCAATTAAGTAAACGTTAGAAAACTGTGTTGGATAAATAGCTAGGTCGCTTCCATCCTGAGGAATATTAACCAAAATGTGAATAAAGAATTTATTACCAGTTGTTAACTTCTTAAAATTAACTATTATTCTATGGTAATACATAAATTCTGTTTGTTTCTTTGAATTGGTGAATCTATGTTGAAGTTTTTTTACACTAACATTTCCAAGTTTCAATCCTTGTGATTTGTTGTTGTCAACACTTATTTGGGTTTTATGCCATAGTTCATAATCAGTGTTAAGTATTTCTAAACAAAATGTATAGTCAGCTCCTCCAACTAACCTATAAAAATTAAGTCCCATTTTAAAGTTATAACCACCTTGAAAATTTTTAAATATATCTATATAAAGTACTTTATGATTGTAGTCGTGAAAGTTACCTTGACTTGGTAATAAGTCTGCTATCTTTCTTGGATAAAAACTATTTCTATTATCTATTTCATCTGTCCATTGAGTTGGACTTGTCATCAGATAACTAAATTCATCTTTGTAATGACTTGGTTGAACTTGAGCCGTATGTAAATGGCTGTCAATATATATTTTATTTACTGCATCATTATCTGAAACGGGATCTTCAAGATTAATTATTTTATGTCCACTCATGTTTAAATTTCCTGTCATTAGGTCACTCCCATTTTTCTTTAGGTAAGGACTGAGATCTTGGGGATTAGTTGATTTATTATCCATACACGTTTTGGTTACAGCATCTGTGTCATTTGTTGGTGCTTGTAAGTGGGTTATTTTCTTATTGTTCTTGTTCATATGATTAGTCATCTTATTTGATCCATCAACGTGGAGATAAGCTAAATCACTATAAGCTAATGGTGTTGGTTGTTTGGGACCAGTTGGATTTGGAATATTGAAAATTCGATTGTTATTCATGTTCAAATTTCCAGTCATTGATCTTGTTCCATCTAGTTTTACAAAAACACTACCATCGACTTTGGAGTCATCTACATATTTCTTTGTAGCAGCGTCACCATTGACTGTTGGCGATGAAAGATTTTTTATCTTTTTATTATTCATATTGACATCTCCAGTCATTGGTTGACTTCCATCTCTTTGAAAGAAATTACTTTCTGCGTAATTTTTTGTAACTGGCTCATCTACATCAGATGGAGATTTAAGATTCAAAATACGATAAGTATCCTTCATATCAATATTGGAATCTATTGTTAATGATGATGTTTTTCCATCACTAGAATTGTCATCAACATACTTTTTGGTTGCTGCATCGTTGTTTGATGTTGGAGCACCTACATTTTTTAGTTTTTTATTCACCATATCATAATTTCCGTTTGTTGTTAGATTGAATCCAACACCTGGAGCACCTTGAAGTCCTCGAATAAAATGGTCTTTAATTTGTTGATTAGGAGAATGTTCATTAAATATTCCCATTTTATTATTTACATAGACAAATCTAAATTGAACCATAAAAGTTTTTTGCAATGCGTTTCTTTGGTTTATCAACATACAAAAATGAATATGGTTTTCGAGTTGCTGCTTTATAAATCTCTTTATCAACTCCCAATTCAGATGATATTCTGTTGGCTTCCCTCGATGATGGAAATTCGTACAAACAGTAGTGAGAACAATTCAGTCGAATATCCTTTGGAGTTTTATAAAATGATTGACTCAGATAAATCACTGAGCAATTTTTATGTCGACCTTGAATGAAATAATCAATTATTTGTCTCTGGTTTTTATCACAGACGTAATCATCAAATATCACAAGTTTTTGGTTGTCTTCATAGTCCATTTCTTTTATTGGGGTTATTTCATCATTACTCACATTAAGTATTTCATAGCCGACTTTATGCGAATATTCTCTCATTTTTTGGATTAGTCTTTGATACTTATCCTGCTCCAAATTACGAGCATAACGATAAATTTCATCATAGTACAACAATGGTTCCTTTAACATATGAAACAGCAAATTAGTTTTACCACTTCCACTATTTCCACAAATTAACATCCGAAATGTGTCTGATGGCATGAAAGGTTTTAGCTGTTTGAATTTATCTGCGGCTTCGCCTGTTTTATCATAATTAGGTATTTCCATTTATATAAATATTATATAAATGGATATTGAAAAATTAAAAAACTTTGCTAAAAATAAGATTGAAGCCGAAGATATTACTAAACAGGTGAGGCGACAAATAAAAGAAACTATTTGGGAAAAACAAAATCAAAGAGAAGGATTTAGTGAAACATTTAAACCTCTGATTTCTCAGTTTGAAAAACCTGAAGATTCCAAAACAAAAAATATTTTCACTCAAAACCAGGAAATGTTGCGAAATCAGTTGGCTCCTACAGAAGGTCTCAAAGCCAATCAAAAAGCCATTACAGATAGATTTAGTCAGTTTGAACGATTGGCTGATATGAAAGAGTTACCGGGAGTAGAAGTTATTGAAGATGAAGAAGATAAAGCTCAAGCTCCAAAGGAAAAAGAGGCTAAAGCTTCAATAGCAAAATTTAGTGTTGAAGATTTCAATAGATATCTAAATAACAAAGAAGCGAAAGATACACTAGAAAGTGTTGGTTACGACAATCTTCCTTCTTATTATTTTGATAAAGATATTTCTGAAATTTCTTCATTAATCGATGATGTTAATTCAGATTTAGAAATTGCTGGTAGTAAAATAAAAAACACCGCTTTATTTGGGTATAATAAAGAAGGCTATAATGTAGCCAAACCAATAAATCAAAAACCTCAAGCTAAAACAAAAGAATATATAAAAAATTACAACGCATTAAGCATATATTCAAAAAATTTAAGCCTTCTTTTGATGTATAAAAATAAATCTGGCTCTGGGATTTTTTACTTTAGTAACCCACATGAACTATTAAAGAGATTTGAATTACTTGGTGGATCACTTGCCGCAGGAAACAATGGTGTACTGCCTGAATACATTCAAATAGCCCATCGACTTAGAGATCTTGGGATTGTTACTAATAACCAACTTAATAAAATTTTAAAAAGTATCTATTCATAAGATAAAATGAATGAAAGCGCTATTCATATTTCATCTGTTAAACGAGAAAAAATAGGAACAAACAAACGACATGATTTGATAGTTAAATTTAATCCTCCTTTGAAACTTAATTCAGAATTCAAGCATTTTCTTGCCTTGGATAGGTTATCGATGACTTACTCTTGGTACAACATCAGAAGTAGTTATGGAAACAATAAAATCAAATACACCCATGATTGAACAAATTGGCAAACAATTACTTTTACAGATGGAATGTATTCCTACTCAGACATTAATGATTACATTCATCAATACATGAATCAAAAGTCACATCACTCAACCGACTCCAAAGGAGGAAAAAAGTACTCAATCAATATGACTTTTATTTTGTCTACTTATCGAGTGCTTTTAACACTTGAGGATAATTATCAAATTGATTTGAGGGGAACAGATTTTGGAGAGCTAATCGGATTTGAAAAGAAACTGGTGACTAAAACAGAGTATGGAACACGCCTCCCAAATATTGCGAAATCGATTGATACATTAAACATAAACACAAGTGCCATAAAAGACTCTGTTGTAAATGGGGAGAGAACAAACACAATTGCTGTTATTCCAACTGACAATCTTGCTAGAAGTTATCCTTTTACTTTTGAACCACAGAGAACACTGTACTGTCCTGTAAGTACTAATACTATTTCTGAAATGAGAATAACTGTAACTGATTCACTCGGTCATCCTATTGACCTCAACGGTACTGATTGGTTTATGACACTGCTGCTTCGCCACACTGATCCTATTGATAATATAAATATATAGATAAAATGATGCGACAATCAGAATTTAAAAAAAAATATGATCCTGATATGGGAAAGTTTTCAAGAAAACATATATATGGAGAAGGAATAATGGATTCAGTAAAATCTTTTTTGGGTAAAAAACCAACTAAAAAGGTAAATTTTGCATTACCTCCTCCACCCAAACCAACACCTGCCAGTTCAAATAAAAATGCTGGTGATAAAATAGTAAAATTACTTTCTGGTGAAAAACCAACACCATCACGTAAGAAAAATACGAAGCAAACTCCCAAAATATCACAACAAGAAATCAACAATAGAGTACTTCAAATTATGTCTGGTGGAAAATTAATATAATTATGAAAATAAAATGAAGTCTTTTAGAAATCCAAAATATCTAGAGAGATATGAAGATGTTGTTTTTGATCTTGAACAATCTATTGATGTGGCTCCAGCAAACAACACCACCCAAGTTAGAAATAATCCTAAATTCATTGCTGATAATACAGGTGAAGTTACTCCATTTGATTGGTATAATGCTAGAATAGCGTTAGATTTTAAAGTTGAGCAACTTGATGGAACTGATTTTGTTATTGGAGCTAATGTGAATTAGCGAATGGTAAAGAACTTTATCAGTGTAATTACGCCAATCATAGTGTAAATATAAAAAATTTGCTTTAGTATAATAAATCATATGCTGATAGTGTGGCAACGAATGAATTTTATTTTCTTGATACATCAACAAGTGCAAATAAAAATAGATTTACTCGACGAAATGTTACTCATCGTCGAGATGGAGCTAACCCTGGCGGAGATCAAGCAGGTCTTATGTTAGATAACACTCCTGCAACATATAATGAAGGATTTGCAAAACGAAAAGCTCTGCTTGGAACTTCAAGCACAGTAAAATGTGAAATTCCTCTAAATAGATATTCATTCTTTGAAGCACTTGAAGATAAACTTCTTCCAAACACTAAAATCGAAATAAACTTTGAGATTGAAAAAGATAATAATCTTATATGGAGGGATGGCGGAAATGCTTGCCGAGTAGTAATCACCCGACTTCAACTGTTTGTGCCTCGATTAATATTCAATTCAGAAGGAAATAAGATTTATATGAGTGAGTATCTCAAACCTTTCAAATGGACTTATCTCAATGAAGTTGTTGAAACTAACCTTACTAGCAACCAAAGAGTTGGTAATTTTAGAATTACAAACGGAATTTCAAAACCACGGCATGTATTTGTTTTTATAATCAATACTCCAAATATGGAATCACAGACAGCAAATCCATTTTTATACAATACTTTCAGTGTTTCCACAAATCCGCGAACTCTCGATAGATGTTATCTTGAAGTTGGAACTGGAAATGAGTATCCTGATATTCACTACAAATCTTCATCAGATCCTTCAAGAGTTTTTAGAGATGTAATGTCTTATGTATATGTCAACAATGATTTTCAAGGTGGAACACTTCTTAATAGACAAAATTTTGAGAATATATTCCCGTTTGTGTATTTTGATCTAACTAAACAGAAATTAGACATAAAAGATGGACTTACAAAACTGGCTTTTCATTATGAGTTATCCGGAGCTACTGCCGCAAATTACAATATTTACGCCTTAATACTTCACGAGAGAGAAGCAGAAATAGAACAGAAAAGTGGAAAACTACTTCTTAGAGCAAAAACAATTTTAATATAATATAATATATAAAATGACAACTTATATTGAATATGGGGTAACGCTTTCAGATGGACAAAAGTCAAAACTGTTAAGCGCAATCCAAAACAGATCACCACTTACTCTTCGATTAAAACATTCTCATCTTCAAGGATCAGATGAATTAATGCTGACCCAAAGACAGATAAATAAGATCCTAAAATCACTAGCAAATGGGACAGGATCAGATATAAAAATAAGTAAAACACAGATTAGTAATTCAGTAAAACATGGTGGAAACTTATTCACTAGTTTGATAAGACTCGGTTCAAAACTTCTTCCTTTTGCAATAAAGGGGGTTTCCAAAGCTGCTCCTGCAATTGCTACTGGAGCTGCTACTGCATTAGGAGACCTATCAATAAAAAACTATTTGGAAAGGATATTACTATTCCAAAAAAATTCTTTCCATTTTTACCCCCTATTGCTGAAGCGTTTACCAAAGAACAAATAGATCAGATTAACAAAGTTTTTAAAACAGGTGGTCGACTGGTTATTAAACCAACACAAAAACAAATAGAAGGGGGATTTCTGGGAACACTTACATCTATTGGAATTCCAATGGCGATTAGTCTGCTTCCAAAACTATTTGGCTCTGGTTTACAGGTTGATAGGCGGCCATCTAGTAATACACAAGGTGTTTATGTTCCTCCCACACAAGGTGAGGGTTATCCATATCAAACACCACCCTTTATTGGTACTTGGGAAAACCCAATAGGAATGGGAGTTAAAAAAAAAAAGCCCAAAGGCAAGGGTTTGCTATTAGGAAAAAACAGCCCATTAAACTCAATTCCCATTCTAGGCTCCATTTTTTAATTAAACCATTATCACACTTTGACTTGATGGAATGGGTGAAAAAACTTGGTATTAAACATTTCAGAGGAATTTACAGTCGAGACCGCCTTCCAAAAAAGATTAAAAAAGAATGTGGGATAATCAATCTTGATGATATGAAAGGACCTGGCACTCACTGGGTTTGTTATAGAAATATAGATAAAGTAATAGAGTACTTTGATCCATTTGATTTAATAATGCCAAGTGAGGCTTTAAAGTATTTTAATACTTCTGAAAAAAAAAATAGTTTATTCAATGGATGAAATACAAAATCGAAACACTGTTCTCTGTGGTTATTGGTGTTTATACTATTTGCTAGAAAGACAAAATGGAAAAAGCATTTTAGATGTAATACATAATCCTCATTTTGATAATGACAATTATAGTGATTTTATAAAAGCATATTTTACTAATATATAAAGATTAAATATAATATTATATTTAATCTGTATTTATTGTTTTAATCTTCTTTTTGAAGTTCTTTAATCTGATCTACTTTTTCCTTTAAATTTTTAACAGTATCAACTATGTCATCAAATTTTGAGTAAATATCAATAAGCCTAAAAAGTCTCTTCTTTTGACCCGACTTTAACTTCAACCAAGAATAACCTTCATTTCTTATCTTTTCCCACATCTCACATTCACCAACCATTAGCACTCTAGAAAGATCATCATTTTTATTTCTAAGAACCTCAAGCTCACCATTTATTTTTGTCCTTACCTCCTTCTCAAATTCCTTAAGTGTATCAATATCCATATTTTTTGTTATCTCGGAGAAGAATTTGGCTTCCATTTTTATCTAAACATTATATTAAATGAAAGAATCATATTGTATTGTAGATAAAAGAGTAACTCCTTGCACAGAGCCAAGTGGTTATCAAACAGATAAAAGAGGAAGAACTCAATTCTTTTGTAAATGCGCAGTTTGTGGAAATAAAAAAGTCAGATACGTAAAATCACAAAAAAACTAGTAAGCCCGCCTGAGAGGGCGGGCGGTGATTTATTTGATTCTGTTGTTGGCACAGCTGCAGATGCATTTGTTGAACATGCTTTGCCTTGGATGGGACGCAAAGCAGTTGAAATGAGCCGGTATGGGGCGAGTGAATTAATTAGAAATAAAAAACTACAAAAAAAGGCTGTAAATTATGGGATTAATAAATTGACTCCTTTTATTCAGGAGAGTGTTGGTTCAGCAATGGACCAGCTTTCAACCAAAGTTAGACCTAAAAAGAGATATAAAACTAATAGGAAAGATTTGGATGGCGCTGGAATTGATCCAATGACTGTTGTAAAAAAAGCACCAGGTATTGCAATGTCCACTACACAAGAATTAATCCCATCTTTGAAACCAGTTTATACCCGATATAAATCTGGTGATATCATGAAGTCCGCTTTTGGAAGTGAACATGGTATTACTTCTGGTAAATTCTGGAGACGGCCAACAGCAGCGGAAGAGTCCAAGATGGGAATAGTAAAAAAAGGAAGTAATCCCGAGTTATTTTTTAAATTTGAAAAACCAAAAAGAACAATGTATAAGTCAAGATTTTTTGAAAACAACCCAGAAGCTTTAGCAGATATGAATAACATTATTTCATCTAATCCAGATACATGGCCACAGTTATTAAAAGAAAAGTATGGAATTATTGTCGATGAACACTTTTGGGAAAATAATCCGTTACTTAGTTTTGGAAGTGGAGTTGATATTCACAAATGGATTGGAAAACTCCCCCATCCCAAAGCAGGATGGACTCCAGGTAAATATAAATATATGGGGCCTTATAATCCTCTAGATAAACAATTAAGTTATGATCCTAATACTGGAGAAGTAACAGAGTGGCGTGTCAAACCATATAACAAAGTTGATGAGATAGCTGCTTATCATGATATTTGTTATGATATGGGAAAAAACAAAGGTGATTGCGATAGAGAAATGGTACAATCACTGGATCAAATTCCCTATGGTGAAATGCCGAAGTGGGGATCAACAGCACGATTCTTGATTAATACAAAGAAAAAACTTGGACTTGGGCTTCAAAAAAACGTGAGTCGGCGTTGAGTAGTGATTGGTCTCAACAATTAGCCGACGAACTTCACAAACCAATCACAAGAAACTTTCAAAAGAGATCAGTAATCTCAAACAGAATTGATGAAATCTGGGCTGCTGATTTGGTTGAAATGCAAAAGTTTAGTAAGTGGAATAAAGGGATTAAATATCTGTTGATGGTTATAGATGTATTTAGCAAATATGGTTGGATTAGGCGTTTAAAAGACAAAAAAACTGAAACTGCTAGTAAAGCATTTGATGTCATATTTAAGAGTAAACGTAAACCAAGGATGTTATGGTCGGATAAAGGTTCTGAATTTATAAGTAAACATTTCAAAGATTTTCTTAAAAGTAAAGGTATTAAACTATATCACACTGAAAATGAAGAAAAATCTAGTGTTGTTGAGAGATGGAATAAAACAATGAAAAACAGAATGTGGAAGATGTTTACTGTGAATAACAACACTGTTTACTTTGATAAGATAGAACAGCTAGTTAATGATTATAATAACACGAAACATTCTAGTGTAAAAATGTCACCTGTTGAAGCGAGTAAAAAGAAAAATGAGAAAAAAGTTTGGTCTAATTTGTATGGTGACTCTATTTACTTGAAATCTGGCAAACCAAAGTTTAATGTTGGAGACCACGTTAGAATTTCAAAATATAAGAGAAAGGTATTTGATAAAGGTTACACACCAAACTGGACTGAGGAGATATTTGTGATTGATAAATTATTCCAACAAAACCTGTTACTTATAGTATTGTTGACTTGATGGGAGAATCAATTAAGGGCTCTTTCTACGAACAAGAATTACAGAAAGCAAAACAGCAGACATTTAGAATAGAAAATGTTATAAAACGAGATAACAAGAAAAAAATGGCATTAGTTAAATGGAGTGGATACTCTGACAAATTTAACTCATGGGTGAGTTTCAAGGATTTGGTTGATTTTTAATACAAATTTTGTATTAAAAATAAAATCCTATTAATCTGATTCTTCCTCCTCATTATCAGAAATAACTAAATCTTCAATATTATCAAGCTCACTTTTCTCAACAGTCTCAGTATCACTATCACTTTCTTCATCTATTGGTGATAGTAAAGATTCTCGGGGTTTTAATGGTTTTACTTGGCACTCATGCACTTTTATTTGTAAAGATGTGACAGTCCTACTCAAAAATATTCCTTCAATTTTCAATGCCATTCGTACATTGCAATACTGATCAACATATTTAAAAGGATTCAAATCCTTGTTTCCCTTGGCCTTAAATAAGGAAAGTATTTTCTTTGTTTTATCTGAATAAATAAGTTTTGCATAAAGAACTGGTGCAGCTGTCTCATCTACTCGTTTTTTCTTTTTTCCTTTTTTATCAGTATATTCTTCCTGTTTGTAATATAATAACGAAGACAGAGTTGATGCCTGGTCAGGCCCGTATTCACTTTCAAGATGTTGACAACATATTTCCCTGAGATTATTTAGGGTATCAAAAAATGCTTTTTCTTTTGCATTTGGTTCACTATCTTTGCTCCAGAGACAAACTGGAATACTATAACCAACTAACTTTCCTGTTTCTTGGTTTTTCTTTTCACTTACTCCAAAAGAGAAAAGAACTGGAGTTTCAATTACCAAAGCTCCTTTCTTTCCATTTGGGTATTTGACTTCAATTGGAATACGTTTGTATGTAATTTTACTATCTTTTACTTTGAATTCTTTTGCTTCATAAAAAATAATATTTTCTGGTGTGAGACGATCGTAACTTGACAATTGCATTTTATTATATAATAAAATTATTTTTTTAAATTAATTTAGATTATTATTTCACCTCCATTAAAAAATAATGTAAACAAAGATCATAATATTCATATTCACTTTCGTTTTTTTTCATGACAATCGTCATCTCCTAAAAACATAACCTTTATATTTTCTTCTTCAGGGTATTTTTTTATCATATCATCTTTATTATTAATAATATAATAACTATCATGAAAACCAGCGGGTGACCTTAATGGAAAAATAAAGGTTCTTTCTTTATGTATTTCATTATTATGAAATAAATAAAAAGTCTCCTTCAATATTTTTATTAAAGGTTGCATTTCCTTCTTTAAGATATCAAATTTTTCCCCTTTTGTTTTATCCAACCCATTTACAAAGATGCAATATAAAAATAAATTAAGCCTTATATCAGCAAATTTCATTTTTTCTTTATTACTTTTTAAAACTATTAGTTCTTCCAATATATTAGGATAAGACTGATATTGATGTAATTTAATTTCTAGAAAAAATTTTTTCATCTTATCTTTTTCTTCCTCTAATTCTTTTAATTTTTCCTTTATATATTTCTTTTTATAACCCAAATCCATACTTCCACCCATTAATAAGCTTTTAATATTCCTAAACAAATCAGCTAAAAGTTTCTTTCTTTCTTTCGTATTATCACTTTCATATCTTTCTAGGTACTTAAAATAAATACAAAACAAAAAATTATCCACATTTTGTATAAAAGCAATATTAGGATCAATTAAATCATCTTTGATAAAATGAAAATAGTGATCGTATCCCATTTTTATTATATAATTAGATTAATCTTCAAATCAAACTTCTCTCTATAGTAGTTATAATAGGATGACTTGAGTGTCATACTAACTAGTACTTATTCCCGTCATTTTTGATAAGTCATTTGACAGAAAAGTACAAAAAATGACAGAAATTAATTGAATTGGGAAAACTTGAAAAAAGAGTACAAATTTTTTCCTGATTAATTTCCGTCATTTATTTTTCATTTTAATGACAGGATTAATCGGTGAAATGATAGGGGATAAATGAATTTTAAAATTTTTGAAAGGTTTTGAAAAAGTACAAAAATTTCTCTGATTAATTTCCGTCATTGAAAAATGGGGTTGAATGACGGAAATAATTGAAAAATGACAGGGGAAAAGTACTTGGGAAGTGCCAGTCAAAGCATCCTATTATAACTACTAATATGATCAAATGCGCATTACAAGTAAATTATCGCCATTACTAAGTTATCGAAAATAACTAAAAATATTATATCAATAAAAATATAATATATTTATGTCTCCTCCCCGGTTTACTAAACCACTAACAATAAAGCCCCCTTTTCTGCCAACAGCCGAGCTTTGTTTGCTAGAGCGCGTAACTTAGGAAACAAAGAAAACCGAGACTGTGGTCTGGGATTAAAAAACATGGCCAAGTTAATGGCCGGTTTTATTCAAAACTGTAAAATCATCTTATCAATGTTAAAATATGAAATAATGTTTACGAATTTATAGGTCTAGCAAAGGTGAGGGCCAGAAGAAAAAGGCCACGGGTCGCTCCTAAGCGGCCCAGCCCCACCCGAAGGCTGTTGGCGAAAAGGAGGACGAAAACACAACGCCTGTTTGTGTCTTCAAGTACTAGTATCTAAAGTTGTTCCTAAACTCGGAGTTCTAATATAACGAAGAAAAGCGCTTGATTTCCAGCGACCTAGCAAGCGAATTTGGGAGTCTGAAAACCCCTTGGCAGATGCCCAGCTGGCAGCGCCAATGCGAAAACTGTGCGCTTTATATAGCTTTGTGTCTAAGTTACAAAATGTAAGTGCTGCGTTAAGTCGCTCAACAAAATAGGATCTAATAATCGGACTTCCGTCGGACCAACAAAAAAGAGGGCCGGATACCGCCCCTCGCACAGCTAAAAAGTTTAAGATCAACTGAACTGGTCAGCATGACCTTTCAGGATAGATAAAAATAACAAAAGGTGGCCCAGAATTCTTATGCTTGTAGTTATGCAAAGTAAGCTGCAGTGCCTGAATTCGGCCCTGAGCATCAACCAGTCGGTCTAGTTGCGAAAGATTAATGATATTTGTAGTGTTGCCTCGAGAGGCTGTTAACTTCCCAATGCGGAGAAAAGCGAAAAATGCCAAAGCACACATGGCAGCGTAGTTACTAAAACCCGGAACGACCCACAACGACCCACAACGACCGACAACGATCCACAATGACCCACAACGATCCACAACGATCTTCAAACAACCGAGGACGATCTCAAAACGACCCAAGAAAAAAATATCAAAATTTCACTTTTGAATTTTTTTCAAAAATTAAGCTCCGTGTAAGAGGTCGCATAAATTCATTTACAGCTACAAACAGGACTTCATAACCTGTTTTGAAGGTCAGGGTTGCCTGAGCAGGGTAATCGAACGAGTGCCTCGCTTACATGTTTACATACTCGGCAAAAAAGTAAAATTTTCTCCCTAACTCTCGTCTGATCACCGAAGTTAAGCCCTGTCGAGCGGGGTTAGTACTTGGATGGGTGACCGCCTGGGAATACCCCGGGTTGTAGGCTTCTTATTTTGTTTTATTTTTCGAGGAATTTTTTCATCATTTCTGCTGTTTGATCCCCTGCTGGAATGTATCTCTGCTGTCGGTCCCAAAGTTACTCGGAATTGTTTCCCGAAGTAATCAAGTTGGGAGGTAATTTTTTTGCAAAATAATATAACTTGGGCATAGATCGCGCGTTGGTTCTAGAGCGCGCGGTAATGTTCCATTTTGCGCTGTGACTTCAAATCACCGCTTGTGACATCACTTTTTTCAAATCACAGCTTCCACAAGTCAAAGTTCGCTTTAAAGTGCAACTGCAGGCCGAAAAACGGCCGCGAAAGCCACAGAAACAAGCGAAAAGGACAAATACGACTTGTGGGTCGTTGTGGATCGTTGTGGATCGTTGTTGGTCGTTGTAGATCGTTGTGGGTCGTTGTGGATCGTTGTGGATCATTGTGGGTCGTTGTGGATCGTTGTGGGTCGTTCCGGGTTTTAGTAACTACGGACGAGACTGGTAATGTGATGAAAGGGAATGCTCGAAAGCTCTAATTAAGTTCCGTAATACTGGTAGAGTAATAGGTAACCTGACGTCATTGACGGGAGTTAGTTTCCGATAACCCTTTAAAATTTGTAATATATAGATTTAGCCAGGGCTAAAAGCGAAGCTCCTGTTAACTCGAATTCATGATTTAAAATCAAACAATAAACCTTGTATTCCACAATTCAGTTAACTTTAAAACACATTCATGTGACTTTTGAGGGAAAGGTTAAGTGATTTTAGAGAACAGTAATTTGCAAACAGCTCCAAGCTAAGAGTGAACTTAACCTTACATCGAGTTGATAGCCTTATATCTACAGCCAAAAAATAATTAAATTATGATTAATAGAGTTATACGCTTCAACATAATAAAGAATTTATTATATTTATTTTTTATGTAATGGTTTTATAACGATGTGTACAGTATGTGGTCCTTGGTCCGCGTGTAAAAGTCATTAACTTGATTATCTTACCCGAATCTTCACGCAACGAGCTGAAATACTCCCTGAAGATAGCTTTTATGTTCCTGTCGATAATCCTGAAGTTTCAAGTTCCAGACATGAATATTTTGCTTGGAATTCGCAAAAAGGCGATCGTTTTCGATCAGGGCGGATAAAGGTTGGGCGGTGAAACGAGCGCGTCCGAGCAAAAAGGTGTGATGCAATAAACTGGGACTCTGCTCACAAATGTCACTTGTTTTCGCTTGTTAGACACTGCTGCTAACAACTAAGTACTGTCGAAAACACGAAGGAAAATCTCATCCGTGGCAAAACTAAAGACAACAGACTGTGTTTCAGATGACGTGTATTTTAAAAATGCGTGCATGCAGCTCGTGCAAGGTGAAATTATGCAAATTTCAATCACTATCATCCTTCTTTTTAATTTTGAAAAAAACATCTCATACATCTTTCTGTTTCTTCGAAACTTCAAAATAAGTTTCCTCTCAGTTTTTACTGTTTACCTTGTTTTGTTTTAGAGAGACAAACGGAGAAAAAAAACGTTAAAAGTAACCTCAATAAATTTCGTTTACATGCGGTTGCCGAATTTGCGACGCATTGGGCGAATCGCCATGGCGCTATGCTCCCGAGAAGCAAAGTTTAAAGCAGCACAACGCCACTATATCAAAATATACCAATCTAATTTTTTGTTATGTTATACAAAATGTATCCCCCTTTAACATATGTAAAAATTGAGGCTAAGAAGTGTTAAGCTTTTCCAAACGAAACGGCGAAAGACGATTAGGTGATATTTATTGAAAGAAGGAGGTCTTCAACACTTTCAAATTAAACTCAAATTTTGGCATTATACGACCAACAAGTTTGACTTATAGGCATACAGACACAAACATATCGAACTGTTTATTGATATTGTTACGAAACGAATTTATCTATTTAACATTGTAGTCCTGTTTTCGATGGTCCTTGGTAAGCAGCACGATAAAAACGTAAAAATGTTATAGTTTCCACACGAAAACGTGATTTTCACAGTATTTCTTGTTTTTTTTCTTTTCTTGATGCTATTAAGCAAAAGTTTTTTTCGGAAGATGTTGTGAGCGTAAAATAATCTGCTTTTCTTTCAAAGACTTCAGACAACAGTCTCCTCGAGTCTCCCACACGAGCGTCGACAAGCGGTTTTTAGCGCGGTCGAAAATAATTACCTAAAACTTTGTATGTACTCGAGGTATTAAAAAAGAGAACTTGTAGAAATGTATAGGGGCGACTTTCAAAACATTCTTCGAGAACAAAGGCCGTCGCTTTTTACTTTGGAAAGTATTATTCAACCAAGGTCATAGGACGCGGACCAAGGACCGCTAAGCGAAATTTGGTGATATTTTTGCAAGAGTCGCTAAAACAAAAAAATTAGCGTCTACGGCAATATGCTTCCAACAGCAGAAATAAGTTGATCTGAAAACCTGTTCTGCAAAAAGACTAGTCTTCCCGTTGCGTTTTAGTTATTCGCAGGCTAAGTAAACATGACCACGTAATTTACGGTGCCGCAAAAATCCAAACTTCAAGAAAGACAAATTAACCTACCTGTCAACAAACTTTAATTTCGCGTCTTCGTCCGCAGCAAGAAGGTTGAAACTTCGTCATATGAAAGAATGCTAATCAGTAAATCACGATATCTTTCATAATTCAACGTATTTTTTTTCTTGACGAAATATTTTATCATTTTTGGAAAAGACGCGGACCAAGGACCGTAATCGATCTTCAAAAGCGTTTAATACGCGCGGCATTTTAATTTGACTACTCCTGTATGCAAGCGATGTTCATGAGCAACTGAAAACAAACGGCACAACGATAAAAATTGCAAGACACTACCAACAATCAATAAAAGGACAATAATTTGGTGAAACATATACAGAGACAACAATTTTCATTCATGAAGACAAGTATTAAAGTGTCTCCGAAAATTCTTGTTTATGTTTTTTATTTTGTAAGCCGACTTCCCGTGTTTGCTTTTTCAAAGATGAACTCGACGCAAGAAAATGGCTCAAAGCTTTCTTTTACAGCCAGAATTATAACGAAATATTTTTTGGAACGTTTTCTTTTTATTCGCGATAAGAAAATGACTTAAGGCTTTTTACAGTTTTATAAGCTTATAATCAAACCTGATACTAGGTCAGATCATTGTCTTCTTACAATTTAAAACGTGTATCAACTAAATAGCCGCATAAACTACGCTCGAATTCATTAAATTAGATATAAAAAACAAACGTCAAATACAATAATTACTCAGGCTTACCATTCGAGATGCACTGAAAACTATCAAGTAAGGCCAGAATCGCTTCAGACTTTTCAGCCCTCTCACGCATCAAGCAAGGTGAAAAACGAAAACGACGCCATCTGAAATCGGCTTTCCAACTTTAACAAGCGATGTATTTCTCAACCAAAAACCAAATAAACAAACTAGCCATGAATAACAGAAGACTCTTAAAAGCAGCTGAATTCCATTTTGTACATTCAGTGGACAAAGACAGAAACGTTACAAGTCGACACAAAACACTGTCAGCTTCAACGGTCAAAGTAAACAGGTTTCAAGATGCTGCATAAATTTTCCGCATGAACTCACCTGTCAAATTTTGACCAATCAGAGCATAAAAATAAAATGTAGAGCGTGACCAACGCGTGACCTTGGTGAGAAAAGTCAAAAGCAACTGGCATGTCTTCACTGCCTGTAAAAACTTGCTGAATTTCAGCTTCCAAGGTCAGTTTGAAATCAAAATTTTAATTTGCGGCACATAAAAAACACTACTTATTTTATATGGATTAAAAAAGTGAAACTTGAGCCTGCGATCATTTGAAAACTAGCAACGTGTCAGCGGATAACTTCAAAAAGATACTCGACCTCGATGGGTCGACACTTGAGCCCGCGATACGGTCAGGTGATACTGGTCAGCGGATACCCTGTTATGACAGCTGTCAATTGATCACAACATTGATGTGCAATATATGTGTGCAATATCACTCTTCCTGTTCTCCCAAACTAGGTAGAAAGTGTAAGGATTGAACACTGGTTGCCCTGTGGTGCGGACGTACGGACGGGCGGGCGGGCGGTGTACGGTCACGTGATTACCAAATTTTCTGGGATGGGTAGATTACATTAGCTATGGGGCTACGTCCATGCGCGCGCTTCGCGCGCGCGAGGAGCTCCGCTATAATAAGTGGCGCCTCAGTAGGGTCAGCGACACCAGCAAGTTTATGAACGTAACTAATAGCAGAAATGTAAGTGGTTACTGACGAAGAAGAATAACTCCTGGAGTATAGATGCGAGATAAAAAGGGCCAGTATGGCCGGTTGAAGAGGTAAATTAATAGGCATATCACCTAAATAAGAAGCCGACCAATCTGTAAATAACTTCCAAGGTCGTTTATAAACTGATACAGTAGCGTTACTCAAACTTGCCTCTAAAAGAGTTTTTGTTATAACTGCCAGTTCTCTGGTAACAGTTGAGGAGGCACAGCTGTTGGTTCTTGCGCCATGTCCTTGGACAGGGACTTGAATTTGGTCACCTGTAAACGTGATAAAGCATCAGCTTTCGTGTTGTGAACGCCTGGCAGGTGTACAGCTTTAAATAAGATATTATGCTGCAAACATGATAGAACCAAGGGGCGAAGAAGAACCAACAGCTCCCTATCTTTAGTCGTCTTTTTATTAATTACTTCCGACAAGCCTTGATTGTCGGTGTGAAAGGTTATGCATTTGTTTGCCAACTGAGTCCCCCATATTTTTATACTGAGTACAATAGGAAACATTTCTAGTACAATAATATTCTTAGAGGTCCAGGATGGGGGCCACGGACCGTAAAACCAATTCTGACGAAACACGGCTCCATAGCCTCGAGAGCCAGAAGCATCAGTATAGAGATGCAAGTGAGGTGATGAAAGCCATTGAAAATCTAAGAAGAATGATTTGCCATTGAAGTGTGTTAAAAATTCTAACCAGAGCTTAAGATCGTCCTTGACTATACGCGTTAATCTAATTAAATGAGTCGGGCAATTGACCCCAACTGTCAAATTAATCATTCGTCTAGGAAAAGTCCTGCCGGGTATGACGACTGAACAAGTGAAGTTCAGAAGACCAATAAGGGATTGCATCTCCTTAAGGGAGACTTTTTTTACTCCTGAGAAATTCATAAATAAGAGCAACACATTTTCTTAGCTTTTCTTCTGGGAGGCGAGCCTCCATTTTGTCAGTGTCTAGTTCTATTCCGGCGAAACATAAAACACTACTGGGACCCATTGTCTTTTCAGGCGCCATGGGGACACCCAGTCGTCACACATCGCTAAAAACCGAGACAGATTGTGCTCACAAGCTGAGAAAGTTTTGTCTATGAGAAGGAAATCATCTAAAAGGTGTAACACACCTGAGATAGCCAATTTAGTCTTAGCAATCCACTCGAGAGCGGTTGAAAAGCTTTCCCAAATTTTGCAAGAGGAACTGGCCCCCATCGGCAGGCATTTATCAAAATAGAAACTGTCCTCCCAACAAAAAACCTAACAAGTCATAGTCGCATGGATTTATTGGAATTAGACGAAAAGCGTTTTTGACATCTGTCTTAGCTAGGGCACAGCCCCTGCCTGTGCGCCTGATCAGTCTAACCGCATCGTCAATCGAGGCATATTTAACCGTAGAGGCATCGTTAGGAATACAAGAGTTAATAGAATCACCGTAAGGAAAAGATAGGTGGTGAATAAGGCGAAAATCTCCTGGCGTCTTTTTAGGAATTAGGTCGTTCTAAAAATGGCCTTGCAATCCTACCTAGACTTAATTCTTTTGACAGTTTAGCGGAAACGGTTGCAGGGTTTTGAGTAGCGGATAAAAGATTTTTGCAACTGGAGGGCAACTGGAGGGCAACTGGAGGGTTTGTGGGGCCCTACATAGTCTAATAAAAACCCACGTTGAAATCCATTTATAAGATAGTCTTTCAATTTAGTTGGATAGTCATCTAGGTAAAAATGTAATCTATTTACTTTGACTGGTGTTGGTAGTTGGACTGGATGCGACAGTGCGAGAGGTGGCGGCAGTTGGTTTTCCCGACCTGCATTTTGTGGCAGGGTGCTCGCCTCCACATTTAAAGCAGGCGTGTTTGAAATTACATCCAAAACATCTTTCGCCTAGGTGGAATTTCCAGCAGAATCCTCGCGGAAAGGGCTGCTTTGATTGCCGGTTAAACGAGTTAGGCGGATTGTTTGCGGATGAAAGTTTGGCCATGTGGTGCGCCTGCAACCACAATTCCCAATGCACTTCGTCCCAAGGGAAAAGAGAATTTTTGACGTAAATAGCGAAAATTTTCGTCATAATAACGCCAATGAGCGTTTTTTGCCGCCAAATCACGCACTGTCGCACTGTATTTCATTAATCCGGGAGCGCTGTCCGGAAATCGGATGGTGTAGACGGCAACAAAAACTTGAAATGCTGTAGTCCACTGATCGATGCTAGTAATGCGCTTAGAGTTTTGGACGGGTTCGAGACTGACCACAGGCTGGTTGGATCCAGATGATTTTACCGTGAAGTTGTATTTAGGATCGCCTGGCAAGGACGATAGAAGAGTTCCGAGATCGATATATTCGTTGGCCCATATTTTAGATTGAATTTTGTCCGGAACTCTACTCGAAAGTGGAACGGAAATTAAGGTATGGATTTTATCAGGCCTGAGGTCGGTCTCGGGCCCGCCAGTAATAGAGGTAGAAGTTAAAGTGTGGCCCTCACCAGTTAGGTCTTGAACAACCTGTGCTACTGACCCCTGTACAGCAGCAGCAGGGTCGGATGTCTGTACTGGCTCTTGAGGGATTATTCCTGCAGACTTCAGGCTTTCAATTACAGCTGAAGAAATAGCACTCGTGGTGCTGGAAACCTTATCATGAGAGACAACTGAACTCGGGGTCGCGGGACTGGAGACTGGGGATGGCCCACTGATCGCCGGCTCTCGGGAAAGTTCGCTCGGGTGCGGCACTTCGGGCGGGTTGAGAGCAGGAACCGAGTGTACTCGAGAGGTCTGCTTGGGCCTCTTGGACTTGGTGGGGCGAGATGTACTGCTGGCCATGGCCCTCGGGCGTTTAACTTGTGCGCTGGAGGCTGATGCAGTAGAACAGCGCTTTCCTCTAGTCATCATCGTGAAATATGATTTAATTTCTAGCAAATCTACACCGCAAGCAAAGGAACTTGAATAAATAAGCCTAAGGCGTTGGTATGGGAGATAAAATAGTGAAAGAGTGAGTGGGGAGGGAGGTGGGGGGTTCTAATCCAGTAGCATTCTGCTCAAATTATAAACTGGAGAGAGAAAAAACGGAACCGGCAATAAAAGAAAAATCGGCAGCATTTTTGGCAATTTCCAAATTGGAGACGCCGCATTGAACATGCTAAAGTGCCGGAAAGAGGAACCGGTCCGTAAAATAAATACAATATCTTATAACAGAAGATAAAGCTCTCCTGTCCGCAATAAAGGACGGTTACAACGAAAGTAGAATGCATGACTGGATAGACAAGTTGGAATCTGTCACTGAGCCTCAGAAAAAGTGGCTAACTTCTTCAAGGCGAATAGTATGGCTCCCCTATAGCTACGATACAGAGCATAGTTGCCCGCTTCGTTCAAATGAAAGCCATTTCAGCATAAAACAGCAATAGATGGACTTTGAAGCCCTCTATGGCTCCATGCTTCAGCATAAGAGAGTGGTTCGAGGACCACTTTAAGATATTTATTGAGAAGGTCTACTTTGAGGCTGAAATCGGAGACGTGTGGAGGAACAGCCGACCGGTAAATTACTAGGCATACCATTATAAATTCTGCTCCACAGTGATCATGGAGGACTTGAACTAAATGTTCAATATCTGAACCAACAGATTCGGGGCGCTGTCCCACTACACACAAATCATTAGTTCCCAGTTCTAAAATGATAACCTTTGGCTGAAAAGCCTTAATTCGGTCTAAATCAAATGACAGCATTTTAGAGACGGTTCTACCGCCAATGCCTAGAAAAGATACATTTTCGTGAGGCAAGTTCATGTTGTGAGCGGCACGCCTATCGTGATGTTCGGTGAGGAATGTCTGTAAACGCCTCACAAATGAGTGACCAAGAATGAGAATGTTGGCAAACATAACAACAACAGTTGAAAACAAGAAGGAAATGAGATATACTTAACGTTTGTTGTGGTGAATTCCCAAGGATTGCTTCGATTGCTTGTTCAAAGGATAAGCGGGTCAGCTATCGAAGATTCGGCTTGATGTCAGCTTTCAGACCGAGAGGATTAACGAAAGGTTACACCCTCTTATAAAGGGTCTCCGCGAGATAATGAGATCGAGGCTAAGTAAATTTACTGCGAGTGGCCTTATCATAGGAGCTCGTGATTATTACCCAAAAGTAATTTTACTTTTCGTCTTGTGATTCTCATGCGATCGTAAACCATTGTAAGGTAATTCAAAGTTCACATTCGAGAGCCTCTAAGCCTTTGAAGCCGCAATCGACCCCACCCCTCAAAAATCCATGCATTGAAGAAATTGGAAGGGGAGACATAAAATTTTTTATTTTGTTCCAAATAAACTCATATAAAATCCTAATAAAAAGCTAATCTAAATAAAATAAAATCTAATAAAAAGCTAATCTAATAAAAATCTAATAAAAAGCTAATTTAAATAATCTAATAAAAAGCTAATCTAAAAAAATGGGTCTTAAGTAAA
Organism: Porites divaricata; assembly: GCA_038088405.1. Taxonomy (NCBI): domain Eukaryota; kingdom Metazoa; phylum Cnidaria; class Anthozoa; order Scleractinia; family Poritidae; genus Porites; species Porites divaricata. The sequence goes on from JBBMOI010000013.1 coordinate 11,535,577, forward strand.
CCTTTAAACCTATGAAAATTGGGCTCATTTCGTATTTGTGATGGTAGCCCATTCCAAAGTTTAGGTGCCGCAGCTAAAAATGCACGGTCACCCAATGTCTTTTTAGTTAAAGTTCTTGGCGTTTGAAGCATGATTCCCATTGCACACGATCTCAAATTGTAACTCCGTTCCTCCCTTTTGCTAATGAGTTCTTGTCGATATACCGGAGCTTGTCCATGGATCACTTTAAAAGTAATTACAATAATCTTAAAATGAATCCTAAATTCTACTGGAAGCCAATGAAGCATACACAGAATTGGTGAGATGTGATAAAACCTTGGAATCTTAAAAATAAGTCTTGCTGCGGAATTCTGGAGCCGTTGTAACTTTGCTATTTGTTTAGCTGGTAACCCATACAGAAAACTATTACAATAGTCAATGCAACCAATTATTACGGCGTGACAAAGTGTCTGGGTACTTTCTTATTCGTCTTACATTTGTAATGTAGTAATAGGCTACTTTACACGTGTTATTGATATTAACTTGAAGACTCATGAAAGAATGCTTTGGACCTACCTCAGCAGTAACGGGTTTTGAGACGCGGGTTTTCCCCCGTTCACTAACCCAACCGCCGTACCACGCTGGTGAAATCTGTGCTCGTTGACACTTAGCGATAGCTATAACTAGTTCCTAGAGGATAAAACATCAGCAACTGACGTTTTCAGTATAACTGTTCGTTCATCCCTCGCGCACATTTCAATGGTCAGTTACTATGGTTACGAGATATGATGTCATAAGTAGCAGGTGGTCAAGCCATTTTTGGGTGAAAATACATGTTTTTTCGACTTCTTTCAACCATAAAATTAAATCTTGAGGCTAAAATCATGCAAAGTGCTTATTTATGTGTTATTTCGAACCTCGCGGTTTTAATCTGATTTCTAATTCTTGGTAGAATCCAAGATCGTGGCCAAGAAGGCGACCCTTGTTGATGACGTCACAGGCCTCCAGCAGCGCCGCCACGCATAAAATATACCTCATCTTGTTAAGAAGACCAAAGGCTTTCCACTAAAGGCAAAACGGCAACATGTCAAAAACTCCGGGTAGTTTCATTGTTCCATTCCCCCCCGCCCTTGCACCACGGTGGGGGTATTAATTTGCGTGTACGTCCAAGGGTTAACTATCTTCATGATGTAAGCGGTACGCGCAATTATAGTATTTTTTTCAATGCTTTCTTGCATCTTTTTTGCACGTACACTTGCCATTTCAAAACTTGCTCCAGTCCTCGATCAAAAACAGTGAGGATTGTAGGTGGTGTGCACTTTCTCCAGCTCAACGGCAAAAACGAGTAGGGTGACCCGTATTTTAAATTTCAAGATTTTGATAAAACATTTTTTTCCCTAATGAGAAAAAAATGGCAGAATTTATGCTCAGGTTTTTGAAATTTCGTACTAAATTGTACCGATCGAGCCATAGCTTAGAGAGTACAACTAAAGCAAAGGTATTTAAAAAACATTTTTATGGTACGAAGGTGGATAAACAACAAAAATGTTATCACTTTTGGTACAGTTGTGAAAGTACGTACGCGTAATACTTACCTTTGTTTAGCTTAGCGCAAAACTAGGATTAGTTACTATGGCAATAGATTAACAGGAACTCGCCGGAAAGTCACCTTGCCTAAACAATGCTCGAAAGCTGCTGACTTATACAGATACGCAGTCACTTTCTTTTTATGCTTCCTCCTTTCCAGGCGTAAAGAACGACAAGTACCCTTTTATTATGTGCTTTCTGAACTTCGTGGTGTTATATCTAAGTGTAAATGAACTCTGGGGTTCGGGCGACATAACTTTATGCAAGATGACTTTTGGACGACTTAACCTCTTATCTATTAACACGTACGCACAGATGTGATCAAGTTAGGGCTAGCCTAGCTTTATAAACTATGCCCAGTGAAATGCAAAAGAATGGTGAAATGCAGTAGGGAGGTGAGGTGCGTTTGTAACAAATATACCACTATGAACCCATACTTTTACACCTGACAAAGCAAATTACAACGTTTCACGCGAATATACTTTTATTTACAAGAGAGTACACTAAATGACATTTGTTACTTACAGTCAAGTATAAAATGATGTTTTGCTCGAGAAAACGATAGCTATTATGATTACTTCCAAAAACGATTTTCTTGTGGAATTTTGGTAAAAATATATCTCTATTTCAGCATAATAATAATGCGCAAGAAATACTTGCGAAATGAAATAATAAAAAACATAAGAAAGAAAACCAATTACCCTTGTTTAACGCTTGGTTAAAAAAGATACTTTTAATTAAACACACCGGAGCAAGAAGGATCAAAAGGACTGGTGGAGCAAACACTTATTGTTCGTAATAATTCTTGTGATACCACTTTGGATAATTTCGCAAACGTAAACAGTTTAGACAGCACAACTAAGTCGCAAGTAATGTGCTTGCGATACATTTACAACACTAATCGCATTTTGTACACCAGTCCTAAAACTGATTTGCAATTGCTGTAGGTTTGATTTGCATGATAGGATTCGGGTTGTAGTTTTGCTGCAAGCACATTCCTTTCGACACAATTGCACAGTGTAAATAGGCTTTAAAACACCCTCTGCCGAAAAACATTGCTGACTGACTTGTTTGATAGCATAATGATCGCATGATACATCTAGGAAAATACTTATATCATTTGCTACAAGACAAAATTAATCCTACCCACGACCCCCAGAAAGTAAAGTTACTAAGCTATTTACAGAAAAGACGAACAGTACAATTAAGAGGCTGTGGTTGGTATTACTGTGCTATTGATGGTGGAAGCAGTGGTTGCAAGACCAACTGCACTTTCATACAGTGTCTCATCATAAAGAACACCTGAGGAGGAAAACAGAAGCCTCAGTTACTGATTAACGTAGTGACACAAAGACAGTCAAATAGCCACAGGTACACCATATTGTTTTCAGGAGTAGGTTAGGAATCCTAAGCATAATGCAAGGTAACACCATTCGCAATATTCTACGAGAAACGTTTTCTATGCACCATCATCGCCATGTTGAACTTTTCTGCACCCCCCTTAGTCCAGCCATTCTCATTCTCCTTCAACAGTCTTGGGAATGGTATTTCTAAGAGACATTCACGACTGTTTTTAACTTTTCTACATAAACTATTAAATAGAAAAGAAATGTAATATGGCGTATCACGTTTGTAAAGATCTCAAAAAGGATGAACGTTTGACACCAGAACACTGTACAGTAATTTGGGACTATATATTTTTCTTATCTTTGTTGACTATTGATTGGAATTCCCTGTGTTACAGGGTTAGACATCGCTTTCTCAATGCTGTACAGACCCTCAACTGCCATACATGCTGTCATGAAACAAGCCACAGTCCCAGCAACAAGGGTCCTGATTGCTATCTTGGACATATCAGGCAATCTGTCTGGGGCCATGGGACCGAGTACACCAAGCACCACCCCCACAGAGCCCATATTTGCAAACCCGCACAGGGAATACGTGGCAATGATTTCAGAACGAGTCTGTTTGAATAAAACAACAACAAAAACGTATCTCACCTGCAACACATGCTGTCATGAAGCAGGCTACGGTACCTGCAACCAGTGCACGTAGAGCAACACGAGCCATGTCTGGTTTTCTTGATGGCGCAAGTGGACCCATGCCACCAATTTGGACTCCGATAGAGCCGAAGTTGGCAAAACCACATAACGCATATGTAGCTATAATCTCTGAGCGAATCTGTTACAAGGGTTAGATAAAGAGCAGAGAAAACTACTCGGTGAGACAAAATACTTCTCAGGGTAAAAGAAGAGCAACATAGGCAGACATCTCTCGTAAGGATTAAAACAAGTGAAAAAAAATTGTCAGTATAAGGCAAAAAGAGACAGTGGTTGAACAATGGTGATCAAGATAATTGAAGTGAAATGGCAACCCAGTGAACAGACAATACATAAATAATTAATAACTATAAGTAATGAACAAGAATTAATAGGATGAGTGACTTACATTCTTTAACCTCCAAGCAAACTTGATATTAAGGGGAATATACTGCAACTCTGCAGTTGAAGACCGCGCAAGAAATCATAATGATATGGGACAATTGAAATGAAAGTTTCTCTGAACAGCAGTGTTAGGATACAAGTATTTACTTGCACTGAAATTTGGATCCTAGTACTGGATTTGTGACCATACTCTTGCTTGGGAGTGAAGGGTTAAATAAAAAGGCACACCAAAAATAGGAACTTCCAAGGAAGGACTTAAGGGCTCGACCACCTCAGCGAAAAAATTGGTAAGAAGCAAGAAAAAGCATAAAGCAGCAAGACTAAAATGAAATTTACTCTTGCTACAATACATGCAAGTCATGCAGATTAATTTTAGACTCCCAAACATAGGGTTCATTATAATGCTCAAGGTGGAAGGAGCTAACCCTTAATATAAAGCACCATCACATGTTAAAATTAGTTTTTTCGTAGTTTACTATGATTATTCCAAGTAAACTATTCTTTGTGCAGAAAGTGCATTAAAGGGACATTGATCGGTTAAAGAGAAGTTATTTTCACTTCACTGGCAAGTGAAAATAGAGATAAGGAAAAAACTTTGCTCTATGTTGATACACAGTCATACAGTATCGCACATGCAGCTGACACAGATTGTTATAAATTGAGTAACAAATGGTGAATGAATGGACAGGCAGGCAGTCTGAAAAATGAGCTTTTCCTTTAAATACCACTGAAGAAATAAATGATTCTGACTAAAGGTTAGCAGTAAACTGCCAGACTCCGATAAAAATGCATCATGAGAATTTAAAAGTCAAAAGACAAATCATCAATTTTTGTATTGTACTCAGTGCTATTATCTTCAGGGTGTTTATTGTTAGTGCCCTTTTTGCCTATTAGCAATAACCTCCCAGAGGTATTTCGAAAAATCAACAACAATCCAGTTCTTATTTCACAAAACTCTGAATAAACCACAATTATTATCGTATTTATTAACAGACTCGAGACCACTTTGTTAAGAGTATTAACAGCATAGTTAGAGCGATTTTCGTATGACCTTGAAAAATGGTTTCGGTAAGTGTTCGTCATCTGTTTCATAAGCCAATGGATGGAAAGATCAAAACATGGAGTCTTCGTTTTCCCGCCAAAGAAAACCCTAGTGTGGAGAAGGCATTGTTCGATTGGCCAATCGTGTTGTAGTATGACGTCAAAGCGAAGGATCCATTGATTTCTAGAAAGTTCTCGGGCATGAAGTTTTTTTACGCGAACGTTCGCTTAACCAACCAAAAGCCACCCACGTTTGTATCCGTTCGATATAACCAATCAAATCGCTCTATTTACGTTCGTTTGTTGTTTCTGTTTTGTTAGCGCGTTTTCATTTCAAGGTCATACGAAAATCGCTCTAAATCATACAGAAATGATACTGTAATACCATGCACTTAGAACACAGTTCTATGATAGTGAAGATGCAAACAAAGTTATGTTACTTAGTTTGTGCAATACAATACGATCAGTAAAGTTCACAATTTTTAAGTTAAAAGTCGCAGAATGTAACTAACAAGAAGTTAAGAGTCCTGCAGGTTTAACAGAACTGAACTTAAAAACAAAGGTTATCAAGTTCAGTAGTATTTAATTTCTTAAGTTTAACTTTTGTTAAAAATGCAGTACAGATACATCAAAACATGCTTTACCTTGACACTTAGCAAGTCTGGAGTAGTTGCTGAATATTACTGTTTATAACATTTAGATGCAATTGAATAATTACCACAATAAACAACAGCAGCAAAAACAGCAGTTTATTTGCACCATGAGTTAAACATATTAATCCAGTTCATTATTTTAGATATTTTCTTATCTTAACACAATATAATGTCAGAATTGTTAAGATTGAGAATTCTTTAACTCTAGTTTAGTAATATTGTTCTTCTTTATACATTCTTCAACTAAACCCTGATAGCAATAGGGAGGAGGTGGAACCATTTAAAACAACCTAAACTACGATGTATGATAAGAAAACAGTTATTATAATTATGTGGGAGACATTATTAATACACATGCATACGGTTGCACCTCTAATTTAATAGTGGTGATAAGCTGCCAACACTTGTCATACTTTAAAAATATATTTGACTTAAAATTGAAAAACAGGTTAGATCAAAATATATCAAAAGCCATTAAGTTAAACTGCTTGTCTCAAACAAGAATTAAGGAAGTCATTCACTTTAAAGTATTAAGTTTATTGTTTTAACTTAAGTTTGATTATATGCTAACTGTGTTTATGTAATCTCCTACTTTTAACATGATAATTTCAGAATTCTATTCCAATTAAAAATTAAACTTCCGCTCTTGAATAACTAAGTGATTTTATGATCAGCTGAATAATGATATTCCTAAACTAGAATTGCAAGTTGCTAATCATGATACTAAAATTCTTCATTATTACCTTGTTACAAAGGTTTGTTACTTTAAAGAAACAACTTTATTGCTATCATAGCTGAGGATGCAGTTTTTATTCTGAGATACTAGAACCAAAATGCTACAAAATAGACTGAACTTTACAAAGTAAAATTCTTTAAAAAATTATTGCCATGCTGTAAACAGTACAATATTCGTAAAATGCTTAACATTTGCCACTTTTTCAATTTTGAACAAAAATGTCAAACGTTTATAGATAATGCAAACTTTATTGCTAGATACAATAAATTATGAATAGACCTTCATTATGCTAACTTATTTAACAAAAAAGACAATGCTGAAAGCACGGTGCCTAATAATTACAAAACGCTATAACGTTAAAATTCTTTTTTAATGTAAAGGTATTTAGTCTGCCTTTAGGACATTAAATCGGTTAGTACAGTAGCTAACATTTACAACATCAATAAGCTTAAAATATGATAAGGCTATGCTCACTTTTTTTCGTCACATACTTAGTTACACTATTATTATTACCAAACTTCACTTACATGACCAGTGTTGGAGTTGGCAAATTTCAAAATCAACACTTAGTTACAATCTGGTCACTGATGATTATATATTTAAAAATAACTCAATAATTAAAAAATAATTGTCTGATAAATTTATGAGAAATTTAGTATAAAAAATACTATTGAAAAGTTTTTTCCACAAATTTTGTAACCATTAAAACGAAGTAGTCACGTTAACCAAATTTAAATTAATTTCAAGATGTAAATTCTATATTAAAATGAAGATGCTTCTTTGTCTAATATCCTGTGTTTGTTGTAGCATTTGAACAAAATTACTTCATTAGAAAGCAAGGAGTAAAGTTTGATCAATCAAAATTTTGGGATGTCTTAATTAGATCTCAGAAATTGGAGTATGTGCATATGTCATGACAATTTTTCTGTCAGCAATAATCAATTTAAAACCGTGAAATAAGAGTAAGATTTTATAATTAAGATTTTTATAAACAACAAATAGATAATTAAATGCTTACGCTTATGCATTATAGCCCCTTACAGCCTTGCATGTAGGTAAAATAGAGGATTATTTTGGTACAGTTTTAAAACATCTTTAATTTTTAAGCACAAATTAAAGGATATTAGCAAGAGGTAAAATGGTGTTATTCGGAAAATCAATATTTCTTGTTTCTTTGCCTTTATCAATTGTTATATTTATTATCAATACCTGAATATCAAACATATCAGCAAGAGGTAAAATGATGTCATTCAGACAATGAAAATTTCTTATTTTATTACCTTAAGTTATCATTTGTTATATTTTTGATATTTATTTCAATATATGAATATCAAACATATTAAAGGATATTAGCAAGAGGTAAAGTGGTGATATTGAAAAATCATTATTATTCTTTATTAATTTATTATGTTGTACTGTTAGGAAGGGCAGTTTTAAAAGAATGAAAAGTGACCAGAGGCCCTCTTGAGTCAAGATGTATAATTAAGTCTAATATCTACCATGAGGGCTTAAGTACAGTTAGCTTTAGACAGCTACATTGTTTCATTATTTACGCCTTGCACAATAAAAATTTTGGAACAATTCAGTGTGTTCTCGTTACCCACTTTCTCCCATTCAATGCCAACATCACTTAAAACAGAAGACGGCCTGAGGACACATCCAAAAACTAAACTGTCCAAAACATTTATTTTTTATGCTGGTATGAACTTTTTAAGATGCATTCAGATCACTGGTTCACAACTGCAGGACAGCACAAGAAGACGGAATCCATTAGAAAATTGAGTAACTTTAATTTTCAGTGGACAAAAACCTTGAGCCAGACTAATTTAAATCATATTGCATTCTTTTTAAACTGTTCAATAACTATAAAAAAAATGTAATAAGTTATATGAAGAATGCGATATGAAAGCAGTTCGATAAGTGCTAAGACAGAAAATACTATAACCGATTTAGGAGTACTATTCTCTGATTTAACACTACAGAAGTCTTAGAATTTAAGAATTGAAGTCTAAGAACAAGATTAAAAACAAGTCTCCGATTGTATGATTCCTCCAATTTTTCCGATTCCACTATTCTATGACTGAGTGTGCTATTTTGCGATTCCATCAAAACTGCTCCATTTAGCACTTAATATCGCACCCTTCTGCTTATAACATTCTTGGTACAAGGTTTTTCCACTGAAAATTAAAATTTATCAATTTCCTGATGGATTCTGTCTTAATTGCTTTTCATACATTAATGTTTAATATTTTGAAACAGCTCAACGTTATTTAGGTAATAATTATAACTGCAGACAAGGATTTCTTGAAGTCGCCAGTTCCTGTGAATAGCACTTTTGCTTGGAATCTCATATCATCCACCTTGAAAGCAGCAGTCACATGCACTCCTGTTTACCACTAATTAGATATGACCAGCAGGCATCCAGCAGGGGCAGAATAATAACAGCTATATGTCACTTACCTTGGATGTTTACTCCTGCCAGTTACTTTGTACAATTTAAGCAGCTTAATGCACACTAGGCAACTATTGCAACAATTTAATTGTCATGGCAACAGTTTCTCCCAAGTGACACACCCAAAAGGCAAAACCTTATGCTAAAGGTCTCTAATAAATTTAATGAACCTGTAAGGGGAAAAGGTGATGGACTCACCGAAATAGTACGCAAGCCATTCTCAAGCTGTCGGTTCTTTATGTAATCAGAAAGTTTGGCATATGCAACAAATTCATTCAGGAAGGTTTCGACACCCAGCAATTCAGCAACAACATCACAGTCTCTCCATTCCACACCCATGATGAAGGCAACGGGTCGAAGAACATAGGAGCAAATGTACTGTAAGGAATGAAAGAGGTGTAGTGAAATTTACTGTTACATCCGTCTCAAGTATATGTAAGAACTAATGAGAAAAACCTCAAATAATAAATTGTTCTAATTAACTGTTTTCTGATAAGGCTTGGATGCAAATGATGGCAGAAATGACAGCCATTGACTTTTACACTCCCACAATTACAGACCCTTGATATTTAGGGCACTAACTTATAGTCCCCAGGGTGTCCACAATTAGGTCAATGACAGGATTTGATTGCACTTAATTGCTCATTTTAGAACAATAATCGGTGACACCATTAGATGAGACGCTTTGCCCTAAAGGACCTGATGTTTTGCTGACCTCAAAAGGTGAAAATGAAGCTTTGTCTCCCCCCCCCCCATCCCCTTCCCCTGGGTTGTAGTGCCAGAGTTTGAGCTATAACTGTAGAAAACAACAAACACCCCAACTTCGAATGTAGGGAAGGGGATGTGGATTGTTCTGTTCTCTGCAGCTACCCTAATTTATGTAAGATGGCCAAATGGTCGACGCAAGAACAACAGATCTGAGCTTAGTTTAATGAATTTAATGAGCAGACAGAAAAAAACGGGAACGAGAAACTAAAATACAAAACTAAAGCAAAAACTACAATAAGCTAAACAGTATTTACAAGCTTAATACTAGGAACAAGAATAAGACTACATAGCTGATTACATAATGCTCACTAATAAATTGCATACAAAAAGGGCAATAAAATTACTAAGAAACTACAAAAGTGACTTAAAAATGTAAACAAACCAAAAGCTGAGTATAATCCGAGAACTATTACATGAAGTGTAAAACAGACAAAAACTATGGATTCGGATTACAAGTGTTGCATAACAATACAGCATGACTAAGCTAATAACTAGCACAATGAAACCAAATCACAAAAAGCAATAACAAGGGATAATTTGGAACAAAAATGGATTGAATACAAGGGAACAATTACAGAAAATGATTGGAAACAAAAGGTAAGTAATGATACAGTAATTACTGGTGAGAACTACAACAGAATGTTTAACAGGCAAATTACATGCTGTGCCAGACTAAAGGTCAAACGAGATAAACATTCTAACAAAAAGCTATTGAAAATAAGAACTAAATTATAAGTTAGAATAATATTGCTACAAACTAAGGAAATAGAAAACTAATAAACCGAACTAAAAAAAGGCCTAATGAAATAAAGAAATAGGAAAGCAATGTAACATACCAAATGTTATTGATAACTCATCCGTGGGAGACTTGAAAATAGAATTGGGCTTTCTCTACTTAGGTGAACCAACTGAACCAACTGAACTTACTGAGCAAATGGTTGCCAATTTATAATAGATTTGGAGGAAAATCAAAAATAACTATAAACCAAATAAGGCTAGGGAGTGAATTTACTGCCCACTAATACAGGAATTACCTAGGGGAACTAGGTGTTTACTACTCCTACATAACAGGATTTAGATACAAGAAATGTGTGGGAATAATACAACTACACATGGTAAAAATAATGAGGTTTGTAAGGAAATAAAGATATTTAGGTAAACAACCAATTAATAATCATTAGGAAATGAAAATAGTTGAAAATAAATTGAAAATAATAGAAAAATAATATAAGCTGAAAATGAACTTAAGTGACCTTGTCACATTCCCCCCTGCTTTTGCTTGCCATGTCCTCATGCGAGCACAAAATTAAACAAGTAAGAAATAAGAGCTAATCTTCACTGAAAATGAGTTACAAATCTTAGCATAAGCCTTAGGTAGCTGCTGTCCTGAGTTGGTGATAGGGGTTGCTGTGGTGTCCCTTATTAAGCCTCGTAGAACGACGCAAAAGTGGTCTTTCAGGCTCTACAGCAGGTAATGGCACTGCAGGTACACGAGGGGCATCAAAAGCAATCAGAATGTCATCATCATCATCATCATCATCTTCGGAAGAATCTTGAGGGGCTTCTCTCAGTGCTCGGGGTACAGGTGCTCGGTTTTGTCTGTGGGGCAGCTGTGGTAACAGTGGTCTAGGCTTAGGACAAATTTGAAGCTCTGCACGGTTGACTGTTCTAGTCGCTCCCTGACCATCAGCCGGTTCGATTTCATAGACATTGTCCCGACGATTAACAACCTTGTAAATCTTAGAGTTCCATCTGTCTTGTATCTTAGCCCTCCCTTGGGGATGGCTGCGAGTGAAAACTCTCTCACCAATGGGGATTTCATCAGGCTTGACTTGTCTGTGTCGATCAAACTGTTTCTTGCGGAAGATAGCTTCGGCTCGAAGCTTGCTCTGTGCTTGCAGATGAGCTTCTCGTAGACGATTCTGGTGTAAGGTAAGCCAGTCACCATTGTTGCTTGCTTGGTCGTCATGGACATTCGGGAGTAGGAGATCAATTGGCAATTTAGGATCAATACCAAACATGAGGTAGTGCGGGGAATACCCGGTAGAGGTATGTGGAGTTGCGTTATATTCATAACACAGTTCCTTGAGGTGCTCAGGCCACTTTCGCTTTCTCTCAGGTGGGAGGGTACGCAGCAGGTCATGGAGTGTACGGTTGAATCGCTCACACTGTCCATTTCCTTCGGGGTGGTAAGGAGTGCTTCGGGATTTCTTGATTCCATACATGCGGCACAGTTCTTGTACTACTTCAGCTTCAAAACACCGTCCCTGGTCAGAGTGAATTCTCTTGGGGACACCATACACAAGGAACCAGTCACGTACCAGGGTCTTGACTACGGTGCTGGGGCCCGTTTCTCGAAAGTCCCGGTAACTTTTCGGGCCCGAAATCAAATATTAAAATCTAAATATAAAGAATAAAAGCGCGGGTCCTGGCTAACAAACTACTGCATTTTGTTTCATTAACTGATAGTTTTATCACGTTAGATGCCAAGCTATTGAAGCCTCTTTCTTGCACGTAAACGACAACAGCTTTGCGGGCCCGTTAGTTATGGGACTTTCGAGAAACGGGCCCCTGGCCCGCTGATCTCTTGTTGGTACTGCAACTGTAAACTTGGTAAACACATCGGTGAGTACTAAGACATTCTCTCTGCCATCTGAAGCTGGCTCAAGCTGGGTGAAGTCCATAGCTAGTACTTCTAGAGGCTTGGAGGCAATGATGCTGGTCATTGGGGTCTTAACAGGCAGGTAGGGTCCCTTTGCTACAACACAGCGTTCACATTCTGACAGGTACTTCTTAACATAGTCATGTAATCCAGGCCACCAACAGCGCTCTCGTATCAACTGCTCTGTTCGCTCTGGTCCTTGATGGCCACACTGGTCATGGACACCTTTGAGGAGTTCATCGTGGAGACTGTTAGGTAGGAGAAGCTGTAGGTGCTTGTTGCCATGGTTATCAGAGTTACTGCGGTAGAGAACTCCCTTCTTCTCAACAATACGGTCCCACTGGTTGAGAAGCTTCTTTGCTTTACTTCTTCTTCTCTCTAGGCGATGGCTTGCGATCAATGGTACGATAGTAAATAAGGCGCTTTATGGCTACATCCACATTTTGCAAATTGGCCAACTGGTTACTGTCCCACGAAGGCACCTGGACTGGTACTGTACTTCTGTGGGGGGTCTACTGTTAACTGCTCCACTACCGCACTGGGATTCTCTGCTAGGAACACTGCCGACTGGAGCAACTGTTCTCGAACGGAGTCAGGTACAGCAGTAGTGTTAAGAGATGATGCCAAGGCTGCTTCTACTTGATTCACATCGCACTCTTCAGGTTTCTCCCAGTTAAGACGACTTAACGCATCAGCATTCGTGTTCTGTTTCCCGGCTCGGTACTTGATGTTAAAATTGAAGTTAGCCAGTTCAGACACCCATCTCTGTTCAACAGCCTTCAACTTGCACTTGGACTGCAGGTAAGTCAGTGGGTTTTTGTCAGTCAGTACTGTAAAGGTGGAGGAGATCAGGTGTTCACGGAACTTTTCTGCTACGGCCCACTTGAGAGCTAGGAGTTCCAGTTTTCTGGAGGAGTAGTTCTCCATATTTCTCTCTGCTCCTCTTAGGGCACGGCTAGCGTAGGCTATGGGTCTGACTCTTCCATCCTGCTCCTGCGACAGCACTGCTCCAAGACCATCATTGGAGGCATCTACTTCTACAATAAAGGGCTTCGTGTAATCAGGGTAGGCTAACACGGATGGACTGGTCAGGGCTTGCTGGAGGCTTTCAAATGCTTTCTGGCAGTCTTGGTTCCAGCTGCCTTCAACGGACTTGTTTCTCTGTTTACCATTCTTGCCACCTTTGTACAAGTTAGAAACCAGTACATGCAGGGGTCTTGCTACTTGTGCGAAGTGAGAAACAAATCTGCGGTAGTATGAGGCAAAACCCAGGAATGATCTCAGGTCCTTCAGGGTCTTTGGCTTAGGCCAGTTCGTTACTGCTTCTGTCTTGGCAGGATCAGTAGCCACGCCTTCAGCAGACACCACATGTCCCAGGTATGTAACTTTGGGGCGAAAGAACTGACACTTCTTGGCCTCAAGCTTCAGACCATGCTCTTGCAGTTTTCGGAACACCATCTCTAGGCGCTTCAGGTGGGTTCTGATGTCTTGGCTAAAGACAATGATGTCGTCAAGGTAGACAATCAGCATCTCTAACAATTCATCTCCGAAAATGGTCTGCATAACCCTTTGGAACGTCGCAGGGGCTCCTCCCAATCCGAATGGCATCCTGTTGTATTCGAACAATCCAAAAGGGGTGGTGAAAGCTGTCTTGTGTCTGTCAGCAGGGGCAACTTCTACTTGATTGTAGGCGGAGGCCAAATCAATGGTAGAGAAGTACTTAGCACCTCCCAAGATATCAAGGCTCTCATCTATCCTTGGTAATGGGTATGCATCACGCTTCACCTTGGCATTAAGCTGGCGGTAGTCCACGCACATGCGCAGGGCACCATTCTTCTTCCGGACTAGAACAATGGGGAAGGCATAGTTACTCTGACTGGGTCTGATTACACCTTTATCCAGCAGATCCTGTAGATGCTGTTTAACCTCAGCTAGCTGATTCGGGTGAATGCGTCTGTGGCGCTGGTTAACTGGTATGTCGTCACAGGTTGGAATCTGATGCTGGATCATAGTCGTTCTGCCAAGGCTGTTCCCTTCACTGGAGAATACGTCTGCATAACTGGTGAAGATTCGCAAGGCTTCTTGCTTTTCTGCTGGGGTTCCTGGGAAATCGTCTAGGCTGATTTCTGCAGGTAGGTCGTCTTCTCTAGCGGGGCGTACGGGGATGTTAGTCTCTGGGGAGGTAGGTTTCTGCTGCTCTGCACTCAGGGGATAGGATACTACTACTTCATTACTCTGTACATCAAACTGTAGCTGCTCTCCACTGGTCACCTTAACTGCACCATGTATCGTTCCAAGGCGAGTTCGCGGCTTTAGCCATACATCTTTGGGGGAAGGGTTTGCTACTTGTATCAGGAAACACATCTTAGTGGCATCAACTAAGGTATTTGCTAGCTGGAGGTTCCCTTGTACTGGCACACTGAGGGGCTCGACTAAGGCATTGGAACCGCAGGCTGGACCAGTGACAGCAACACTTGCTACAGAATTTGAGGGGACTCGGACTGGGTACATTCCAGCGACACAAACAAAACCAGAGGAAGGGGCTTCTGAAGTCCTTGGTTCGGCATCAGGCCGTTGCTGGAGCAGGGCACCAAACTGTGGAATCTGCGCCAAAACATTTGTCCCAAGGAGTCCAGGTATGTCTCTTCTCTGCTTGGTAGTGGCTGGGGTGTCTTTTAGGACCAGTACTCCACAGCTGGGTACTTTCACCCCATTAGCCTCTACAGTCAGTTCCAGGTAGCCCAGGTACGGAATCTCAAGCCCATTTGCAGCACGAAGGGTTAGCATCTGCCCGTCTTTCCTCGTGTGCCCACAGATTGGCTGGAGTTTCTTCTTATAGAACTCTTCCGTCACGAAGGATACCATGGAGCCTGAATCTACCACACACAGCACGTCAACACCACCCAGTTTTGCTTGAATTGTTGGGGTACCGCCGACCATATGTATTGGCATGCAGTCATCGTTAGGTAGAGGTTTTGAGCCACTGTTCACCTCCACGGCATGGCTCACTGCCGTGGAGCTTTCTCGTTTAACGCCGGCGGCTGCTTGTTGTCAGAAGCTCTGTTTCTGCTGCCGCCACCCCGTTGGTTTAGTCTGGTATTACTTGGGCAGTCTCTGCGGAGATGGTTCCGTGACCCACAGCCAAAACATCCAGGCTGCCACCATTGTTGACTACGCATGGAGAGCCGGGAGATGGCCTGTTGCTGCCTCTCTAGAGCAGCCTGCTGACATTGAATCTGCTCTGCCAGTATCTTCTGTTGCTTTTGGAGGTTCTCCGCCAGGATCTTTTGTCCTGCTACCAGCTCACTTATCACTTTCCGCAGGTCCGCAGCTCCCTTCACCTCATCGCAGGCGACCTCATTAGGGGGGTGTCCTGTTGTGGCCTCGCGCACAACAGCCTTTCTTGGGGGGGTTCCGTCCTCGTCAATCCAGCGCTGGACCTCATCTCTGATCTCTTGGAAGGTTTTGGTGGGGTGGTCTCTGACCCAGCGCTTTATATCTCTGCGGAGCTGGGTATCTGCCAAGTTCCCCAGCAACTGGTCTCTGAGGAGCTTGTCCTTATCCGGGACCGCTGCTGCGTCCAGGCGCTCCACCCGTGCTAGGAGTAGCATCAAGGCATGGGAGAACTCACGAACTGATTCGCGATCCCTCTGTCTTCTTTGAAAGAACTTCCGTAGGGCCTGGGTGCTGGTGAGTCCTTCACTGAAACAGTCGCGCAGGACTTTGAAGACTGCTGCAGGGCTGGCTCTCTCCTCAGCTGGGCGTAGGCGGACCTCTTCTTTAGCTACACCATCCAGGTGGTAGAGCAAAAAGTCCACAGCATCAGCATCTGCCTGTCCAGCGATGGCTTGGGTGGCGTCACCAATCCACTCTTCCAGCATGCCATCGTCACGGCCGCCAGCAAACTTCCGAAGTTTGCGCTCTCGGGGCACCTTTACTGTGATCTGGCCAGGGTTTGTGGAACTTGAAGCAGTGGCAGATGCAGTAGCAGCAGCACCACTCTGGTTCTGGAGTTGCTGCTCTAATGCCGCCAACTTGTCAGTGAGCTCTTTAATCTGGCCTTCTGTCATCCTATTAATTTGTTACCTCGTTCCCGTTTTTTTCCACTTAAAATTTGCTCAGATCCCACTTCTGACACCAAAATGTAAGACGGCCAAATGGTCGACGCAAGAACAACAGATCTGAGCTTAGTTTAATGAATTTAATGAGCAGACAGAAAAAAAACGGGAACGAGAAACTAAAATACAAAACTAAAGCAAAAACTACAATAAGCTAAACAGTATTTACAAGCTTAATACTAGGAACAAGAATAAGACTACATAGCTGATTACATAATGCTCACTAATAAATTGCATACAAAAAGGGCAATAAAATTACTAAGAAACTACAAAAGTGACTTAAAAATGTAAACAAACCAAAAGCTGAGTATAATCCGAGAACCATTACATGAAGTGTAAAACAGACAAAAACTATGGATTCGGATTACAAGTGTTGCATAACAATACAGCATGACTAAGCTAATAACTAGCACAATGAAACCAAATCACAAAAAGCAATAACAAGGGATAATTTGGAACAAAAATGGATTGAATACAAGGGAACAATTACAGAAAATGATTGGAAACAAAAGGTAAGTAATGATACAGTAATTACTGGTGAGAACTACAACAGAATGTTTAACAGGCAAATTACATGCTGTGCCAGACTAAAGGTCAAACGAGATAAACATTCTAACAAAAAGCTATTGAAAATAAGAACTAAATTATAAGTTAGAATAATATTGCTACAAACTAAGGAAATAGAAAACTAATAAACCGAACTAAAAAAAGGCCTAATGAAATAAAGAAATAGGAAAGCAATGTAACATACCAAATGTTATTGATAACTCATCCGTGGGAGACTTGAAAATAGAATTGGGCTTTCTCTACTTAGGTGAACCAACTGAACCAACTGAACTTACTGAGCAAATGGTTGCCAATTTATAATAGATTTGGAGGAAAATCAAAAATAACTATAAACCAAATAAGGCTAGGGAGTGAATTTACTGCCCACTAATACAGGAATTACCTAGGGGAACTAGGTGTTTACTACTCCTACATAACAGGATTTAGATACAAGAAATGTGTGGGAATAATACAACTACACATGGTAAAAATAATGAGGTGTGTAAGGAAATAAAGATATTTAGGTAAACAACCAATTAATAATCATTAGGAAATGAAAATAGTTGAAAATAAATTGGAAATAATAGAAAAATAATATAAGCTGAAAATGAACTTAAGTGACCTTGTCACATTTAGGTCTCAACAATTTTGTCACCAATTGTTATTGTTATTCAAATGTGTAACAAGTGAAACAAAAATCTTTTGTTACAAGAACCAATGCACTTCTAATTGGCACATTAATTAGGTGACGTCACCACATCACTATAAGGAGAGCTCTGAGTATGAAACTGAACATAATACTCGACAGCAACAATCAGAAATAAAGTTCAAACCTCAAAACTAAGTTCTGGTTTCCCAACCATGGACCCCAACCATGACAACACTCTATTGAAAAATGCAAGAAATGCCAGGAATGCAATCAAATTGGCAGCAATATTGGCAACTAATGCAATGGCAGTAGAGGCACCTTTGGCAGCAGCTTCAATGACATTTCTTTCATTCCTACAGAAATAAAATAACACAAACTTGAACTGGGTTTTGGATTTCTGTTACCCTTTAAATTCAGTTGGACTCCATACAGCGGTCATTAAGGGCCCTAAGTTGGAATTTCCTTGCAACTTTGAGCATTACTGCCAGCAACTAAAATAAATTCCTCATTTGTTCAATATTCTTAGTGACAGCCCTGATTCCCCCCAAAAAACTGGAGCCTTAATTGAAATATGTTTGTCACTATAGTTCATGCAACATAAAAGAAATTCTAGAAGTTAGAAGTAAAATGGTACATGCAGTGTAGCTACATGTACAGTACTCCATTTTGATTCTTTCAAACATCCATGTAGTGTTGAACAGAGTGTCCCTTTTTTCTGACAACTGATTTTTTATGTCTGGCGACATAACTTTAAGTTGCCAAAAGGCCACTTTGAAAAAAGTTGAGCTTGGAGCACTGATGTATAATACACTACACAAGTGTGCACAAGAGAGATTTTGACAGGACTAAGAGAAGGAACGTACAGAGAGAAATCAAGGGTCTTAACTCCAAATCTTCAGACCACATGGAGAGTCCAAACAAAGGAAACATATTAGTGTAAAATATATTGTCAGAAATGACCTAAAAGGAAAACGGTGACCACTGCCTAAGAAAGGAAACCAAACCTGTGAACATGTATCATTAAATGAAGGATGATCATCGCAGTTATATACGCAACTTATGCAGTTGCGAAAAGAAAGCCTGCATGAAAAAAAATTCAGGCTTGTACGGGATTCGAACCCTTGCAGTTCACATATATGATTTTCATATATTCATAACTTCATATAATATCATGTTCAAATGACTAACCCCTTAGGAAGATCAATTTCATCCTCATTCAAAGTCTCTGGTATTTCTGTTTCAGGATACATTAACTTAGAGACGGCAAGAGCAGCTGGGGCAGACATCACAGAGGCACTTAACAAATGGGAAGCTGATATTCCAAATTCAATGTACGCTGCTAGTACACCCCCAGCAATGGTTGCAAAACCTCCAGTCATTATGGCATGAAGCTCGGACATTGTTACGCGCTCAAGGAAAGGCCTGACCATTAGAGGTGCCTCAGTCTGAATGGAGAAGAAATCAGTAAACACTAGCAGATGCAGGACAGAAATACATATAAAACTCCAAAATAATGAAGGAATGCACCAAGTCAATCCCCAAGTGACTTCTGATCTAGTTAGAAATTCTCCATTGGATTCATAATGAGTGCAAGGCAATTTTCAATGGTATGTGCAAATCATTCTTGGCAAAGCTGTTTCTCTCAAAAAGAACTTTTCATTGAATTGAATTTTCTGGCACCTCAATACGGAAGTTTCAATCTTTTTAAGTGTTAACTTATCTTGAGTGACTTGAGCAAGCTTTCTCTCAGTTTCAAGATAAAACAAGTATAGGTAAAAAATATAAGCTTATAGTCACATAGACATTGATGAGTACTGCTTTTAGTGCGCTACAAAATAAAACTTTAAGTTAACTGCTGCATTGATTGCTTTGGTATTGTTATAAAACAATTAGTTCAAGTTTCAGCTGTGCATATGTCAAGACATTGAGCACTTGGGAAGTTTGGACAGCACTCAAGAGGTTAGAGTTGCTCTCTGCTGCACTCCGAGTAAGTCTTACACCTCTTTCGTGCTCTCCAAACTTCCTGCATGCTCAATATCTTGACAAATGCAACTGAGACATGAACTAATTATTGTTAAATGTATATATTAAAAATATCAGCACCTGCCCAATAAAAATGTTACCAGCAGCATTCAAAGACTCTACACCAGATGTCTTCATGGTCTTCTGCATAAGCCACGCAATCTTCTTGATTATAACTTGCATTATACCAATGTAGTAGCAAACAGAAATCACAGAACTGAAGAAAATGACAACAGGAAGAACCTGCAAAGCAAAACATGACACAGCATTCACGCAAGAAAATTATACAGTCTGCTAAAAATTTATGTAGTACACTAAGTAGCGACAATGAAAATTGTGTCCAGTAGCCCAGGTCTGCCAGGCCAGTGAATTTTGTTCTTAACTTGGCCAATGGGTAAGTGAAGGTTCTGGGAATTCAAATTACACATTCAAGCACTGTAACACAATTTAATGTGTAATTTTTTCCGAGCTTATCTAAAAAAGGGAAATTTGCAAAAACAAGTATCACAGTTACATGACTAGACGTTGTGTGATCCACACAACCTTCAGATAAAAAGTAAGACTTCAGAGGCCTCATGGGCTTGTAACAAATGATGGTGTAATTATTTTATAAACAAATAATCAATAATTAATCCTGCTAAGTGGCAAGTTGACACATATCAGTGATAATATTTTTACAAAAGCCATGAAAAGTGAAATTTAGCATAAGTAAGAAAGAAATAAAGAAGACATGCAAGTCAGGGGTTTCAAGCATAAAGCACCGCTGATCGATGAAACGCATCAGGTCATTGCTCAGAAGTCTGCTACTTTTTTCCCCCAAAGAAGCAACTAGTTTGAATAATGCAAAAATAGAATTTGTTCACATGAAAATGTACGCAACTTAGTAACTATCATTTGTTCATTGCTTGTACATGTAGGAGTTAATTGTGTGGTTAATACAGTTGACTCCCAATAACTCGAAACTTGCTCTAACTCGAACCAAAATCGTTTCCCCCTGGATTTCTGTCATACATTTACTGTAATTTTACCCTCAGTAACTCGAACCCTCGATAACTCGAACCTCCCGCTAACTTGAAGTAGTTTTTGTTTCCCCTCAGATCATTTCGATATAATTTGACCCTCAATAACTCGAACCATGTTTTGAGCCCTTAAAAAGTCGGGGAAAAAACAGCCTACTGGGGTCCAAAACATTGAATTTTGAGTTTCCCATTGATGTGTTGTAGCCATATAGTTTACTAGTGAACGTTGATGTTGTTTAGCACAAATCTAACGTGAATCAGTTTTACTTCTCAAAACAGTAAAACGCATACTCTACTTAGGCAATGTTTTGTTATGTTACATTCTGATTTATAATCCAGAAGTATCTTTCAATAATTTTCACTTAACATTTCTACAATTGACTGAGATTAAAATGTTCACTGTGCCATAAAAACTGTTTTTTTCCTTTCTCCTAGCCACTTTTTTCGAGCTCCCGATAACTCGAACGTTTTTTGATTTCCCTTGAAGGTTCAAGTTATCGGGAGTTGACTGTACATCAAAATTTCACTTACAGCTGGAAACCCAAATAACTTGCTCTCAGTTTAGTGCTCTCAGTACTAGAAATCGCGTATGAAGGCTTTGCAATTTAAACATTGTCTTTAACATTGTCTTAAACATTGAGCATGCCCCCAGACACCGCTTGAAAACGTGGACTACTGGCCCCTTGTTGATACAGTCGGTTACTCTATTCAAACCTGCTGGCTACTTCAATTCTTGTCAAAACCCCTGCAAGTACTGCTAAAATGGACACATTGCCTACTACATTGTATGGCAAAGTTCAATTATCACCACAAAAATATCAAAAAGATGACTCAGACAAAATGAGGAAGGCTTAGCTCCAAAAACGTTTTAATTCTTTTACCGTGTTGAGTTAACTATAATAAAATAGAAAAGTACCTTGAAAGCAAAGAAGTGTTTTGTGTAATCATCTCCAAACACAAATTGAGCGCCCACATTGGTGTAATCAAGAAATATGGAGACTTGGTTTCCAAGTCCTTTGAATGCATTGAAGCCAACTGAAGTCCGCAGAATGAGGACACCAAAAATGAACTGCAAAGCTAGTCCCCAAATAACAGGGCGCCACTTAACCTAAAGAGGTAGTCACATGATTAAAACTTTATCACATACTTGCTAACTTCTACTGACAACTCTTTTTAACACATTCACAGGTGGGAGAGCATTCCTTTGTGCAACTTGTGATGTCAGTAATTTAACATTTACTGAGATGATTTGACATCTAACCTGTTTTAAAATTGTGGAAATCACACTATGTTGCACCCTACAGTACACCCTGTTAGAATGAATCAAATAGTTAGGCAGAAATTGAGAACATCAAGAGGAGACTGGTTATGAAAAGCTGCAAACATCAAAGATAAAACAACACTGTTGAAGTTTATTTGGAAGCTCCTTAATGGTGTAAAATCCTTTGTTTCTGTTCAGAAATTGGGAATTAAATGAATGTGACGTTTTTACTGGCCAATATGATCAAAATGATTGGAATGCTATTTTAGTTTTACTATGTTTGCCTTTTTTAATTAATTATTTGTATCTATACACTTGTTTAATCTATGGAGAAATAAGTTACTATTACTACTAACAATGGTCAGGTCCACAAAAACATATAACAAAGGACATGTAGTCTTGGTGGGCTTCATAACCATCAGCAATCTTTAACTTTGAGAAGATGTGACACATGACTTGTTTACCTTAGTATAATATAAGTGCATGAATTGAGCTAAAATGCTTGCTACAATTGGAAAGAGCATTGTGCAGTAGTAGCCTGTGTGGTAGGCGTTCAAAAGTGAACGGAAGGGAATCGGGGCACGAGACCAAACGGAAGGGAGGAGGGAGGAGGGGAACACCTGCAAGGAAGCCATTGCTTTTGCCATCCCGCCTACTAATTAAAAAATTAACAAAAATAACGCAACTGTGAATGACTAGCTGTCAAATACATCTGGCTATGATGCACGTATTCTAGTCGTATTTCTAGCACTGTTTTTCTTTTGTTTTCGTAAAACAATTAGAAATCGAAAGTAAAGGTACTATAAAAACGTTCAATGCTGTTGTCCATTGAAGGAATCTTCCTTGAAAGTTGCAACGACACATGCCGAGTTACATAAAATCCAGCATAAATCTCTTTAAGTCGTTGCTGAAGGAATCGGGTTGGAAAACTATTTGATAAGAAATGTAGCAGCTCTTGGCAACTTCCAATGCAATGTTTGTCTAAGAAAAATTAAAACACTTTTCTGTCACACACTCTTTGAATTTTCTATCAGGACGAATTGGATACAGCAAAGCACACAAAAAAACATATGGTGGCGGGGAAAGAAGAGCTGAACTTTGAAGATCTGCAAGAAGGCAACAATTTATCATGTTCCTGGCGTTTTTATAACCAGCAAGAAGAAGTCCTAAACCAAACTTCACCAAAAGTTATAGATCGCTTCATCTTCAATTATCTTGCCGTTGATAACGTGGGTCAAACAGCAGATAACAAGCACACAGGCAGCATGATTTTTCCTTTCTTTCTTCTGGCGAGTAGAACCGACAAGCCGTTGGGAGATGATACTTTTCAGAACCAGTCAGTAAAACTCATCTGCTTACATGCCTTTTCCTTCATATGGTTCTTTAACTGCTCTTTTCTATTCTTCTTTTAAGCTGAAATGAATTCCCGTAGAATTGATTTCAACCAGTTGGAAAAAGGTATGAAGTCGAAGATTGAAATTTAATTAATTCTGACCAATCACTATTTTCATGCTCAGAATCTGAGCATGAAAAATGGAGAAAACAGTGGCGTCCTTCCAAGCATTCCTTTAGTTTGTCCCTTGCGTGCCCCACTTGATCCCCTTGCCCTTCTCCTTTAAACTCCTGCCACGCAGGCTATGTAGTAGTTAGGATAAAAACAAGTAAGCTGTTGCAAGATCACCGTGTTCGATCTAGAAATTTAGTAAAACTGGGTCATATGTCTCACATACAAGTAGCATTTTGAATATGACTCATTTCAAAAATGGTCTGGGTCTAACCACATTGTATGAAACAACTGACTTCCCCAGCCCATCTTCATGCCTTTCAAATTGAACTGCCATCCCTTTTTGCCTAAAAAAATTAACCTAGCTTTTGTTGTTGTTTCAAAATGAAACGAAAACAAAGAACAAATTGTGAATCCATCAGCAAAGCAATGTACTAAGCAGAAACTTGAATGTGCGCTCCAGTCTCAGTGCAATAAAGACTATTTAAAATCTAAAATATATATTTCTGCCAATGGGTACATAACAACAACCGCTGGAAAATAAGAACCTATTAAGAACATTATCAGCCTGAATCGTGAAAAAGTACCCTAAAATATAAGAAACTGTTCAGCCTGACCTCGAAAATTCTAGGTTTTAGTATGTGGGTTTTTACTGTATTTCAATATGGGTCAGAAAGGAATATTCCCATCAATGAGGCAAAAATGCAGCCTAGATTGAACACTGAGATCATCTAGATAAAATACATGTAACATACTAAAAAGGAACTGCAAAAGAGGAGAGCTAAAAAGAAAACTGCAAGAACAGGTTCACATCTCACCTGTCTAGGATGTCTGGAAAACAACCAGCAAAACAGGATATTAACAACTAGCCCGGCTATAGAAACAAACCGCTCTGGCTGCTTTGCAGTGTCAAGACCAAAGAAAATTCCAAGCGCCACCAAAACAAGCACAAGAAAAACCCTGGAATGAAATGAAAGGCCACGCAAATGAACAATCAGCAACGCCTCCTCAAGAACTTACTATAAAGCCTCTAAGTACTACCCTCTCTCAAAAAGCACTCTGTTAAACAACATGTGAGTATCACCTCTTTGACTCTAAAATTTGAACAAGCAACCCACCCTTGAGTACCTACAATATTAAACAAAACTCTTGAGAGCAGTTTTCTAAACATCATAGCTGTAGCAATATTCTTTGTCCCTCCCCTTGGAAGCAGTGCTGTTGTGTCTTCAAAAAGCCTCATCCCTGGGCTTTTTTAGGGGAGGGGGTTTACTTAATGCAAAGCCCTTGATTTGGAAATAGTTTAGTTGAGAAAGTTAGTCCAAATCAATGAAAAACGTTCTCAAGAAGTTATGTCCGGGATTGTGTTTGACAAAGTACAGGACCATGAAAATCTGGTCAATTAATGAGGCTGTCAGATGAAAAATGTCTGGTTTTCTTTATGATACCTGCATTCCTGGGAAAATTTTGGTCTGAAAAATATACTAATAATAATACTAGTGACAAATAATGGTAAAACTGCAGGGTCCCACTTTTGGAAATTTCTAGGAACACTCTTTTCAAGGACTCACAATAGAGTTTAAGAATAATCCACTGTAAACTTTATGTATTTTTAACTTGATTATTCTCTCCTAAATTGACTTGAACTAACATATCTACCACTATATATTGTAAGTTATAACATGTAAACCATCTGGTTTGTTTAAAATATCAGAATTTTGAATTCAAGTTTGCATGTATATGTAATACTGCACAGGTCTACAGTAGAATAGTCACGCAAAAGAAAAGTGCTTCATGTACATACCATTTCAAATACCACCACCGGCTTTCCACAGCATTCACAATAGGTTCTATACACACTCTGAATATGTCAGCCCCACAATGATCCCGGATAAACATGTATGTCATGCAGAACAACAGAAACATTGTTAAGCCAAAGAGCCACTTAGCATGCTCAAATCCACTATGACCTATCGCTACAATGCTGTAGATCAGCAGTAAAACAGTGAAGCAAAT
This sequence comes from Porites divaricata, assembly GCA_038088405.1. Taxonomy (NCBI): domain Eukaryota; kingdom Metazoa; phylum Cnidaria; class Anthozoa; order Scleractinia; family Poritidae; genus Porites; species Porites divaricata. The sequence goes on from JBBMOI010000013.1 coordinate 11,561,031, forward strand.
CAGGACCACAGTCATGCCATGCCGTTCCCACAGGTCACGCAACTTATTCATCTCCGGTGAGTCTTCCCACTTTGCAACAATAACATTGTAAAACTTCTTTTGATGATTTGTATGGCCATCATCTGGCTTCAGGTTAGACTCGGACTCATTTACACCTGACATCTCTAAATGATCAAGCTACATGAAGGAAGTGGGAAAAAAGCGTGTCAGCATTAATTATTACAAAGGTTACCAGCAAAACCAACCCATGTGCAAGTACAATCAAAAGGTTCAAATATTATGCTAGTCCACAAAACACTCTCACAAATAGGGCAATCATCTCTTAGCCCCTCAGGAACTGGCCTATGGCAATTAGAATTTTCAGGTTGAGTTTATTGTTACATTTAGTTATTTTTTGATCTAAAAGGTTTTGGCTACTGCCATTTTATGGGTTTTCCAAAGTGAGTGTATCAAAGAAATACTGTTGGGACCAAATAATTATCAGAACTCAACACTTTTCCGTCCTTTACGTTTTGGACCTGTCAGTCAGAGGTTTAAAAATTTCTTTAAAATCTAGAGTTGGCCTGAAATATACATTGCTATCGTTATCATTTACTATAATATAAAACACTGGACGAAAAAACGGATTTGCCTAACTTTGCTAGTTGAGCAAATCTATTGTAAATTTAGGGTACTAATGTTGCTACTTATTTGTTCTTGGTGCAAATTTTGTTCAAAAGTGAAAGTTTACTTTTCTGCAAAGGTGGCGTAAATGTGGAGTAAATATCAAGTTTACACATATTTTGTTTCACTTTTGCTCCTTATAGTAAATTTGGTGTTTAGATTCAAATTTGCCGCCATTTTGTTCTCTGTGTAAAAATCGAACGTCAAAAATGAATGTTTGCTTGATATTTTCTGGCGTAGCAAAGTTACTGTGTAAATGTATGGTTACTAGAGGCGTAAATTTAAGCAAAATATGATTAAAGAACTATCTTTACGACCACTTTAACCAACGTTTGCACATACACCAAACTTGTTATTTCACGCAAGTTTTGGTTTTCCATAGACCGATTGCAAATATGGCGACGATCTCACCAAAGCGAGGCTTTTCGGTAGCAACCGTTGCTAAGGGCTGGTCGCTTGTTTAAGCTTAAGGCAACTCTCGGTGAACGGGCCTTTCTGTTTGCCGCACCTACCTTATGTAATGCCGTGTCAAGAATTATTAGGGAATCTACTTCAATTGACACTTTTAAGAGAAAATTGAAGACTCACCTTTTTAAAAAAGCATTTTGTGCCACTTAGATTATAAGATTGCATTCTTAATTATTAGTTATTAGTTATTAGATTATAAATAATTTTTAGCTTATAATTTTTAAGTTTTTGCTAGCAGATTTTATCTTTTTAACTTTTAGTCATTAGTTTCTCTATTCTATATCTATATTATTATCTTATTTATTATTATTAGTAGTACTATTATAATTATAATTATAATAATTTTTTTTTCCCTATGGCGCATTTGAATATATTTATATAGATATTTGCGCCTTATAAGTTTTGAAATTAAATTAAATTAAATTGTTTTTTTCACTCTGGAAACAATAAAAAACTTTCAAGAAGAAGTCAGCGTCAGTTCAATGTGTTAAAATAAAGGTCAGTGCTTTTTACTTTGCGTATATTATACAAATCGGAACGTAGATGATCGGAAAAATCACGATTGCGATGAACTCATGTGTGAAGAGCTGATATTACATTTCCGACTTTGAACTTGAACTTCTTGAAAATGTCTTAGACTCAGTTTCACTGTATGCTCTTTTTACCGAACAGTATTAAGTTCATAATCGATAGGCCTGTGGAAAAGATGCATGTGAAGGAATTAAAAGAAATTCTTTTAAGGAAGAAAGTGAGCCTGAAAGGATTAACAGTGAAGGCCCAATTTGTTGTAAAGTAAGCAACCTTCTGTTTCAAATGATTAAATACACTTGAAAACTTTAATGCACCTTTGCCTTTGTCTTATTCTTTTTTTTCTGTCTAAGTGATTGCACGTTTAAAATTAGCGTCCCTTGTTGACTTTTTTTTTGTGCAGAGTGAAATGTGTACAGACTATCGCGGGCAAAATGATCAAAATAATCAAGCGACCGCAGCTGCACTTCGTGCTCGAAGCAAAACGCGACTTAGATCTTGTTAGAGAGAATGAGGAAAAGTTTAGATTTTGTCCCTCAGAGAAGAATATGGATAAACTACTGGACGATCTTCCTCCATTCACGTATAATACCATTGTGAAATATCTTCGTAACGCCGGTAAAAACATTCAGCATTCCCTCATCTCGTCGAATTTTCACAAGCCACTCCCGAAATATAAGTCGCCGATTGAGAAGTGTCAGAAATCTGAAACGATAAGATTAATGAAAGATAATTTTGAAAGTAGTACCTTCAGTCTTAAAGCATCGGATGGAAGGCTGCGATACGCGATTTTTTTCCCATCCGGCCCTACACGATAACCACTCTTGCAGCACAAAGGCACGCAACAACTATCTCGCATGGCACTATTTATAAATCTACAGCAAAAATGGCATGCAATGCAATTCTAAAACTTGAACATCAGCTTTTAGAATGATAATATTTAAGCTTACATGTGAACCTTAAATACAATGAATGAAAAATATCAGGCAATCAAAGTATCGCGATCGCTACAAATGACTCTGTCTGAGATCGCTGTACGTCAGTTGATCGTTCAATTGAGCATAGAAAAACAGTATTCAAAGCGTACATACCAGATTGAAACTTCTTTCAGCGGATAAAAGTGACTTATTTTTGTCGAATTTAAAGGAAAAGATGCCTGAGAAGCTGCAGTCTTTCCAGCAACGGCATATGTTAACACAGGCAACCAGACCCTAGCAACGGTTGCTACCGAAAAGCCTCGCTTTGGTGAGATCGTCGCCATATTTGCAATCGGCCTACTGCCCCGTTTTAATCACCATCACATTCTTCTCAAAGTTTATCATATTATTTGCTGCAGCTGGTTATTTCGGGTAAGGCCATCCCCCTTTTTTTTCGTTTAGCGTTGAATGCGTTTCCTGATATTGGGTCGGTAGCTGGGATTGAAAAAAAAACTTAAAAAACAAAATATCACAATAAGTCTCGGAATAGGAGGCCCTGGTACCCAGGAGGTCGTTAAACGTTAACATTTACAATTTGGATGAACAAAATGCACAATATGTGAAAGGTTTGAAACCAGGAGTCATTTCAATAGTAGGTTGCAGAGTTTGATTGTGCAAGTGAATGTTGTCCTGGATGCACTTTTCTCCATCGCAAGATCAGCCTTTGCAGCCGGCCCGCGTTGTATACTTCTGTACTCTATACATGTCTATACAGAAGGTTTAGAGCGTCTGTGACGCAGACAAAAGATGCAAAAGATCAGCCGCCATGTTTGTTGTTTCCAGGCTTCTACGTGACTTTGGCACATGCGCGATTTGATCTACATTGTCACGTGCTGCTTTTGAACCAATAGAATAGTGATGTGAAGTAATGAAATAATTCATTTTTTTTTTGAACTGCGGTATAGATGAAAGTGAAAGAATGATCATCGCAGTAAATTTTCCAATTTAAGCAATTGGAAAGAAGAAGCCTAAAAAAAAAAAAAAAAAAAAAAAAAAGCAAGCTTAAAACCTCAAAGATAAATCTTAAAATTTAAGATGCATGCACAGGTATGCCATTGATTGATTCCTTTTTGTTTTTTTTCAGGCTTCTTCTTTCCAATTGCTTAAATTGGAAAATTTACTGCGATGATCATTCTTTCACTTTCATCTATACCGCAGTTCAAAAAATGAATTATTTCATTACTTCACATCATTTCACTCCTCACGGGAGATATGAACTCAATAAATTGACCTCGCTTCCAATGTGTGGCTTCATAGCTCAGTTGGTAGAGCAACGCACCGGCAACGCGGAGGTCACGGGTTCGAATCCCGTTGAAGCCCTGATTTTTTTCAGGCTTCTTCTTTCCAATTGCTTAAATTGGAAAATTTACTGCGATGATCATTCTTTCACTTTCAATAGAATAGTGTAAAATGAACCTCCGTTGGATAGTTCAAATTCACGCGGACTTCACAAGCAACACAGCGTTGCAAACAGAGTAGTTTTGGATAAAAGAAAGCCTGTCTTTCTATTCAGCTGTTCTGTTACGATTTATACCCATGTTATTTTCGAGAGAAAGTGATCAGTTGTGATATTCTTCACATCAAGCCTGTTTCCAAGTCATCAACTCAGCTGGATTGCAGAAAGGTATGTTCTTCTTGATATCGTGGTTCGTTTACTTACATTTACTTTGGTTTTCTAAAAACTTCGCGTAAGCTTAAAACCTCAAAGATAAATCTTAAAATTTAAGATGCATGCACAGGTATGCCATTGATTGATTCCTTTTTGTTTACTGCAGAAATAACTGTACTCTTTGTTGCGCATCGTCTAATGGAATAATCTTAAGTAGCCAGATCTTGAGCTGCTGTGCAGGCAAACATTTCTTTTACACCAATATAAGTCGGTGATGTGACCTTTGCATGTCCATAATTCAGTAGTTTGGCTTGTTGTACAGCTGAGTTAATGTGTTAGATCTTTTGGGTTACTGTACTTTTCAGGTGACAGCACTTGATAAAGCAGTGGTCACTATAATTTATTATTTAATATTCTACTACATTTCAAATGACAAATGATTTTCCTTTTGAAATTTTTACAGTCAAAAACTCTTGTTTTACATCTATACATAATTAAGGTTCAGTGACATTGTGAAATCTTAATTTTGGTTTATTTTGCGAGTGACGGCACAAGTTTGCCAGATCGTGAAGCATATGTGTCATTCTGAGTGACCACTGTATTATTGTTCCACATTTAAATGACAAGTGATTCTTCTTTCATAAATTGTACCATCCAAAACTCTTATGGTTTATACATATGGTTCAGTGATATTGTGAGATCTTAATTTTGGTTCATTTTGCGAGTGACGGCACAAGTTTGCCAGATCGTGAAGCATATGTGTCATTCTGAGTGACCACTGTATTATTGTTCCACATTTAAATGACAAATGATTCTTATTTCATAAATTTTTCTGTCAAAATTCTTATGGTTTATACATATGATTCAGTGATAATGTGAGATCTTAATTTGGCTCATTTTGTGAGTGACGGCACTTGCCAGATCTTGAAGCCTATGTGTCATTCTGAGTGACCACTGTATTATTGTTCCACATTTAAATGACAAGTGATTCTTCTTTCATAAATTGTACCATCCAAAACTCTTATGGTTTATACATATGGTTCAGTGATATTGTGAGATCTTAATTTTGGTTCGTTTTGCGAGTGACGGCACTTGCCAGATCTTGAAGCCTATGAGTCATTCTGAGTGACCACCGTATTATTGTTCCACATTTAAATGACAAGTGATTCTTCTTTCATAAATTGTACCATTCAAAACTCATGTTTTTTACTTAATATGGTTCAGTGACATTGTGAGATCTTAATTTTGGTTCATTTTGCGAGTGACGGCACTTGCCAGATCTTGAAGCATAAGTGTCATTCCGAGTGACCAATGTATTATTGTTCCACATTTTAAATGACAATAACTCATTATTTATACCTTTTGCACAGCTCAATGATGTCGAGGGATCTTTGTCAGTTCACTTTGCGTCTAATTGCTTTTGCTTTATCATGCCAAATAACCACAATTAATTTATTATTGTTCTAAGCAACATGTGGGTTACCTTAATAACGTTTCTCAGGTTCTGACCGGTTTTACAGTTTATGTGTACAGTTGAGTCATGGCTGTGATCTATTAGAGCCTGGTGTCCTGTGGGACACTATCAGTTCTGCTCTTGAATGACAGGGGAATTAATTTATTTCAGTTTTTATCTACACTTAAAAGAGTCTTAATGAAACGAAATGCAGATTCAACAGAAAGAGGCATTTCTGCTTTCTACTTTAACACCTGTTCCAAGAAAAAATTATATATTTAATGCAAAAGTTAGTAGGAATAAAATGCAGGGAGAAATTTTTCTCACAAATATCCTCAAACTGTTCCTTTGTTCTGCAACCCAATCATTTACATTCAGTATGAGCAGTACATGCTTGTTTACCAACTGTGGGCTACTTGTTGGTTGCTAAATTATGGCTCTTCATTTTTCTTTCAGAAAAAAATTAAAGGGCCAATATGCTCTGAGGGAGTCAACTAGCATCAGTTAGTCAGACAAGGACAAGTAGCTTGCATGTATGTCCGTTGCATATATGTCCTCAGAGGAGTCTTTGTCTGAAACAGCTGTATCAGAATGGCATGAAGGTAACTCTTGAGGTTCAGATGAGGACCTCCTAAACAGGGAAAATCTCTGTCTAAGGCCACTTTCCTGGCAGAACATTGAGGTTAGTGGTTTAATAGCCCGGTTGGACCACAAAGTTGCATGGTGTCAAAGCCAATGAAGTGAAAATAATGGTAATAGAGCACACAGTGAGACCAGCATCAAACCAAGGAGCACCAGATGATGGTCCTGAGTTTGCTCTGGCACCCACCACTTACAATAGAAAAAGGAACTTGATCATAAGCATAACACAGATAATTTTTTGAAGAACATTCAGAAAAGAAGAAGACATTCTAGATATGTACAAAATATTAATAACACTCAAGTTAAAGTTGACATGCATCATGATTCAGTTCCTTTCTTAGTTAAGTTCCTCTAACCATATTTACTCAGTGGACAATTATTGCACAATTTTTGGAGTTTTGATGAAGACCTACAATGTAGTAAGTGAATATCCTTTGACACCCATGGGAAGGAGCCACGTTACAAAATTTAAGATTTAAAAAAAAAATTAAAATTTAAAAGAATTAAAAATATAAAATTACCAAATCTCAAAATGATTTGTCACAATCCAATGAAGATATTGCCTGTGTTGTAGACACTCTAAACCTTCTGTATAGAGAATGCCGTCTGAGAATTAGTGCACAATATCATGTTTGAATCCCACAGAGTCACAAAGACACATGTATGTCAGCGTTTTGTGATTGGCTAGTTTCTTACGCTGTTTGTAATGCGTCCGATTTGAAATAAAGTGTTGACACAAAGTCACATAATCTCAATGACCTTTGTATTTTATGGTGGAGCCACAAACTTGCCCTTACCAGACAAATGTCTTCAAAATTTGCCATCTTTGCAGAGCTGTCTTTGTTAGTTTCCACCGAATCACTCTGTAACTTGGCAACTTTACTGAATTTTTAAAACCTTCTTTCTAGTAGCCTGTAAATGCAGCTGTATTTTCAGTCGTTGTGTCCATTCACCCAACATATGTAATTGGAGATACATCTGCATCCACTTTCCACAGTGATGACAGATTCTAGGGCTACCCTAAGCACTGCCTTAAAAAGTGCCACTCCGAGGACTAAATCTAGCCAATACACCCCATGGTAGAGTAATTACCGGACTCCAAATGCTGTGATCCTATTTTGTTCTTGGCATATTTTATGAAAAAAGAGTTAAATTGCAGGTATGTTTTATGCAAAAAAATACCGTGTGTGATAACAGTTCTTTGATAAGCATGGCTTAAATTTTAATCACCTGCGTGCCAATAATAATAACGATGAATTAAAGAAGTTCTACAGAACTTTCATAGTGTATAGATTGTGTTTGGATAATTTGGATATTTAATCAGTACAATATGCAAGCAAAACAGCTGATCATGTGAATCAGATAAAAATTGCTCAAATTTTTGGCAAATAATTTGATTTTAGTAAAAAAAATAAATGTAATACAATGTATATTATTTATGGTCATATGATAATACAAGAATTTCACCAAATCATATTATTTACAGTGATATAATAATAATGATAATAATACAAGTATTTAACCAAATCAGTGGATAGCAGATCTGCTTCTACAACTTGAAAAGCTTTTGGCTACCTATAGGATGAGAGTAAAATTGGGCTGTCATTTCATGCTAGTTTTAGAAGTTAAACAGTAAATGAAGCAGCTGTAAAATAAAATACATGTACATACTAAAAAGGTGACAAAATTAACCTTATAAGTGTTTACTGCTGGGTAAAAATATATCGAAGTTGTACCCAAATCATAGAAATGCACAGAGCTTTCGCATAGTAACACATTTTATTTACAAGAAATATTTTTATATAACTGATTTGATTAAAAATGAATCATACAGATGAATCTCCCCTTGGGGTCAGTGAATAGCAAGAGATACACTATATAAATTATGGCAAGTTGCAAATATATATCAACCCTCGAAGTTAAATTTTTCGTTTGGTGGCCATTTGGCGACCAACTCTTTAGGTTTAGTCGCCAAAGGATTTTTTTAGGCGCCAAAAAGTGAAGATTAGCTAGGAAAACGGCAATCTCGTACCCAGAGTCTTCAGGCTTTTTGGACAGCGTTGCCCCGCTGTCCAAAAAGCCTGAAGACTCACGAGATTGGGAAAACGGCCGACAGGAGTGTAACATGTTTGAAATCGTGCACGTGAAAATTAATTGCGTAAGCACTGTGACCGTGTCTTGTCTCATATTTTCCCGTAAACATTCTTTTTAACATTGGCGAAAAGTACCAGGACGTACAAAACTAACAAAATGTTGAGCTAAAACTGGTTTAAAGCTAGTCTTGTTTCAGTATTTTAGTAATAAAACCGCACATTGAGAATTTGTTTACATCTGTCCTATGAAACAAAAATTGCCTCAACGACGCAGCCGGAAAAGACGGCGTGATCTATAAATATCAGCCAAAAAAACCCAAACAAAAATACCGCTTTTGCTTTACTTTTGGTTAAGACGTTTAAGAAAATTGTTTTTCGCGAAGTTTAGGTTCGTCTGGTGATGATGTTGTGTTGGTCTGCAAATGGTCGCTTTTTTTATATATATAATAAACGATTCAACATTTCATGTTACTCAAATTTATCTTAAAATGTTCCATGCCGACTTAAATCTTCTGCTTTTCCATTTATTTTAACCCCCCCAAAATATATATTTATTTGGGTTGTAGTCCCAGTCTAGCCGCAAACGCTGTGGGCGCGATCCATTCAACCAAAATTTCCGGAAATTTCGGTCCAAAACCCAATGGATCGGTTCGGTCCAACCGGAAAAGTTTCGAAAAAACGGGTCCACCTTTTGAGGTGGACCACTTTTCCCGGTCGGACCGGTTGGAACTTTGGTTGAATGGATCGTGCCCGCAGTTTCCGAGAGAAAATTATGAAAAACAAATTGATTGCGTGCTGCAAGGTTAAAAATTTGTCACATGCTAGGCAACGGAGCTGTGCTCAGTGGAGCAGAACAATATTTTAGTAGAAATCTTAGCGAAGTAAGCGTTCGTTTGAATGCATATCGACGAGATCTTCTAATCTTCCCCCTCTGGGATATCAGCAGAGGACCTTAATCATTTCAGTACAATTCAGACAATTGATCATCTTTTCCGTTTCTTCAGTTTTTCTCTGGTCGCAAGTCGCCAGTACCAAAATTTTAGTCGCCATGGCGCCTAAAGTGGTCGCAGATTCGAGGGTTGTATATTCACTGCCTATTTTGGGTAGTGGATAATATTTATCAGATGAAAACAAGTTCTTATAAATGATTATTAGAGGAATATCGCTTATCATAATAATTTGAAGCTAATATTATTTCCTGTGGTTGATGTTCTGTCCATTAGTAAGGATGTCACACCTACATTGGGAGTGATATGTACGTGTCGTTATCATATGACAATTTGCCAATAGTATCATTTGAATCTAGAAAGAGTATATTTGAAGTATACCACTCAAATGGAGTTACGTTTTACCTGTACCAACCTTAGCTAATTATGAACCAGCTAGTGTTGACTTGTACTTTCAAACCCAATGTATATTCTTATACACGTATGAATTTAGTTAGTTTCACATTGTATGTGCTTTTTATTTAAAGGCATATATTTTGTGGAACATGCAGTGCCCTGCAGAGGCCAATGGAACTTTCTTTTTAATTTATCTTACTTTTTATTGTACAGTGTATATTAAAGATAATAAAGTCATTTTATTCTTGAATTTTGGTTGGTGTCTAAATTGTTTGCCAGTCATTTATGGTACCAAATAAAAATAAGAAACATGTGGATAATGATGTTTTGATGAAATTTGCTATCTTGAGCGAAAGTGTAAAAAAGAGATATTTTAATCAACTTTGCTTACCTGACTTTTAAAGTATGGAAAACTGCTATCATGGCGATATTTGCCTTTCTGAGCAAAGATACAGAAGAACTGATAATTTGATCAACTTTGCTACAATGGGGAAAAGTATGGGAAACTACTGTTTTGATCATATCTGCCATCCTGAACAAAATTGAGAATAAAGTGGTATTTGGCCAAATTTGCTACCCTGAGCAAAACAGTGGCAAACGACTATTTTGATCATATTTGCCACATTGAGCAAAGATACGGAAGAAGTGATAATTTGACCTCATTTACTACACTGGGCGAAACACAAATAAGATGAATTTTTGCTCAGATTTACTATCCTGGGCAAAACTGTTAAAAAATGAGTTTTGGTCACTTTTGCTACATTGAGCAAAAATGTGGGAAATTACTACTTTGACCGAGTTTGCTATAGAGAGCAAAAGCGTTCAAAAATTCATCTTCGATCGCTTTTGCCCATTTGGGTAAAAACCTGGCAAATCTTAGTTTTGCTATCAAGTTTGACACCCCTGTAAATGCCTTGATAAAGTAAAGATTATCCTTGTTCTTAAACACGGGGCAAATTTGAGGCAAATGTGGCATTTACCACCTTTTCCATTAATGCAAAATTATGGCAAATTTGGTCGTACGTCATGAGGCAAAATTGAGCAAAATTAAGCAAATGTGGCATTTGCAGATGGTTTGCTCCAAATTTGCTATAGGGGTAAATCCGTTTTTTCGTCCAGTGTAAGATAGCTGTCTAGCAGCAATTCCCTGAATTTCAGTGGATGAAATTTACTATCAGTAATAAACACCAGCCTATTTATCAACTTGTAAACAACAGTTTGGCCAGACTGTTACCAGAAATGGCTCAACCAACTTCACACCCCATTTTTCGGCAAACATTTCAAGAAGCAAATGCAATGAATTGAATGCTCTCACATTGTAGAATTTCACTGCATAGTGACAGAAATTAACAGAAAAATAGACAGAAATTGATACACCTTTTGTAAAGTCACATTTTTAATTCTTAAAATAAACAACTTGTAGGTGGTAATCTCATACATTTCCGCCGTCTGGAATCCTGTAGTGGCGGAGTCTAATATTACAACGGTGAATGATCTTTGCATGACTTCAGCGTCAAGTTTGAAAGTAAAATACTGTTGTTCAAGTGAGGCCTTTACTTGTTGTTAAATTAAAAATTAAGTTAAAATCTGATCTTTTGCTGATCAATGCCATCATCAGTGTCTGTTGAGACAGGCTTGTATCCACAGAAATGACCACTTCATCCACTTTTTAGGTGTCTATGTTCACCTGATGGTGTCTGCTTTATAAACGTTTCACTCAAAGTAATTGAGGGAGGAAATTTGGGACTTGGGGTATTGCCTGCTTTACAGAGGGTTAATAATCAGCCTGCAAAGAAAGTAGTGTCCGATAGCCTGGGGCTCATGGATTTTGCTATCGGGCTAATGAATTCTCTCGTTATCTTGCCCAACGGGCAAGTGACGTTTTTTGAGCAGTTTGAATAACAGAAGAACTATGAAATCAATTATTCTGCTCGTCAAAAAGCATCTGGGGCTAGCTTCAGCTTGCCCGAATGGCAAGCTGCAAAAATGATTTTCTTTGCACGCTGATAATACAGCTTTCACTACCATACTTAATTATTCACAGCTACTCATTAGCACTTTGCTTTCACCTTACAAGAGTACAATAAAGTATTATAATTTGTACTTCGAACGAACAAATCATTAAAATCAGCGGATAAGGTTCTGAAAACAGATATTAAAGACAAATGGCTATCGCTGCAATTTTCTTGAAAAAATATAAAACAGGACAAACTTTTACGTAATTATATTAGTTTCACAATAATAGTGAATTCAGCGACGAAAAAACAGTGATGCAGAACAAACCAACCGTAGCAAACAACAAAAATTAATAATCCACAAATACCTCGCATTTACCATGACCGCGTTTGTATCTAAAATATCAGATTCATCTTTTTCTCGTAACATTTAACCAATGGAAACTTTCGTACCAAGAATTGAGCTTTATTGTTTACTACAAGCTCGGCGAATTCAGAACGACGTGTTGCGTAATAAATTCAGCAAAACCGGCCCCAAATAAGAAATTCAAATAGCAGTTCTCTTTCTCAAAGAAAAGAGCGAGATTGCTGGTTGAAGAAGATAAAACACGCTTCACAAAGCAAGTAAAAAACACGTCTGTCTAACAAGAAACCCCAATGTGCTTGATATAAAAAAAAAGGATCAAAAATGTTACAGGCTCGATCGTGCAGTCTAGCGGAACTCTTTATCCAAAGAAGATAGTTAAGTTATAACAAAAGACTATTCTTCGTATTTGTAAATTGAATGCATTGCTCTTACCAAATGCACCAAGAAACGGAATCACATTACTAGAGTGTAGCTTTATCCTAGTGTTCAAGCAATATAAGCTTACCTCTCAATGCCCTTCGACTTCGTATTCTGAAATTATCATTTGAAATTAGACAAACGAAAATAAAAGTCAAGATACACTTACCGAAGTCATCTTAGCGAAATGGGTGTTTCCGTGATATTTAGCACAACTTTACAAAAATTAACTCGACGGTAATCGTTCCACACAAGCACGCGGTGATCCGTAAAAAAATAGTGAAGTTATGCGTAGTTGTGAGAATGACGCGCGTGACGTCTGCCACTCTTAGCTTCAATTCTCTTGAACAGAAAATATATTCTTACGAGAAGAATATTGTTTCTGTTAAGAAGAATTTAGATCTTCAGATTCTTCGTCCCCAGAGGAGAATTATAATTCTGTGCAGAAGAATGATTATTCTCGAGACAAGAATCCTGGTTCTTCCCCCAAGATTAAGAATTCTTTTTAAAAGAAACTTGTCGTTGTTGGTTCTTTACGGAAGAATTCGTATTCTTTTCGCGAGACACAAAGTTCTTTTGAGAAGAATCTCAGTCTTAAGAAATCTTCTCGGAATGATTATTCTCGAGACAAGAATTCTGGTTCTTCCCCCAAGATTAAGAATTCTTTTTAAAAGAAACTTGTCGTTGTTGGTTCTTTTCGGAAGAATTCGTATTCTTTTCGCGAGACACAAAGTTCTTTTGAGAAGAATCTCAGTCTTAAGGAATCTTCTCGGAAGAATCATTCTCAAGACAAGAATCCTAGTTCTTCCCCCAAGATTAAGAATTCTTTTTAAAAGAAACCTGTCGTTGTTGGTTCTTTTCGGAAGAATTCGTATTCTTTTCGCGAGACACAAAGTTCTTTTGAGAAGAATCTCAGTCTTAAGAAATCTTCTCGGAAGAATCGTTCTCGAGCCAAGAATCCTAGTTCTTCCCCCAAGATTAAGAATTCTTTTTAAAAGAAACTTGTCGTTGTTGGTTCTTTTCGGAAGAATTCGTACTCTTTCCGCGAGACACAAAGTTCTTTTGAGAAGAATCTCAGTCTTAAGAAATCTTCTCGGAATGATTATTCTCGAGACAAGAATCCTGGTTCTTCCCCCAAGATTAAGAATTCTTTTTAAAAGAAACTTGTCGTTGTTGGTTCTTTTCGGAAGAATTCGTATTCTTTTCGCGAGACACAAAGTTCTTTTGAGAAGAATCTCAGTCTTAAGGAATCTTCTCGGAAGAATCGTTCTGTGCATTCCAAGAATGAATATTCTTCTTGGCAGGACATAATTTTTTAAACGATCTTGATAAAAGAATCACTGTCCTTCCCTAAAGATTAAACGTTCCTTTGAGGAGAATCTCATCTTTTATGTGATCTTGTTGGGAGAATTCTTGTTCCCCTCCTAAGATTTACTATCCGTCTGGAAAGAATCTTATCGTTTAAAGGGTGTTTGATGGATAAGCCTTCTTCTTCGCTGAAGATTTATTATGCCATTGAGAAAAATCTCGTTTTTTAAAGGTTCTTGTTAAAAGGATTCTTGTTCTTCTCCGGATCTCCCAAGAGTAATTCTAACAGAGAAGAATCTCATTTTTTCTATGTATGTTAACATTTGCCTGAAAAGTAGAATAAATCTTGGTGAAGAAATTAAATAACTTGTGCAGAATAAGAACTCTTTTACAGGTAAACGGAAACATTGTTAAGTGAAACAATATTTATTCAGAACGTCCGAAATAATTCAAGTGCAAGCGAGTGAAACCATTACGTAAATAGATGTAAGCGATATTGATATTATAACATCTTTCACATTAAATTATTAATACAACCAAATCAACATTATTGCTAAACAAGCATGGAACAACATAATTTATATATACAATCTATTATTATTATTTATTATTCTTATATATAATTAGATATAAAATATTGATATTATTACATCTTGTACACGTACATTAAATTACTAATGCAACAGTTACTAAATCAACATTAATACTGCCCAATATTTTAAACGTCTCCATTTTATACTAGAGGCATACTTTCTATAAGACATAACATTTAGCAAAAGGGCTGCTGGCTGAATACAAGTTGTAATCCACAAAATGACTGTCACAGCCCTGCCCTGAGGTCTGTCCATGAAAAATCTGTGCGACTTGGGCAAGGGTATGGAAATGATACACATACAAAGAGCTTTACTGGTCACTTTGCTTGTAGATTAGTACACAAGCATTATTGCGCTACCTTTTGTAAAAGGCTAAACGACAGAATTTAGAGAAAAAGAAATAATCAAATCTGTACTCAAAACATCCAAACTTAATTTTATCATATCCAGTTTGGAAAAAATTCAAGGATGGACCCTTGTGCAAATTTAGACTTGATTTATTGAATTCAATGACATCCTTTGAAATTTAAGGACTCTTCAAAATCAAGACTGTCCAAAGCAGGGAAATTAAAACCAAGTTATCAAGAAACAACTGCCAAAATTATATATACATAAAAAACATTAACAAAATCAGAGTGAAAAGAAGGTCAGTTTTACGGCCTTCCATTCGGGCAAGTGGTAGCTAGCATGTACTAGCCCACAAGTCATTTCAACTAGCCCTAAAACCCTTTTTGATTAGCAGGACTGATTACAATCCTCCTGTAATTTGCATTTTCCCCAAAAAACAGCACTTGCCTGTCGGGCAAGTTAAGAACAAAAATCACTAGCACAGTGGCAAAATCCACTAGCCCCGGGCTATCGGACACAACTTTCTTTGCACACTGAAAATGTACATGTACCTTACCACTCTGACTGCTACAATCTGTGATAAAATTGTTGTCATGTTGCAATATTAAATTATTACAAAAAAGTAGCAAAAGTATGGACAGGCATACCAACTGTGGTATCATCTTATTCCTTCTCTTTGATTTCTTTTGTCCCAGACCAAACTTACACTTTTTGTGCTTTAGCTTAATAAACAACACTGAATTGGAGAAAGGGGGTGCTCTACAGTGTATGTCAACCAGTTTTATCACAGATTGTTGCCTATAGTCATAGGAACCCAAGATGCAAAAGGTGTTACTAGTTTCAGCCAACTGCTTAGGTAAGAAGCTTTGCTACACAATCATGATACTGTGTACTTCTCATTTTTCATCTTCTCCTACAATGGATCTTTGACCTGACACCTACACCATGTACTGTAATAACAAAAGGTAAAAGTATAGAAATACCATTAGTTAAATGTAGAAAGATGTGCATGTTTGTATGATATTGTGGCTAAGGTTTTCGTATTGAAATTTCCATCCACGATCAACCCTAATAATAACTAGACACCTTTATTATTTGGTCTTTATTATATGGCCATGTCTCAAAAGGAATGGAAACAAAAATTCAAGAATTTGATTGGCTAAAATCGATCTTGCCCACAGCCTAGATTTTCCCATCTAGACCAGCATCTAGACCGATCTTTTTGTAACAGTTGTCCTCAAAAAGTTACAAACAAAGAATATGAAAAAATTGGCTTGTTCCTGTTAATAAGACTAAATGGAAGAATCAGTCGACCTTCACGGGGAAGCAGGTAAAGAAAATGAGCAGAAGTTGGAAAATTTGAGTTCTGCTGAGGAAGCTACGAGCAAAGATGAAGTTGAAATTGATGTTTTTGTTCCATTGCTTTCTTGTTTGGCCATATAATAAACATCTTATTAACTGGGCTAGGTCGGTCTGTATGGGAGAATCTTGACCTTGGTTGCTGGTACAGACCTCACTGCGATCAGTCTGTACTGGCGACCTCAGTCAAGATTCTCCCATACAGACCACCCGCTCAGTTAATAAGAGCTAATTAAACAATCTCTTATGCATGACCCCTTCACTTAACCCTTTCACTCTAAGCAGGCTTCTGGCCAACATTGCAAACTCATCCAGGATGTACGTTTTCTCATAAAATGTTGAGAGATTAAGAGAATTTTCCTTGAATATATAATCTTACCAATGTGGGTGTCCAAAGGGTGTCTGGACACCCTTCTGGACAAAACCTTGCCCCAGAGTCAAAAAGTTTAATACCAACATTTATTTTCCTCCTTTATTGTAACACTGCTCAGTCAATCATAAAAGGCCATGAAAAGGATATAATCAAAAAGCAACAAAAGGTCTTGTCTGTTAGACAAATTCTACTTATCAGTACCATAGGAAACATATAGAGGACAGTGTGGATAAAGTGTACTTTGATGTTAGGGTTTATTTGGTCGGAACAATTGCAACTTACAGCCCAGGATGTGTTAAAGTGTCTGACTTAACCAATTACAGGGCCCATTCTCTACAGAATGGTTTTCACTAGCAAATAAGCATAAGAGTAAAGACATTCACACATGCAGAATGGCATATTTGACTCAATTCTCGATACCAACTCTCCTCAACCTGACGATAAACAAGATGGCAAACGAAGCGTCTACCATATTGCTTTTGATATGTTTGCATAAGGTCTGGGTCAATGTGACCTCTTTTTGGTCCATAGCTTTGTGCTTAAGCTCGTGTTTATGCCAACCCTGTTTTACAACATAAGCACAAGCACAAGCACAAGCACAAGAAGAACGACCTTGTCTGTTTTTCTTGTGCTTATGCTTATGTCACCACAGTTTTCACTTGCTTGCTTGTGCTTATGCTTATGCACTGGTGAAAACTTTGAAGGAAAGAAAAGAAGAGATAATTCAAATCTCTATAAATCAATGTTCGCAATGTTGGCCCATTAACACTATTTTCTAATATTATAAATGACTATGATGACTAACTTTTCCCTGGGCGCCAAAGGGAGAGCATGAATTTACATAGTTATTATATTCTGCATGCGTGCTAACCATATTTACACAACATTGAGCGCTAAATGTGACACAAAGCGTGAAAGAAAAAAAAAACAGAAAACAGTGTTTAAATACGGTAAATTGTGCTGTAAGAAGTGCTTTCTTATGATTCAAAATGGCACTGAACGCGTAGAGCTTCTACTTTGGGAGCGCCATTGTTCTCAGTTCGATCGCGGGCCAAAACAGGTAAGCTTACCTTTTAAAACGCGAACAGTCTCATCAGGAACACCATTCTTCAGAAGCCACTGACCACGAGCAACTGGACTTCGAGGTAGGTTAACTTCAAAATCGGTGCGAATTAAAAAATCACTCATTTTAGGAGATTGCCAGTACAGAAACTTGGACACTTGACCGTTGATCGAGCAAGACTGATAGAACACGTAGAAATTTTTAAAAAAGTCAGCGGATTTACGGTGCTGCATTCGTGCCCAGGGCGCGATCGGCGCGATCGATGATACCTATAAAAATCTGTCAACGCTGATATAAATCTCGTATTTCCGCCGGTTAAAGATCGATCAAGATTATTTTTAATTCTTCGTTTCGTTAATACTAAAGTTTTTGTAAAAAGGAACTATTTTTTCCACCTAATGAGATTCAAAACATGTAGATGTAAACATTCTTTCTTGAAAAAAAAAAAAACTCTCCGAAAATGTCGGTTTAGTAAGAAGAATCCTCATTCTTATCACATGGATTCTCGTTCTTCTTCTGTAATTTCTGAAATGGTTAATCTTCTCAGAAGATTAAGACAACAGTAATTCCTTCCAGAAGAACTTTCTCATGAATGACCTGGTAACAAGAATTCTCATTCTTGAGAGAAGAATTTTCAGTCTTTTCTTAAGACTTCATAGAAGAGTGATTCTTCTCAAGAGATTCGGATGTAATGCATTCTTTTGAGAAGAAATCTTTCCTGGTTGATCTCCTTACAAGAAGTTCACGAAGAACTCTCTCATGCATGACCTGGTAACAAGAATTCTCATTCTTGAGATAAGAATTTTCAGTCTTTTCTTAAGACTTCATAGAATAGTGATTCTTCTCAAGAGATTCGGATGTAATGCATTCTTTTGAGAAGAAATCTTTCCTGTTTGATCTCCTTACAAGAAGTTCACGAAGAACTCTCTTATGTATGACCTGGTAACAAGAATTCTCATTCTTGAGATAAGAATTTTCAGTCTTTTCTTAAGACTTCATAGAATAGTGATTCTTCTCAAGAGATTCGGATGTAATGCATTCTTTTGAGAAGAAATCTTTCCTGTTTGATCTCCTTACAAGAAGTTCACGAAGAACTCTCTTATGTATGACCTGGTAACAAGAATTCTCATTCTTGAGATAAGAATTTTCAGTCTTTTCTTAAGACTTCATAGAATAGTGATTCTTCTCAAGAGATTCGGATGTAATGCATTCTTTTGAGAAGAAATCTTTCCTGTTTGATCTCCTTACAAGAAGTTCACGAAGAACTCTCTTATGTATGACCTGGTAACAAGAATTCTCATTCTTGAGATAAGAATTTTCAGTCTTTTCTTAAGACTTCATAGAATAGTGATTCTTCTCAAGAGATTCGGATGTAATGCATTCTTTTGAGAAGAAATCTTTCCTGTTTGATCTCCTTACAAGAAGTTCACGAAGAACTCTCTTATGTATGACCTGGTAACAAGAATTCTCATTCTTGAGATAAGAATTTTCAGTCTTTTCTTAAGACTTCATAGAATAGTGATTCTTCTCAAGAGATTCGGATGTAATGCATTCTTTTGAGAAGAAATCTTTCCTGTGTGATCTCCTTACAAGAAGTTCAATTCTTATCAAAAGAATAGCAATTAAGCTAATTCTTGTAATAAGAAGATCGTTTCTTCAGAGAAGAATACCGAAAATGGGAAGTTAAGAGTGTGCATATAAAATAATTAACGCCTTCGATTCAATGAACTCGTACAACCATAACGAGACCATACGTCAAGAATTACTATACGACAAAAATGCTTAATATATATTTTTCAGCGATCTTTTAAGGTTAGAACGAGGTTTTTTTAACACGAAGGCTTTGTCTAGTTTTGTCAGATAGGTAAGGCTATGAATTTAGAGCGAAAGTTTTAACGCACGTGGGACGCTCGAGTCGATTAGCATTCATTCATTTCACTCGATCCTCGTGGTCAAAATTATAAACAAGTGAAAGGTTCTAAAAAAATATAGCAGAAGAAGGATAATATAATGTCGTACCATCATAGAGTTTTCATCTTCACCTTCGTCGCTAAGAGCACTGCGTAATCCATCTACAACACAGCCACTGTCTTCGAGATTAACCGCGGTTTTTCTTGGCGGGCTTTCCATTGTTGATCGCGAAGTATTCAAGTAAACTCAGCTTGTAACTGAGAAAAGAAGCAAAGCGATCGGCATCAAGTATAGTATATTTCGAACCACTATCCAGTTACGATAACAAAGCTTTCACTTATTCCTTGGTTGCCTTGAAAACGGAAATTTCATGAAAGCATGTAAACGGCGCGAAAGCTGAATTTGGCGCCAAAGACAGAACACATCGCGGTGTTCCGAAGCGCGTTACTCACCGGAAAATCACTCTAAACTCTTCAGACTTCAGGAACGATCGAGAACGAAGTAGCTCACTGATGTATCAGCGATTTACAGGAAGGATATCCTTGGGGAGAAAAACTGTTACGAAACAAATGGAGAAGGAAAGGATGTTTACAGCAGGACATGTACACATTGCTTGAAGACTGCTGTGAGAGGCTCCTTTGTCGAAATTTGTTCTTGGCGCGAAGATTGAACCAGCCAATGAAAAGATTCAGCATGATCACGTACCTCATTTTACCCGCGAAACCAATCAGTGCGTTATAATTGATAAGAATACGACATCGATCTGGACTGGACTGAACAGGAGCCATAACCGATTATAACCCTTTATATGGGCTCCTGGTTCTAAAGTTTGATGTGAGTTTCCTCCGGAATCCCCCATCTTACATAAAAATTTCACCGGCCTTGAAATAAACAGGACTTATAAGTCTGAGCACCAGTACAATTTTTACTATTTGTATTAGGAACAAGGATGTCGTGAGACAGATCTTTTCATGTTTTTAGCACGTGCTTAGAAGTGAACGTTCAAGTGCCCTATCATTTTCCCCGCTCATAACCAATAGCGACTTTCAGTCTACGGAGTTCGGTTTCACACCCATAACATTGTGTCCTAAAAACTAACATTTGTGGTCACTTTAGGAGGTTTTTGGCAAATAACTATGGTACACAGAAGAGAAAACTGCGGATATACTCAATAAGCAAAGCTGAATAATTAGCTTCTTTCAATTGCTTGAAAACTCGGCAGAGATGACATTCGCAAATTTAACATAACCTAGACTCGTGACGATGTTTTAAAATTAAACGACCGGACATTCACACTTGCCGAGAGTTCAGAATTGAAGGATTAAAAAAGCTGTATATTTATACATGACATGACAATTCTTTCTTTAGTATTAAATTCTACAGGTATATTTGGAAGCAAAACATTATTAGTGCGGAGGATGACATACAAAAACATTCGGCTTTAAGCAGCTTTCAGGCGTGAAGTATTTATTTCATGTTTTGATATTCCCCTATTTTAAGCTTTTTATGAGGTCATGTCAGCAGGGTACTCTAAAAATATCACAAGGAACTCTGGCGTTCTCTAAAGCTGCATAACGCTCAATGAATTTCATGGGTTATGTTGTTGAAGTTTGTAGGCTCTCCAAGGGCGATTCTTTTGGAGGGGGCTGACTTCCACATAAAAGCCTGAAAGACTCTTATGATCATCACGTGACTTTGCCGCCAATAAGTCATCACAGCAACATATAAGTCAGAGTATGAAAAGTAAGGTATTGGATTCTTTGTTTAAAGCTCTCCGGTACAAGGTCACGCCAGTGTAATTTAAAGTAATCTTTTACAACCAAGAGAGGGATCCTCTGTTTGGGATCCTCTCTCTCAGGGAGAAGAACGAGAGGAGCGACTTAATCAGTCTACTGGCCTACTTCTTTGGCCGTTCAAACTTTGGCCGATGGTAGTGGATAGTTCATACAATTAGACGGCAGTGCGCTGCGGCACTTGTTCCACGAAAGAATCATAGCGTTACACTCTATGATTATAAGAAAGCTTTTGATCTTAATTTATAGACCATAGGATTCTTGTTGATAAGTTAGGCAAATTAGATCTGCCGACTGAAATAATCAACTGGATCATAGATTTCCTAAGTGATCGTTCCCAGAGAATCAAACTCTCAGAGGGATGTTACTCCGAGTGGGGATCAGTCCCATCAGGGGTACCCCAGGGGACGAAACTAAGCCCGTGGTTGTTTTTGGTGCTCATCAGCGATCTAGAAATCAATAATGCAGGCAATATCTGGAAGTATGTTGATGATTGTATTTCCTGATACAATTGAAAAGGGTCAATGTCGCAAGGCATGAATTAATTCTTTTTTATACATCTTGTATAAGGTCAGTCATGACCTACGCATCGCCTGCGTTCTTCTACGCCCTGCCATTGTATTTAAAGAAAGATCTAGAGAATGTAGAGAAACGAGCACTATCAATCATTTGCCCGGGACTGGCCTATGGAAAGGCCTTAGAGCTTTCAAATATTATGTCCATCAATGACTACATCGCTAGCTTATGTAAAAAGACCTTCCTCTCGATTGCTAATGACCCGGCCCATCGCTTACATAACATGCTTCAATCGTCAGGGCCGTCATGTTATAATCTTCGGTGCAAAAGGCGTTTTGCGATTCCAAAATATAAGACCGAGCGTTTCAAAAATAGTTTTTTAGTAAGATCATGTATTGATAACGAATTTTAGCGCTCGGTGAGTTTTGTAAATGAGATCGATGACGTTGCATATATTTTAACAGTTTTAAGTTTTGTTATATTTTTAGGACTTTATCATTATCATTTTATTATACTTACTATTGTAAGATTCTGCTATATCGTATTATATATTATATTGTAAATACACAATTCAGCTTAGTAGCTGCAAGCTTTTTACAAATAAACTATCTATCTATCTATCAGTCTATCGAAAGACTGTAATAATATTTTTGCGTAGTTCGAAAAACAAGCGAAAAGCGAATTTCAATGGTATCCCGCGAATTTTCCAAAAAGTCACGAAAAATAGTCCCCGCTATTAGAAGAAACTGCCCATGTTAGGTCGAAAGCAATAAAAAAATATTCATCCAATAATATTTGCTTCCGTCTTATTTGTGAGTAGCCTCCCCGCAGACGTCCTGTGGGGTTTGTTTTTGTTCATCACGCATTCATTTCTCCCCACGGACGTCTGCTAAACACAGCCGACATTTACGTTCTTGCTTGTTTGAATAAGCCAATAAGCGGTCAGTTATTGTGTCATGATCAGCCAATAACGAGCTGCGATACAACTGAAACGGCACCTAAGAATTATTTCTCGCTTTTTTAAAGGAATATTTATTCCATACCCACGCAAGGATGAGACTCCGAAGACAGTTGTAAGAAGC
Source organism: Porites divaricata (assembly GCA_038088405.1). Lineage (NCBI taxonomy): Eukaryota > Metazoa > Cnidaria > Anthozoa > Scleractinia > Poritidae > Porites > Porites divaricata. Next base: position 11,583,892 of record JBBMOI010000013.1, read on the forward strand.
GAATGTTTTTCTTTTCTTTGCAGCTGTAATTTAGGAAAGGATTAGAAAAAACGCAGTCGACATCACAAGGCTCATCAAACGTGCTCTGGACGTTGATGTGTCCTTGTATTCTTCAAGTGAATTATTTATTTGCACTGCTACCTTCTACCTGAGACGACTCAAACGTTTTGAAAAAATCACAGAAATGATGCAATAAAGCGGTAGTCAGCTGTATAGTTTTTTCGGAAGTTGTTAAGTGTAAAATAATCTGCTTCTCTTTGAAAGACTTCAGACAACAGTCTGCTACACGAGCGCGAAGCGGTATTCAGCACGGTCGAAAACAATTACTATTAACTCTGTATATATTCGAAGTATTAAGAAAAGAGAACTTGTAAACGTTTATAGGGAAGATTTTCAAAGCATTCTTCGAAAACAAAGGCCGTTTCCTTTTTTGCGAAATGTAATTCCACCAAGGTCATGGGTCGCGGACCAAACACCAATACGCGAAAAATTTGGGTATATTTTTTCAAGAGACGGTAAAACAAAAAATCACTGAGCGTTACAGCAGGAATACCAATATTTGCCAGCTTTGTAGCTTCATCTTTCATAAGATTTACCAGGGGCGAAACAACAACAACAATTAGCGCCATTTATACGAGAAAAAAATAAGACGCGTCTTACATAAGACGCGTCTTAAATAAGACGTGAACTTTCCGTATAAACGGCACATTTCGTCTAAAATAAGACGCGTCTTATTTTAGAACAGCCCTTAACAGCTGTTCTTAGATAAGACGCGTCTTAGCTAAGACAAGAAAAACTTCGTATAAATGACTTCGCGTCTTACATAAGACGCGAACGCATAGTACGCATGCGTTAATTTTTGGCGGGAAAATTTGGATTGCCGTTATATTGCCGTTGCTACGGGCAACATTCACATGAAAACGAGTCAAGAACAGAAATAAGACGCGAACCATTTATACGAGCTGTTTTCGTCTTAACTCGCATAATTGGTCCAGTTCGCGTCTTAATTAAGACGCGTCTTATTTTTCTCGTATAAATGGCCCTAATATGTCCAGTAGTTCCACGCACTGTGTCGCAAATAAGCGTCAAAGCTTGATATGTAAGGGATTTGCCAAATCCCCTCGGCAAATTTATGAACTCATCGATCTTCTCTATAAAATTTGCAGGATAGCTTCTCTCTGATACTTGTTTAACTCTGTATTTACTACAAACTTCTCGCACACCCGATCAAAAGCCTCACTGATCGTGCGAATCTGAACAAGCGGCTCGGGTTACGTTTTACAAAAATCCTTAAATGGTCTGTGATTGGTGAACGTAAATGTCGGCTGTGTTTAACAGACGTCCGTGGGGAGAAATGAATGCGTGACGAACAAAAACAAAACCCACAGGACGTCTGCTGAAACTCTTAAGTCAAATGACAGTAATTGAGTCACCCCTATAGAGTAATTTCATTGGACGCTGGTAGTACTGATGAAGGTTTTAGATTTCAGGAAGAAGCATGTTTTCCCAACTTGGGAAGGAACGCACTTGTTATCAAATGATCACGTGACATAGCAGCTGTTCCACCTCGCTGCGTTGGCGTGGTTGATGTTTGTGGGAGAAGTCCCGAGAGGCCGAAGGCCACGAGCTTTCTAGGGGGGTCGGCAATTATTTGAAAGGAATATGCGTTGAGATGTGGTGTATTTTGAGACACAATTTTGAAAAATGTTACAGTCTGTGCACTGACCTCATCGCTTCTGGATGATTTTTCCGATATAGTTACTTATATACTGTAATGATAACAATATTATTTTTTTGGGGGGGTGGGGGGGGGGGGAAGCTGGGCATTTTGGGGGGAAGTCTCTACCCCTCAAATACCCTAGATAGAACCCTGATGTTGATAGCAGATAGTGCGTTTCGTCTTTTGTCCTAACTACGGCTCTAAAATAGAGAATGATGTCTTACACATGTGCGTTTTCAGTTTCCTTTTGTCCAAAACGTCGTTAGGATAAAACAGAAAAAAAAAAAAAAATCTGTAAAACTGGTCTCTGGCCAGAGTAATTGGTTACATGATGACAATTTTGTGCTGCGTGCAAGTGCAAATTATGCTAGCAATGATTTTTTCGGAAAAAGATGAAAATTATGCTCATTGTGACAAAAATTATGTTAACAATCATGCTATCAAAGCCCAAATACCCAATGGAAGCCTCTGCGACGGAGAGAGTTTATCCACCTTAAAGCGAATTCTAAATATTTTGGCTTCTAAATCAACATGTTTTATTTTTTTATCTTTTATCAACTTTATCGCTTTTATGATTGCAGGGCTCTCCCATTTTCGTGGCTGAATCTTTGGAATGTGAATACCTTTTTACTTGGCAAACACCCAGTGCTTGTGCACTCACCATAGAGGAAGGGGACAACTGCACTGTGGAAGACAAGCAGTATGGCTACATGTTCGACTTGAGCAGGTTGCAGAAAGCAAATGAAGATTACAACGTGAATGTCAGCGGGGTATCTGGCGTGAGGATCATTCTTAATGTCTGCAGCCGATTAGTTAGCAGCCCAGATCCATGTAAAAATTTCAAAAGTAGCGGTGCATGTATTATCAAAGGTGAGTGAATTGTGTTGTAGTCTTTGTATACCTGACTATAGCAAATCTGGCCATGTAATGGAGGAATCGCCCCTTTAAAAAGCAACTTTAGGTAATTACCCTAAAAAGGGTGTACTCTCGAGAGTTTTTTCAAACTTGGCAAAATTGCCATCCATATATATACGACACTGAAAAACTACAATAAAAAAAATTAGGTCATCCTCCTTGTTTTCGCCCTGCGTGCCCGTAATTCTAAGTTTCTTTTCCGCTTTTCCTAGTTGTGCGCAAACTGTTCAAAACTTGAACATAGCTAATAAATTCTTATCAAGTAGAAAAAACTTTGAGCCTTACTAAAACCTTAAGCCCGTTTGTTTGTCTGGTGTAAAGTTTCAGTCAATTGACCTATAGACTTGCTTTCTTTGTATTTTTTTTTTGTTCTCCTCCTTCTCTCTTTTGTCTACTTTCTTCAATAACATTATATACCAATTTCTCTTACAAATTATCCACAGATGGCAAAGCTGTCACATCCGTCAACTCGAGCAATCACCTGACGTACTTCAATGGTCAGATAAACATGACGTATGGTAAACCCCCCGGATCATCTGTCAACTTTATCTTTGAATGTGATCAAGAACGAAAAGGAAGCGAAACTGGGCCAAAAACAACAACAACAACAGCGTCAAAAAGAAACAAACAGAAAAAAACGGTGACTTATTTTAGCCCCTCAACTATAACAATAATTTGTTCTATTGAATGATTGTTAACAACTTTTACCAATTTTTAGTGGCAAAGCGTACAACCTGGGAAGCATTAAACGTGGACCAGTGAAAGAAGGTAGCAACATCTATTTGAAGTATGAAGATGGAGACGACTGCGGTAATAGTGGAAAGAAATATTCTTCTCAAATACATATGCAATGTGGAATCAAACAGGTATGTAATAGTTAACAATTATTGTACTGATATCGTGTTTTGGCAGTGGTTTCATTATTCGATCACCGAGTTTGTTTTTTGATTATTGGCGAAGCAATCTGCCATTTTCACGGGAGAGCGATGGCAAGAAGGAGAAAAGCGTGGTTCCATTTACGCATGGGCAGAATATTATTTGCAGCCAAACACTTTCACCGGCGAAAAATGTCTGATTGGTCGACGCGCGACCACGTAACATTGCCAAATTCAAAATGACGGTAATACCTCCATCGTTTGTTTATTCCAGTGGAAAGAAGATTAATTGCGGCTTAATATGAGTTGCAAATGCATATACAGATATTTTTAGAATAGCCTAGACTTTTTACTATCCTTTTTCACCTGTTCCTATGGGATTCGTTCCATGCGATGCTCGCGTTTTGGCCGGTTTACCGGATTCAACTTTGGACTTGTTTAAGCGATCACTCTTCACGATCACAAGGGACAATAATATTTTTGAAAAAAGCCGGGTCACTAGAAAGAACGGCCTTTGTTCACAGCTCAATGCAGCCGAGAAATAAGACACTATGGGTCCTTTGAAATTGCTTAGACAACTGGAAGTTATTTTTTTTATTTTTTTTACCGAAAGGATAAAGCAAAATTATGTTTTCTCCACGAAGACTTTCTGATTTATATAAAAAAAAAGCTTGAACATGAGCTAAATGAACTTTAGTGTCTGCATTCATGTTCTTCTCATTGTGAACGGGTGCAGCTTTAAAGCCGTCTGTGACCGAGCAGGTTTTTTTCCTTTTTTCTTTTCGATGGTTACTGTGCTTGATGTGAATAACATAATGAAATTTTTAAAACTAGAGGAATACTATATATAAAAGAAGAGAACTTTGATTGCAAATATGTTAGGTGGAAAAAGTACTGATTATATCTTTTTAGTATATAGGTTAGAAAAGTGATGCGTAGTCAAAAGTGCTACAAAGGACTAAAAACCCAGATGTTTCCATCAATAAATTTTATTGACACTGTCAGGGACATATGCTTTCCTTGAGTACACATTTTTTCGTCAAAAATGTTGTTTGTCAGGCTGCACTTTGTTTGATTCAGGATCAATCAATCTTTTCTGAAGAGAAATGAACAATAAAGTATGTTAATATGTTAGATACTTTAACACTGCCTTAGCCAACAACTAAGAAGAAACTAAACTTCATATAAAAAAAAAGAAAGTGAAAACTACTTCACTATGAAACAACAACCCCTTAAAATATATATCACATTAAATTCATGCAAAATGTAGACCTGATGCTAAGTTTATAGGAATAGAAACAAACTATAATTGACAGTGAAACTATAATGTTTGAATGAGATCTGTATTTGAGTGTTCTCTCATAATCCTGACAGAAGATCAAAATTGGAAACTTCATACCCTACACAACTGCATTCATCAACATGATCCAACTAAAATTTCATTAAGACTTCAAGGTTTACTCCAAACTTTAAACTCCCGTAAGTTTAATTTGTGATGATTATTTTTTTTATTGCATGGAAAGAACTTTTGAATACTTAATAGCATGTTAACTCTAACATTCATTCATAACTTTGCTCCAGAAATTAAGCCAAAAACGAAAGACAGAAAAACAAAAGCATTCACAGGAAAATTACCCTGTTCAACTCCTTCCAGGATCCAATTTTCAAGCAAAGAAGCACCCCCCACAGAACGCCTTGTGTGCAAACATTTAGTACTAAAAAGTTGTTAATACGGTTCTTAACGAGGAAAGTAACAAGTCACTCATTGTGTGTATAATCCCAAGCCAATTATGAGCAAAATAATCTAAACTTCGATCCTTCAATTTTAAAATTGCAAGCCTAAATGTGCAGTAGTTGTGCACATTAGGGCCATTTAAACGAGGAAAAATAAGACGCGTCTTAAATAAGACGTGAACTTTCCGTATAAACGGCACATTTCGTCTAAAATAAGACGCGACTTTAGCACCTGTTCTTAGATAAGACGCGTCTTAGCTAAGACGAGAAAAACTTCGTATAAATGGCCTTCGCGTCTTACATAAGACGCGAATGCATAGTATGCATGCGTTAATTTTTGGCGCGCTACGTTGGATTGCCGTTGCTATAGGCAACAGTGACATGAAAACGAGTCAATTAAATGGTACAATTCACGTCTTATTTAAGACGCGTCTTATCTTTCCTCGTATAAATGGCCCTATTGTAAACAGAATTTTTTTACAAATCAAAATGTTGCTGGGCCTATCGAACTGTAGCTCCAAGACGGTCTAAGCGTTTTAGTGAAAACACTCTCACATTTTCTCATTCGACAGTTCGGATAAAACTGATCAGAAATTTCTGTAACATACAAAGCTGCAATAATGTGCAACAACAATGAAATGACGCACTTTAAAAAACTGCCGCAACCCGACCGCTTTCGATCCACTAGCCACAAGACAATTTACACAGCAAGACAATAGGGCCATTTATGCGAGGAAAAATAAGACGTGAACTTTCCGTATAAACGGCACATTTCGTCTAAAATAAGACGCGACTTAGCTAAGACGCGTCTTATTTTAGAACAGCCCTTAACACCTGTTCTTAGATAAGACGCGTCTTAGCTAAGACGAGAAAAACTCCGTATAAATGACTTTCGCGTCTTACATAAGATGCAAACGCATAGTACGCATGCGTTAATTTTTGGCTGGAAAATTTGGATTCCCGTTGGATTGCCGTTGCTATGGGCAACATTCACATGAAAACGAGTCAAGAACAGAAATAAGACGCGAACCATTTATACGAGCTGTTTTCGTCTTAAATAAGACATGCTCGTATAAATGGTCCAGTTCGCGTCTTATTTAAGACGCGTCTTTTTTTTTCTCGTATAAATGGCCCTAAAGGCTAAGAAAATTTCTTTTGTACTGAGTGACACGAGACTAAGTTGAACCAAGCGTAAGCTTGTTTTTCTGCCATAACCAGTGTAAACACACTGAGATTTAGCATCTAAATAATTTTTCGAGCAACTAAGTACAAGCTAAGTCATATTAACAAAACAAAGCCGAAAAATGTCTGTCCCTCTACTTTTTTTTTATTGAATCCGTGTTAAGAAACTCGAACTAAACAACAAAAACATTTTGGATAGCGTTGTAATACGCTCTTCGATCAACAGTCGAATGTTGTCGAATGTTAAAGTCGAATTTTGACGCAAAAACGGGATGCACATTTAACAAAACTGTCGCTTCCGTGCAACTCGGTACAAGCTTATTTATATACCAAAACAAAGCCCAGTAATTTTTCTTCCACTACTTTATAATTTTTTTTTGTACCGAGTTGCACGGAACATGCAGTAAACAAAGAGAGTAAAAATTACCCACCTTTTCGGCCTGTCTTCCACATGCAAACCAGCGATCTCAACGTCAACAAAATTGAATCAGACCATGCCACTGCGATTTTTCGCCAGTTCCAGGACGCTATATTCTCTAGAGGACACACCTCCGTCAAAACTTCGACCAAGACAATTTTTGATCTCTTACAACGGCAAGAAATTGCAACGCTGTCACTGCCAAAAAAAGCTGCCATCGCTTCTTTCATCTCAACAACATTTCGCGGGCATTTTCGCCTGGGAGCCAATGACATTGCCCAAAATCGATCACGTGACATTTTTTTGCAGAGCATGCGTAGACATTTTTCGCCGGTGAAAGCCAAACACGGTTGAACGACATTGCGCATGAGCAGAACATTATCAGTTGTAGGCAATCTCGTTCCCAGAGCATCCGTTACTTTTGTCCAGCGGATGGGGCAACGAACGCTCTGGAAGAATCCAAAACGGGAACCACAAAATCCTGGTTCCGGTTTAACTGCGCCTGCGTGAAATTGTTTACCCATTTGACCAAGAGAAGGTCTCAAATGCAAGGGAAATTTTCCTTGCTCGCACATTGCTGCAATTTCCTCTTTCCAAAGCAGGTTTTCTTCTGTGACCTTTGATGGATGTATTTAGTGAAGAAAGACAAGTGAAGGGGACAAAAGTGTCTATTTATTTAGACGCCGCGAATGAACATTTGTTAGTCACGACGACACACATTCTTTCGTGCACGGAATAAACACAACAGTGTATGCAAATTTGAAAGGTTCAGTGGCATAAATGTATATCATCTCTTTAAAAAAAAAAGCATTGGAATGACTTTCAAAAATAAGAAAAAGGAAATTTTGAAAAAAATGTCACTGTAGCCTGACTTCGGAAATTATCGATCGAGGTTAACGTTTTTCTTAACGGTTCCAGGTCGTATGAGATTTATGTGTACACAAGTGGCCTGTCAAAATCAAATCAACGTGCTCACTGTTTTTTGATTAGCAAAGAAATTTGCATGTGAATACGATTTTATCGGCCAATCAGAGATGGTTTTTTACGGATTCTTCCAGATGTTAGTGATCCCCGTCGCTGTACAAAAGGATCGCGGCTTCTGGGAACGAGATTGAGTTGTAGGCAGTTATTTGCAGCGTACGTGGTGGGCTTTCGGCAAATAAAGGAAGAAGAATTTGCATGGAGTGATAAATGTCGCTATTACTCATTCATTCAATTCCAAGCTTGCCCATCCTTCCGCCCAGGCACTTTTCGAGCACTTGCTATTTTTTTTCTTTGGAAAGCTGTAAACGAAAAATGCGCCAAATACCCCTCATTGGGAAAAGTCAAGTTTTGCTTTAAAAAGCTCTTGAAAGTAGTACATATATGTACATACATAATTTGATTGAGATTCCACGATATGATAGATTCCTTCCCTTAGTTATATGGCAGGCTGGTTCCGTAAGCGGGCAGGATGAAGCAAATTTTGTGTTCTAAACGGCTACTTGACCAGACAAAATGGACCAATCTTAACCGCTCGTGATTCCTCGCTTTGGTCCCTCAAATTAAGTGGTCCACTAAGGGAATTAACTTGTGTGGCTGCACTAGCGATTTTCGTAAGTGTTCACTTGAGAGTCATTTATGCAACGGAAATTGCGGGTGTTGCATAAAACCTTATTTACGCGAAAAAAAAAAAAACACGTAAATTTACGGCTCCTACGTAGGTTCCGTACCCTTACTGTTTTTACTCGAGTTAAAGAGACCTTTTACTGAGAAGTAAAAAAAAACTTTTCTTTCCGTAATTCCGTGGAAATGCGCTTTCTTAACCTCAAAAAAAATTTTGTCGACGTTTTTTGGCGGATTTTTTCTTTTTTTTTAATGTTGAAACACTTTCTTCTGCTGTTATAAAACTTTATCTGAGTGAAAACTACCTTTCCGTCAAGCTTAAAAGGGTTCGAAACGACTAGACTCTCTCTTTACGCTCACCGTTGGTCAAAAAAGTAAAAAAAAAAAAAAGAAAAAAGAACCATAATAAAGTTACGTGTACCCTTAAATGAGCCCGTAAGTTATCACGTAAAGCAGAATTTTACGAGAGTGTTAAGTGCGTTCCATGCAACACCCGTAAGTGTACCCATAACGGATTCGTAAGTGACCTACTTAAGTGAGCACTTACGCGCAACTGGGACCTGGAAACACTGTACAGTCGTAAAGTCTGCCTTAACAGCACCGTAGAACGATAGACCATAGGTCAAATTAGGAATAACTAGACTTTGAAACAGCTAGTCTAATTCTGCTTGAGTATAACCCTCCTTCCAGTATAAAAAGACATTTCTCATCTTTAATTAGCTTATTGCATAGATGTGTAGTAAATCAGTAATCTTCCTGGAAAGTAACACGAAGAATGGCGAGCGCTGTGGTTTGCAAAATACCTGATGCGAGATGAATAACCTGTTTCCAGTAGAATCCAGCCATGTTGACCTCACGCGTGGCCAATAACGCATACCGTAAAATCCCACGTTAAAGCCTCCCCTCCCAGTTTTTAACTCCCCCGAATATAAGCCCATGCATTAGCCAACGAAGATATTATTCGGGATATAAGCCGCCCCGTTTAGAAGCCCATCTAACGTACAAGTGCGTTCTCCGCTAATTGTGACCCACAATAAATGTATTATAAATGTAACTCTGAATGCAATGGTATGTTTGCTTTACCTCGTCTTCCCGAAACATTATTTTTATTCAGCTTATAGCCCCCCCGGATATAACCCGTTTACAAACCCACCCGAAACCCTTTATGAAGTTGTATACGCCCAGTGCTTTAAACGTGGGATTTTAAGGTATACATGATAAAAACCTTGGTTATAATCCCCACTGCTTACAATCCGCTCTTTATGTTTCTGTTTTTATCTTTTCCCGCTATGTTTCGGGCAGAGGTTGTAAAACCCATACAGATCGGACGCAAATATTTTACCGTGCTTGTCAAATGAAGCAATGGGTAGAGATATGTCAGCTAGTGATTGAAATATTCTTTCTTGTCAGAGAAAGGATATCTTGTCTTTTCACTTTATTTTCCTTATCAACCCACAGTTTCTGGGATTATCTCTGATGAAAGCCCGGGGGGGGGGGGGGCAGCTAATTGCTGGTTTTCAGTGTCACGCCATTCAAAATAGATCAAAATAAAAATCAAAACCGTTCAATAGATTAAGTCCAGAATCTGGGAAATGAAAGGAAGTACATATACAAAGACCCACGCCAAGATTCAGGTCAGAGGAATATTTCGTATACGAGATATCCGAAGAAATGTTTTACCCAAACTTATAGAGATTTGTATGGAGACGCCATGCTGGTGCTCACCTGGATGAGCTCCAACATGGCGGACGGAAACCAACGGAAACATCTGTTACCGAGTTTTGCTACAAACGCGTGAATTTATTCTTCGAGAAACTCATAAAACATTAAAGTAATACTATTTCTAACACGTGAACTGTTTAGATAGCAAAATTTCCTGAAATAAGTCATTTTTTTAATCTACATGACAGCTCTCTTGGCCGTCATGTAAATGCCGCGTCACGCAAAAGCTTAGAATTTCAAGCGTACTCTATCACAAAACCAAGGACCCTTTTGAAGCGAAAATTTGTATGAAAATTAGTTTTCAGCTCCTCTAATGCATCGTGAAAGTAAAATCTCGGTAGGATCGGTAGTTTTTTTAGTTTTAATTTTTCTGACGTCATGTGAAAACCAACAATACGATTTCTCGAAATAGCTACATAAACCAGTCTTTTTACTCTTCCGCAGCCCTTTGGGGAGTAATATAACGTTTTTGTGAAACCCTCCCCCTTCCCCGATGATTTTACTTTTACGTGACAATAGAGCTGAGAAATAACAAACATTTAACGCAGTTTTCTTATTTACAGGGCAGACCAATGTTTGTGAGAAAATCCGATCAGACTTGTCTGTATGAATTCCTTTGGGTTACCAGCGCAGCATGCCCAGTCAATGTTAAGAAAGATGTTGTTTCCGGCAACTGTAAAGCAGTTAACCCTCAAACAAACGTGGAGTTTGATTTGAACGTTTTGAGGAATACAATAGATGACTATACTGTGCGAGATGAGAAGAACAACCGCACTTACTACGTGAATGTCTGCGGTCCACTTCGAAACTCGCGAGGTCAGTTCATATGTATGTTGCGTTTAAATGTTATCCCTGGGTTGGAAACTCTTTTAATATTACTGTTCTTGGTGATATCAAAATCCTCTGGAACAGAGTTACTGCTGGCAATGTTCACTCTTTTGGGATCCGTGTTATGGAGTCAAGACTGTCACGAGAAGTTAATCTATCGTGGACTGTGTGACCGTTCTTTTGTTGGGTTGAAAAGGGTTTTTGAAATCTTAAAGTTTGTGTTCGAATCAATTGAATTCTAAAAATAATAGTTCACTTTTGTTATATAAAGGGACAGGTTCACGGTTAAGCGCATGCTCATTAATTAAATTACTTCTTTCCAGTTTTTTATTAATTCTATCGGTTAGTAATCCCACTCACATGTATCTCAACGATCCCAGAGTGTATTTGAAAGTAGAAGTGTATTTCAGAGTAACCTGAAGTAGGATGGAGGAGTACTAAAATCGCACAAAAAATTAGTGGATTATGCCAACACTACCAAAGTTGAATTTATTGTTGACCCGAAGATTTTATTCCATGGTTGATTAATTTACAGCTGTTTGTAAATATTTAAGTTGATCAAGTGCAAGTGACTCCCAGAGGAGTGTGCAGATTGGTTCTTTGACAACATTATGACATGATCATATTGCTTGCATAGACGATCCAGCATGACCCGACGGAAAAATAGCATTTTGATAAATGAGCATGCGCTGAACCGTGAACCTGTCTCTTTAAAGGCCGATACACACGAGGGTTTTGCTCCCGGAGCATGCTTCAGGCTCATTTTGCACGTGTCAGTACACACGAGGGGTTATACTGCGGGAGCTTGCTCCATGTTATGGTACACATGACGGAGCAAACGAAAGAAACTTGGTGTGGGATAGCTGATATTCCTAATTTGATTGGTTAATGTGTAACATTTGCCGTATTAATCGACGCGCAACAAAAAGTGTCAGTTCACACGAGGGAGCGTTTTCAAGTTCGCTTAATTTGCCCCGGGAGCTTGCTCCCAAATATTTAACCGGTTAAATATCGTGGAACATTTTGTGGGGTGGAAATTCTGCTCCCGAGGATGAAGTATACCCATGAAATCGTTGGTACACACGGAGGAGCTTTGCTCCTGGAGCGTGCCCCTGGAGCATACTCCGGGCGCAAAACCCCTTGTGTGTATCGGCCTTAAGGCTATATTCAGGCTTCGTAGCTGCTTTCTGTCGTCTGTTTCTAGGGGTGATAAGGATGGGCATAGACTGAAACTTGAAAAAGTTCGGCCAAGTTTTTCAACTTTTGATGCCATGCCTGGTGATTGTGATATCTTCTTAGCTCTACACAAACATTTTGTGTGCGGCTAAAAGAACTAACTGATAAATTCAGCACAGAATTGTCCTAAAATAGCAATGTCCTGGTCACCTAGCCCCTTTAATTGTTCCCTCAGTATTAAGTGGTAACGTTGATTGAATTGTTTTGCAGGCTGTAATTCAAATTCTGGTGTCTGCCAGGTTGGTACAAAGCAATTCAATGCTGGTTTGTCCAACAACCACCTTCATTTTGATGATGGCGTTTTGTACTTAAACTTAAGCGGCGGCGATGATTGTCATCACGTAAAGAGGAAGCGACAAACCATCATTTCCTTTGTGTGCAGCTCAGGTTATAGCAACAGGGATGATTACGGCCTACCTGTGTTCATATCCGAGGATGACTGTACATATTACATTATGTGGCACACTCCAGTGGTTTGCGAAAGACAGGTTGGTGAACTGAACAGGAGATTTATTATCCAAATTCTCAGCTAGAAAGACGCACAATATGCGACAACATTGTAGCATAGAGTGGTGGTAAAGGGGGGTGTTCTTTCTACATACCAGGTACTTTTCCATTGTTTAACCCTTTAAGCCCCAGTATCCACATACAAATTCTCCACACTGATCTCCATACATTTCCTTAAAGAATAACTTGAGAGAATTTTGTTCAAAGATCAAAGTATTTTCTCCTGGGTGTTCATTTTATTGATTCTCATATCTTATCTCTTTACAGTGTATGGATGATTGTAAGGAGAAAATTGATCTTGGACACTATTGGGACTTAAAGGGTTAAGAACCAGCACGTCTTTATTGTAGACACTCTGAACTGGAACAGTAGGTTATTGTTTGAAATAACGACCTCCTCTTACAAATCTGTGACCTGCTCTTCCATTTATTGAAAATAATAACGTGTTTATAATAATGGAAAAGTGCATTAAAAACAATCTGGACCCCTCCCACTCCCGAACCAAAATTTGAACGTTTTTTGTTCGCTACAGGTGGCTTGACCAGAGGCACAACATTGTTTGGGGGGTGGGGGGAGGCTGGCTTTTTCTCTGTTAAATTAGATGGTGTCGGCCTTACGTCTACTTAAGGGGTTCTTAAAGTATCAGCAGGTAGTAGCAAATGGCCTTTACATTGGCTTACTGTATTTATTGAGACCGTTTTTTGAAAACAGCTTTTCTTTCTATTCATGATTTTTCGCATTTATCCATATTTTCATTAATTCAATTTTGTAAATGTGCCCTTAACTCTTTAAGCTCCAATATCCACATACAAATTCTCCAGACTGATATTCATACATTTCCTTAGAGATGAGTTAAGAGAATTTGATAAAAGATCAAAGCTTTTTCTCTTTCGTGATCATTTGATTAATTCTTGTAACCATTTCGCTTGACAATGTAGGCATATTGTTTCGAGAAAATTGATGTTGGTCACTAAAAAGGTTTGCTGTGGTTTGATTGGGGAGGAAGGTGGCGTAGTGGTGACTGCATTCGCCTCCCATCGTTGTGACCTGGGTTTTGAATTCTTCGGCAGCACCGCACGCGGGTCGATCTTGTTGTTTCATTTCATCCTTGAGTGGCTGGGATGTGCCTCCATCTAAATCTTTATTTATTTATTCACCTTTAATGTGTCTTTTTAACAGAAGAAAGATCCTCGCCATTATATAAACAAATTGAGTGGATGTCACGGGCTCGAAATCCGTCCAGGCGTTAGTTGTTTATATTTGCGAGGATCGTTTTCCTATTACAAATCTTCATTCCGCGTTCAAATATACGAATCTCGTACATTCATTTTTTCTTATACGCAATTTCAGTATGAATGCGCAGTATAACGAAAGGTAAAGATGGTAGCAGAACAGTGAAGTACAGCCTTGGAAGACTCATGCGATCTGATGCCAATTGGCTGGTAAGACAATGGTAACTTTGATAACAAACTTTCCATCCTCTGATGGACTTATTTACTTAGTTTCGTCAATGTTTAGCAGGGTCAACCCAACAGCGCGCGGTGCCTTACTGCGGGGCCGTAGCAGTCCCTACCCCAATGAGAGAAACGAACAGTACGTGGGACCTTTAACGTCCCCAGAAGTTATACGTGTAAAGGTTGTTAGACGGGGTCAACGATTTTTTATCCTCGTCCGAGAAGACTTAAAAGTCTAACCGTTTGCAGATGTCTTTACAAAAGTAGCACTTTCTCCTCAATTATCTATACCCTGAATATTGATCCGGCCAGGGTTTCAATTAGCGGCCTCCCGCTCGACAGACGGGCGCTTATCCAGTTGAGCTAACCGCGGGGGCGGCGAATTATTCTTACTTCTGTGTTCTTTTAATTTTCTGGATTAAAGTCGTCAAGGTATAGTCGAGTTGTAGTTTTAAAAAAACCTTTGGAAACCGATTCGAGTGACATAAAAACAATGGAAAGTTTTGGCTGTGCCTTTTGTGTTTATGTTGTCATCAAATTTGAGTACATTCTTATCTTATTTTACCGACTCCATCATGATATTCAGTAAGCTTTTGAATTTTTGTGGCACGTCATAATGCTCACATGGTCAGACCTATAAAGTTAAAGCTTCAGTGAGCTTTTTGTGCTCTTATAAACCCTCTTAGTTTCATGCTTACATACCTTATCGACCATACCTCTCGACCAATCAGCGTGCGAGAGAAATCTCTCAGTTATTGAAAAATTAACATTTTCCTACACTTTTTTTCGTGCAGGTAACCACAGAAGGAGGCGTTACCGATCCTCACACTATTTATGTGAATTTGTGTCGTCCCCTGTTGGCCATGCCCGGCACGCCCTGTCCGGCAGGAGCCTGGGCTTGTGGTATTGGAGACCCTACTTGGGTTAGTAACAACAGTAGAGCATAAATCCTCGTCTGGACTTTCTGATAGCCACTACCAGCGAAAAGACAACCGCGAACGGAACAAATTTCTTAGCGTTCTTTCTTTTCTCTTCGTGGAGGCGCGTGTGACCGAGCGGTTAACACCTCGAACTCCGGATCCTGAGGTTCGGGGCTCAAACCTCGCCCGTCGCGCTGTTTCCTTAGACAAGGACCTTTCTCTACTTTGTCTCTTTTCCCCCTGGGCCGGGTTGTTCAAAGCAGGGTTAAGATAACCCGGGGTTAGTGCGAAATTTGAATTCAGATACGAAAGCTTGAAAAGTAAATTCAGTTTTATTCTTTTTGCCTACAATTTGATGATTGGATGCTCTAAAAAGAATAGAGAAAATTATCTGGGAAAATGCTTTTGAACAAAAGAAAAACAAGCCCAGGTTAAAATTTAACCCTGGGTTAGCGCTAATCGGCCTTCGAACAACTGGGCCCAGGTGTATAAATGGGTACCGGCGACATACTGCTGGGGGTGGGGGGGGGGGGGGGGTGATCCTGCGATGGACTAGCATCCCGTCCAGGGGGGAGTGGCAATACTCCTAGGCATACTTCATGCTAAGGAAATAATAATAGAATGGGGTAATGTTATCCACCTTTTGAAGAACTGGGGGCAGAGAGCTAAATGCGTTTTATCGTTTTTTTTTGTTATGTAGGACTTGGGCTCTGCAACTGACCCACCTGAAGTAGTGAGCGAGGGAGAGGTGCGACTTTTGTATAAGGGTAAAACTCAATGCAAGCGTGGCCCTGATTCGTCGCCATGGCAAGTCCATTTCACGTTTATCTGCAGTTACGGCTCTTTGGTGAGTTTAAATTAACTTTATCTTTGTATTTACAGTGCAGCGAACCCAGCTGGGCCCTCCCAAACATTAACTGGCCAGTCACAGACCACGCTCACCACAAACAGGTGACACTGGCTATGCAATCAAAAACGAGAACATTTCTTTGAAGTTGAAATAGACCCGAAGGTGGCTCGTTATTGGTTACTTCAACGGTCAACGTGGAGCTTTCTTGCCTGCTCGAAATTTCTCGTTATATTTCCTTGGCAACTTCTTCTTCAAGTTGTCTCCCCACAGCGAAACAGCTTGCGAAAACAGTCTTTTCTCCTCGCTCCTCGCCGCTCGCTGGAGACCTTTCGAGAGGAGGAACGTCTGCGACTCAGCGACAGAAATTCCATACTGATGACGTAAAATCTGTCCGGAATCCGGTCATAAGCGCTGATTGGTCGACGGAGTAGTTACATTGTTTAGCTATTATTTACGAATGACAGGCAAAAGTCAGAAGGCTACAGAGGTCAATATTATAACAAAACAGTCAATATTTGTGGAATATAGTCTTCTCTAGAAGAAGCATTTGAGTTTTGCTGGAGCTCGTTCGCAGATGAACATAACAATTTGCCAAATCGACCAGGAGAAACGTAAAATCGAACAAAATTGCATTTGGAACCCCATGACTACCGGATTTATTATGTAAACATTGATTTACGTCATCAGTATGGAATTTCTGTCGCTGAGTCGCAAACGTTCCTCTTCGCGAAACGTCCCCAGCGGCGAGGAACGAGGAGAAACGGCTGTTTTCGCAGGCTAAGCAAACGCAATTTCAGGACAAGTCGGTGTGACTGGGCCCTAAAACATTTTGCAATCTTTGTCTGCCCTAATAGGCCATTGTTTTCAAGCCTCTATTTCAAAGTGAAGCGAAGGTGCAAAGCCATTGGTATGAAAATGATTATTTTGTTCTCATGCAAATGAAACTAATTTTCTAAACGTCTCGCTTTGGAAGTGAGAATTTTTGGAACTCGGAAATGCCCTATTAACACACTGAAAATCAATGATGTTGCTTTCTGTGTTCCTCGCTTTCAGGGGCATCCTGTTTTAGAGTCTGTGTCCAAAGATAGTTGCATCATCCGTATTAGATGGTTAACGTCAGCTGCCTGTGGTGATGAGCAGATAGCACAGCTTGATAAATGCAGAGTCCATGACTATAGCACAGGAGAATATTATGACTTAAACCGGCTTTCAACGAGCCATTCTGGGGATGTTGGATATCAGGTTGTGGTACGTTAGTTATCAGCATGACTCGTCATGACGTCATGGTGGATTGAGGGGTTCCAGGCAGAGAGCGTGAACTGCGGAGTGAAGAATTATTTGAAGGAAGATCATCGCAGTTATATACGCAACTTATGCGGTTACGAAAAGAAAGCCTGAAAAAAAGTTCACATATATGATTTTCATATATTCATAATTTGGTCATCGTCCTCTCGCGGGTTTATAACGAACCAATTCAACGATCTGCTCCCAGTTGGCTTGTTAGCTTAATTGGTAGAGCGCTGCACCGGTATCGCAGAGGTCAAGGGTTTGAATCCCGTACAAGCCTGAATTCTTTTCAGGCTTTCTTTTCGCAACTGCATAAGTGGCGTATGTAACGATCTTCCTTCAACTAATTCTTCACTCCGCAATTCACATATATGATTTTCATATATTCATAATTTACATAAATAGTACCATATGAAAGTTCTGCTGAAGAGGTTTCATTTGAATGGTAACATCATAGGATTTCAACCACAGACTCAACAGTTAGATCTACATACTAAATAAATAGTACCATGTGAAGATATTGCGGACATGCATGCATACGCAACATTTAGAACTACAAACTAAATAAATAGTTCCATATGAAAATACTGCTAAAGAGGTTTCATATGAATGGCCACACCGTAGGATTTCATCCACAAACCCAAACGCTAGAACTACTAAACATAACATACTAAACAAATAGTACCATGTGAAGATACCGCTGCAGCGGTTTCATTTGAATGCTCACATGATATGACTTCGTCAACAAACCAAATAGTCATGGCTACACTACATCAGGCTCTCCATAACCGTTTAAGGGAATGAGCAGATCATAATTTGTACAGGTTTAATCGGACCTATCCCTTGTCGCTCTGCTTTGTGACAATAATGCACTTGTCACCGGAAACCCCCACCCCGGGGAGACGTGGGGCATACGTGGGGATTTGCAAGTGCTTAGATGACTTACCAGTCCCCAGGGGGTGGGGGAATAGTTCACTTTAGACAATATTGTAGACGGGGACTGGACATTCGAAGCACATGGTCGATTGTTCAAAATGGCGAGTTGTCAAGGCGAGTTAAACTATTTTCTTTACCATTTTAATGCGTTTGTGTTGTTTGTGTTGCATATTTCGCTATTAAATGTTAACCAGTCTTTGAAAAATCCAAACCTTTAGTCGGGGCTTAAACTAAAAATTCTCCCCTTTAAGGTGGGGCTTTTTCTTCCTTTTTTTCGTTCAGCTGTCTAATGCCCCACGTCTCCCCGGTGTGTGTGTGTGTGGGGGGGGGGGGGGAGGGGGTGGGGGTTTCCGGTGACAAGTGCATAATGGTGATGATGTTGATGCAACTGTTATTCATAGAGGGCGAAAAAAAGCATTTTTTCCAGTTGCCCAGTAGTTTACATTAAGGCCCTTCTGTTTAGCTAAAACCTTTTTACCTTCTTCTCTGGTAATATAAGGACTAGTGCTTTTAGTCCTGAGCGTGGTTTTTACCCATTAGCACGTGACGTTCTTTGCGATTTTCCTTTGTCTTTCATAAAATGTACGTTCATATTCACGCGAATAGGATGACATAGAAACAGTTCTTTGGAGTAGCGTCACAAACCGCCCCAAGCCAGAGAAGTTTGCTGTCACTTTTTCGTAAGCGGTTTGGTCCGTTGCCTGGTTGTGTGTGACTGGTTCATTTCTTTGCTACTACTGTAAAAACGCTCCGTTTGCTTGATTTGTTTGTATGAACTGTCGGCCCAACTTAACAGTCAGTTCACGTAGTTAGAATTATCGGGTCGATACAGTAGCCATAAAAATTTTAAATCACAATGTACAACATATCTTTTTTAAATGGGACCTGTCATCGGTTTGGTGTTCACCAACATCTTTTTTTGCGGCCAATCTTAGCACGTAAAGCTGGCTTTAGGTTATGATCACACGAGACCGGATAGGTTTTCCGCCGGCACGAAAACCATAGCAGATAGGTGATTGATTTTTTAACAGAGCGAAGCTGCGGAGTGTCACAGGTCCGATAGTTGTTCACGCTATACTGGATAGCTTTTCGTGTTGGCACGAAAAGCTATCCAGTATAGTACATTTTCACTCACGTGACCAGCATCTATGCAAATTTATTGGAACAAAAGAAAGCGCTTGCATAAGGAAAGAGTTCAACTCCCACAGGATTGGTTTGGGACACCAACATGGCCGCCGTTTCATTGTTTTGGGACACCAATATGGCCGCCACGACGTCATGTGAAAACACTCTGTAGTGTGAACAGAGCCTTAGAGGATACATTTTCAAGTCTCAGGTGGCCTGTAATTCTGAAATGAAGGTTTGATTGAATGTTTGATTGTTGTTTCAGGGAGAGCAAAGTGCACCCAAGTTTTTCTTTATTTCTCTGTGTCATGGATTAGACAAATTGAATAGAAAAAAGTATGGCAACAACTGTACCAAGGATGGCGGCGCCGGTGTTTGCTTAGTGAGAAACCAAAAAGTAAGCACGGCGTTGGGTCTTTACAAGAATAGAGCCATGACTTACTACAAAGACGAGGGAATGTTGATACTGACATACTGTAGCAAAAACTGTAGCTTTAAAGGTACGTCTTAAGGACAAAGTCAACTCGGAAAGGATATCAGTAGACCTCTTTAACTTGTAAGGTTTGTTCCCTTTCAGACCACGTGATGGTACCCTAGAGAACTGTTTCTCTCAAATGTGAGTTCTGTGCACGTGTATGCACGGCATATATATACATAATTTATGAAAAAAACAAAAGGCAAATTCCCTGGAGAAGACCACGTGGTCTGAATCATACAAGCTAAGAAGGTCTATTCTAATCACAAATATGAAGATGAACATGTGTTTCATTAGTGGGCCTTTAAAGTCGGTCCGGTGCTTTTGGAATTCACCTCCACAGATAGTATCTCCTGGCATGACGTCGCTCTGTCCTAAGTAAAATTGGCGGGAACCTGGGACGAAACAGGGCGTAGCCAGTCCCGAGTGGTAAATTTAGTGTTCACACACTACCTGATAGCTCTTGCGTCGGCGCGAAAATGATACGAATAGGGCTATTGTTCACATGTAAAAACGGTAATTTCGGCGCGATTTCTGTAACAGGGCGAAGCTTCGCCATTTGGTGTAATCACTCGCGGTCACATTCGATTACATGAGCTCAATTTAACCCAAATGTTTGTTAAGCCCGTTTTTAATGGCTTAAAGGCAGCTACGCTATTGCGAAAGAACATGTAGCACACAATGGCTTGACCAGCTACGCAAAGGTGGAAAAAAGACCGGAACTGGCCGAGCCATTATTGGTGGCTCATAATGCTGGCCGGCTGCGGATGGACTTTTAAGTGCTTAGAGAACGCTCAATAACAAAAGACCTTGTAATCGTTTTATTTGTGACTAGAAAGTTCGTGAGGTTTTCGTAGTAACCTTGTCCTCAAGCTATTAAGCTATCACTTTTAACGGACGAGACGGGATATTTGTTTGAAACAGTTAACTCATCTCAGAAGCATAGTTTGTCTCCGGCGTAAAACGGACAAAAACGGTGCTCGTAGGCCAAAAGAATGTTTTGGTTTTAAGGTGGCTGAACACAGTTTTGCGGGCAGTCAGCGGTAACTCGCGTGACGGCGAGTGTTTTAACTCAGACAAACAAACATGGCGGCGAAAAAGCAATGGTAAAAAGAAGACGATTTCGCAAATTCTACTCATTAAAATTTTGTGATATTTGGAGGAATTTTTACTTTTATCATATTTTAGATAATGAGAACTTTAAAATGGAAGTTAAACAGACGATTTTTGTGACACATTTAATAATTACAGTCAGAAACTCATAAGGGCTTGAAACGTGTAACTCTCATATGTTTGCTTTGTCCGATGCTCGTGATTATTCAATTTCGAAAGTACCATATTTGGAACGAGAAGAAGAGATAACTGACCAATCAAACTTCGTAAACAACGTGACGTAATTTAACCTTCAGGTTCCCGCGCCCGCTTAAAAAAATGGCCGAGAAACGGGGGAAAAACTCCCGAAAGCCGAGAAAGCTTTCAAAGGTTGAAACCAGGAATATTACCGAAACACTGAGCAGGATATTATTGCCTTACCTCCCGGGCCAAACGTAACATTATGAGACCCATTGACGGCCTCGCAACTTCTTGAAGTTGTCACTTCAAAAAACGATGCCTCGTTGACCCTCTGCACAGTAAACTTATACTGCAAATAGGCTTTTAAAATTCTTATGTTAAAAGTCTAGAATAAACAGTGAAAAATATTTTCGAATAAAATTCATTAGCTGTGTATCGAAAGTGTCCAAAACCTGAACCTGACATCTTCGCAAAAAGTGATGCTGATGCTTGTAATGAATGTGAGAAGCATTTTAAAAGCTTAAATTAAACTTAGATGTTGTAGTCACGATCGTGTTTTGAGTTAATTTTATGAATGAACAAACTCAAAACAATAGACAGAGAAACCGTTTCTTGAAAATGTTTATTCAAAGTCCAAAAAGTTAATCCTTTAAAGCAATTCGGAAAACACTATCTGGATAGTGGATCCGTTCACGCAAGTGACATCGGCTAAGCACATGGCAAAATTCAACACAAAATCAATCTCAAATCAGGGCACATTTTGTAATTTTTCTTTAGCGCCGAAGAGAAAAATTTATAAAACGTTTATGAAACACTTAAAAATACATAAATTCCCTTTCAAAAACGTAATTGTCTTGGCCATAGAGTGTAAAATGTACCTGAAAATTCGGCAAAAACTTCGCTGACTTGGTTGCATTTCAAAACAGACCATGGGCTCCGCCGTGAAGAAAACAAGGTTGAATTCCTCGAAGGACGATTTCTTGATGAAAAGCTTCCCTTTCTCCACAAAAAGAAAGCTGAGCATTCTTTTGAACTTTCTCTTTCCATTTTTGTCCTTTAACGGTGCATTTTTAGCCTTGAAATGCAGAACTCTTGTCTTAAAACATCTGCATGGTGATCGCGCAGCAGCCATTTTGTTGAAAATGGATATCCTTCACTAAGATTTCCAAATATGGTCAAAATGAATATTCACGAGCATTGAACGCGAGTTACACGTTTCAACCCCTTATGGGTTTCTGTTACAGTACAATTATATTATTGATTATCTAAAAACCTCTCTGTTAAAATTTGGTCAAATAAGTTTCAAATGGTCATGATTAGTTATAGTAAGCTATGTGCAAGTTTATAGGAAAATCTAATGAGTGAATTTTCTGTAAACTGAGCAAAAGTGAAATTTTAAGGTTGTATTCAATCGTTCATGTTGCCATGGAAACTACGAAAATGTCAAATTTTACCTGTCAATCAAAATTTTTCATCAGTATATTTTTCATATGCCAAGTTTCAGCTTGTGAGCTGCGACCCTTCTCTTGCTATAATTTGGCAAATGACATATACTCACAAACTGCCAAAACTGTGTTCAGCCACCTTAACATAGCGACTGATAGTTAGGCCACTGTACTTATTATACAGTGTACTGAACCCCGCAGTTCAAAAGGTGGATAACGCTAGCCACTTGACAAGTCTCTATCCGCCAGCCTGTGTATCTGGCGGGATTAGTGGGCGAGTGCTTCAGTTAATTTGGCGGCGCACCCAGGACTCGGAAAAAACTTGAATCTCAGCTTTTTCCTTTCGCAAAGCAGCTCTTACATTTTGCTTGCCTGGGCCACTTCTTGCTCGTCTTAGGTAATGATTTTGTTAGAGAATGACCTTCCTGAACACTTTGTTGCCCATTGGGAGAGTATGCTTTAAAAATTACTTGCCAGGCCAGAAAGTCTACTTGTTCCGGACTACCGGATTGGACGTTTTTGAACCCTGGGACCTGCGAAAAGATTGGGAACAAGTCGAACTACTGTTAGCGAAAATGCTTCGCGGCTCTGCCGCCAGTAACGTACCCGAAGCTTAACAATCTCGTCAGCTAGTCAAGCTACTATCCGCTGGATAGCGTAACTGGTTTCCCTACGGTACCACTTGTTCCCCAGGTAGTGGTTTTTCCCTTGGATATTGCTATCCAACGTTTGAAGAACTGAAGTCCTTCTTACGAAAGCCATTTATATTCTGAGCTATAAGCCGTGCGTGAATCAGGTGACCTTGTAACTCTCTGTAGTTGCCGAACAAACATAAAACTCGTCTTTTTGATACTTTCAGGCGCGGATAATATCAAATCAAGAATAATATTTGTGTGCGACAAGAAGGTGAAAAATGGAGATCCAGTGCTGGACACTCTAGCGGTATGTTGCTTGTCTCTGCGCCATTTTACGGCGGTGTGTAAGACTGGGTGTCGAACTGCACTATGAGACAGTCTTGGGGATACTAGCGCTCCTTTTATTGGCTACCTTACGATCCGAGGACGGCGACGGCAGCGAAAACGTCACTTAAAAAGTCAATAAGCTCTCTTATACTTTGTCAAATGTAGGCGAATTCTCCTGGAGTGGAAAGAGAAATAGAAAGAGAATTTTGTCGTCGCTTGTTTACGTCCTCCGTAAAACGTTTTGCGTCGTAGTCGTGCCCTGACGGTGACGGTGAAGAAATACAGCTATTTCGAGTAGAGGTTGTCAGGAAAAGTACGCACGCGACAATCCCGAAATGTAATATGAATACTCCGTTCCTGACGACTATAGCTGTCGAACCTACTGTTGTTACTTTCCTTTAGCACTCGCCAACATACGTCCATGGCCTTTCGTGCCATTATTTTAAATTTCTTTGAAGAACAGTGAACTCAAAACCACACGCAATCCCTTTCGGGATTGTCGCGTGCACTTTTTTCGACAACTTTCTTGAAATACCCGTATACAAAAAGTCCGCTGCACTTGCAAGGCTGTTGTTTTGCTTATTAAAGCCTGTTGCTTTTCTAATGCTCTCGTTGCCGTCGCCTTTCGTCGGATCTTGGTCCCTATGACGAGGTTTAGCAGGAACTTGGCCAAAATTGGTCCCTCAAATCAGCTCTACAATACAATTCTTCTCAACACTGACCCAGGCTGACGCGTAAACTCAAATGGCCAATTGCTGTTGTTATTATTGTTGTATTTCTAATACTGGTGGTAACTTAATTAAACTTAAACTTTTAATTATCCCTTTTAAAGGTCAGAGATTACTGTTTGAAAGGCAGCGCCTGGCAGTATAACTTAGAATGCATCTGTTTGTAACCTTTAGTTGGATTTTCTAATATTGGCCATTTCCGAGTTCAAACTGAAATTGAGGCAGTGTCAAACAAAAACGCGTTCTAAGCTATTTACATTTGACCCAGCCTTATATCTAAACTGACATTATTTTGTTACCGGCATCGAGGAAGCGTGAATGAGGGTTTTTGTAACACTGGCTCTGTTCTGTTAACTCTGTTCCAATAACCAGCCCATATGTGTATATTCATAATCTCCAATATGTAATTGACGCAGAGTGATGGTGCAGATTTTATCTGGAAAACAAGTTTGGTTTGTCCTCCACCTGAAGAAGAGTGCAGCTTCAGGGATGATGAAGGCAGGAATTACGATTTACGATTACTGACAAGTCGAACGCGGAGTTGGTATTACGAACATAAAAAATATAGGTATATATGCGGAATGCAGTAGACACTCGCATGTATGAACCTATGATTTCGGGGTTCAGGCTGACCAGGGTCTTATTTACCAGGTGTTTAGTGAGGAATCAGCTTGAAAATGCTCGTAATTTGAAATGTCCTTATTATTTGATTCAGCCTGATGTTCCTAACCCACTTGTTCTTATATGCGGTCGCTCACTGTTTTTCATTTACATTGGTTCCTAGTAGTATGGTAAAAAAGAATGAACCCTAGCATTGGTCGAAATTAAGGTAGATGGAGCCAGTCTACTCACTCAACACGTACAATCACTTTGTAAGGTTTCCGTATTTTAAGACTCCTTTGTACTTGTGTTTTCATGCGTAGTGTAGCAAATATAAGTAAAACCAATTTTTTTCTCAACAAGAAAGTAACGAGGCCTTACAGGATTGGTTGGGAAAACTATAAACGGTAAAGTTAATAATGGAACCTAGTCATAAAACAAAAAAGACCGGGACATACAGGGACCCATTGATGTTAGAGGGTTTGAAGGGTAGCGAGGCTAATATTTTTTTTTTCAAGGAAAAACTTATGAAAGACGATATTTTCTAGTATTTTGAATCTACAAGGACACTTGTCAAGGGCTGTTTATTAAAACGATTCTTAAGCCAGTATTAACAACAGCCTATTCTAAGCCCGGTTATATGCCATTGATACTCGCCCGTTAATAAAGCCTCATCCATCACTGAATAAGCCGGGGTATGAACGGGATTTCTTATTCCTCTTTTTTTTGTTTTAGATTCTGGATAAACATCTGCAGGGGCATCGAAGATGGACCGAAAGGTAGTCCTCAGATTTATTTTCATTTGCAGCATCCAAACATGGATGTCGTTTTTGCCTGTTGGAATTTGCTATTGTTTTAAAGCTGAGAAACAATAACAAAAATCCCAGCGGAGAAATGCAACGGCTGCAAATAAATCCACCATGAGAATGTGGCTTAATTAGCCGAACTAATTCCTATTTGGCTTTTTCCTTTTTTCATTTGTCTAAGACAAAATTGACCACTCCAGAAAATACCATAACATACCATAATGCTCTTTGTTTGTCACCCCAACATTTTGCATAAGCATTGTCTTCAGTTTCTCTTGGGAGTTAAAATGGCCCCAAGAGAAACTGGAAACAATGCTTATGCAAAATTTTGGGGTGACAAACAAAGAGCATTATGATATGTTATGATATTGTCTGGAGTGGTCATTCGGCCACGCTGCTCTTTACAAGATCGAATGCAATCAAACGTCACCCAGACTATTTTAACCTATTCTTCGTTTTCACTGTCACGCAATAAACACGGCACAAAAAAAAATGAAAACCGTCCAGTGGAAAAAGCCAAGAACATGAAATGTTATAAAAGACTAATATATAAACAATTTGTCCAAATCTCAGGTCTTTGTGGCCCACAGTTTCTGAGTTATTTGCCGAAAAATTTCACGCACGTTTGTAGAGCTTTGTATGGAGACGCTATATTGGTGGACAGAAACTTGCCACCAATATGGCCGCCGGAAATCAACAAAAACATCTAGAGTTCACTTTTTCTTTAAAAGCTCTTTCTTTTCACTCGAGAGCTAGCATACGTACACATAAACACATCTTTTAATACTCGAAATGGTCAGACTGCTGAAACTCAAGGAGAGACTTTTTTCAATGATAAAGCATTCCTAATTTGGTGTCACGCACTGTGAAAACTCAGAAGTTCAAATTACTGTATTTTCGAAGTGAAACACGCTTCGGGGCTGGAAACTTGTACAAAGATTTATTTTCTATTTATCTTCAACCTAGTGTAAATAAGAATTCGTAAAACCGCGTCTTTTTTTACTTTGCAAACTGATGACGTCACTATGAAAACCGTTAATGGACCCGAAATCTTAGTTCAAGATGTTTGCAAGGCGCTAGGTGTCCTCCTCAGAGATTTGCCTGCCTTGCTGAAATTTCCTTTGGTTCTTTTTTCAGGGTGTCCGTCAACTGCTTCAGTTTGCATGATTAGGAAGGGTACTACTAAAGTCAACATAGTTGGTGTTACAAATACACAGAAAATGAGTGTCAACGGTGAGTAACTCTTCCCTTCTGCTTGTATTCTGAGAGGACAAAGTAAAGGGTAGCTCCTTTTTTCAAAGTGCCGCCGAAGAGGTAATATTTGAATTGTCACAACAAAGTATTTCGTTCATTGTTAAGCGTTGGAAACACATTGCATGTCTTCTTTTCATGTATTTATAAGAGAATGAAAACAAGGTCAGATCTTAATGGTAAAAAAGAAGACATTTAATCAGCAACAATAGAATTGTGGAGTTGACCAGCGTTTTCAGGAGTGAAAATCACAGACTTAAAACTGTGCACCAAAAGCCTGGTTAAACCAGGGAGCAAGTCTGGTTCAACCAACCAGGCTTTCCTGGTTGTCAAACCAGGGTTACCAGGCTTTACCGTATGTGCGAAAAGCCCGGTTAACCAGAGTATTCCTGGTAACCCTGGTAGGCCTGGTTATTCTTTCTAAGAACCAGGCCCCAGTTGTTCGAAACGTGGATAGCGCTATCCGATGGATAAATCTCTATCCAGTGGATAGTGCAATTGGTTTCCCAAATACTTATCCGCTGGATAGAGATTTATCCAGTGGATAGCGCTATCCAACGTTTGAACAACCGGGGCCAGGAGAACAAGGCTTTAACCAGGCTCTTAAGGTATTGAATTAACCAGGCTTACCAGGCTTGAGCCATATGTGCAAAAAGCCGTCTGGTTAACCAGGGTATTCCTGGGCCCGGATAAAAATTACTTTGTTTATTTCTGGTTTACACCCTGTCTAAATAAGGTCTTGTTGTTGTTGTAGTTGTTGTTAGCTAAGGTCTCGGTACCGAATATTTAGGTGTCCAAGCATTCTATCTTTTCAAAATATACTCTCTACCCGTCTTACCGTGTGTCACCGTAGGCAGAGAACGTAACACAGCCTCTACTCTTTTGAAACAGTTCAGTTCAATTTTTCTCTTAGATGGTAAACTTCAACTGAGATATACTGGACTTCCTCCGGTTGATGGTTGCGATAAGAACAAGAATTCCAAAGTTGTGTTTTATTTTGAATGTGGAAATAGCGTTGGACAGCCAGAGTTTAAAAGGTAGGTTGGCCAGGGCTACTCAAATACTATTATTTATTTGTCATCTTTATCTTCTCTTGTAGTTTATTATGTTCTTTTATTGTACCGCGTAACTGTCGCTCCCGTTTAGCTCAGCTACTGGAGCCCCGATCTCCCTAGCTGGGGATCACAAGATCAAAACAGGGTCTTTTAAACCTGACTAGTTCATACTGCTTAACGTTTTCTTGTTTTAGTTAACTGCTAACTTACCCCGTCCTTTAAAACCAAGTTTCTTATATTCATAGGCCATTTTCGTTGACAACGTCTGTGGGATTTTCAGACAGTTCTAGATGTTGGTGTTACTGCTCGCCTTATCGAGTAATGTCTCTCTTATCATGGTTATTTCGAAGGGACGTAAAAGAACCCACACTACTGTCCCGAAAAGAGAGGGATATAGAACCTACTACAGTGAACCACATTGGGTCCTGTGGGGATCATTATACGCGTCTGGAAAACTGCCCACCTCCCCCTCCCCTCCCCTAAGCCAACACTTAAAATGTTGGCTTAGGGGAGGGGTAGGTGGGCATTTTCCCAGAAATTTATAATACATTTTGTGGCCTGCGGAGGTGGGGTTTGGTTATGTGTGCTGGTTCATTATATGCTGTACGTTCCTGCGTAAAGACTACAATCGGCGAGAAAGCTTTAGTTTGAAAAACTATTTAACAATTATTCCTCGAGCCCGAATGGTCCCTGAGTCAATAGCCCATGAGGCCGAAGACCGAATGGGCTATTGACTCAGAGGCTATGAGGGCGAGAGGAATAATTGTTTTAGTAAAATCCAACCAGTTGGTCAAAAACATCAAGACAAAACAACTTTAGCTGGTTAAAAAATCCTTTTTTGCCGCCAACAAGTCAGCGCTTTTCGCTACTAGTAGGCTATAACATATAGCCTAGTAGTAGCTCAACCAATCAGAACACAGCATTGATAATAGACCACTAGTTGGATTTTACTAGTTATATATATCTGGACCCTTTTCTCTTCCTCCCCGACAGAAGTTGACAAGTCGTTTTTGTTTTCTAACTTGTAGATAGGCGAAACTTTGTTTACGTCATATATTACATTCTTCCTCATTAGCATAGGGTTTAACTCACAGAAGCCGTCGCTTTATATACATTTTTTAAACTAAATTGAAGAGAAGTTGAAAGAGCTTATTAACTTGAGCAATATGTACAGTTTTCAGCACTTTAAAGCCAAAATATCAGGAAGTATCATCAGTTAAAAATAGAAGAATTGTTGGGTGGCCAAAAAGTCAATGAGTCATGCATTATTTGTAAAATTTCGAATTTTAAAAAGATAATTGTTTCGAAATCTTTCGGCCTGTGGTGCTCAAATTTCCAGCCATAACTGTAATAGTTTCGCTCTTTCAATATTCAAAGGTTTAATTTTATTAGCTCATATGTTAATGAGGCAAAAATGTAAACAAAGATTCGCTTATAGAGAAGCGGTACAGCATTGTTCAAGCGAGGTGGGAGGAAGGGGCAAGCTTTTCCTTGTTTAAGAAAGTTAGTGTAGGCAAATGCGAGAAATGTTGGTAAGTACATGGAGGAGTGTGTTGTCTAATGTTGTGCGTATTACGGTATCTCTTGTTATAACGTGCCTATTTCCTTATAGAGAGGATTGGCCTTCATGTTCATTTGTCATCAACTGGAAAAGTTCGGTGGCTTGTCAAATAAAAAGGTAAGCTTGTAAGGTGTTTCGATACAGTTTTTCGGAGATCATACCGAAATTTTTTTAATCGTCTTAAAAGCGATTTTTCCTCGTCCGATCGCCATTTAAAATTTCACCTCAACTAACTTTGGATTGAAGTTTGTCAAAATGTTGTTTTTAAGTAAAATTGATATGACCATGACAACGATAAACAAACATCTTTTAAATCAGTTTAAGACGAATTTTGTGACATCTAGGCCAAAAACATCCTGACCAACATCAGGAACTTAAAGTGTGGTGTTTGACAAATAACCTCCGTGAAAATAAAAAAAAATCTGAACTTTTAAAAGAAAAATAATGAGAAGAAAAATAATAAAAAATTAAATATAAAAAATAAAATAAAATAAAAATTCTGCCTGTTTGAATTCAAGTAAAACGCAAATTAATTTTTAGCCTCATATTTTCAGTAGTCGTGGTAAATGTAAGAATAAGCAAATTCCAAATAACTAAAATTACTCCAAAGCATCATCGCAATGCTGCGTAATATCATATTTCCATTCTAGGAAAGTTTTGGTGTATTTCTTGCGATCCTGGAAACCAACTTTCTTTCTGAACACTATAGCCTGAGAAAACAGCTGACATTTCGTCGTTGAGAAGCGAGCGCAGAAATTTTATACTGATGCCCTGATCTGCCCAGGCTTCTGATTGGTTGAAGCAAATTTCCCTCGTGGCACGACCAATCAGAAGCACTACCCAGAACTGGGTGGCGACACGTCATCAGTATGGAATTTCGGCACTCGTTTCTCAGACGTCATTTGGCGGGGAAACCAGTGGTGATGTCGCGAAATGTCAGCTGTTTTCTCAGGCTAATCTTTTAAACATTATAATTCTTATTTATTTTGATTATCTTGATTACTTTTTCAATTCAGGAAGAAACTTGAAGAAAACAATTGTGTTGTCAAACATCCTGTGACAGGCGCACAAATCGATTTTCGTAAACTTGTGAGCAGTAGTGGAAGGTAATAGTTTCTTAATGGTTTCTTTCTTCTCATTGATACTGATACAGATGTTTCTCTTAAGGGCAGAATTCTCAGCTACTACGTGAGAAATGTGTCTAATTTTTTTTTTATTTCCAGCTTTATTTCAGCTTGATCCATTATTCCATAATATGTAGAAGTACATACATGTACTGTAATAAAAACCGTCTACATGACTACAACTCAAAGCTAAGTTAACTGTCGTTATTCTTCGCTTTCTTAGTACATGGACCATTACTGGTATAAATGAAGACAAAACAAAAGTGGACTATAAGATCAACGTTTGCGGTAAAGTTACCTGCAATCAAAAGGAAGCTGATTTCTGTTATGGCGACCAGCCCCTGACATCCGCTAGCAGGAAGTTCTTTTATGATGGTAAAACCGTAACTTTCTGATTCATCCCTTCAGTGAAGATCGCTATTGTTGCCAACTGACAGAGTTTTTCACATCTTTTTGGCATTTCTTCTGCCTATGTCTGACGACTCTTGTGGGTTCCTTGAACTGTCAAACCACTCTGAATTCAAGATGTTTTGTAGGTAGAATCATACGGTTTCAAAAGACTTGAAATGGAACCTTTCTAACAACACTGTGTGATTAGTTTTACATTTTATGGAACCCATCAAAGTTAGGCAGAAGCAAGAGAGAATGACTACTAATTCTCCCTTGGCAGAAGAAATATCAGTGAAGACTTAAAATACTTTGACATGTGGAGACGGTAGAACGATCTCCAATGTAAGGGACGTCATTTTATCTCATAGACGAATCTTTGCTGACATTTTTACCTCATATTCACATAGCTTATCTTACCCTGATTAAACTATCAAAATGTCATCCGTGAATATTCAAAGGAAAATAATACTGAGGCTAGTGTGTCGAGCAAACAACTGAAACAAATCAATCAGTCAGTCTTTATTCCTCCTAAGATAAAAAGACATATCTTAAGTTGCATCGGCAGTTGGGAGTCTAAAAATACATAAGACATAATGTACACAAATACTAGAAAGATCAAAGATTATGTCTGAAAATATTCTTAAATCTATCAGTCTTTATCTCCGGGCGATGAGCACCTTTCTTTCTGAGTTGATACTTTGTTTCTTTCTTCTTCGGAATGATGTTACTAAGCGGGCAATCGAGATCCACTGAACGTACCTTGAAAAGCTTCTTATTTGCCTTTTCTAAAAGTTCTCGAATGTACATTCTCTTAGATGTGTATTTCCTTTTAAAGCACCTATCCAGAAAGTTTTGTATGTCCGTGAGATCTGAGTCTACAGCGCCATAAACAGGTAGACCATAAGTGAAATTCGGTAAAACTAAGGCGCTAAATAGGTGGTCTACTTCACCTTGACTGAAACCTTCCTTCCGTAAAAATAAAAAATAATAATAAAATAAACCCTTGCACGGTATGTTTCAAGTTTTGGTAAAGACCAGTTAATGAACATCCATTGTCGACTTTGCCTTGTTTGAGGGTGATATGTTACAAACGAGCGAAGATATTGCTCCATTAAGTCGCGAAATTTTGCAGAAAAGCAGTTGTGCGTTTTTAGATCTGTAGGAAGCAACAGCTCAAGATAAACCACACGATAAAATCTGATTGCTTTCATGAATAGTACCATACTCTATATTTCTTTATTAAATGTTTGAATTATAACGAGCTGTAAATATTTTCTTCCTAAAGTAATTCCATAATAACATCAAAATTATTATATTTTGTGTAAATGGAAATAGCATATTTTCCATTTTTTTTTTCCCATTCTCCATGTCTACATCTATAAACTTCCATTCTCATTGTCTCGTTCAGTAATACCTGATTCGTGAACGAATTTGTTTGCAGGTTCTTTTTTTTCGATGGAGATGACTACATCCAACCCTTGCCGGAAAGCTGCTTCTAAACATGTGGTAGTGATCAACTTTCAGTGTTCGGCGGGTGAGAAAGTGGTAAGAAGTCCTCTTTCATTGATTAGCAACATCCAATTGTCTCTCTAATCCCCTGAATCAATTTTGTAAGTTTTGTGTCTTGGTCAAATGCTATGCAATGGAGATATATGCTTTACTGCGGACCGAGTGCGAGCTATAAAAGAACGAGGCCAATTTCCAGTCTTTTATTATGGCTGAATCCGCAAGCGGGCGAGATTGAAGCGGGTCCTGTGTTCCTACTGGTCAATCGAGCGGGCAAGATGAAGCGGGTCCTGTGTTCTTACTGATCAATCGAGCGGACAAGATGAAGCGGGTCCTGTGTTCTTACTGGTCAATCGAGCGGACAAGATGAAGCGGGTCCTGTGTTCTTACTGGTCAATCGAGCGGACAAGATGAAGCGGGTCCTGTGTTCTTACTGGTCAATCGAGCGGACAAGATGAAGCGGGTCCTGTGTTCTTACTGGTCAATCGAGCGGGCAAGATGAAGCGGGTCCAGTGTTCTTACTGGTCAATCGAGCGGGCAAGATGAAGCGGGTCCTGTGTTCTTACCGGTCAATCGAGCGGGCGAGATGAAGTGGGTCCGTGTTCTTACTGGTCAATCGAGCGGGCAAGATGAAGCGGTCCTGTGTTCTTACTGGTCAATCGAGCGGGCAAGATGTAGTGGGTCCTGTGTTCTTACTGGTCAATCGAGCGGGGAAGATGAAGCGGGTCGTGTGTTCTTACTGGTTAATCGAGCGGGCAAGATGAAGCGGGTCCTGTGTTCTTACTGGTAAATCGAGCGGGCAAGATGTAGCGGGTCCAGTGTTCTTACTGGTCAATCGAGCGGGGAAGATGAAGCGGGTCCTGTGTTCTTACTGGTAAATCGAGCGGGCAAGATGTAGCGGGTCCAGTGTTCTTACTGGTCAATCGAGCGGGGAAGATGAAGCGGGTCCTGTGTTCTTACTGGTTAATCGAGCGGGCAAGATGAAGCGGGTCCTGTGTTCTTACTGGTCAATCGAGCGGGCAAGATGTAGCGGGTCCTGTGTTCTTACTGGTCAATCGAGCGGACAAGATGAAGGAGGTCCTATGTTCTTACTGGTCTATCGAGCTGGCGGGATGTCTCTTTATTGCCGGTTCATGACTTCCAGCGTTGATCCTGCAAAAAAAAAGATTGTATTTGGCTCCTCTATTGACCATGCTTACTCGGTAAAGATGGCTGGATATTGGTCACGTTTTTTTTGCGTTTTTATGGACCTCGACTTCGTTTTTGAAAATAAGAATGCCAATAAAAGAACTTGGCCACTATCGAACCATCTTTACCGAACAAGAATGGTTAATACCGCATATATCTTGACCTAGGGGATTGGGTTGTAAAGGATCTATTTTAAAGGATCTTTTATATAGCAAAAATAAATGTTTTCATTGCTGCAACAAAATGCAAAGTCTCGCGCGGGCAAGATGGGCCCATGTTGCCCGCTCGCGTAGCCAATCAGTCCGCAGAATATATTTTACCGGCTCGGCAGTGCCATAGGATAATTTGGTATATTGACTGGTAAGAAACGCTAGGCGAATTGCATAATTTGGGTGATGTCTGTCGCTTAAAACGCTCATAATGATTTAAATGGCTTGTAAGGACCACGTAAATTTTGCCTAGTTTGACAAGGGGTACTTATAAGTGATTGTATTCTCATTTTTTTTTTTTCAGGGAAGTCCCAAGTTTGAATATTTTTCCAGTGACTGTCATCATGTTTTCTCGTGGCCAACTTCCATTGTTTGTGCAGGCGACTTGTAAGTCATTATGCCCCGTTTCTTTAATGCCCCTTTTGCATGGAGCCTTGAATCAGGAGTAAAATACCAAATTGATTGGTGTGAACGATACGAGCCGCAGTGGCGTCGCGAAAATCGCAGTGTGACCGCACAGAGCTCCGTCTGCGACCACCTCCCATAAGCGCATAAGCGAGCATGCGGAAACAACGAAAGTACCCTTGCAAAAAGACTACGGCTTGAGCCTCTCCTGAGCAACCGCTGCCACCTTTTAGAGTTAAAGGTTTATTTTTCTAATTGTTTTAAACCTTTTGTAAACGACCACTTGACGCATGGTTTGATCCCTATGTTCGCTTTGTGTACTACACTACTCATAGTACACGAAGATCTTTAAGCGACAACATGGGGCTGTACATATTGTAAACTTAAAAAAAATGCATGTAACAAACTCTTTTCCAAAAGCTAGATCTATCCCTACCTCTTCTCGGAAGAGACCCCCTGTTGTTCGATTATCGTAAGCGACTACCTCTTGTGAGTGGCCACTTAATCTTTTTTTTGTTCTAGGTGGTCGTTTACGGGAGGTTCGACCGTACAAAAAGCGAGCTTATGTTTAAGTGTTAAATTGTAAAGGTTGATATCCACCTTTATAAGTTTTCTTTACTGAATTTGAAGGCATCATTTGTTATTGTATATGAACCTCTTAACCTCTCAACAATGCTGGTCTCGATTCCGAACTTATAAGTGGAGAACGGGTCAATCGCGAGAAAAAGCCAGCTGATAAGTTCAGGTTTTCAAATAGTCTTGTGTTTAATTTAACAAAAATCAAAATGATGTCACTTAATACCAATCCATAATGCATAATGCGTAAAAAATGTTTTCATGACATGCTTTATCATGTTGTCGATGCGTGCGAATTATTGCATTGCTTAACCCAGTGTTAGAAACGTCGCTTGTCGTCGGGTACTCTTGAATTCTTAGTCGCTCATCAAATGTTAGTTGCAGGAATTCTGCAGCGTGTTGTCAGCGCGAGTGATCCGTGTTATTCATTGTTATTCATTACTCATTGAAGTTTGTTCCAATCTTACCGTTCTAACTAGTCTGACTAATGGGGAACTTAAGCAACGACGTTTTTGAGCGACGGACGTCAACCGGAAGTGAGGACTTTTCCCTCTTAATATGCCTTGACGATATAAAATTTGTATTGCTCAGCTTCTTTACTCTTATCGTGGTGATTTGACTGAAAATTTGGTCAAAACCATCGTCCAAAAATGAAAAAGGGCCACTTCCGGTTGACGTGCGTCGCTCGTAAACGTCGTTGCTTAAGCTCCCTATTGTGTTACTTTTTCCTTGCAGGAGTCAAAATGTGACTGATATTCCTGCTGTACACAAATCACGCAGTTCTTCGGCGGCGAAAAACGTGGGAATCGCATTTAGCGTTGTATTTGCTGTTGTTTTGGTTTTGTTTTTAGCAATTATTTTCCATAAACGATCCAGAAGGCAAGTCTTCTCTATTTCTTTCAATACCAAGATCATGAAGTCAGTATATGTCACTGTACTTCATAAGGAGCTCATAACTCCGGACAGAGCAAGTATTTTACTAGACCTGTGTCACGGCGTTTTCACGGACAGGTTTATTTTTAGATTCATTTTACGTTTTCAGTTTTTATCTCGAAAATGAAAGGTTCGCTCCTTCGATGAGCGCATTCGAAATATAAGAAAAGAAAAAATAGGTAAACTAAAAGTCATTAAAAGAAAAACATTTTCAGGTCATAATTCTGCAGACTGGTTTCTTGGGCTTCACAAGAAGTTCTAAATTCGCGCCAAAATCATTCCGCTAATAATAAACTGGTCTGCGAATACTCCATGTCCTGATTACATGGAAGTTGCTTGCTCCCGTTTATGGGCTCCTGACTTAATCCACTGCAAAGTTCACCAGTTGTTGAAAGAATAAATAGTCGACAGGTTTAAAACCAGTTCATTGGGATTTGAGGGAATGCTTAGAGTATTTAGTCCCTAAAAAATCGCCGACGGCTGATAGCCTCCCCGAATAGTCCTTTCAAGCCTGGGCCCAGTTGTTCGAAGGCTGGTTAGCTTTTACCCGGGGTTAGATTTAACCTGTGTTTCTTTTTCTTGTGTTCTAAAGCATTTTCTAGGTTAATTTTCTGTGTTATTTTTAGAGCTGTCGTTCATCATCTTGTAGACATAAAGAATTAAAACTGAAATGCTTTTTAAGCTTTCACTAACCCTAGGTTATCTTAACGCAGCTTTGAACAACTCGGCTCTGTTGATATTAAGACTTTCAATGCACGATTGAGAAATCTAAAGAGATTCGTGCTCGATGACAATTAAGTGAGAACTTGTGGGGGGTAATCGTGGGGTAATTGTCTGATACTGAGTATATTGAGCGGCAAATTTGTGGTCTAATTAGTTGATGTTAGGCGTCCAGCACGGGGTTCTCTCGCAGCCATGTCAGGCATGTAGTAAAAACCAATTCTATGAATGCAGTAAGCTTAGTAAGGTCAATTGTGAAGTACACTCGGCGATAATTTTACCTAATTTGAGTTCTATTTTTTCGTTATCGCAGGCATTCTATAATTTCCTGTGTGCGGTGGAACTTCAAGAGGCATATTCTTCGTCAAGAAATAAAATATCCAGTGTACAGATATCAGAAGGTATCATATTTTAAAATAGACAGTCCACTTGGACATTCTCATCGTCTCTTCTCTGTCTAGCAACCAAGAGCAAAGGCATTTGAGAACATGTAAAAGTACTTTAAACTTGGCACTAACAAGAGAATTGAATTTTGAATAGAGCTCAACAGCTTTTATTTCAATGCGAGCAATTCTGAGATTTATCTAACAAAAGCAAAAGTAAGAGCAACATTGCGCTGTTTTTGAAACAGCCTGATAGGAAAGTACTTCCTCAACTCATCAAAGAAATACGTTCGGCTAGAATTATATCAAATTAATTTAAAAGAGTTCTTTAAGCGTAGCCAAAAAGTTCAGCATTAAGGTAGTTTCTGTGCCTTTTAGCCGTCCATCTTTCTCAAAACTTAAAACTACGGTGAAAAAAAAAAAAATTAGAAACTGCCGATGGTTTCAGAAATCTTAAATATGCTCTTGTAGCTGTTGATTATGCAAATCATGGAAAGTTACTCTGCCGAGACTCCCCCGGTTGGGCTGGGAGTAGAGATCTGGGGATAACTGACAAGCCAACTCGTCCCTATTCACAGCAGGTTCTGTTCAAAGAACTCTTCAAAATTTCTGTCATTGAATAGGTTATTATTAAACAGAATAGTGGAAAACTACTGAGCTAGCTATGCTTCGGTTTTAACAGCTTAATACCATAGATGACGATGAAGTAGATTCTCTCATCAAGGAAGCTGAGGGAAGCGATGAAGAGCAAGATGATGATGAAGACGACGACATTTTACCATTTTAGCGTAGAGGAACTGGGATGCAGATCGTGCCGCTGGCTGTCACGTTTGCGGACACCCAATCTTCATATGCGTGGCGATCTAGCTTCTTACCATTCAAGAAGAGAAGAACCGCGGGTACTTAACAATTAGTCGCCTCAGGCGACGTGAATATCGGCGAATAGTCACCGAGACGAAGTCGAGGTGACTATTCGCCAATATTCACGTCGCCTGAGGCGACTAATTGTTTTAGTATAATTACATTGATTATTATTCGAGAAAATAAAATTATTGATCAATTTCCGACCCCGAAACATCAAAAAATCTGGCTGCCATTTTGAAAACTGCTAGCCTTCAATGCTATAATCACCGCGCGGTGATTATAGCGGGATAAAGCGAAGCTCCTAGCCAATCACAGCGCTCTATTTTCGATATTCATCGATGTAATTATACTAAAGGGTCATATTCGCCCTTTTGTCCTATGATAACGTAGAAATTGACAGCGAAAGGAAATAATTCCGATCAAGTAGACGCAGACCATGGCAGATTAGAGTGGATGCACGTAATTTTTGCAGAGACTAAAAGCAACCGAGTTGCATTTTTTTCCGTCGGTGGTAGTTTTTTAAGAATATTCATAGTCGGTAATATGTCCGGAATGAAAATAAGAAGGCAATGCTGCGTTTTGTAATAGGAAATTGTACCCATTATGCCCCAAATTATGTCAGGAATAATGTATCTATAACCCTAGAGCTTGTTAGGACATAAAACGCCTGCACCACAGGATTTAAGTAGAAACAAAAATTAGGCAAAATGAAAATGTTAAATTTGTATTTAAAATTAGGGAGCTTTTTATTCCAGTCTAGTAAACTGTTTTCATTAAAACAATTGTTTCTCCAGTACTGAAACATTTTTTACTCATAACTGACGTACACTTTCTTGTATGTCTTTAAATTAACTGTCAACGTTCTGAGAGAGTCATAGGAAATTAATCTTCCGAATGCAAACAACTTTGACAAAATTGTCTGTTCGGACCCTTTTCATTTGATTCACGCGCGTGCTCCATTTGCGTCAAACTAGCCCAAAAAGGGAAAACCGTCCGTAAGTATGGTGTCAACTTTACCCTCGGACGTACAAGGAGGGCGTGGGGGTGGTGGCCTAAGGTTTTTCTGATTTTTTTCTTAGACGATAAAATATCAGCACCTGAAGTTTTCTGTAGCTGTTCGTTTATCCCTCGCTCGCATTAACAATTTGAGTGATGTTCAGTTACTATGGTTACGAGATATGACGTCATAAGTAGCAGTTGGTCAAGCCATTTGATTGAAAATGTATGTTTTTTCAACTTTTTTAGGAATAAAAGTAAAGTTTGTGGTAAAATGATGCAAAGTAATTATGTGTTATTTTACA
This sequence comes from Porites divaricata, assembly GCA_038088405.1. NCBI lineage: Eukaryota > Metazoa > Cnidaria > Anthozoa > Scleractinia > Poritidae > Porites > Porites divaricata. The sequence goes on from JBBMOI010000013.1 coordinate 11,622,981, forward strand.
TGTTAAGCGCAAAAATATTAATTCTCACTGTTTTTACCTGATTTCTAATTCTTGATAAAATCCAAGATGGCGGCCAAGATGGCGACCATGTTTGTTGACGTCACAGACCTCCAGCAGCGCCATCACCCACAAAATATACCTCATCTTGTAGAGAAGATCAAAGGCTTTCCACTGAAGGCAAAATCGTTTCGTCATACTGCAACATATCAAAAACTCGCGGGGGGGGGGGGGGGGGGTCCATCAACCCCACTTTGTGCTACTGTGGGGTATGACTTTGCGTGTACGTTCGAGGGTTAAGACCTCTTAGATCGCGGAGGTATCTTTACACCTAGACGAATTTGTGAGTGGGATCATTACGATTTTTTATTTCATTTTCGAGGTGGAATGTGTCAGCATGGTTGATTTACTTAAATCGTAATCAAGGAGAACACAGCTCGAGGGGTTCAAGTTACCGTTGCTTTCTGAGGAACCTTTCTGAGGATTTTGTCGCATCAAGAACAGCAGCACACAGGGAGGTCTCTTTAAACTCGGTCGGTATTTCGGTTTGGCAGAGGAAGCTTTAAATTTGTCTTGTAAACTCTATTCAATTGATCATGATGGTAACCTGCAGGCGTTTCATTAATATTTGGAAATTCTATTTTTCTTTGGTTTGTGTTTTGGAGGGAAGTGTTTGGTTCGTAAACGCATAATACTGCTGTACTCTAACAATTAGAGAGGAAACAAGAAAGCTCAGTTGCCGTGATTAGGTTTTCCTCCTAATTGAAGTGGGAAATGTTAACGCAATGACAGAGATATCTGAATGTCAGGACGCTTACCATTAGTCCGGGGGCATAACTGGCCGGTCAGACAAGCCAATTCCAACAGAGAATTCCACTATTGATTAGTACTGTCCAAAAAGATCAGTCTACTACTAAACAATATGTACATGGGGGATCAGGGGTTTTTACTTTAGCGAAAATTCTGGAGAAAATTTTTTCTCATTTCTGGCCGGCGTAAGTAGATGAAACGAATGAACTGTGTAATGGCTGGGTTGGTCAAGTCCTTTTAAATGCGGCCAATTTCCAGAGAAGGTGATATCGTTTTTAAAGTTCTTTTTGGCAAAAGAAAGATGAGAGGCAAGAGATAGTAAAAGAAGTAGACCCCAAGAGTAGGCAGTCATAACGTAATGGCCAAGAACCCACAGATCATAGAATGAATGAAAATCAGTCACGGTACACGTACCAAGCACGATGAATCTTATCTTTATTACCATTTTCTTCCTCGGCTCCTCTACGGAACAATGATACTTTTATGCATAAATGTTTTCTTGTTCATAATGCTCATCTGCTGATCATTCTAGCACTCCTGTTTCTGGCTCACTGCTTGCTGCCTGTTATGGAAAAACGAGAATTAAAAAAGATCAACTAAAAATGATATGAAAAATCAGTGTCATATTGAATAATTACCATTGAGTGCTGCATGTGGACAAACTATGTCGACACACACATAGCGGCAGGATATAGGTACAAGATCTGGAACTTGAACTGACAGAACTGAAGAAAAATGATTTCTTCATTGAAGTTACGCATCGAGATATTTCAATTCGGAGGCCCCGAGTTCATGTCCTGCTCTGACCGCTAGCTGGAGTTGTTCACGGTAGTCCCGTGTTCAAATCCTCGTTCATGCTTGTAAATTGCCAGCTGGTTTGCTACCGGCCAGTTGCGATTCTTAACCCTGTTCAGTTCAATTCGAATTATTTATTTTAGGCATTTGCTCGGTCGCACTAGCATTAAGTGCTATAAATACGACCGTGGGTAAATAACGGAATTATTATTATTATTATTATTATTATGCTTGTTAACATAAAAATGAGGCGGAATACAAAATTGAGTGTGTTTTTAAACTTATCATAGTTGCAGTTTTGCAGAGTAAAAATCGAGAAAAATGCCATGAAAATGATGGCTTGTGAGGATAGGGAAATGGAATATCTTACGAGGAAGGCAGTTTTCCCATTTTTTGTCTTTGTCATAGTTTGATGTGGTAGCACACCAAGGCATCCAAACCCAGTCAATAATGCATTTGTAATGTTTTTCTCCTTTGTAAATGAACGGAAACACACAGCATTTGTCATTCTTGGTCTTCCACGGGCAGGCTGCAAAACAAGAGATCGTACTGAGTCAGTTTAGCTAGGAATGTGAACAGGACTCTGTAGGTAGACTACAGAGAGACTTGCATTGAATTTTTTCGCACTAGTTTGGTTTTTCGATTGTGTTATTAGCGTTGGCGATGTGAAAAAGCCCCTTGCTTGTCTTATTCGTTGTTATGGGGACTAACGCGAGTAGATTTCTCGTGTTTTGGAAATGCGTAGTAGTCAGTAAAACGCGGGGTCGGGTCGGGGTCTATCCAGTCTTTTTCAAAGAATGCTGTTTTAGGGTTAGATTTAGGGTTAGGGTTGATACTAACCTCATCCGTAACCCTAACCCTACCCCCTAAAAACAGCATTCTTAAAAAAAAAGATAGACCCCGGCCCCGACCCCTCGTTTCACTAACACCCCCTAATTTGCCTATATTGCAGTTAATAGTTGGAGCTTACGCATAACAAGGATTCTTCTACATTCCAAGTGGAGATGTGACTCGATTTAACGAGCAGTAGAGCCTAACTAATCAGGCTTCTGATGCAATCGTGCTGGCTATGCGTAAGGTCCTGTTTTAGTCAAGACTCTAGCGTCATTAAGCGGCTAGCGTTGTCTCTTTCACCCTTCTTCAGTTCGTTAATCAGAAGTGGACACTAAAATGACGGTTGGCTATCGTATACCTGTCTTTTGGTGCTGGTCACACCTGGCATGGCATTTTCCGACACCTGGCTATGTCATGCTGGTGTTTTAGTCACACCTGGCTTGACATTGAAAGGCGACTGCACTTTTATCGACGAGAAAGTGACGCCTGGCTATGTCATGCCGGTGTTTTGAGTTGGTTGAACAAAGGTTACGTAAGTTCTTGGCCTAAGGTCCGTCCGCTGGCTCACTGGGTAGCAATTTCGTGATGACTGGTCATACTGGTTGCCTAGTGATCTTAGCCGGGTTGGATTGATTGGTTCAGCCTGTCTATATGCTAGGAGCTCAGTTTTGAACGTGCCTGAACTAAGCGCCTGATTTCTAGGCTATGCATGTCAGCGAAAGAATGTCACGTGGTAGCTACTGAAATCTTTCTTACCGATGGCGCTTCCGTATATTTCTACACGCATGCATGGTTTGTAGTTCCATTCCACCGGGATAAAGCGAATAAAATGTGCGGTAATTGGACGATTCAAAACATGTTTAATCATGTCACCGGGGTTAGTGTTGCCTGTGAACTCCTGCAAGGGAAGAGGAAGTTTAAATGTGTACTAATTATCTCAAGAAATTTAACACCTATAAACCAACAAACGACAGCCTCCAATACATGGGAGGCAAGTAAATAAAAAAACTTAACAGTCAGACGACTTACGTTCACCCACAGTTTATATCACATACACAGACAGACTAAAAACTAGATTTCCACTTATGTTAGGCCAACCTTCTAACAAAAGATAAAACATACAAATATACCAGAATCTTAGTAAATGAAAATGCTGTATGTAGGTGGTAAGGAGCTGGAACTCATATTGAGGAGCTTGCTTGATGACTAGGCCGACAACTGCATTCAATTTGGATGGGAGCATCTTCTACACACTTGTATTAGGTAGGGACAGGGGCCTCAGAGTATTGGGCTTTATATCACTCAACTAACTAAGCTAATCATTTGGCTTTTTTTTTTATGTAGTGAACTGTACCTTAACGGTTTCATTTTCAGTATAAGTGGTGAAACTCTTGCCGTCCAGAGAGAACTGTAGCCGATATTTCTTAACCCAGTCTGTACTATGGAGAGGCGAGCCCTGGGTAGCGACAGCGCAAACGTTGTATCTGGAAGGAAACTCGATTTGAATATAATGCTTCTTATCAGGGTTTCCTAGTGTATTAGGGCACCATACCCCATCCTCGTTGTCAAGGCGACCAGCCTCCGGTTGGAAAGAGTGAAAGGGTTCCTGCCATGATGATGCCACGACATTCTCATCCGGGATCTCTTTGCTTTGCATGCCGATTGGATGGCCACGACATTTCACGTCTAGTTCGAGATAAAAGTATATGACATTTATTGTGAGATAAGGAAGGCATTTAGTATGACCAAAAACGTACGGTTGAGTTTTAAATAATTTGACTGAAGTATGACCCGTAGATTTTTTCAGCCCTCCAGGGAAAACAAGTCGAAGAAATGTCCCCAGATTGAAAAGGAAAAGGAATCGCGCTAAGCGTTACATTTTACCTAGGGAATGCTAGTACTTATAAATGACCAAGAAATTTTTCTGAAGGTATCATGGGCATTAATGTTCCAAATAATTAACAATTAGTCGCCGAAGGCGACGTGAATATCGGCGAATAGTCACCGAGACGAAGTCGAGGTGACTATTCGCCAATATTCACGTCGCCTTCGGCGACTAATTGTTTTAGTATAATTACATTGATGACTATTGGAGAAAATAAAATTATTGATCAATTTCCGACCCCGAAACAACAAAAAATCTGGCTGCCATTTTGAAAACTGCTAGCCTTCAATGCTATAATCACCGCGCGGTGATTATAGCGGGATAGTGCGAAGCTCCTAGCCAATCACAGCGCTCTAGTTCGATAGTCATCGATGTAATTATACTAAGACCCAATAAAGTTATGGATTTAATACGTCAAAAGTAAGACTTCAAGAGTTGATAGGGGCAGTTGACAGAGTTAAAGTCGAATTTCAGGGGCTTTACTCTCATACTATGTTCTTTTTCAGCTGAAACGATATGATAATGATGACTCAATTATTGAGCGTGATTTCAATAAGAGAGTGCTCGAGGTCCATGCGCTGTAGACAAGAGGGGACCACTTCTGTCATCCTTTTTTGGGATTTGGAAGAGGGCGTTGGTGTTCTTTCGAGAGAGTTGGTGTTCTTTCTTGAGAGCATGGACGCTTATTCGAGGGAGTACTGTATAAAGAGCTTTTAAAAGTAATTTCTTGCCGAATACAATACAGCGTTTTACCTTGACATCGGTAGTTGGATGTGTTACAGCGATAAGTATTCCAGTATTCGTACTAAAAAAGGAAAGTAGAAACTTATCATGTACCGACCTGAATTTACCCTTCAAACTTAAAACAATAGTTCTTTTGTTCCAGGTGACACCTTCCCAGACCGAACCGAAGCTTGTTTGAATAATCGAAAACCTTCGGCTTGACAAACTTGTGTACCACTGCAAAAAACTTAAACTTCGGTAAAACGATTAACAAAAACATGCAGCTTGTTTTGCAAGATTGCTGCAAAACGAGTCGGGAAGCGATGTTCCTCTTTTTATCACCCACATTCAAACTTGTAACAACCTGCAAAACAAGTTTGATGTGGTAAATAGCTCAACTAGGCTTTTCATCTGGTTTTGCAGCAATATTGTATGACAAGTTACATGCATGTTTTTTTGCTGCCCGTTTTACCGTGCCTTTAAAACAGTTATGATAGTTTGAAATTGCAGTAGACTACATGTCCCCGGGTTTACACGAAATAACGCGAGAACAATTGACGGGAATGTAGGAGCTGCCCGTAAAGTCTTTCCTGATTCGTTTATTTAAGCCATGGTAATTCATTGTTTACCATTGTTTTCCGGTTTGGGTAGCAAGCCAATTGGCTTTCAGCTTCCGAGCAGCTGCTACTTGACCACAATCAATACATGTTAAAATTTATTCTCTACGTTCTCCCTTCCCCTCAGTTTTTGAATAGCATGAAGCGCTTGTATTAGATTTTGTTATATAGGTATCAATGAAATATCAAGTGAGCTTTCTCACAAAAACATGATACAGTGTCCTCCTTTGGGACATCTCTATTCATGGGACACAAAACTTGGTCCCGGGAAAATGTTCACATAATCTTTGTATCTGTTACCTTTATTGAAGGGACACCTCTATTCAGGGGAAAGGGGCACCTTCTCTGGGTCCCGAAACCTGGGTTTAACCGTAGCACCTAAAAAGTGACCGACTGCAAAAAGCGTTGAACAGGTTAGGTGTTCAGATCATTAGTCAAAAACGGCGGCAGCTTTTACAACCGTGAGAAATGTCTCACTTTAAAAATCGATGTACTGCGCTTGTGGCAATTCAACACATAATATCGCAGAGATAACTTAATCATAATTTTTGATACATTATCTAACTGCTTGAAATAATTACTGCAGTTGATTCCGAGGCAGAATAAATAAAAAATAATTTGTTGGTTAATTATTAACAAACACCAGACCAGCCACCATTCAAGGGACACTTCTATTCAGGGGACACTTCCCTTCTTCCCGAGGGTGTCCCGAGGGTGTCCCCTGAATAGAGTGTCCACTGTATCTTTGTATGTGAAAAGATCACCGTTCTATGGTTATATAATAAATCGCGCCTTTCGCTGCAAAAAGGCAAAAGAAAAAAATAATTTAGTAGTCTGTTGGATCTGTGGTTCCTTATGAGAGGCTGAGAGGAGGATACACAGAGGTTCTACTGCATTGGCAAAGATATTTTACTTGAGTTTTAGGCTATCCCCTTTTTTTTTTCGTCAAGCGTCGAAAGCGTTTCCCGATATTTGATCGGTCGGTCGGATTGAAAAAAAAAACCTAAAAAAAAATCACAGAAGTCTCGGAATAGGAGGCCCTGGTACCCCAGAACGAGAAAAGTTAACATTCTTTTATTTGGATTAACAAAATGCACAATATACTGTAAACAATGTTCCTGTTTTTGTTCCTATTTTTCTCTATGCTGGTACTATGCTCATTTTTCAGATTAAAAGAATTATTTCAAGTGAAAAATGGTTTAACTACGTCGTTATGGTTTTTTATTTTTTATTTTTGGAAAAAAAAGAGGATGGCCTTAGTTCCGAAGGATTTAGGAGCGGAGGGGTTTAAGTAATAGATCAGTCTTCTTTTGTTCTGTTTTTAATTATTTTTTAATAAAGGATGTTTGCTATTAATACTAACCGACTGTTCCGAATGTCCAAACTTTTCCACCACTTCTTCAAAATCACAGGATTCCTCCCCGTAACACTCTTCGTCAATATTGTCGTCAAAGAAACGCTTGTAAAAGGACGAAGCTTCGTTCTTGTTTAAGACCACGTCTTGAGCCCGTCTCGAGAAACCTGTATTGCAAGAACATTATGCATGATAGTGTCACCTGTCATTTGAAATCAGATGACGAATTTCAATTATCTAACACCATTCTAACCGGCTGCGGATGTGAACGAAAGAGTTTTTCCTTGCCACAAGATGATTGACTAACATGGCATATACAAATTGCATCTTTGTCTCTAAAAATCAGAAACCCGTAAAAATCCAGTGGTGTTAGTGAAGTGCACATAATCTACCGTGAAAATAGGCTTTTAATCTTATAATTCCAATGTCTTGGGTTAACCACGCTTCGTAGTTAGTCGGTGTATAGTGCCTGCTGCAATCGTACCATAATAGGCCCTTTGCAGGTAGCCTGTCACGTGGTACAAAACCGCCGTACTGGTGAGCAAAAGTCGCACTGGGACAAGACAAACAAAGGAAATTACCATTTAAAATTATGTATGCCTTTTGTTTGTCTTGTCCCAGTGCGACTTTTGCTCACCAGTACGGCGGTTTTGTACCACGTGAATGGCTACCTGCAAAGGGCCTATTCCCCCGATAAGAAATAAAAATGTGGATAAAACTATGAAACTGAAAGTCATAGTTTATTACAGAAGGGAGGGAATTCTTATTATAAACTCAACTATTACCCATCGGAGTTCCAATTAACCGTGCATATTCTTCAAACGTGTCGCATGAACGGAAAACAAGGTTGTCTGTCACATCACATAGAGCTAATCTGGCTAATGTTGCAGTTTGTTACTCTGACCAAGAAGTGCTTGATATAGCTGCGCGAGAGGACTGATTACGGTTTGATTTATGCATTTGAAAAATACTGTGCTAAGCTTGTGCTACGTTCTGCTAATGCTTCTATAAAGAAACGCTCTGTAAGGTTATTGCAACAGTTACTTAACTTACTGAGAGAGTTATGCAAAATAGACATCAGGAAAATGATAATCCACATGGAAGACATTTTTGATGAACAAGTGATGACTGTTGTTGCCTTTTCTTGGACCTGCTAGTTTTGGCGCCTGATCTGCAAACTGTTAGCGCGAATAACAAACCTTTTATTAACTCGTCAACCTTCAATTAAAACGTCAATTAAACGTCAGTGAATTGTAACTATTATATATCAAAAGACTGAATGCATATACAGCTGGAATAATAACTTGCTAATTACTGAATAGGCTACAAAACAGCTAGGTACGCAGAATCAATATTACATAGAAATACTAAGTCTTGCAATATGAAATGTTCATTCGTTAACAAGTACGTAAGTCTGAGAGACGATGTCATGGTTTGCAAAGAGAAAGGTAAACTAGAATAAATTATTAATTTCAAGGCCTTGTTCTGACAAATTATTTTGATAAGATCGTTTGCTACTGTTGAGAACAAAACGGTTTCTTTATTAAGCCGCAAAAAAGAGTCAATGTTGTGGAGAAAAATGCTGTTTTCTGGATGCAGATTCAAGAATAAACATATGTTTACCAAGTGGTTTTCCATCTACTATAATTTTGGATCGAATTGGAATTAAGAAAAATTATTTTTGGCAAGAGGAGATAACCTCTTGGAGCAAAGGGGAGAACTCAACCCACGTATGGCGATGTTTCTGTCTAGAATCCGAGCCTGGGGAACATGGGTGTGAATTTATTTGCTTTTTAAAGTTATTTTTGCTTTACAAACAGTCTGAACTCGCGTCGATTATTATGCAAAAACTGTCTTTTGTTGCAAAGTAACCTGTAACATGAGCATAGAACTGACATTCTTGAAACACACTTGGAAACAAGCTAAAAACTCTATCTAATTTGCTGGAAAAATCTTCATGATTTAGAATGATAACAACAGCAATATTTTTTTAGGGAAAACAAGAAATAAACTGAAACGAAGAAAGTTTTTCAAGTGAATTCCAGACCGATATGATTTGTTGTTATGTTTCATCATGTTGCTACGGGGGATCTTCTCATCAAATTTCGTCAGACTCGAAGATGCCGATTTGTGATTTTGAGTAATTTGCACATGCAGTTAATTCTTGCCTGGCGAAAATCTCGCTGTTGATTCCCGGTAAACCATACTGACGGTGTCGGTATCGGTAATTTGACTGAATATTAAATAAGTACTCTCGGTATCACGAAATTGCAGACGCTTTGAATTCTTAGTTTTCGATCGATATCACAATTTTTTTTACCATAACACGCGTTAGAAGGACATCGAGCTGAATCTTGCCATAATCCGACAAGACCTAAAAATTTATCCATTCCTCTTTTAACAATTAACAGAATAATATTCTTTTCCATTTATTTTCATTTTATTCGTCTTATCATATTTGCATTCAGCTACGATTGCTCTGTTCCGCATCGAACAAAATTCTTGTAACTGGAAAATAACATGTTTAAGCTACCTGTACTTGCAAGCGGATGCAACAACTACCAACAATGTTAGGACCTGCAGTGCATCGTGGGAGGGATACAACCCATAAGACTATGAAGACCGTGTGTAATGCTCTTGCATAGCCCCAACAATGCTGGAAGAGCTGTGCAATTAGCTTCAACACTGTTGTGCTACGCTTCGGCGTAGCACAACACGTACCATTCAAAATGTTGGGAAATGTTGGCCAACGAAGTTGCGTCCGTTTGCACTGGGCTTTACTCCTAACGTTGTTGGCCCAACAATGTTAGGTGCTGTTGCGTCCGTTTGCGCGTGATGATTTTGTGTGATTTCAGTCTTATCAGGCTTATTGCAAATTTAATAAAGTTTAGATATACAAGCTCTTGTTGTTGAAGTATATAAACGGATTTATTAAGTACTTCCAGTTTTACAAACATGATGTTTAAGCTAAAAATCCAGCTAAGGGCTCATCAGTTATTTCCCGCTTATTATCACTCTGTTGCTACTTGATCTGCAATGGTTGTTCCATTCACGACTTTGGTTTGAGGTCTTCAGCTGCAGAACAAAGAGTGATACGAGATTAGTTATAAAATGACAACACCCATACTCCAAGCTTGAAGACATAACCAACGTACAGCTTCGCCACTAGTTGTTAGAGCGATTTTCGTATGACCTTGAAAAAAGGTTTCGGTAAGTGTTCGTTCTTTGTTTCATCAGCCAATGGATGAATAGATCAAAACATGGCCTCTTTGTTTTCCCGCCAAAGAAACCCTAATATGGAGAAGGCATTGTTCGATTGGCCAATCGTGTTGTAGTATGACGTCAAAGCGAAGTATTGGTTGATTTCTAGAAAGTTCTCGGGCATGAAGTTTTTTCACCTGAGCGTTCGCTTGACCAATGAAAAGCCAGTCGCGTTTGTCTGTCCGTTCGATAAACCAATCAAATCGCTCTACTTCCGTTCGTTTGTCGTTCCTGTTTTGTTCGCGCGCTTTCATTTCAAGGTCATACGAAAATCGCTCTAACTTTTTCCCGCTACTACGACATGCTTGGTAAAACTCGTAGCAGATTGACGACGGCTACCACATTTTCCCGCCAAAATGACGCTGGTTCACGCGGGTTTTACGCGGGTGTTCGCTTAACCAACCAAAAGCCACACACGTTTGTCTGTCCGTTCGATAAACCAATCAAATCGCTCTATTTCCGTTCGTTTGTCGTTTCTGTTTTGTTCGCGCGCTTTCATTTCAAGGTCATACGAAAATCCCTCTATAGAATAATCCTCAGTAAGAAGAGACTAGACTTCATCTTATATGAAGGCCTCCGTAAGAGCGTGAGGACCAACAGCTCCTTTGGCTGTAACCAGAACGGCAACTCCTGTTCCTATGCGAGGACTTTCGCAGAAAACCAGTGCATGGTTTCGTAAAAAAGACTATAGCCTCAATTCCACCGTGGACATAGACTCGATTACTAGCCGCTGATAGGGAAATGAGCGTCAAGGGGGAAATCAAGCCTGCCCTAGGCATAGCAAACGCAAAAGCGGCCGCCAAAGGCTGATTTTTAATCACATCATTGGCAGTGTTATCATCAAGGCCTATTTTCCTTTCCATTCCAATACAGGAAGGAGTGGGAAAAGCTGCTGGTCGACTGAGGTGCAGTCGGCTGCTGCTGTTGCTGCTGATAATGATGGCGATGTTTGTTTTGATAACATCCGTACGCACAATGTATAATGTAGAGCCTGGGGAATTAAAACTACGGACAGTCTCTGCCGGACAAGCTACAGTCCCTAGCTAAGGATACAAATGTTAGACGAATTCTTTATTTACCTAGATTATGCACGAAAGCAGATAGCTTTAGAAAACATCTATCCTCTCTTGAAAATACAGGTCCGTATCATCTGTGCAACCTCATTAAAATGAGAGATTATATGGACAGGAGGGTTACCCTAACTAAACGGGTTACTTTAACTGTCTAGGGTTCCCCTACCTCCATGTAAACAGGCCCTAAGTAATGTATCTCAGGGAAAACTTGAAAATCATTTTACCTTGAACCAACCACATACGTATCACAGCCCTATTGCATACAATGCAGTTTCAGCCAAATGGTTCATTATCTAACCTGGCCTTCAACATACCTAAGCATTTTCCCCATTGACCGTCGTTATCATAGTCGGAAGTTGTGGCACACCATTTCCTTCCAAACGAGTAAGATGCACAGGTAAACATTCTCTCGCCTTTGTAAAGGAAGGGAAACACGCAGCATTTGTTGTCTGTTGTCCTCACTGTGCAGTCTGAAAACATGACACAAAAATTTAAATTTCTGGTCATTAACTATACCACATTTGTTACTACCGTTAATACTGAAGACTCACGCGAGGCCAGAGATAGAAAAGCACCACTTCGCGAACGTTGTTTGAATTTAAACTTGACTAATATTTCCCTAAATTAGGATAAGGATGGGGCGAGAAAAACATACGCTTACCCGGACGGTTATTCAACTATAGTATTATGTTGTCTGTAGCAGTAGTAATTCAATTTAAAGGCAATACTCAAAAACCCATTTCATTGATATTCTGAAGACATTGTTCCTTTTCACTGTTGTTTTTCTAACTTCATTTTGGGGTAATTTTAATATAGAGCTTATAAGCCAATCATAATAGACTGCTCGCGAATTAAAGAACTCTACTAATAGCGGTGAGTTTTATAGGTTGACTTACTGGCGGGTTTTCCGTAAACCTCAACACGCATGCACGGCCAGCTTTTCCATTCTTTGGGTAGAAAACGAATAAACATGGCTAAAACTGGTTGTTCCAGGTTTCGTTTCACCATATCCTTGGCATTGGTATTTCCAAAAAATACCTGTTAAAATATACAAGGCGTGTCAAGTATGCCGCTGTATTCAGAAATGGGCCTTTTGACAGAAAAATGGTTTTGTGTGAAAATAAATTGACAAGTCTTCAGCGTATGTATAAAATAGCACATTAAAAACCAATCAGTAAAACACACAGAATTATTCTCTTTTTATTTAACGAATTTCATTGATGTGAAGCATGTGCGACAGTAACAAATAAAGAGGAATGTTTTTATGCTCTACTTAACAAATCGACATTTTCCATGGTCTGTACTCTTATCGACCATAGAAATGACGTCAATATGTTCAAAATTCAAGCGTAACAACGAGCCGCAGACGAGTGGTGTAACACTGCAAAGTTTTGAACATTTTGATTTCTGTGGTCGATAAACTATAGGCCAAGGAGAATTGTTGTCGATTTGTTTTTTACGTCCATTTCCGATGAAGTTTTCGGAAAATCGCTTAGTTATTGTAAAAATTGGATTGCATGTACTCCCATACGAAGATGCCTTTTGAAGTGAAAAAAAAAAACCTCAGTCCAAATCTCTGTACATCTCATGCATTTTAATAGGAACACGTGCATACTTTATATTTATTTGCATCGCGATTTACCTTGTTGGTTCCATTTTCTTTGTATGTAACCCAGTTCTTTTTGTCCAGTGAAGTCTGAATCTCATATTTCGTCACGTAGTCTGTATCATGCACAGACGAACCTTGGGTAGCTATTGCGCAGACTCCGTGACGTTGAGGTAGTTCAATCTATACAAGGTAACAAAGGAAATTTAGGAAGAGCAAAATTTCTAAATGTATTTTAAAAAAACCAAACAAAACAATTGAATGAAAGCACAAAAATGTACAAGCTAACAAGCTACATTTCTTGAGAAACTCGTCCACTCGCATGCTTATCCACGCCCATGTTGATTCCCCACGCCCTCTAGTCATGTATTAGCTTTCTACCAATTACAACTGGAAACAAAACAACCTTTTTCAATCCCCTTTCTTCTTCCAGCATACAAGATGAAACTAGTCGAAAATAAAACCCAAATAACGATAGTAAAAAGCCTAAACCCTTTGTCCTAATAAGGTTAAATGGTTACGAAGCGGTTTGTTTTTGTTAGCTCTTTTGGACTTGACCGTGGACTAAGCGTTAAATAGCATTGCTATCAGTTAAACTTCCTAACCAATAGAAACATCCAATTAATTTACTTAGCCACAGTTGTGCAGAACTACATTAAAAAAAGTGTGCGAGCGAGGCCTAGGAGCTTTCAACATCACTCCAGCAACGTTATTTTAATCTATGCTCGGCCCCATGTAAGGCAATCCGGGTTCCGGCCGGAAATTTTTTCCTGGTGGAATCCGGAATCCTGGGATTTGGAATCTGAAGTTCAGCTCAACGAATCGGGAATCCCGCTAACCATTGGAATCCAGAACCCAAGTTCTACTGACAAGGAACTGCCAATCCAATAGCTGGAATCCGGAATCCACGGCGTGAAATCCAGAATCCAAGACTGTATTCGATTAGTTTACATGAGGTGATATGCTATCATATGCAGTCTCCTCTACTAGCTATGGCCCCAACCTGAAGATATGGTTGTTTGTCTTCCTCGTTTGATTTTGGACACCACGATCCTTTGCGGTTATTCAGTCGTCCTTGAGATGGAAGAAAGTCTACGTATGGCGAATACCAGGATGAGCCGTAAATCCCTCCTCCAGATATTTTGCGGTTTTCCATACCTATCGCATTTCCTCGGCAAGCCAAGTCTAAAAGAGAATTGACTCAGGGTTTTATAGTGAAGTGATAGGCGCGTATAAAGGAGGACAAATAATAATCCCGGCTTTTTTTTTAGATATAAGACCTTTAAATTCGAGAACGAGAATACGAAATTTGACTAAATTTTTTTCTCGTTTTCTCAAAAAAATAGACGTCCCGGAAAGCTTCATTTTTTTAATTTTTGATTCGCCAAAGAAGTAAGCACTGTTTTAAGCCCTCTGCAGATCGTACAATTATAAAACCTCTAACATTTGATAACTTGTTTCTGCCACTCGGATATTATCGCTAAAACTCTTTGTAGAAATGACGAGGGGTATCACGTTTTGCCGCCAAAATGACGCTGGCGCACGCGCACGAGAGCACTCAGAATTAGTATCGAGAAAATCTCGTATTCGTAGTCTCGTCTCAGAATCTTAAGGTTACTGTTGTAGAATTTTTAAACTCCAAGCGTACTATCTCAGAAGTACGGTCTTGAACTCTAGTTCTCTTCTGTAGATCATATCTCTGGGCTTCTTGAAATAGTCGATCTCGATATGTATCGCTGGAGTAAGGATTGCATTGCTTATTAAGTCTTCATGAGTCAACATTTCAGGAGCTGAGTTAAGGTGGCTGAACACAGTTTTGGCAGTTTGTGAGTATATGTCATTTGCCAAATCATGGCAAGAGAAAGGTTGCAGCTCACAAGCTGAAATTTGGCATGTGAAAAATATACTGATAAAAGATTTTGACTAGCAGGTAAAATTTGACGTTTTCGTAATTTCCATGGCAACATGAACGATTGAGTACAACCTTAAAATTTCACTTTTGCTCAGTTTACATAAAATTCGCTCATTAGATTTTCCTATAAATTTGCACACAGCGTACTATGATTAATCATTACCATTTGAAACTTATTTGACCAAATTTTAACAGACGGGTTTTTAGATAATCAATAATATGATTGTATACTGTAATTATTAAACGTGTCACAAAATTCGTCTGTTCAACTTCCATTTTAAAGTTCTCATTATTAAAAGTGCGATAAAAGTAAAAATTCTGCCAAATATCACAACTTTTAATGAGTAGATTTTGAGAAATCGTCTTCTGTGTACCATTGCTCTTTCGCCGCCATGTTTGTTTTACTTTGTCTAATTTAAAACAAGCACCATCACGCAAGTTGCCGCTGACCGCCCGCAAAACTGTGTTCAGCCACCGTATTAAGGCACGCACTAAACGGCTCATCAATTTGAAGTACAAACATAAACCACAAGGGACTATTTTGGAGGTCAAACTAAAGTTTAAAAGTCGTTTAATTATGAAACAAACCTCGAAAGAGAAACTATTTTATTCCTGAACAGTTGACATACTCTTAGGGCTGAAGAGAGATATAATAAAAAAATGTAGGGGTTTGGACCTTCGGGCAGCAGTTCTTTGACAAACCATGGGCGTAGATCTTAAGTTAGCCTGACGCTATATTTCCCTATATTCCCCTCCAAAAAAAAAGAAAGAAAAAAAATATTACCATTACAATCCTTCTTGAATTTCTTGCATTGGTAGGTATTCCAGTATTCATACTATAATGAAAAAAAAAATCTAATGACTTTTACAAAACAATTATCAACTTCTTACATGACTGAATCCTCGAGCCGACCTCGTTCCCAGGGTTCTCTCTCTTCTCGAGAAAGAACCCTGGTTGCAGTTGGTCACGTGGCCTCTAAAATTTGGGGGCTAACAAGATTTGCCTCAGGGGAAGGCCAGGCCAATTTGTTGAAACATTAAGATGAAAGAATAAAAAATTGCATCTTTTTCATGTTTCGTCCCTTTCACGGGTTCAGATGAACTAAACAAATTGGTCTGCTCCAAATGTATGGGTCATCATTGCTCAAATGGTAGAGCACTGCATCGCTAACGTAGAGACCATGGGTTCGAATCCCCCTGAAGTCCCGAAATTATTTTCGGGTTAATTTGCAATTGCTTAAATTGCAATTACCACTGCGACGATAATATCTCTATTTAAAAATTTGTATTTTCGCACTCACGTCAATTTCACTGAAGTAAAACCTTTGTTGACAAAGCTTGCTCGGTCAAGCAAGAAGGCTGGATATTGGACTCTTTCCATAATTACCGTAATTGTTTTGATCTCGAATTCGAGTCGGCCATTAAAACGCAAAAAAGAACTTTGCTCATCCAGCCATCTGATCTCACGCTCGGTCAATAACGCATATCAGTATCTATCACTTTGAGCCGTTACCTATCTTGTATGTATAGCTGGTTCAATAAAGGTTGCTTTGGGCATTGGGAATTGGGCAATAGAAAGCTATTGTTTGGTGGTCACTTAGGCAAATCAAGGCATGGTTTTGTATGCCCAAATGCCCAATACCTAATTGCCAATTCTCAATGCCCAAAAGTAACCTTTTTTGAAGCAGCTATATGAGGTATCTCACGCATGCGTACTTATGTACATGTATACCGATACTGTTTATTCATATAAAATTGCCACACTGATTCATTGGCACTGCAGTTTTTTTACCCTCTTTAATCATCGCACAAAGACTTAGTTTACTGTCTGTTTCCTCTTTAGTAAGATGGAAATTAACAGAAAATACAATTTTCAGACCATGTTGACCTACCGACTGTTCAGAAGAACCATAATGATCCACAACCTCACCAAATGTGCAGTCCTCTTCGTAACATTCGTGATTGATATTGCTCTTAAAAACGCTAAAGAAGTTAAATGCATCTTTCTTATCCAAAACTATCTTCTCGCGTGACGCTCCAAGCAATCCACCTAATAAAATGGAGAATATTCACGGTACCAAGAATCTGTAGTCTGCGAGCACCACCCCGTCGCCAGAGCGCCTCGGAGAGCTTACTCGCAAGATAAGAAACTGAAGGAAGACGATGTCCAGTAAACAAAGTTGATCATTCTCAATCAGGTTTATATCTCATTGACACTGTTCGGTTGAGTGTTAAAACCAATCATTCGTACTTGTTATTAAAAATCTGCTCAAGAACGTCCGCAAGCCCTTTTCACTCGATTTTTACTTTCAATGTGGGGATGGTTCAAGGTCCCGTCTCGTAAGCTAAGAGCGGGACTTGGAAATGGAAAGAAGTTGCTAGCGAGGTTTTGGCTCACCCCCAACAAACTTCTTACACTGAACTAGGTTTTGTTTAAATATAAGGTTTACTCGTCGCCTTTGTAAATGTTGTCAGATATAACTTTACCTACCGTGACATGAATATGTTAGGGCCAGAAAGACCATAAATGTCGATATCATCATTATGCACATGTTAATGTCAGCCTGCAAGTTAACAATATCATTATTTGAAGCATGATTTATTTGGGCGCCAAAAATTATGTTTAGAGAGACCTTAGGGAGCATAATCAGTACGAAAACCTAATGATGCGTCCAGTATATATCGTTTAAAACGAGATGTTCAGTGCTATGATTTCTGCAGATAATAATACAATTTCCATCAATTCGTTTTTAAGTTTTTGCCCGGTGCAGTTTATTTCATAGATTAAATATTTAATTTGGCCTTTTGGCGCAAAAAACCCTTTTTCTAAGTCGGATTTGTCTTTTTTTTTAAACCATTGTTTGTCCATGAATAGTAGAATAAAAGCAAGTTCCAAAAGAAAGAAAATTATTTGTCCCCTCAGTAAACTTGTCATTGTTATATTTGCTTCCTCAACAATGGTGTCTCGTGAAAACAACATTTGGTATTATTTTAATGTTAATTCAGCCAACGGCTTCTTGTACGAAAACGCGCAAGATATAAATTGCGCGCGATTATTTAGTTTACTCTATTGAGGTAAAATTTAGAGCAAGTGAGAATATTTCAACATTAAAGGAAGCATCTCCAGCAATTAAGTTTTGATTATTTTTATATGCTTTGAATTTATATTTCTTTCGTGGAATAAATACAGTCTGTTTATTTTTATAGTAGTAGAGAATAGCTACTAAAACGATAACAGCAGCGCTTAATTCTCTTACTGAGAGTCCAGGAGTTACAACCCTGGTAAAACGCAAAGCATGCAATGAATACTGGAGGGGGGGGGGGGGGGGGGGGCGTATCTATTATATTGTAGGTCGAAACTGATAATATTGTTAGAATTTCTTACCTGCTGAATATAGATCTTTATCAATTCAACTCTCTCCGAGACTACCGGTCACACGATCGAGAAGTAAATATAATTTGCACTGTACTGATATTGTTCAATTAGAGACCGCTGTTTACAAAGCCTGACATAAAAAATGACACGGTCTTTAACGACACTAATAATTTGTGGTAATTTTTGTATCGGTTGAATGATTATGGACCGAATACTGGGGGACTCATCGATAATATCTGGTCAGTTGATATGCATCCTCAAAATACCGTGGGTTTAATTGATGTTTTTTGCTCATCAGGAGAGTTTCCCGAAAGAACCCGCTTGAAGCTAAAATAGAGACTCCTGTATAGAGCTGTCCTGGATAGTAACAGACCAAACAGAAGCAAAAGTACCCACACGAAGTCATATTCCGCTGGTTTTGTTCCGGATAGCAAACTTCAGCTTTTTAAGCACATTTCAACACTGTGTCACTGAGGGTCCCTAACAGGGGTTCATCAATCGCGTCATCCCGTTCCAAATTTTTTCCCCCAATCCCGTTATCCCGATAGTTGTTAGAGAGTTAAGCATCACGTTTACTTCAAACGGCAAACGCAACTTTGTATCACGTGACCAAGTTCCCCTAGTCCCTAGTCTGCTACACAGCTGTTTTAAGTGTTGTCTCGCAACGCTCCTCCTTGCGTAAAGACGCTAGAAATGGCTGTGTGGCAGACTTAAGTTTCCCCTTTTTTGTCGTTTACTTTTTATTATTTCTACACATAAATTCGTAGTTTTGTACAATTTTTGTCCATAAGAATTGTTTTCATCTGCTTGAATCTGTTTTCATCTGCTCATTTTCTATTTTGAGAAATACTCAACAACTTAAATCTGACGTTTACTGTTTGCCGTATACATGTACGTGAAGATACTAAAGGGAAAATAAGGGGCTTGTGGAGTATGGATCTGTCCAACCATTGGCGCTGATATATCAACGCCCTCTAGCTGTTTTAAAACGCACGGGACTCTTTCATGCAGGTACTACTCTTCCTAACCACGAACACCATAAACACCGCGTGACAGTCGCGATTTTTAAAGAGTTCTGTGCAATAAAACAATAGAGTTTATGTACGCGGGTATAAACATATTTTGGGCCCAACTAAGACTCGTTGTAGCTCGAGCCGCTGGGCAAGGGTGAAAGTGGGCTCTGAGAAGGGCAGTCCCAAAACCCAAATCCTCCATTTTAGCCCGCAAAATGCGCCACAATGCAAGAAAAAGTGATAATAACCACAAAATATCAATTTGGTGTCACCAAATCCAGTTAAATGCCACTCCGAACCAATGGTAAACACGTTTGGCGTTTTATTTTCCATGAATGATATATGGTTTGCAATCGGGGCATGTTAATTTACTATAGTTCACTACAAGCTATGAGCTGCACAGCTTTGAATTCCAAAATAGCAAAGACAACAGAGTATGATTATATGTCCTTTATTCAACCAAATAATGCGATTTTGAAAGTTGTTATGTAAATAAGTATTTCAGGCTGTTCTTTAATTTGCCTGCACAGAAAGATCGTTGTTCTCGTTATTTTCCCCACCGGTCCCTCCCTTAATAAAATAATCACTCAAGCCCCAATGTAGTATTCATGTTTCATCCCAAATTTTCAGGCCATAATAACTAAATATACTGTCCATACCGGAACTTAACCGATGGATTGTATCTTGAAGAGCCTATACACTACTTAACAAGGTGGGTCTTCCTCCTGTCCACTTCGCTAACAAAGAATAAACTGTTGATTTGCTTAACGCATCTTTTTTTTTTACCAAATTTCTACGAATTCTGAGAATAACATGAAATGGATATTAATATATTCTTAAGATAGTCTATTCTTCACTTGACAGTGCACCCAGCAAATGCAGAATTCTCTCCTTTCACCTGGAATCCCTGCAAAAGAAACATAATTCTCGAATCAGTTAATGCCATCTTACCCGTGTAGAGAAGTAATAAAAGACAAAATATCTGAGACTAAAAGACACTCGAATTCACCACTATAGTTATGTATAAATTAACAGTTCTTAATGAAATAGCCCATGCAACCGAGGTAGTGAGGAACCCTCTAGAATTCTGAGAATGGTTTTGATGTTTTACCTTGGTGCAAGTACCTGTGACCTTTTTTCTTCGTTTTGCATCTTTTGTTTTCCGTTTTATAGGTTCTATTGTGTTGATTTTGTTGTTTCCTTTGTTTTACGTCACCCCCTGAGATTTACAGGTTCTTATACCGGGGATGAGCCGCTTCTGTAGCAAAACTGCGATTGGCATGAACAGCATGCAGGCTGCCTAAGGCAAACTATATGTACATGAATGTCTAATGCGGACGGCCATTTTAATTTTAAAAAGCATACCCCTACCCTATCCAGTTCCAGTATCCGACCGTTTTCTTTGTTTTGTTTTGGTTCTGTTTTTCGTTTTCGTTTTTTATTTACCTATATGTTATCATTATCACTTCCATTATCATTGTTATTATCATTATAAAATTATTATTATTATTTTACTTCTGGCACTTTCCGTCCGATAAAGAGCAAACAAGAGCAAAAAAGTAAGAAGATAGTTTTGATTGGGTGTAAGTAAAGTAAATCATACTTCATTTTTTTCCTAAAAGAACGCGTTTTACTTTCAAGTCTTTAAGATTTCTCAGCCATCATTTGCTTTACATATATATAACAAACCCTTGTTTTTCTAACTCACTCACCAGAAAGTTTACTATCTTAAGGATTACAAACTTTGGTAGCAACTTTCTCTACGTCCGTCACCATTGCCTGTAAACTGGTACTGAGACACATGTTGGGCCCTGCAATATCGTACAACACCTCCTCTCGTATATCAGTTCCGTAGCTCACCGTCACCAAAGTAACATTCTTCTCCTGAGAATAGAATAGAAATATTTCGTTAATTGAACCTGAAGGTTGCTACTTGACTAAACTTCCGCCATGTTGGTGTTCCAAGAAACCAGTCCTGCTCGCGTTGAACTCTTTTTTTTCTGAACATGCTTTCTTTTATAGGCAGAGTTTTATTAAAACAAGCAACTAAGAAGAAAAATGAAAGATTTATAACACGACGTCTCGGGGTCTCACTGGCTCCATTATCCGAGATGTGAATAATATTACAATCGAACAAATGCAAGAGATGCTTTTAATTTAGAACTTCACCCCTTAAAATCCTATTCCCCAAGGGCTAAAGTGTTTACTTATTAAGTAAAATTATTTCTTATTATGTAAAATTATTTCTTCTCATCTCTTGCATTTTGTCGATAATAATGTTATTCACATCTCACTTGAAAATGGAGTCATGAGGACCCCGAAACGTCGTGTCATAAATCTTTCATTTTTCTTCTTAGACGCTATACTTTGTTCCAATAAATTTACACGGCTGTCTGCCACGCTTCTAGACAAATTTATCCGAACAGAAGAAAGAGTTTACATAAGAAAAGAACAGAGAGGAGAAGTGTGACGTCACGTTACCATGGTAGCACTATTTCTGGCTGACAACAAAACCAACGACGACGGCAAGGAGATCGGCAAGAAATAATAGGGACCTTAAGATCCGAGGACGGCGACGGCGGAGAAAACGTCGATGAAAAAGTGAATTTGCGCTCTTTCAATCTTCATGCATCGCGATTACTCCGAGTCACTAACTTTGTAAAACGTAGGTTAACCCTCCTAAAGCTAAATCCCTAAAAACCATATCCAAGTTCAGAGAGAGAGAGGAAATTTCGTTGTTGCATGTGTACTTCCTCTGTAAAAC